>JAQQTO010000028.1:1200000-1862500 GCA_029884595.1 Ormosia semicastrata | reverse complement strand
AGTTTACATAATTTGTTTTCATTTATTTCTATTTACTGGACTTAAGTTATATGAATTGAGTACTATAGTGGGTTTCAAAGTTTATTACCAGGAGAGACATAGTTCATAGTTAATTAAAAATTTCTTTTTCAGATGGCTATGTAATTTTTTATACTGGCAATAAGAAGCTTTCAAACTGATCACAAGAATATTGCTCTTGCATTGATTGTTCTGCCCCAATATGTTCCAAGATTATATTTGATTTTTCCATTAAATTCTCAAATAATCAAAGTAACAAAAGTGATTACAAAAACTGCTTGGACAGGAGCTGTGTAACAGCCCAATATTTGCTACCCAAATATATCGTCATATAAATGAATAACTAAATACTGGTCTGCTACTACTAACATACAACAACATCTAACCCATATCATTCGTACACAATGAGTAAAGATGGAGAGTCACGATAGCAAAACTTATATATATATATATACATCACAGCCTCAAGGCATATTGTTATACATAACTTGAAACAACTAAGCAAATATAAAACATTTATATAAGCTCAGCTCAAAATAGTATCTATACTATGCTAATCCTCATACATATTCTTCTTCCTTTTTGAAGAACTCGCACCTAGATTTACATGGCAATACAATTGGGGTGAGAAAACATATCTCAGTAGAAGTATTCCAATACCAGTATATATACATATATATATATATATATACACACACACACACACACACATATATATATATATACAAACACATTATATTTACAATTATCTCATTGATACTTCAATCATAGAAGCAACAACTCCTCATTTCAATAACACGCAATTGCCCATACAATTGCTATGCATGAAAATGTCATGATAGCAACTGTCCATACAATTGTCATGTTATGCTTAATTATGACTAATGATTATGTCTATGCAAATTCCTAAGTATGGAAGTGAATAATGCATGATACCACATCCAAGACCTCTAATCCCATGGTAATGTCATGAATGCTTGAAACTTGAACAAAGCGATGGAAGTCCCATCCATAACCTTGAATAAGCACTGGAAGTCCATCAAGCATACATCATTATCCCAGAGGAAATCCATCCCCCCCGAGTAGTGAAGTCCCATCAACTACATAGTTATTGATAATGAACAAGGAAGTCCATCCAGCATACATCATTATCCCAGAGGAAATCCATCCCCCCCGAGTAGTGAAGTCTCATCAACTACACGGTTATTGATAATGAACAAGGAAGTCCATCCTTAAGAATTTCACTATATTAGGAAGGATACAATGGACCTTGCCTGATATAGAACACCCACATCTACGGGGCTCACACCTTTCAAAAAAGTAAAATATACAATCAAGTATATCATCATGTCTAATTAAATTCTCATAATTAGCACTATGAATCCATATGATTCAAATCATTCACTCTTCATTAAATACTCCTACTAGAGTCTTATCACTCATTAAGAAGAATAAAAGAAGAAAACTACACCACGGGAATGATCCAGAGCATCAAACACAACTCATAGTTATTTTCTGGTACCAATGTTGCGTATTCCCTGTTCCACGTTGCGGCGCACAAGCCTCGGGTTCAAGTACTGGCAGGAAAAACTGCCAACGTTGCGGCATTCATATTCAACACCTCGACATTCATCCTCTGTTCTTCCCAATGTTGTGGCATTCCAAGTCCACGTTGCAGTATTTGTCCCCTATTCTTTCTAACGTTGTGACATTCAAAGTCCAATGTTGCGACGTCAATAGTAGAACTCAGAATCCTCATAATTCTGCAAATACAAGTTCTGTTCCAATTGGAACTGGACCCTTTTCCAATCACTTAAAATTTGTTTTCAAGTGATTTCTAACCTCTAACATGATCGAACTACACATAATAACTCCTAAACAACTTCAAATTCACTTAATTCAACACTTATGAATCAAAATTTCAAATTTGACTAAAACCCCCAATAATGACCTAAAATGGGAATTAAGGCTCCAAATGATGAAAACTTCATCATCTCACATCGACAAATCAGTTCCTGACTCAACCAATCTATTCACATCAAGATTTAACTCTTAAATCATCAAATCACCTCTCAAACCATCATTTCCTCTTCAAACTTCTCTTGAACCAAAAGACAAGAGTGAAAAACAAACATCAAAAATAGATTTCCCCTACCTCAAGATCAAGAAGATGAAGATGAAGGAAAGCCTCCACTTGAATCCTCTCCCTTGATGGTTAATCTTTCTCTTCCTTCTTCTTTCTTCTCTTTCTCTTTCTTCTTTCTCCTTTTTTTTCTTCACATTTTTTTCTCTCCCTGCCGTGGGACTATATACATAAAGGAACCAATTTTTGGTTTCTCACTAAAAGCACTAAAACTTCAATCTGTTAAGAACACACAGATTTCATCAAATATGGTTTTCTAACTTCCAATAGATTCAAAATAAATCCTAAGATTCATTAAAAATTCTATTTCACTAAAAATTGATATTTTCATATCAGCTGTGGGTCAATCCGGCACTTAAACACATAACCAATATGCTTAAAAATGTCAAACTAACTACGAAAATTTTCAAACTTTAACTGTAGTACAGTTTCCACATTTGTGACTTGGAAACAAACTCTCCACATTTATTTCCACTGACTAAGCAGTTTAAGCCACTTCCAGAGCAAATAACAACTATATTTCTTACTTAGCGTTACAACAAAGTGTCTAAACGTGCTCAGAAAGTCACAAAACTACACAGATATGTTAAGTAAGTATTAGGCTACCTCTGTAATCATATACAAGCCTAACATGACTTTCTAGGGTATTACAAGCTACACATAATCTACTGTTATATATTTTGGCTAGCCATCTATGTAGTTTTGAGTGCTTATATGTTCCCATTTGTAACTTTGTCACACGCACTTAGTTATCTAAGCTCTTTGAAACCTACTAACTGGGTATGTATGATTGTCTACTATAACAATGCATCTCTTTATTGTTACTACAGGTTTTAGTGGCAGCATTGTATCTTCTGTCTATGGACCAATATACCATATATTGGAAATCCTTTTGCAACATGATTGTACACAACACAAAGTGTTAAAAGATATTGTACACAAAATGTCTGACTCCAAGACAGATATAGTGAGAAAAGATACAAATCACCTATTTTCACACACAAGTAAAAATGATTTCTTTTTTAGTTTCTTCAAAGTAAATTATGACTCCATGACCTTATGTGCCAATTTTTGGTTTTCTGTGCCTTTTATAGGAACTCTCTCTCCCAACCGAATTTTTTTTTTAAAAAATGATATCGAAAAAACCATTATGTATTGTAACTTCATTTTATCCTTATGTATAATTTTCTTGCTGCATATGCATATATGTGTATCATTAGTCCCCTCTTCTTTCCTGTTTAACCATGACTTTAGCTTTCACAAACTGAGTAGTCTGAGGGGTGGCTTAGGACTCCTATGTACTTCATCTATTAAATTTGTCAGACATGCTTATGCTATCTGTCTACATTTATTTTATGCTTAGTATTTGAAGGGACTCACTAATGTCAATTTTCATATTTAAATTATACATCTTAAAACATATGATATGTTGAATCATGTTAAAAGTAGACTCTTTTTTCATTATTCTATCTTCTTCAATTAAGAAAAAATGTTGGATACCTATAAAGAACTTTGAGCTGTGGTGAGTAGTTGGGTGATTGACTGTAGGATCTACTGTCATCCTATCAGAGTTTTCTCACAAAGAAATCATTGGTATCTGCTACAACTTTGTGCGTGTGTATGTGAGTATGTGTCAAGATTCTAAATTTGTGAGAAGATTAAGGACTGATTGTGACAACAGTGAGTGAGGATAGTGACAATTGCTTGCTAGCTATATGAATTTGTTACTTCTTTCCTATTCAATCTCTAATTTCTACTTTTTTTTATTTTTTAGTGTTTAAATTTTTTTTTTGTGTTGCTTTAATGTCTCCATTTTCTTTCTTTGATTTCTCCTTTATTTATTTATTTATTTTTTATTTGAGATTTTTTTTTGGCTTCTTGATTATAGGAAATTTACTTACAATTTCTGTGGAAGAGCATGCTGGGAACGAGAAAAGGGATGATAATCCTCACTCTAGTTGCTGTGCAAATCCTAACTCCACTTCGTTGACTCTGATTTGATTGTCATCTACGAGGTCCCTCTCTAAATCATCCTCTACAATGGTTTTTCCTTTTGTAAAATGTGTTGATTATATATTTATTTTAATTTTTTTGGTATATTTTGAAGAACAGGAGAGTGTCTGTGAGGAACTAGCAAGGTAGGATTATAGTCGATATTGTGGGATATTATGTTAAAGGTGAGAAGCGAATGCTTGGCAAAAAAAAGTTCTCCAAATTGTTCTCTAAATTTTTATAAATCACTTATTGAACCAATGATTTGATTTTTTGCTCCTTCACATTTTCAATTGTTAGCCTTTGTTTACATTTTTTATGTTGCTTTCACTATATCCCTTTTTTTGCTTAGGGCTATGATGGTTTGGACTTCGGTGAACCAAGGAGGGACTGATTTTGGGGGCTTTTCTTTTGAAGTGGAGTGTTGATTTATATGCATATATTGATTTATGTAAGCTTAAGGTATTCTTAACATAATTTGTCATTTGTTGAATTCATATAAGGCATTATAGCTTTTTTCGTACTAATTCCACTCCATGAGTTTAAAATGCTTATGTAATATATTCATGGACCTGTGTTAGAATTGCTATTTCATATTATTGTTCTTGGGTTGGCTGTGGGAAATTCATGGACCTAGATTCCAAGAAATAGTAGCTACTTAGTTTATATCTAGATAGTGTGGGTATGTCATTTCACTTCTGTGTTTCCTCTTCTTCTCCCCTTTTGGTGTCTAAATCTAACAACGAATCTCTTTATTTTCTTGTTGCAGGTTTTAGTGGCAGCATTGTATCTACTGTCTGTGGACCAATATACCACATGTTGGAAATCCTTCTGCAACATGAATGTACACAACACATAGTGTTAAAAAATATTGCACACAAAATGTTTGACTCCACAGCAAATATAATGAGAAAAGATACAAATTGCCTATTTTCACACACGGGTAAAAAGGATTTCTTTTTAGTTTCTTCAAAGTAAATTATGACTTCATGACCTGATGTGCCAATTTTTGGTTTGTTGTGCCTTTTATAGGAACTTTCTCTCCTAACTAAAAGAAGATTTTAAAAAATGATATCGAAAAAACCATTATGTATTGTAACTTCATTCTATCCTTATGTATAATTTTCTTACTAGAAATGGATGTATGTGTATCATTAGTCCCCTCTACTTTCCTGTTTAGCCTTGACTTTAGCTTTCATAAATTAAGTAGTTAGAAGGGTGGCTTGGGACTCCTATGTACTTCATCTATGAATTTTTCAGACATGCTTATACTATCTGTCTACATTTATATTGTGTGTAGTATTTGAAGGGACCCATTAATGTCAATTTTCATATTTAAATTATATATCTTAAAAAATATGATATGTTGAATCATGTTAAAAGTTTTGACTCTTTTTACATTATTCTATCTTCTTCAGTTGAGAAAAAATGTTGGATACCTATGAGGAAATTTGAGCTGTGGTGAGTAGTTGGGTCATTGGCTGTGGGATCTGCTGTCATCCTGTCAAAGTTTTCTCACAAAGAAACCATTAGTATGTGCTACAACTTTGTGCATGTGTATGTGAGTATGTGTCCAGATTCTAAATTTGTAAGAAGATTAGGGACTAATTGTGATAATAGTGAGTTAGGATGGTGACAATTGCTAGCTAGCTATATGACTCTGTTACTAATTTCCTGTTCAATCTCTAATTTCTCCCTTTTTTTGTTATTTTAGTCTTTTAATTTTTTTTTTGAGTTTCTTTATTGTCTCCATTTTCTTTCTCTGATTTCTCCTTTATTTATTTTTTTGTTTTGAGATTTAATTTTTTTTTTGGCTTCTTAGTTATAGAAAATTTACTTACAATGACTGTGGAAGAGCATGCTAGGAATAAGAAAGGGGATGGCAATCCTCACTCTAACTGCTGTGCAAATCCTAATTCCACTCCGATGACTTTGATTTCACCATCATCTTCGAGGTCCTTCTCTAAATCATCCTATACTGTGGTTTTTCCTTTTGTAAAATGTGCTGATTTTATATTTATTTTAATTTTTTTAATATTTTGAAGAACAAGAGGGTGTCTGTGAGGAATTAGCAAGGCAGGATTATGGTTGATATTCTAGGATTTTATGTTAAAGGTGAGAAGCAAATGTCTGGCAAAAAAGGTTCTCCAAATTGTTCTCTGAATTTTTAAAAATCACTTATTGAACTAATGATTTGATTTTTTGCTCCTTTATGTTTTCGATTGTTAGCCTTTGTTTACATTTTTTTATGTTACTTTCACTATATCCCTTTTTATTTGGCATTCTATATCCCCTTTTTTTGCTTAGGGCTATGATGGATTGGACTTTGGTGAACTAAGGAGGGACTAATTTTGGGGCCTTTTCTTTTGAAGTGGAGTGTTGATTTATATGTATATATTGATTTATGTAAGATTAAGGTATTCTTAACATAATTTGTCATTTGTTGAATTCATATAAGGCATTATAGCTTTTTTCATACTAATTCCACTCCATGAGTTTGAAATCCTTATTTAATATATTCATGGGCCTGTGTTAGAATTACTATTTCATATTATTGTTCTTGGGTTGGCTGTGGGAAGTTCATGGACCTGAATTCCTAAAAATAATAGCTACTCCGTTTGTATCTAGATAATGTGGGTATGTCATTTCACTTTTGTGTTTCCTTTCCTTTTCCCCTTTTGATGTCTAAATTTGTTTTTTCAAAATTACCCTTGATTTTGATTTTTCAACATTATTGAAATGTTTGTTAATATCTTATTACATTTCTGATTTTTCCTCTCCTTCTCCCAAAAACTTTCATGTAAACTAGGAAAAACTATAAAAAATTTGAAAAAAAAATGTCAAACTTGAAAATTGAAACGAAAAGGGTTAATTAGCTGGCACACTTATTTCTCCTCTGCCTTTGACTCTCTCCTAGGTGACCCAAAAAAGCTTTTTATTCATTTAAAGTTGGCAGACAATGAGAAAACATTTTCTCAGTTTCTTTTTCCCTTTTTTTTTCGTACGTTTTGCTATATGCTTTCATTTTCTCTATTTCTCTCCCTCTCCTACTTGGTTTATTCCCTAACCATTATTTATTTCATAATTTCTAGATCCAAATGCTCTGCCTCCACCGTTCCAGACATGTAGATGTTGGTTATCGCAAGTGTATAAGCTGTACAAGTAATATATTAATGAGAAAGAGTATTATCTTTACAGATATTAAAATAATTATGCACTAGCGATTACTTAATTACTAAACTCAAAATTAAGTAAATGACTAAAAAGAACAATTAAAATGAATCAAAAAAAAAACTCCTAATTTAAATAAGGAAAACTATGATAAAGAGTCTATGGGTCTTTTTTCACTCTTTAATGCACTTGGACATATATAAATTTCAGAAATTCTTATTAAAGCTTAGGTTTTGTTAGTCCATACTTTCTTTTAGTTAAATGTCTATGTCTAAGTCAATTAATCATATGTTATTGTCTAACCCATTAAGTGTCCATGTGAATTAGCACAATTTCACTCATTAAGATCAAGTATCGAACACATGTTATGCAAGACTAATGGATATGTGTCTATCCCATTAGCTAATCAATACACTCAACCCATGCAAGTGTAATTTGAAAAATATCATTCATACAATATCAATGTTCTCAAATCCCTCTGTCTAGTTCATTTGAAAACACAAATCACGCAATTGGTGATTAAGTAATTATAAGCATTAAGTATAGATATGAATGAATAAATCATAGCATTAACATAAAATATTTAACAATTTACATATTATCAAAGATTCATAGGGGGATCCTTTAGATACAAATATAGAAAATCTATAGAAAATAGATAAATAAGATCTAGTTAGAAATCCATTGAGAAACAAAAAAATCATGAAAAGGGAAGAGAAAGAAGGACTAGGATAATGAATCCTTGGCTTTAATCTCCGCCTTGATCTTGATCTTCAAGCCTCCAATGGAACTTCTCTCTAGAACCCTAAACCATAATCTTTCTCACTAAAATTGAGTGTTGAAGGGAATCCCATGCAGAATGATACAAAAGGGATTAAAAACACAAAAAATGGGTTTGGATCGGTTTAGGCATGCCTAGGCATGGGCGTGGAACTCATGAGTGAAAACCATTATATAAGTTGAAACCACCACGACCATGCCTAGGCGTGGCCTTTGATGCAATTTTCCTTTCTTTCTTCCATTTTACTAACCTTTCATGTCACTTTTCACCTTCCAAACCTTGGAGTTATTATAACATCCTATCTTATGACTATCTATGTGAATAATAGTATTAGAGATTAAAATATGAGTTATTTTTTCTTGATAGCTTTGTAAGATTGAAAACATAGAAGAAATAAAAGAAAAGAATCATTGATTAAAACACATGTGTGTAGCAAATACCAAAAATTAAGAATAAAGAAATAAGCTTAAGCTAGGCATAGAAGAGAAATAACCATGTGATTTGTTTAATTACCTCATGAAGTAAGTAAAAATTAAAATACTTTGTCTTAGAAGATTCTAGAATAAACTAGGATGTGCCTTGAGTAAGTTACTAACCTAGGATTAATTTATTTACCTAGCTTTAGTCACTAGGAAGCCACGATTTTACCATCATCATGGGCACCATGCTTTAGTTACCATGGTAAGGAAGTAATAAAATAATTAACTTAAACAAACATGTGCTTAAAAGTTAAAGAATAAAATAAGGTAGCTTGTCTTAGTAATCAAGTAAGAAAATTCTAGAAACCATAATTAACCCCTAGTAAACTAGGAGCTTAGGGTTTGAAACAAAAAATTACCATCCATGTGTGCACCTAAGCATTACACATAGGAAGAGTTGAACAGAAATAAATTAAGCTTATACTTTCCTAATTACCACATGTAAAAAAATGTGATTGGCATTGGTAATGACAATTGTTTTGATGATAATAAATAAGAGAAATGATGGTTGTTGCAAGATCAAGTCCAGGATCTTCAATATTAGTTTCAGGACTTAGATCAATATGTAAAGGTATAATGTGATTCACACAAATGCTCCGCAACTTGTTTTTCAAAGAACATGAATAGCACACTTGTTTTAAAAAGCTTCAAAATGGATTTTGGTTTCCAAAGAAACAAATTTTAAAGTGCCAAAAATATATAAGACTACTTGGAATCACTTGGCATTGTCTCATTGTTGACAAAACTTGTTTTACATAGTTTATTCGAATAAAGGTCACTTTATTCGAATAACAAAAGTTAGTGAAGGCAAAAATTAAGATCAATCAATATTTATTCAAATAAGGATCTTCTTATTCGAATAACAAAAGTCAGAGAAGCCAAGTATTTCAACTAATCAAGATTTATTTGAATAAAGCCCTGTTTTATTCGAATAAACGTTCAAAATGAAAAAAGGCGCTTCATCATTTAAGTGGATTATTCGAATAACACAAGTTTTATTTGAATAATGCATTCCAGAAAGCTTTTCCCAATATGCTATTTAAAGATTTATTCGAATAACCATCGTGTTATTCGAATAACAAGGTTTTCCAAAAATAGAAAGCAATAGCTATAATAAAGCATTTAATGCTCCTCAACCACCCAAGCGGCTCTAATCTTTAATGGGCTTTAAATGAAAGGTTGTTGGGCATTGTTAGAGATTAGAGAAATATTTTGAAAACCTTGCTTGAGCATTAATACGTATTTTGCACATATTCTTCAAATCATCCTCTGTTTTTAAGCAAAAGTGTGAACCTTGATACCCATAGAGCTTCAAGTTGTATTATATACTCTTTGAGAGAGTTTCTATTCATCTATATCTTTGTATAATCTGTAAAGAGGGTGAGAAAATGGTGAGGTATCCCTTGGTTGTAAAGAGGGTGAGGTATCCCTCTAGAGATAAAAAGGTGAGGTATCCCTTGAAAAAGTAAAAGGTGAGGTATCCCTTGTTTGTAAAGAGGGTGAGGTATCCCTCCAAAGTTGTAAAGGATGAGGTATCCCTATTTTGAGGTTCAAGCACAAAGGTGAGGTATCCCAAGGTGTGAGGAGTGCTCTTGTTTGTACAAAGATTTTCCTAGCACTCATGAAGTCTAAGAGATAGTGAAGAAAATCTCAAGTTAAGCTTGGGGACTGGATATAGGCCACAAGTGGTTGGTGGCTGAACCAGGATAAATATTGTGTTTGTTTCTTTCAACTCTATCTCCTTTACATTTGTGCCTTAATTATATTTTCTTGAGTTAAATTTAATATCTAACTTATTTGCTTGATTTATCTCATAACCCAAGTTGCATTTGAGTAATCCTTAATAATTGTGCCTTTGTTATGCATGTTTCGTTGCATTTATTAATTGAGTGATTCAAAATGCTTAATTTCTCAAAGGTGTTTTAAAAACTTGTAATCGCCCAATTCACCCCCCACTTGGGTGATGGTTGTCATGGCTAACAAATGGTATCAGAGCTTCATGCTCTGTTAAAAGCTTAACCATTTGGAGTTAAAGATCCTTGTTTGTTTGGCCACCATTGAAAGCTTTTCAAAATGAAAGGTTTTGAAATTGATAAACCATCATTCTTTAATGGTGTGCATTTCATTTATTGGAAAGCTAGAATAAAAATTTATATGTAATCTATTGATATTGATTTGTGGGATATTATGCTTGATGGATTTACTTGCAAATCAAAACAAAATTGGAATGCCTATGATAAGAAATGCTTTTCATTGAACATTAGAGCTATGCAAATTTTGAGAAGTGGTTTAAATGATGATACTTATGTTAAAATTAAGAGTTGCTTTAGTGCTAAAGATATATGAGATGCTCTTGATTCTATTTATGTTGCTAATGATGATCTTTTGCATAAAGGTGTATATAGAGAGCAAGAAGAGCAAAAGCCTCCAGAGGAAGACAACATTGAAAAATGTCCTCAAGAACACGTTCAAAGGGAGAAAATGAGTTCAATGCCTCTTGGTGATGATGGTACTCAATTTGAAAAAGTGACAAAGCAAAAAAAAATTGAGAAAGAAGATGTTCTTGAATCCTTGATGGACAACTATAAGGAAGATGATGATTCCCTTAAAGAGCTGAGTATGCTAGAAATTGAGACTACTTCATATATGGCTAAAAAGGACTTTGAGGTAAATAATGCTAAACTAGATTATAATTCTTCCTATTATGAGCTACAATGTGCATATGATGAATTATATGATGATTTGTTAAATTTAGAAAAGAAAAATTAATCTTGTTTGGAAAACATTTCCGCCATTGAAAATGAAATTGAGATTTTGAAAAATGAATATGCTTTTCTTGATGAGGAAATGCCTTTGAAATGCAAAACCTCAACTTCTTGTGAAAAGTGCATTGATTTAGAAAATCAAGTTGAGGACTTATATTTTAAATTTGCCAAAGCTAATGATTCTAATTGCTTACATTCCATATTTGTTAATAAGAATGAAATTGATATTATTCCACATGAAATTTCAAGTAAGGCTTGTGGCAAAAATAGCTTAGAATGTAATAACAACCAAAGGCTTAAGTTTTTCAAAAATGATCTTCAAAGGACCAAGTCATCATTAAATTCAATTGTTTACAATTTTTATGGTCATCTATAATATATTTCTCATTTGTGCAATTATAGAAGAAATCCTTATATGAGAAATAATATGGTATGAGTTTCTAAAGATCTTAAATGTCCTAGTACTAATATTCAAGGACCCAAGATGAACTGGGTACCAAAATGTCCTCCTAGTGTTTCAATTATGTAGAAAATTTCTCAAAAGAATGAACTAATTGGTCAAAGGAAAGATGAGTCATCAAGGAAAATGCTTCCAAAGCCCAATGGCAGAAGTTTTTATCAAAGAGGGAAAAGGGCTTTAACCAAAGCTTCTCAAGTACAAAATGTGAAACTTGCAAAGTTTAAAATACCAAAAGAGAAGCAATGGGTAAGGAAAATAGTTTCCTTAATTACTAAGGCTAAAGTATCAAAAGTTTTTACCTCTTATGTACATTCACTTAAAAAGACAATGAATATGAGGTTTAGGGTAAAGGATTGAATTATGTGTACTTGGTAAAAGTTAAATATTATAACACATGATTCTATTTATTCTTGTTACACCCTTAGCTCACTTTCTTACATATTTCTTGATCATAGGGTATTCTATGACTATGTATGCTTTCTATACTTTAAATTGTCTATATATCATGAAAGTATGCATGTTATTGGCTATATGCTTAATGGTAATTGATTATTCAAATTTGTTGTGCTCAATTTATATACTATTGAAAAATTGATCTTTATGAGAGTATAATGGATTAATGATCAATAATTAACCTCTATGGATCCAAAATTGGTGGATATCAAAGAAAGTACTTTGAATTGTGTTATAGGGTGACCATTAGCTCAAGCATGTATTGAAGTGAAATACAACCATGCTACTTGAGGTTAGGAAAACTTAAAATTGTCCAAGTTCTCCAAAGTGATGAAAACATAAAAAGAATGACATGGAGAACCACAACTTTATCAAGGAGCCTTGAGGCATGGAAGTTAGAATCACCTACTAAAGCTCAAAGAGTACACTTTTTATGATATCAATTTTTTATCCCTATTTATGCTTTAAATTGAATATCATGTGATATTTGGATAAGTAGAGATTTGTTTTTATGCCTTAACATGCCTTAAGTTGTGCTTTTCTAACATTATATTTTAAAAGTGTCTTTACATATGTTAACATGTTAGATACGTACACACTTTACTTGGAATGACATGTTTTATGATAATATCTTTGTTCTTGAACTTGTAACCAATTCTCTTTATTCAAATATGAAAATTCACATGCTCATAAGTAGTTCTAATCCTTTCTCTTTGATGCTTAATTGTCTTATATACTTCCTTGGAGATTGAAAAGTTAGAAATTATATGTCTTCTTCTTTGAAATTGCTTGATATGTTCATATCTTGAAAACAAGAAGTAAATGATTCATTTTTGTTCCTTGAACTTGTCTTTTGAACTTCAATGATTCTTACATTGAACTATATCTTGAAATGAATCATAAATGATTTTAAAATTTATAATTCCATGGCTTTTCAATTCTTGCATTACAATGAGGGACTTCTTGTTCTTGATTGGCATGTGTGCATACTAGAATTCTTTACTTGATATTACATGTCTTACATGATCATTGTTTACCCCAAAATGTTTATTTATATTTTGATGATGATCAAGCTTTTCTTGATAAACTTGAATCTTACTTTGAAAATGCTTAAACTATACTTTTGGATTCAAGTGCATATATGCTTCATGCATTCTTGTTAGAGTTAACATTGCATGGTTAATAATATGGTGCATATTTTACATTATATATCAACCTAAATTATGCTTGTAAATGGGCCTAAATGATGTTTGATGATAACTTATGTTTAAGAGAACTTTTGAAGTTGGCTTTACAAGTGTTTCTATGTGCTTCAAATATAATCATCAAATATTGAATGTCAAGCATAAATGGATAAAGAAAATAGGGACATGAGGAGACTTTTTTCAAGTGCAACGGAATGCTCAATGAAAAAAAGCACAAACTCAAAGGACCAATAAACGAAGAATATTCTAAAGAAGCATCACTCTCTCAATAAGTATCTCTATCCCTAAGCTATTATGGTATTCTATATGCTATGTATTGTATGATACTTGTTAATAAATTGATCTTAAATGATTAGATGCTTTCTTTACATGAGAAGTATGGTTAGCATTGACAAAGTGCCTAATTGGATATTAACTTGCTAATCTTGTCATTACATATAGGGTAGATGATATTAGTTTTATACATGTTTTGATCCCTACAGCATATTTCATCAAGGTGAATGATTGATATCTATGATTCTCCTGATCTATGGTTTCTTAGTTGTATAACACCTATGAAAATCATGCAGTTATTTTGAAAAGAGTTTATGGTTTGACTAAAAAGTTTTTTTAAAAAAAGTAAAATCTCTTATCATATTTGAAAGAAGCTTTTAAAGTTCCATATCATTGAGAATCATTTGAACTTATCTTAAGACCTTGAAAGTATTTTTACCTCCTAATTGTCTTAAAAATTTAGAAATCATTGGATATGTGTCATAAATATAGTATTCTCTTCATTTGCTTTGAAATGTTTTATTAAATCTTGAGAGAATGCTTAAGAAAGTTTCCAAATAAATATATTCAAATGTTCTATAGAGCTCATCTTGATACTTCAAAAGATAAGCCTTGTTCTTTAAAGTATTTTATTTTCTCAAGGCTCTTGTTCAATGATAAAGAGAGGAGACGTACTTTCATATGTTCTTTTAACTTAGGTCGGATCACTCTCAAGGAATATGTGGTTTTAATATAAAACCTCTCTACCTTTCTAAATTTCTTTTGAAAATCTAATGAGTTCTTGTAAAATTCATTTTGAAAGGGGGGAGAAGTTTTAAAATGGTTTTGTGTAACTTCTCTTTGTCAAAATCTATACATTGCACATCTTTTTTATTATGACAAAAAGGGGAGAAGTTTGAGCCATTGAGAACATGTAAATAGAAAATGATGCAAATTCAACGATCTTGGGATTCTAATATTAAGGGGGAGCTGTGCATCTCTGATCTAATCATCTCTTGAAAAATAAAGGGGGAGTAAGTCTCTAACACTTTTTGTGAGTTCTAATTTATTTGAACTAACTCTTTTCTCAGTGGTTGTTTGTCATCATCAAAAAGGGTGAGAATGTGATTAGCATTGGCAATGGCAATGATTTTGATTATAACAAATAAGAGAATTGACGGTTGTTGCAAGATTAAGTCTAGGATCTTCAAGATTAGTTTTAATACTTAGATCAATATGTAAAGGTATAATGTGATTCACACAAATGCTCCACAACTTGTTTTTCAAAGAACATAAATAGCACACTTGTTTTAAAAAGCTTCAAAATGGATTTTGGTTTCCAAAGAAACAAATTTTAAAGTGCCAAAAATATATAAGACTACTTGGAATCACTTGACATTGTCTCATTATTGACAAAACGTGTTTTACATAGTTTATTCGAATAAAGGTCACTTTATTCGAATAACAAAAGTTTGTGAAGGCAAAAATTAAGATCAATCAAGATTTATTCAAGTAAGGATCCTCTTATTTGAATAACAAAAGTCAGAGAAGCCAAGTATTTCAACAAATCAGGATTTATTCCAATAAAGCCTTGTTTTATTCGAATAAACATTCAAAATGAACAAAGGCACTTCATTGTTTAAGTAGATTATTCGAATAACACAGGTGTTATTCGAATAGCGTATTCCAGAAAGCTTTTCCCAAGATGCTATTTAAAGATTTATTCAAATAACCATCGTGTTATTCTAATAACAAAGTTTTCCAGAAACAGAAAGCAACAGCTATAATGAAGCATTTAATGCTCCTCAACCACCCCAACGGATCTAATCTTTAATAGGCTTTAAATGCAACGTTGTTGGCATTGTTAGAAGTTAGAGAAATGTTATGAAAACCTTGCATGAGCGTTAATATGTATTTTACACATATTCTTCAAATCATCCTCTATTTTTAAGCAAAAGTGTGAATCCTTGATACTCATAGAGCTTCAAATTGTATTATCTACTCTTTAAGAGAATTTCTATTCATCTACATCTTTGTATAATCTGTAAAGAAGGTGAGGTATTCCTCTAGAGAAAAGGTTGATGTATCCCTTAGTTGTAAAGAGGGTGAGGTATCCCTTCAGAGATAAAAGGGTGAGGCATTCCTTGAAAGAGGAAAGGGTGAGGTATCCCTTGTTTGTAAAGAGAGTGAGGTATCCCTCTGAAGTTGTAAAGGGTGAGGTATCCCTATTGAGGCTCAAGCACAAAGGTGAGATATCTCAAGGTGTGAGGAGTGCTCTTATTTGTACAAAGATTTTCCTAGCACTTATGAAGTCTAGGAGATAATGAAAAAAATTTCAAGTTAAGCTTGGGAACTAGATATAGGCCACAAATGGTTGGTGACTGAACCAGGATAAATATTGTGTTTGCTTCTCTCAACTCTATCTCCTTTACATTTGTGTCTTAATTATATTTGCTTGAGTTAAATTTGATATCTAACTTATTTTCTTAATTTATCTCATAACCCAAGATGCATTTGAGTAATCCTTAATGGTTGTGCCTTTATTATGCATGTTCCACTGGATTTATTAATTGAGTGATTCAAAATGTTTAATTTCTTAAAGGTGTTTTAAAAACTTTTAATCACCCAATTCACCCCCTCTTGGGTGATGGTTGCCATGACTAACAAAAAATACTTAGTTACCACCTTAAGCAAATGAATAAAATAATAATAACCAAAATAAATATCTAAGCTAACCACGATTGGAAGAAAACCACTAACTTAAGACACTCATCCTCACTCCCTCTATGTATAGGCTACAGCCTCACCCCACATACCCATACCTCATTTCTTTTTCTTTGAAACACTCTAGGGAGCTAAAGGTAGAGAGATGGATGAGAGCTAGGTAGAGGAGAAGGAGGAGTTTGGAAGCTTGGGTCTTTGATTTTGGAGTTGGAAGCTTGAAGCTAGTATCAACGTCATCACCACCTCACCTCTTCCCCACCATTTTCGCGAGCTCACCAATAGGTTGGGGGAAACCTTTCTTCTAAACCTCATATCAACTCATACTTTGGCTCATTGATAGAAATATATTTTATTCATTTGATAATCCTTTCACTGGGCTTCTTAAGGTTCAATTAGGCTTAATTAAGTTTGTTTTGTTACATTTATTGATATTGAGCTTAATTGGATCATTGAAAGAATTATTGCTTGAATTTGGTAGCATTCAGTAAACTAGTTATAATTTGAGTTTCAAATATTTGATTAATATGATTCTAGTCTTGTAGAAAGTTAAGACAATTCTCTACAACTTTCATGAAGACCTCAAGAGCCAAATCACACGTTTGGATAATTTAAATTGGAGTTGAAGTAATAACTAGAGTGCTGATCCTGACAGTTTGACCTCTGCACACTCATTAGCCCATTTCTTGAGCTATATGAGTCCAATTAACACCAAACTAGTGGAATAGGAAAGTTAAGACCAAATCTATAACTTTCATAAAGAACACAAGAATCAATTCGAAAGTATAATAAGTCATATTGGGCCTAGAAGTCATAATAGAGGAGTTGTAGCTGGGGCTGAATAATGTGCAAAGATTGGGCATATCTCGAGCTGTAGGAATGATTTTGGCTGAAACTAGGGCATTGGGAAGCTAAGACAAAAGCCTACAACTTTCATGAAGATCATTTTTCCATTTTCTGACAGCAGCCATGAGTTCAGCACTAAATCATTTTGGAGACAAGAATCTCAATAATTTTCCATTCATTCACAATTATCAAACAACTCCTTTGGCATTTTTCACTCATTCACCCACTCATCCATTCACTCATTAAACCACTCCATTGTTATTTTGTTTCCCTCAAGCTCTATAAAAGGGAGCATTGGCTGCTCATTTGATCATCTTGGTTTAGAGATTAAGATCATGCTATTGTGTTATTTGTTTATCTTGTTGTAGTTTTCTTCTGTTCTAAATTGAAGTTATATTCATCTTCTTCTTCTTCTCTCTTTCTTTCCTCTTGTCTATGAGTAACTAATTTTCATTTTACTTGGGTGAAAGGGTGAAACTTTTGGTAATGAAATAATGTTAGATTAATCTTTTTCTTGTGCTTAAATGATATATTATCAAGTAGTCATTATATGTATTGTATTTTGTTTCCAATAATTTTAGAAACTCTCCTTGTAAAGTGGAGATCTTGATTCATTGTAGATAAGATATTTCCATCATAAATGCTTGAGCCCATTTATAAGTGATGATATTAATAGATAATTAAAGGAACTATAATATAATTACATATATAATCTTAAATGAACTTTGAATGTTGTATTTTCTGATTGGAACCTCTGTTATGCGTGGATTCTAATTGAGTTATAAAAAAGAATTAATCTTGTGCTTAATTTACTTACCAAGAGTGGATCTCCTAACCCAACTAAATCTTTTTTATTTGTGATTAATTTTTATCACCTTTATTGTTGTGACAAAATCTTTTCTTTACCTTAAAGAATTTTTCTTCATCAATTCCTTGTGGATCGACCTCGGACTCCCGATAATTTATTACTTAAAACAACCTGTACTTGAGTTTGTAACTTATAATTCATATCACTCATGGAGTCCTAGAGCTACTGTTTTATTAATCTTAAACATATTAAAACATGATTTTTGGGTGCTAAGAGGTGAAATCCTAGTTGGAAACTTGTTGCATGTGATACTAGTATAGGATAGGTGCATCAAGTTACTGTTTTATTGAGTTTATCATACATATATGCCTTTGTTTTTGGGTATGGGTGCTAGAATCCGAGAATGAACTTGTCTGATGCAAATGATTGTGTTTATGGTGTTTGTTTATCATAGTTCATAATCATATAGGTTTGGATGTTTTTTAATATTGGTGAAGCATGTATGGTTGATTGATGAATTTTATTTTGAATTTTTGGTTGAAGGCCATTCGGCCATGAAGAGAAAAATGATATGATAATTTGCTTTTCTTAGTTTGAAGCCTTAGAAGGACTTGAGACTAACCTATGATGTAAATAGGTAATGACCCTTTAGATACTTTGTTAATTTGGTGACTATGTATGATAAATAATGAGGACTTAAAACTAAAAATTCTAGTGCTACTTGGTCATGAAAACCACAACCTAAGCTAGGAGGAATTTTAATTTTGAAGCTTGATCATGTAAGGGAATTGATGGTTTAGTAAATTTACACAAGTTAAATATATATAGGTGTCTTAAAAATAAGAAGAAATGAAGCCTAAAACAAATAAATTTTTTACCTAAAGTTTATGCTAGTTTCGGCCACGGTAAAGAGAGAATGGAGGAGACTTTTCATATTTCTGGTAATCTCAAATTTAAATTAAAGGCTAGATACAAATTAACTAGGTAGATCCTATCTATTAGAAACAATAAGCATCTATTGGTTAGTTTTTGGAGATGTAACAAATAGTGGAAGAGAGAAAAAGTAACTTTTTGATCGGAGCCAATAGGATGGGCTCTAGAAAAGAACTAAGGAATGATTATTCCTTCTAAATGACACAAAGTCAAATACTAGATATCTAGATAATAAGAGCATGGGCTTTTACACATTGGACTCTTGGCCAATGCTAATAATAATAAAATTTATTAATTAAAAGATTTACTAATTAAGAAAATAATTTAATGTAATTCTTTATAGGCCATTCAACCATAATAAAAAAAAAAGTAGGAAAAGGGGATTTAAATTATAAAGAATGAATCTTAATAAAAGAGATTAATTTGGACTTAGGTATATAGAGGCCATTTGGCCATTAGGAAAATCAATTAGGTCATTAACCTTATTATGCAGAAGTATATGTTGTTTATGGTCTTGAGTGCTCAATTGATCATTATAAGATGTTATTTGTACTTGTGGCATATAGCCTAGAGCATGAAAAGGATGATTGATATTGGTCTTGACATGATTTTATATGTCTACACTTGCATAGAATGATATGATGCATGGAAAATGATTATCTGTAAAAGACATGATAATTAAAGTGGAAAGACTCGATGAGATTTGTAATACCCTAATACCGATATCCCAGTATAACAAGCATACTCTAGGATAAATAATATTAGTTATGCTACTTCTAACTTAAACATCATACTAATCCATATCATTTAAGCAAATAATAATGGAGAGCCTTGCGAAAACTAAAAGTTATATACATACATATTGCCACAAAAGGCTCATTGTGTACATAAACTTTATACAGCTAAAAGCAAAGTAAGTAAATACAAAGCTTTAAACTATTAAGTATAAAAACTATCCTAGTCTTCATACTTTTTCTTCTTGCCCTTAGATGAACTTCCCTTGGATTTACATGGCAACAAACGGGGTGAGAAACTACATTTCTCAATATAAGTAACCAAAACCAGTAGTCTAAACATCATGAATGAATAAACCCAACTTAAACTAAATAATATACTAAAACCCATTGCATAAAGACCATTAGAAAACCTCTTCTCTCTATGTAATGTTCTGAAGCAATCTATACTTGTGACTTGAATAACCGAAACCACGATGATTACAAATAACTACCCATACAATCATTTGAAAATCATCGACCAGACAACCGCCCATATAGCTGTCACCGAAGGCACAATGCAATAACCAAACATACATAACAAGAACACAATTTCAAATCTAAGTAAATAATAAATTATGAAATGATGATATGATGTATGCTCAAAGAAAAGTATGTGCAGTGTAAGTGTAGTATTGTGATACTTAACTAATCTCCACTGCTCAAGGAGATACTCTGTCATCATAACGTAGGACCTCTTATAGCCTAACAAGTAGGGGCAAAGTTTGTTAATATAACAAGTATTCTCCTTCTACTACTAAGTAGCGTACCAAGTAGTCTATCATAAACTAGGTGGATATCGCCACCCAAACTTTTGAGTGGATGCCTCCACTCACTACTCTCTAGGGATAGTAAGTATATGTGAAGTGCAAGGTGTGACAATGCGGAGCTATGTCCTAACTCTAGCATAACTACCACATAACTCTATATTAAGTCCATCTTGCGCTACAAGGTTATCTCTTATCTGTAAGAGCCGTTCATGCACTACGACACTTATGCAAATGCCAACTAGACTTAGTACACTTTCTAACTTTGCATTAATGTATTTCTCTCTTTAAGAGTTTTCATGCACTATGGCATTCTCTCTTACTAACTAGGGTCTATAGCACTCAACTCTTGCTAACTTGGCATTGTGGCCTTAATCTCTTGCTAACTAGACACTTGTTTCTTACTTTCTCATCACTTCCCAAGTGATATCTAAGTAACACTTTGTTACTCATAAACTGAACTTTAATTTACACTAACTCATTACTCATTACTCTTAAGTGACATACTTTACTACCAAAGTGGCCTAAGGTGCTAAATACTTACCTAAGGCAAACTATAACTTTTGAATGCTCAAAGGTTTATATTTGCTCACACATGCTAGGTAATAATTTTCCTCTTGAAAATATCTCCATTTGTGCCTTAAAACACTTTAAGAAACATATACTAATGATCTCATCTAGTCCATAGCTTCAAAACATCGAAAATGACATTTTTTAAGATTTTGATCTCAGACACGGGCCATGTCACATTACACGGCCCTACCCAAATCTTTAGACACAGACCGTGTCTGACTACACGGTTTACCCCGCGTTCTGCTCTGTGAACACTGTTCACATGTCACATAAAACTATCCTGCTCTGTTGATTTTGGTAGTTTTAGTTTGCAACTTCTTTTGGTTCACTAACAGCCTTATTGTGTAATAACGTGTCTTCAATTTGTTTCTTTAAGGTGGAGAAGGTGAGTTTTGTGCAAGAGATATAGGTTTCGAAGTTGTGAAACTGAATTTACATGGGGAGTAAGCTTTAAGTTTAGTAATTTAAATATTTGAGTAAGTATAATTGTTAAGGAGAATACGGAGTTCTGTCTTCCAAAAACACCCAACCTGTGTTCTTTAGCCCACAAACCCTTACCCCATGTTTTTCTTATGTTTTCTTATTCCACTTTGTGTGTCACTGGGGACATTGTCGCATTTTAAGTTTGGGGTTGGACCCTTTCGATTTTAGTTAGTTATTTGTTTTTGCTATTATTTCGTTATTCCTTATTTTATTGACTAACATTTTTCTATTTTTGTTTTGAAGTTAATGTTGAGTCATCTTAAGTGCTTTCCCAAGTTTGGAGCCTTCGTAGAGGGATATATATAATTATCGGTCACCAAAAAGATTTTTTTTTCCTTTAGCATTTTATTTCTACATTTGTTTATTTATTTTTATTAATTTTATTTTGTCATCATCACCCTAAATCCATGTTCACTCAAGCATATGCATGAATTGACCTATTTTGAAAAGAAAAGCATTGCTTTGAAGATTGATCTTAGGCCAAGAGAGCTTGATTCATGTTAGCTTAGAATTATGCTGGTTGGAGATTTGTTCATGATTGTTATATGTATTTAGCTTTGGACATTCGATTTTTCTTTCGCATCACTCATTAAACATTTGATTGAATTTGTGTGTTCCTAGAGAAGGACTATGTGTGCTAAAGTGAGTATCTAATTGTCTCACTAGTCCTAGAACAATTCTACTACATCATTTCAAGATGAAATCCTAGTGTGCACTTAAAAAGGAAATTATCTAGGCATTCTTTCTTTAACCTCATCATGACCTTAGACCTCCTACTCATCATTATTATCCCTTGGAATCCCATTTTTTATCCTTTCATTAGCCTATTTTCTTTCATTAACCCACATTCTACCTTTATCATTAACCTTTATACACTTACCTACCCTTTTGTGAGAGAGGATTGAATGTGGAAGGGAGAGACTTATTGAGGATCCAAATGCGATAAATATTGAAGATAAAAGGAGAAGAAGGAAAGAAAAGTTAAAGTCAAGCATGTTTGAAAAAAAAAAGCAAGAAGGTTCACCCAATGTGTTGCAAAGAAATAAGTTTTGGGGTGAAGGTCAATATTAAAAAAAAAAAAAAAGAGAGAGAAGAAAGAAGTGTGCTAGTAAATTGAAATGAGGTTTTTCCTTTGCATAATATATCTTGATTTTTAATGTGTTTTTAAACTTCTTTGTCAAGATTCTCTCTACCTTTCTTTGTTCTACCTTTCACCTCTTGACCCCATTACAACCCTAATAAAGACATTTTGATCCTTTGAAAGTGTGCATAACATTAGTGGAGAAAGGAGTAGTGGTTTTTGCCTATGAGATTTGGGACAAACATTCATTCTTCAATTCAGTTATGTCATTAAGGTTTTAGAGATTGCTTTGTGTGTATAGTCTCATCCGAGTACATATGGATTCATGATTTTGTTTGTGAAAGCTTGCTTAAGTTAAGTTATTTGTGCATTGTTAAATGTGTATGCTTGATTAGGTATTTTAACTTCTTGGCATTTGAATGAGTTATTCATGGATTTGGATTCTTGAGGTTTCTTTTAGAAGTTTGAATTGCAATGCTTGACATCTTTAGAAAAGAAGTATCCTTGTTGTGATTTTTGTTATTTATTCATTGCTTGAGGACACGCAATTGTTCAAGTTTGGAGGTATTTGAAATGTGTATAAAATCTACATATTTTATGTTTGTTTAAACATGAATTTGAATACTTTGAGATAAGAATTATGCTATTTATTTATGATATTGAGTGAATTCTGAGCCCATTGAATTAAATATATTTTTATTGTATTTTGTAGGAGTTTAAGGACTTTTGAAGTAATTTAGGCATAATTATTAAAATCTTGATGAAGAGCATAAGGACATTGTTGCAATATTTTGAGCATAACTTTTGATACAAAGCTCGAATCAAGCTAATCTTGGCGTCTGTGGAAAGATGAGAAAATTTCTTACAAATTTCATGAAGACATCAAAGCCCATTTCATGCATTAAGAAGGTGAAAAACTGTGTACAAAGTGGATGACGGAGTTTGACCAAACCAACTAGCATTCATAAATTTTAAGGATCGAGTTAGATTCTTAATCGGAGTGCAAATAATCTCAACTTGATGACTAAGTATCTCTGGGCTTAATGCAAGAATCTCAAGGAGTTTCTTAATTTAAGTGAGATATTTGTTTCATAATTTATATGGATTCAACAAAAAGAAAATAGGAAATAAGAAATTTGGTCAAAGATTAACTAAGGAAAGTATTGCTATCAAACCTGTCTAAGTAAATTAGGGATAACTTTCTTTATAAGTATGCGATTTGCCTGATTCTGGTTGCGTTTGAAAGTTAAGAAAGATATCTACAAATCTCATGTTGACAACTTTCCTTAATTAAATTGTCATTAATATTAAAGATTGGATAAGAATTCTCATAGAGATAGAGTTTGCTGCAAATTCAGATTCCCACACTCTAGTGACCATATTTCATTAATTAGACCATATCTTGAGCTACAGAAATCAGATCGAGCCTCCATTTCGATATTGAAAAGCTAATATAAAATTCTAAAACTTCTCTATTGAGATCAAGGGCATATTCGGCCATTTTGAGGGTGAGAAAATTCATGCAAATTAGATACGAAAAGTTGTCAACTTTTCTATAAAAATAGGAAAACAAGTTTAGCAAATGACATCTCTTTTAGCTCAAAAAATACACGAAAATTATAGAGTTTTGAAAGCTCAAAGGCAGCGGCAGTGGTGGCAAATACTTCACTTTGGAGGCTTAGAGGAGTTCTCTATTGAAGGTTTCCAAGATCTTTCTCTTCTATAGTTTTCTTCATGATGATTCTTCTACCCATTTATTTATTTTTTGCTTCTTTTTCCATGAGTTGTTAAGCTTTTTCTCTTACCAGGGTGAAAATATAACTTGATTCAATTAGCATATTTTAAGATTGAATTTTTAATTAATTTCTTTTCTATTTAATTTGAGTGCTTACTATGGTTCTTAATGCTTTTATGAATTAGAAGTCCTTCATAAATTAATCTAGTGAGATGTGTGTAGAATTAGAAGGTTTGCATATAACTTAGATCATAAATAATAAGTATCATGTTTTATAATTATCTTGGAATAGAGGTTATAGGTTGTTTGGGAGAATTGTGGTATTTTTCATAAGAATCCATAGAGCAAAAAGGTCACGCCTTTAAGAATTGGGGTTTAGATCAATGAATTGACTAGCCTTTGATAATTAAAAAGAATTAATCTACTAAGGAATTAGGTTTTAATTAATTAAGGGATTCTTTCCATCAATTGAATGACTATATATTAATTAGAATGAAGGTCCCAAAGCTACTCTATTGTCTATGATAGATTGTTGAATTAAGTGAAGTTGGATCCCTAGCATCTTTATTATTGTTTGTTTACACCTTAATTTGTTATCGTGCTATCTTATTATTTTTAATTTTTATGTTTTTACCTTATTTTATTTTTCCTTCAATTACTTGTTTTCCTTTGAACTCTTTTTAATCTTAAATTTTGATAGCCTAAATAGTGTTAATTTGACAAATTTAGTACTTGACAACATAATCTCCGTGGGACGATACTCTTTTTCATCATTATATTACTTTTGCGATTTGGTATACTTGCCAATTGAGCAACAACAAACTTTATGCCCATTCCATCTAATGTGTTTTTCTCGGTTACAATCAATTTCAAAAGGGTTATCGTTATTTTTAACCTACTCTCCATCGTTACCTGGTATTTGTCGATGTCATATTCTTTGAGTCTGATCCCTTCTTTGACTCCTCTAGTTTGACTCCTAAACTTATTATTAAGGTCTTCCCTATTCCTCCTCTTCTCGTCTCAACTGAATATGTTACACCTCAGGCACCCCCTGTTGGAGGGCCCCACCAATCATTTGCCCCTATTAAGTCTATCATCATTGGCCTTAGCCATCTCCATTGCCACTACCTCCACCAGAAGTTGTAGAGGTCACTGCGGACTCTCCTCCGGAACCAACTCCTTTACCAGCTCCAGCACTGCCTCCTAAGGCTGAACTTCCCATTGCTCTCTGAAAAGGTATACAGCCTACCTGTAACCTTCTCCTCACTTTGTTAGTTTGAGTTATCATCGCCTATCTTCTCCAATTTTTGCATGTCTTTCTTCTTTGTCTTTTGTGTCTATTCCTAAATCTCCAAGTGACGCCTTATCCCATCATGGGTGGAGACAAGCTATGATTGATGAAATGCATGTCCTTCAGATCAATGGTACTTGGGAACTTGTTCCTCTTTCTCTAGGAAAGTCTGTTGTAGGCTATCGATGGATCTATACAGTCAAGGTTGGCCCATATGACAAGCTTGATCACCTCAAGGTGCGTCTAATGGCAAAAGGGTATACATAGACTTTTGGCTTGGATTATGGAGACACTTTCTTGCTAGTGGCGAAGATGGCTTATGTTCGACTATTTCTATCCATGGCCGCTATTCGCCATTAGCTGCTTCATCAGTTGGACTTCAAGAATACTTTTCTACATCGTGATCTAGAAGAAGAGGTTTATATGGAGCAACTACCAGGGTTTGTTGCTTATGGGGGTCTTTTGACCTCATTTGCCGTCTTCACAAGTTCATGTATGGTCTTAAACAATCTCCTTGAGTTTGGTTTGGTCAATTCAGTACTATAGTTTAACAATTTGGTATGATTTAGAGTGAGGCTGACCACTCTGTCTTCTATCGCCATACAACCTAAGGTTGCATATACTTGATTGTGTATGTGGACGACATTGTTATCATTGGTAGTGACCACCAGGGCATAACTCAAATAAAACAACACCTCTGTCATCACTTTCAGACAAAAGATCTTGGGAAACCTCACTATTTCTTGGGAATCGAAGTGGCACAATCCAAGGATGGTATAGTTATCTCACAAAGGAAGTATGCCATAGACATTGATTGCCCCGCGTGTGATTGTGTATTAATTTAGGTGATATTACTGCAACTGCATAGATCGAACAAGTAATAAAGAGTGAGTAGAATATCATTCTCACAAGGAATTAGTTTACCAAGTACCACTTGTCTAATATTAATACTATCTAGGAAACTAATAATTAAGAGTGATTCAAAGCAATTAAAGATACAAAATTATAAAAGACAAAAACACACAAGAACGTAAGAAATTAAGAGGGAAAATATAGAACAAAGTACACGAATACAAAACACATTAAGGATGTAGACATACGAAATTAAAACACGAGGGATCTGACTTCACTTTATTCAATAATCTATCATAGATAATAGAGTAGTTTTGGGACCTTCATTCTAAATAATTTCTAGTCATTCAATTGATGGGGAGAAGTCCTTAATTAATTAAAACTCAATTTCTTGGTGAGTTAATTCTCTTTAATTATCAAAGTCTACTCAATTCCTTGATCTAAACTCCAACTCTTAAAGACATGACCTTTACTCTATAGATTCTCATGAAAAATATCACAATTCTATCACACAACCTATAACCTCTATTCCTAGATGATTATAAATCATGGCACTTATTATTTATGATTTAAGTCATATGCAAACCTCTAGATTCTACACACATCTCACTAGATCAATTTATGATTCGTCAATTCATAAAAGTAGTAAGAACCATAATAAGCACTCAAATTGAATAGAAAAAATTTAATTAAAAATCTAATCTTAATACATGTCGATTGAATTAAGTTACAACTTCACCCTAGAAACACACGAATTTAGCTACTCATGACAAAAGAGAATAAGAGATAGGAAGAGGAAAGAGAATTCATCATGATAGAATCATAGAGAAGAAACCAAAGCCCCTTCAATGGTGATTTGATCTCCAACTCCATGAGAGCTCCATGACGGCTCCTCCTCCTCTTCTAGGACTCGTCCCCTCGCTGCCTTTGATCCTCCAAAATTTTATATTTTTTGTGTATTTTCTGAACTAAAAGAGAGCTCTTTTTATAAACTTGATTTCCTCATTTTATAGAAAATTTAACAGCTTTTCGTATCTAAGTTGCATGATTTTTCTCACCCTCAAGATGGTCAAATCTGCCCTCGATCTCAATAGAGAAGTTATAGGATGTTTTGTTAGATTTTCAGTGCCATAAATGGAGCATTGATATGATCTCTATAGCCCAAGATATGACTCAATTACTGAGGAATGATTAGGATGTTACGAGAATCCGAATTTTGATCCAAATCAAATCTCTTTGAGAATCCTTATCGAATCTCCAACCTAAGATTTCGCATCCATTCAAAACTCTAATTAGCATCTAAGAATATGATAAGAATCCTTCAAATATTTATCTTTAGGAATTTCTTATTTTTGCACAAAATCTGATTATTTATCTTAAATATTAAAATATGACTAGGTGAAGAGATAATTATTTAAAAATAAACAAAAACTAAATAAAAATAAATTAAAAATCCTAATAAATAAATCTAAAAGATGAGTGTAACAAATACCTCCAAACTTAAATATTGCTTGTTCCCATGCAATAAAAAAGAATGAAATTAAGAGTAAAACTCATCTTTTTAAGGTGAATGCAAATTCAAAGGTTTTCAAAAAAGAAATTTCCAATTAAATCTAGAAAACAATTCAAAGCTTGAATGATCAATCACTCTCTCATATATTCATGCCCTACTCAAGTATATATCAACAATCAAGATAAATTTTTATCAAAAAAGTTTCACAAAGTTCAAAGCTCTCTTGACAATCACTCATTTACTCAGTGATTCCTAATCATCTCCCCATATCACTAGGCAATAATGCTACACAATTCTTCACTAATCTAAGTTTATCCCAAGCTAAGATCTTTTATTTATTCTTTCCTCTCTTGTGAAGTTTAGTTTGAAAATGTCCAAGTTTACGATTCAGCACCGGCTCTTATTCACAATTTGAAATTTTAGAGGGGAATAAAAAATCAAGTGTAGCGTTTGTCCAAGTTTACGGCTCACCACTGGCTTTTATAAGTTTTTTCCTTTTTCCATTAATTTTTTTAATTTTTACCTCCCCCAAACTTATACTTTTTTATCACTTGGGTAGTGAAAACTCCTTAACTTAACTTTTTAATTTTCTTAGCTTAGAATTTCCTAGAACCAGCTTCAAAAAGAGTAGAAGAACTATCTAAAATTTAGGAGAGAATCATAGAAAACATACCATAAACAAAGATAATTTCAAGTGCTAATAATTTAGCAAAATAAGTTTTTCAATTCAAATTCACTCAATTGACAAATATATACTAAGAGGACATTAATAAAATCATTTTTTTTACATTCACACTTATCAAAGCTTTACTAAAAGATATTCATTAATGTACTTTGCAATTTGCATCAATTTTAGAAAAGAATGAGTTTATTTCCTAATTTTTTTAATTTTTAATTTTTTTTGTTAGTCAACACTATATACATCTTCCTACAAAAGCTTCGAACTTAGGAAGGCACTTAAGCCGATTCAAATTTAAAAAAAAAAAGCAAAATTAACATAAAAAATTACAAACATATAAATGAATGCAACCCTACCTCCAAACTTAAAAGTTGACATTGTCCCCAATGTCACAAATAAAGAACATATCTCAAGATATTCAATAAATCAAGCACAATAGGAGGTGGAAAGAATTATTTCAAACAAACCAATAAGTTCATTGTCAACAAATGCAAATAAATGGGTTCACAAAATAATCAATTAAGTACATCATAGATATAGTAGTTTAACAACAATTGAAACATTAACAATCACTGTTTAGCAAGTGACATTAGTGCCACTTGCTATTAATATATCAAGTCTTAAATTCAGTTATTAGATTATCAAGCAATTAGGCTTTATTTTTCAATCATTCACCTAAAGCCTAAGATCATGTGAATACGAGATTCATTATATCACAAGCATTAAGCACACTAAGAATGAATTAAGTGTTGGGAATTGCGGATCAAAATATCGCGCAGCGGAATAATAGGATTCCCACATAGGATCCATGCGAAAAGTCTATAATCCGAGTTTTTTAAAATTTACCTCTTGAAGCGTGATAAACACAAGCGAGGTGAATCACCAACACCGTAATAGCGACGATGTTTCTGCGGTATCCACATGAACAGACTTGCAAAAAGAGTCACGCCTCATTTCGCGGTGCTAGTGCGAATAGAAGAGAAGAACCTTTCACTTGTCTCTCACTCACTTTCTTAGGTGCGGCTAGGGTTGTGATGTAACATATATAGCAGCCCCTTAACGATACTATTTATAATAGTGGCTGCCTTAAGTGAGTGTGAGCGAGTAGCAAGGTAAGTCAGTGCAACCCTAAAACCCATCTCGTCATGAGTTAGGCCCACAATTGAATCCGAGTCCAACTTGGATCCTTATTGCTCCAATTTAGTCTGTTCTAAGTGTGCGACCCTGCAGGTTCTCATGACGTTGGTAGTAATATTAAAATCTCATTTTAATATTACAAACGATGAGCGGTATCTAGCAACACATCACCGCTACCCAAGTAATGAGAATGTCAGTGATTTGACATAACCTATCCGTGATCAATGTTTCCGTGTCGTTTAGTCCCTTTGTCAAGATATCTAGATTGAACACAAGGCATGGAATGCGTCACCCTTGTATAGTCCAATCATTCGTTTCCGATACTCGAGTAGACTTTGTAACAATAAATGAGATCAATATCTCATATTGACTCATTTGAGTATGGCCATGCATTTCGCGGTCTCACTCAATCAGGGGGCCCGAAGATATCGCTCTGTTATGTAGGAGTGACAAATTCCATCTAGGTCACTCACATCCCTCTGCATGATTTGCGGTATGTCCAATAACCAACTTTATAATCACCTTGTTACGAGATGACGTTTGATGGCATTAAAACACACAACTCCTCATGTAGGAATCGTAGTGATTTCGGTCAAAGGACCACAAACACCATTATCACTATGAGAATCGCTTATGACACTCACGTAACGATCCATGTAACGTTCTCATGGTGGGTCACCCAAGACATCATTACTCTAATATGTACCAATGTGAAGACTTGATATCTCATATCCATGACCCGTGAGATGCGGTCATCGGTCTCTACACATACTAGTCTCAATGTATTATTGTTGTCCTAATTAACAATAATACTTGACTAGGACATTTAAGAATAGTGTTGTAACCAAAAGGATCTCACGATCAAGTCATCCACTTGATGTCCTATGGCATCAAACTTACTATTCTAAGGACTTTATTATGTTTATAAAAAAGAACACAATAAATGAAATGCCTCATATATAAAAATAGCATAATATAATGTATGTCAATACAAACAAAATGTATTGGCCACTAGGGCATACACTAACAATCTCCCACTTGCACTAGAGCCAATCGACATATTTCTAATGCCTAAAGACCTAGTGTGACCTCATGCTTCTGTCATTGCAAGAGGCTTCGTCAAGTGGATCAACAATGTTATCATCTGTTGGTACTCGCATATCTTCACATCTCCTCTATCGATGATCTCTCGAATGAGATGGAAGCGCCTAAGTATATGTTTGGATCGCCGGTGAGATCTAGGCTCCTTAGCTTGTGCAATGGCTCCATTATTATCACAATAGAGGTCCACCGGGTCCACAATGCTAGGAATAGTGCCAAGTTCGAATGAACTTCTTGATCCAAACGGTCTCCTTTCTTTGCATTGGAGGCAAAGCAATATACTCACCTCGTGGTAGAATCGGTGATCTGTCTCCTGCTTTGAACTCTTCCAGCTCACAGCCCCACCATTTAGGCAAAAAACATAACCTAATTGCGATCTGGAGTCGTCCTTATCGGTTTGGAAGCTAGCATCAGTGTAACCTTTTACGACTAGCTCTTCCTCGCCTCCATATACCAAGAACGAATCCTTAGTCCTTCTTAAGTACTTAAGGATGTTCTTGATAGCAGTCCAGTGACTTTCACCGGGATCAGACTGGTACCTACTCGTCATGCTCAAAGCATACAAGATGTCTGGTTGAGTACATAACATGGCATACATAATAGATCCAATTGCAGATGCATATGGAATCTTGCTCATGCGATCCCTCTCATCCTGGGTGGAAGGGGATTGAGCCTTAGATAGGCTTACACCATGTGACATAGGCAAGAGTCCTTTCTTGGATTCATGCATGTTAAATCGTCTTAACACTTTGTCTATGTATGTACTCTGACTTAGGCCAAGCAATCTCTGTGATCTATCTCTATAGATCCTGATACCTAACACATAGGTGGCTTCGCCCAAGTCCTTCATAGAAAAGCACTTCCCTAACTAAGTCTTTACAGACTGTAGGGTAGGGATGTCATTTCCAATTAGTAGTATGTCATCTACATACAATACTAGAAAGACAACTGTGCTCCCACTAACCTTCTTGTAGACACAAGATTCTTCTTCATTCTTGATGAAACCAAACCGTTTGATTGTATCATCAAAACGAAGATTCCAAATTTTCCGAAGCTTGCTTCAATCCATAAATAGATCGTTGCAACCTACATACCTTTCTAGCATCCCGTGGAGTGGCAAAACCCTCGGGTTGTGTCATGTACACATCTTCGAGAAGATTTCCATTAAGGAAAGCGCTTTGACATCCATTTGCCGATTTCATAATCATGGTATCTTTCGAATAGCAAGCAAGATCCGAACGAATTTAAGCATCGCAACCAGGGAAAAAGTCTCATCATAGTCTACACCATGAATTTGTTTGAAACCTTTAGCCACCAATCGCGCCTTAAAGGTATGCACATTACCATCCATGTCGGTTTTCTTCTTGAAAACCCACTTGCACCCAATGGGTTTTACCCTTCGCCGTGGGTCAACCAAGGTCCATACCTGGTTGGCATACATGGAATCTATTTCGATCTCATGGCCTCAAGCCATTTCTCGGATTCTCGGGCCAATAATGGCTTCCTGGTAAGTCACAGGCTCATCTTGATCCATGAGCAATACGTCACCTTGTTGGGTCATGAGAAATCCATATCTCTCTCGTTGATGACGTATCCTGTTAGACCTACGCAAGTCTTGTGCTACTAGAGCAGTTGTTTGTTCCACAACATTTTGTGGAGGCTGCTCTATTTCCACCATTGGTTCATTCTTTGCTTTGTGAAACTTGAACTTCTTCAAGTTCTACTTTTCTCCCACTGGTTCCTTTGGAGATAAACTCCCTTTCTAGAAACACAGCTGTCCGTGTGACAAACACTTTGCCCTCGGTAGGATTATAGAAAAAATATCCCTTGGTTTCCTTTGGATACCCCACAAAGAAGCATTTATCTGATTTAGGTCCAAGCTTATCAGAAACTTGACGTTTTACGTAAGCTTCGCAGCCCCAAATCTTCAAGAAAGATATACTGGGCCGTCTCCCAGTCCATATCTCATATGGTGTCTTTTGAACTGTCTTAGATGGAACACGGTTAAGTGTGAAAGCTGCTGTTAACAAAGCATGTCCCCAGAAGGAGCCTGGAAGGTTTGCATGACTCATCATGGATCGGACCATGTCCAACAAGGTCCGGTTCCTCCTTTCAGAGACACCATTCCATTGTGGTGTTCCTGGTGGAGTGAGTTGAGACATTATCCCACACTCTTTCATATGATCATCAAACTGTTGGCTTAAGTATTCTCCTCCTCGATCTGATCGAAGGATTTTAATACTCTTGCCAAGTTGGTTTTGTACTTCATTCTTGAACTCTCTGAACTTTTCAAAGGATTCTGATTTGTGCTTCATAAGATATGCAAATCCATATCTACTGAAATCATCAGTAAATGTAATGAAGTATTGAAAACCACCTCTAGCGACTGTGTTTAGTGGCCCACATACATCACTATGTATAAGGCCTAAAAGATCACTAGCCCTTTCACCTTGTCCAGTGAATGGGGCCTTTGTCATCTTCCCTAATAAACAAGATTCACATATCTCATATGATTCGAAATCAAATGAGTCCAAGAATCCATCTTTATGGAGTTTGGAGATGCGTTTCTCATTTATGTGGCCCAAACGACAATGCCAGAGAAAAGTTAGGTTCAGATCGTTTGATTTAAACCTCTTTGTATTTATGTTATAAATGGGCGTTTCGAGATCAAGTACATAAAGTCCATTACTCAATTGTGCACTACCATAAAAATATCATTCATATAAATAGAACAACACTTGTCCTTTATTATAAAAGAAAAACCTTTCTTGTCCAAACAAGAAACAGAAATGATATTCCTACTAATAGCGAGCACAAAATAGCAGTTCTCTAACTCTATTACAAGCCTAGTGGGCGAGATAATAAATAAGTCCCTACACTAATGCAGCAACTTTTGCTCCATTTCCAACTCGTAGGTCGACTTCGCCCTTCGTCAATGGTCTCTTGCTCTTTAGATCCCGCACATTTACACAAATGTGAGATCCACATCCAAGATCTAATACCCATGATGCGAAGTAGATAAATTGACTTCAATAACAAAAATACCGAAGTGGAAGTCTCACTTCCCTTCTTCTTTTGAGCTCCTCCAGGAACTTGGCACAGTTCCTCTTCCAATGTCCTGGTCGACCGCAATAGAAGCATGTACCTTCCTTAGCCACTCCACCCACTTGGTTTCAAGCTAGAAGTGCTAGGCTTAGACTTGTCCTTGCCCTTGCCCTTCCAGTTGTCCTTGGGCTTTTTCTCATTGTTTCTTGCCCTTATTCTTTTGGACCATCATTATGGCCTTCCATTTACCTTTGTTGATGTTACGCTCGTGCAGCTTCTCAACATGCCTAGCAACTCTGGTAGTGATTTGTCAATCTCATTCATGTTGTAGTTCATGACAAATTGATCAAACTTTCCGGCAACGATTGCGGGACTAAGTCGATGGCCAACTCTTGGCCCAAAGGAAAGCCCGTCTCTCTAGGTTTTCAATGTACCCAATCATCTTAAGTACATGAGCACCAACGGGGCTTCCTTCTACCGACTTGCAGACTGAAACAAGTGCTTTAGAGACCTCGAATCTCTCATGCCTGGCCTCGCTCTTGATAGAGCTTCTTAAGGTGTACGATCATATCGTATGCATCCATGTTCTCATGTTGCTTTTGGAGCTCGAGTTCATGGTGGCCAGCATTAGACATCCAATGTCCAAGGCATCATCTTGATGCTTCTTATAAGCATCTCTTTCATTCTAGGGGCATTAGCAAAGCAGTGGGCTCAGAATAGGTCATGTTCCAAAACATACAACTTTTTCTCTTGCTTGAGGACAATCCTCAAATTCTGTACCAGTCTAGAAAATTGCGTTCCAGACAACTTGTCCTTCTCAAGGACGGATCGCAATGATAAAGTACCGATGTGTTTGTTGCCATGGTTATCTATTAACAGAAATATGCAAAATATAAGTATCATGCCATTGATCGACGATGTCGCACTCGCCTCAAAATAGACTAGGGTTTACAATAGAATATAGCATAGTGTATAACCTAGGTCATCTCCCAAGGACCAATTCGGATTCTCAAGTATGTTAGCAGTTAAAACAGAATTAAAATAAGTAAGGGGGGTTTTGTTCATTCCAATAACAGAAAACGAATTCAAATTGTAAGAAAATTCAATTAAGAAAAACACCAATCCAAGGCCTTCAATTCAAGTGGCAGAATTAATCATTGTTCAGAGAGAATAAAATTCTGTTGCATTCACCTCTGTTAATTCGAATTCAACTAGATAATCATCTAGAATTTCATCAACTAAAACAGAATCACAATCGCAATTCTTGATTAATATTGATTTAGGAACAGATTCAGATTAACATAGATTATCAATCGATGATCTATTCTCCATTAGATTCAGATTAATCAACCCTAATTCTAACTTCAAATTCGAAATCATATCAGAAATCAATTGAAGAAGGAGAAGAGGGAAGAACATAAACAGAATTTTCAATTAAACAAGAGAACTCAAAACTCTAACCACAATCATTGAATTCCTTGGATTGATTGGAGCTTTAGCCTTCCATGGCCATTACGAAATTGCAGAGAAGAGAGAAAAATGAAAATAGAGAAGATGAAAAAGGAGAAAAGGTTTCTGCCCAAATAGTAAAAACTGAACAATCACAAATCAAAAAGGTCCATTCGGAATACTGTCTTGACCTATTTGTAACTGAAAAATCTTATGTAATTCCTAATCTACCCCTGGCCCATACTGTAGCCCTCTGAATAAGCTTTTCAGAAACATATCATTTGCCTTAATTGGGTTTAAATTGAGAGAATTAGGCCCAAATCATTGAGGAAAGGTCCAAGCTTTGTGACAGCAACAACGTCCTAACTTTGAGGCCCAGTTTTCGCCCTGAATCTAGCTGAATTGGAAAAACTGCATTAGACGCAAAATTGTGTATCTTCGTCTCAGCTTTCAGGGGACACCAAGATCATCCAAATATGACATTTGTAGCCCAAGTTATGGCCTGCACAAGACAGAAAGGTCAAAATGAGTTAAAATCCGAAAATTAATGAAGTTTTTACAATTAAGCTCAATGTAGACCAAACATCTAAAACTCATCTACAAACATAATATTGGGCACAATTATCATCAATTAGGCCAAATATAAAACAATAATGAATGCCTAAAAATTGATTGATCATAAACATATTTAATGAGGTCTTTTAATTAAATATGCCTCCCACTATTTTATTCAAGTCAATGACCCTCAGCATTGACTCGGAAAATCCCATCGTAAGATTTCCTAGTAGGCCAAGATCCATATTTCACCTAGTTTTGAGTCAGCTTTGGCTGATCACCCAAAATTCAGTTATTTAGGTAGGAAACACTTTCCAATTACATCACATGTAATTCTTGGATAGTTGGGTGAATAACACTTATTCAAGTCCATCTAATGGACCAAAGCCCAACTTCATGCCTCTAAGCCTTCAATCCTATTGAAATGGCCTAGTTAAGTCAGACCCAATGGTTGGCATTTGGATATTACTCTTATCCCATCGCATCTTACTAATATAGATAAAGGCACCCTGCTTTGGCAGACCTACACTTAATCGATATTAGTCTTGATGAGTGCCACGCATTGGAATGCATCACATAATGACTTAATATTTTCTTTGAGGGAATTTTATTATTAGATCTCACCATTTATTAAACTTGTTTAACATACCATAAACATCATCCATGCATCTCATACATATAAAGCATATAATAAATGTGACATGGTTATGGCCTCTAAGAGATTAGCATTAAAAATGCCACTTTCACTTCACTAAGCGTCTCCCCCACCAACGTCCTCACTTGATGCCATCTCCTTGTCTCCACATGATGATTACATTATAGAAACCTCTTTTACATTCGAGGGGAGTTAGATGAGAAGAGAATGTACAATCAGAATGTAGAGAGAAAGGCACGACACGCAGGTCGTATTTAAAAGAACCAAAATAGCATAAAATAAAGACTAAGGCCATAACCATGCACCATGCATCTCTAAGAATACATAAACACAAAGAAATAACACATTATTATTTTGTGAATTATAAAAACAAAGATTTGAATATCGCGCTTTCGAATATCACACACCACGCAATGGGGTTCGGGGCAGCGCCCCGGCCCTAAATTTTTCACTCATATACCATCACTGGTTTCTTATCACTGGTTTCTTGGAGAAAAATTCGAGTTGGACCCCTTCTGCCTCCATGACGGCTAGGGCAACAACATTTGAACCCTAAGGCCCGCAAACACATGAACGCTTCATGTGCCGCAGGGGTAACTCACAACTCGCCATCACCTATCCGAGAAACAGGGTTTCCAGAACGTGAAGACATGAACACTTCATGTCACGAGGAAGCTTCATAGCCGTCGCAAAATGGAAACAAGGTTTCCAAAACCTTGTGTCGCGCTGCTGTGTATATCGCATTCATAATCATTTTTCGCAGAATCATACATATCACATATATAGATATCAAAAAAACGCAAGAACAGAAAGCATTCAAAACCGTTTTCGCAGAATCATACATATCACATATATAGATATCAAAAAAAAAAATGCAAGAACAGAAAGCATTCAAAACCGTTTTCGCAGAATCATACATATCACATATATAGATATCAGAAAAACGCAAAAATAGAAAGCATTCAAAACCGTTTTCGCAGAATTATATGAACATCTTCATGGTTTCAAAAACATCAACATGTTTCGTAAACAACAAATAAAACAGAACACGGTTTCATACAGCATTATTTCGATTTCAGAAATAACATATAAAGATCATATCTTTTATGAAAGGAAAGCAACGAATCATGTTATCGCATATAACAAGAAAAGCAGAAAAACCGAATCATAGTTTCGCAAGTGTCTCTGATACCACTGTTGGGAATTGCGGATCAAAATATCGCGCAGCGGAATAATAGGATTCCCACATAGGATCCATGCGAAAAGTCTATAATCCGAGTTTTTTTAAAATTTACCTCTTGAAGCGTGATAAACACAAGCGAGGTGAATCACCAACACCGTAATAGCGACGATGTTTCTGCGGTATCCACACGAACAGGACTTGCAAAAGGAGTCACGCCTCCGTTTCGCGGTGCTAGCTGCGAATAGAAGAGAAGAACCTTTCACTGTCTCTCACTCACTTTCTTAGGTGCGGCTAGGGTTGTGATGTAACATATATAGCAGCCCCCTTAACAGTACTATTTATAATAGTGGCTGCCTTAAGTGAGTGTGAGCAAGTAGCAAGGTAAGTTGTGCAACCCTAAAACCCATCTCATGAGTTAGGCCCACAATTGAATCCGAGTCCAACTTGGATGCTTATTGCTCCAATTTAGTCTGTTCTAAGTGTGCGACCCTGCAGGTTCTCATGACGTTGGTAGTAATATTAAAATCTCATTTTAATATTACAAACAGTGAGCGGTATCTAGCAACACATCACTGCTACCCAAGTAATGAGAATGTCAGTGATTTGACATAACCTATCCGTGATCAATGTTTCCGTGTCGTTTAGTCCCTTTGTCAAGATATCTAGATTGAACACAAGGCATGGAATGCGTCACCCTTGTATAGTCCAATCATTCGTTTCCTGATACTCGAGTAGACTTTGTAACAATAAATGAGATCAATATCTCATATTGACTCATTTGAGCATGGCCATGCATTTCGCAGTCTCACTCAATCAGGGGGCCCGAAGATATCGCTCCTGTTATGTAGGAGTGACAAATTCCATCTAGGTCACTCACATCCCTCTCGCATGATTTGCGGTATGTCCAATAACCAACTTTATAATCACCTTGTTACGAGATGACGTTTGATGACATTAAAACACACAACTCCTCATGTAGGAATCGTAGTGATTTCGGTCAAAGGACCACAAACACCATTATCACTATGAGAATCGCTTATGACACTCACGTAACGATCCATGTAACGTTCTCATGGTGGGTCACCCAAGACATCATTACTCTAATATGTACCAATGTGAAGACTTGATATCTCATATCCATGACCCGTGAGATGCGGTCATCGGTCTCTACACATACTAGTCTCAATGTATTATTGTTGTCCTAATTAACAATAATACTTGACTAGTGGACATTTAAGAATAGTGTTGTAACCAAAAGGATCTCACGATCAAGTCATCCACTTGATGTCCTATGGCATCAAACTTACTATTCTAAGGACTTTATTATGTTTATAAAAAGAACACAATAAATGAAATGCCTCATATATAAAAATAGCATAATATAATGTATGTCAATACAAACAAAATGTATTGGCCACTAGGGCATACACCAACAATCTCCCACTTGCACTAGAGCCAATCAGACATATTTCTAATGCCTAAAGACCTAGTATGACCCTCATGCTTCACAGTGCAAGAGGCTTCGTCAAGGATCAAGAATGTTATCATCTGTTGGTACTCGCATATCTTCACATCTCCTCTATCGATGATCTCTCGAATGAGATGGAAGCGCCTAAGTATATGTTTGGATCGGGTGAGATCTAGGCTCCTTAGCTTGTGCAATGGCTCCATTATAATCACAATAGAGGTCCACTGGGTCCACAATGCTAGGAATAGTGCCAAGTTCGAATGAACTTCTTGATCCAAACGGTCTCCTTTCTTTGCATTGGAGGCAAAGAAATATACTCACCTCGTGGTAGAATCGGTGACTATCTCCTGCTTTGAACTCTTCCACTCACAAATTTCACCATTTAGGCAAAAACATAACCCGATTGCGATCTGAGTCGTCCTTATCGGTTTGGAAGCTAGCATCGGTGTAACCTTTACGACTAGCTCTTCCTCGCCTCCATATACCAAGAACGAATCCTTAGTCCTTCTTAAGTACTTAAGGATGTTCTTGATAGCAAATCCATGACTTTCACCGGATCAGACCGGTACCTACTCGTCATGCTCAAAGCATACAAGATGTCTGGTCGAGTACATAACATGGCATACATGATAGATCCAATTGCAGATGCATATGGAATCTTGCTCATGCGATCCCTCTCATCCTGGGTGGAAGGGGATTGAGCCTTAGATAGGCTTACACCATGTGACATAGGCAAGAGTCCTTTCTTGGATTCATGCATGTTAAATCGTCTTAACACTTTGTCTATGTATGTACTCTGACTTAGGCCAAGCAATCTCTGTGATCTATCTCTATAGATCCTGATACCTAACACATAGGTGGCTTCGCCCAAGTCCTTCATAGAAAAGCACTTCCCTAACTAAGTCTTTACAGACTGTAGGGTAGGGATGTCATTTCCAATTAGTAGTATATCATCTACATACAATACTAGAAAGACAACTGTGCTCCCACTAACCTTCTTGTAGACACAAGATTCTTCTTCATTCTTGATGAAACCAAACTTTGATTGTATCATCAAAACGAAGATTCCAAATTTTCGGAAGCTTGCTTCAATCCATAAATAGATCGTTGCAACCTGCATACCTTTCTAGCATCCCGTGGAGTGGCAAAACCCTCGGGTTGTGTCATGTACACATCTTCGAGAAGATTTCCATTAAGGAAAGCGCTTTGACATCCATTTGCCGATTTCATAATCATGGTATCTTTGCAATAGCAAGCAAGATCCGAACGGATTTAAGCATCGCAACCGGGGAAAAAGTCTCATCATAGTCTACACCATGAATTTGTTTGAAACCTTTAGCCACCAATCGCGCCTTAAAGGTATGCACATTACCATCCATGTCGGTTTTCTTCTTGAAAACCCACTTGCACCCAATGGGTTTTACCCTTCAAAGTGGGTCAACCAAGGTCCATACCGGTTGGCATACATGGAATCTATTTCGATCTCATGGCCTCAAGCCATTTCTCGGATCTGGGCCAATAATGGCTTCCTGGTAAGTCACAGGGCTCATCTTGATCCATGAGCAATACGTCACCTTGTTGGGTCATGAGAAATCCATATCTCTCTCGGTTGATGACGTATCCTCGTTAGACCTACGCAGGTCTTGTGCTACTAGAGCAGTTCTTTGTTCCACAACATTTTGTGGAGGCTGCTCTATTTCCACCATTGGTTCATTGCTGCTTTGTGAAACTTGAACTTCTTCAAGTTCTACTTTTCTCCCACTGGTTCCTTTGGAGATAAACTCCTTTCTAGAAACACACCGTCCGTGTGACAAACACTTTGCCCTCGGTAGGATTATAGAAAAAATATCCCTTGGTTTCCTTTGGATACCCCACAAAGAAGCATTTATCTGATTTAGGTCCAAGCTTATCAGAAACTTGACGTTTTACATAAGCTTCGCAGCCCCAAATCTTCAAGAAAGATATACTGGGCCGTCTCCCAGTCCATATCTCATATGGTGTCTTTTGAACTGTCTTAGATGGAACACGGTTAAGTGTGAAAGCTACTGTTAACAAAGCATGTCCCCAGAAGGAGCCTGGAAGGTTTGTATGACTCATCATGGATCGGACCATGTCCAACAAGGTCCGGTTCCTCCTTTCAGAGACACCATTCCATTGTGGTGTTCCTGGTGGAGTGAGTTGAGACATTATCCCACACTCTTTCATATGATCATCAAACTGTTGGCTTAAGTATTCTCCTCCTCGATCTGATCGAAGGATTTTAATACTCTTGCCAAGTTGGTTTTGTACTTCATTCTTGAACTCTCTTGAACTTTTCAAAGGATTCTCGATTTGTGCTTCATAAGATATGCAAATCCATATCTACCGAAATCATCGGTAAATGTAATGAAGTATTGAAAACCACCTCTAGCGACGTGTTTAGTGGCCCACATACATCACTATGTATAAGGCCTAAAAGATCACTAGCCCTTTCACCTTGTCCAGTGAATGGGGCCTTTGTCATCTTCCCTAATAAACAAGATTCACATATCTCATATGATTCGAAATCAAATGAGTCCAAGAATCCATCTTTATGGAGTTTGGAGATGCGTTTCTCATTTATGTGGCCCAAACGACAATGCCGAGAGAAAGTTGGGTTCGGATCGTTTGATTTAAACCTCTTTGTATTTATGTTATAAATGGGCGTTTCGAGATCAAGTACATAAAGTCCATTACTCAATTGTGCACTACCATAAAAATATCATTCATATAAATAGAACAACACTTGTCCTTTATTATAAAAGAAAACCTTTCTTGTCCAAACAAGAAACAGAAATGATATTCCTACTAATAGCAGTACAAAATAGCAATTCTCTAACTCTATTACAAGCCCAAGTGGGCGAGAGATAATAAATAAGTCCCTACAACTAATGCAGTAACTTTTGCTCCATTTCCAACTCGTAGGTCGACTTCGCCCTTCGTCAATGGTCTACTGCTCTTTAGATCCTGCACATTTACACAAATGTGAGATCCACATCCTGTATCTAATACCCATGATGCAGAAGTAGATAAATTGACTTCAATAACAAAAATACCCGAAGTGGAAGTCTCACTTCCTTCTTCTTTTTGAGCTCCTCCAGGAACTTGGCACAGCTTCCTCTTCCAATGTCCTGGCCTCGACCGCAATGGAAGCATGTACCTTCCTTAGCCACTCCACCCACTGGTTTCAAGCTAGAAGTGCTAGGCTTGGACTTGTCCTTGCCCTTGCCCTTCCAGTTGTCCTTGGGCTTTTTCTTTGTTTCTTGCCCTTATTCTTTTGGACCATCATTATGGCCTTCCCTTTACCTTTGTTGATGTTACTCAATAGCTTCTCAACATGCCTAGCAACTACTGGTAGTGATTTGTCAATCTCATTCATGTTGTAGTTCATGACAAATTGATCGAAACTTTCCCAAGCAACGATTGCGGGACTAAGTCAAATGTGCCAACTCTTGGCCCAAAGGAAAACCCAGTCTCTCTAGGTTTTCAATGTACCCAATCATCTTAAGTACATGAGCACCAACAGGCTTCCTTCTACTACTTGCACCGAAACAAAGTGCTTTAGAGACCTCGAATCTCTCATGCCTGGCTTTGCTCTTGATAGAGCTTCTTAAGGTGTACGATCATATCGTATGCATCCATGTTCTCATGTTACTTTTGGAGCTCAGAGTTCATGGTGGCCAGCATTAGACATCCAATGTCCAAGGCATCATCTTGATGCTTCTTATAAGCATCTCTTTCAGTTCTAGGGGCATTAGCAGCAGGTGGCTCAGGAATAGGCTGTTCCAAAACATACAACTTTTTCTCTTGCTTGAGGACAATCCTCAAATTCCTGTACCAGTCTAGAAAATTCGTTCCAGACAACTTGTCCTTCTCAAGGACGGATCGCAATGATAAAGTACCCGATGTGTTTGTTGCCATGGTTATCTATTAACAGAAATATGCAAAATATAAGTATCATGCCATTGATCGACGATGTCGCACTCGCCTCAAAATAGACTAGGGTTTACAATAGAATATAGCATAGTGTATAACCTAGGTCATCTCCCAAGGACCAATTCGGATTCTCAAGTATGTTAGCAGTTAAAACAGAATTAAAATAAGTAAGGGGGGTTTTGTTCATTCCAATAACAGAAAACGAATTCAAATTGTAAGAAAATTCAATTAAGAAAAACACCAATCCAAGGCCTTCAATTCAAGTGGCAGAATTAATCATTGTTCAGAGAGAATAAAATTCTGTTGCATTCACCTCTGTTAATTCGAATTCAACTAGATAATCATCTAGAATTTCATCAACTAAAACAGAATCACAATCGCAATTCTTGATTAATATTGATTTAGGAACAGATTCAGATTAACATAGATTATCAATCGATGATCTATTCTCCATTAGATTCAGATTAATCAACCCTAATTCTAACTTCAAATTCGAAATCATATCAGAAATCAATTGAAGAAGGAGAAGAGGGAAGAACATAAACAGAATTTTCAATTAAACAAGAGAACTCAAAACTCTAACCACAATCATTGAATTCCTTGGATTGATTGGAGCTTTAGCCTTCCATGGCCATTACGAAATTGCAGAGAAGAGAGAAAAACGAAAATAGAGAAGATGAAAAAGGAGAAAAGGTTTCTGCCCAAATAGTAAAAACTGAACAATCACAAATCAAAAAGGTCGATTCGGAATACTGTCTTGACCTATTTGTAACTAAAAAATCTTATGTAATTCCTAATCTACCCCTAGCCCATACTGTAGCCCTCTGAATAAGCTTTTCAGAAACATATCATTTGCCTTAATTGGGTTTAAATTGAGAGAATTAGGCCCAAATCATTGAGGAAAGGTCCAAGCTTTGTGACAGCAACAACGTCCTAACTTTGAGGCCCAGTTTTCGCCCTGAATCCAGCTGAATTGGAAAAACTGCATTAGACGCAAAATTGTGTATCTTCGTCTCAGCTTTTAGGGGACACCAAGATCATCCAAATATGACATTTGTAGCCCAAGTTATGGCCTGCACAAGACAGAAAGGTCAAAATGAGTTAAAATCCGAAAATTAATGAAGTTTTCACAATTAAGCTCAATGTAGACCAAACATCTAAAACTCATCTACAAACATAATATTGGGCACAATTATCATCAATTAGGCCAAATATAAAACAATAATGAATGCCTAAAAATTGATTGATCAAATTCCCCCACACTTGAACCTTTGCACTCTTGGGCAAAATTTAAAATTGAACCAAAAGGGGTTTCCTCACAAGCACACAAAAACAACATACGTTCTAATGAATTGCAAGAATGCAAGGTAATGATCAAGATTCAAACATCCAAAGTATCAAGGAGTCAAGACAAACATGAATATATCCCTCAACATCTCAAGCAAGCAAGAAGACAAATCGAATCAAATGATGAACCAAAAGTGATAGGATCCTCACTAGGCATACTATACTCTCAAGTACTCTCAAGTGTTTAGGATTGTATTTACACTCAAGGCACCCATGAAAGTAAGTACTACCATAAGCTTGACAAGTCTCTAATTTTCACCACTTGAAACACATGCAAATAAAGATCAAAAGGACTTTATTCAAGGTTGTAATGGGGTCAAGGTAAGGGAAGGAACAATATGGATATGGCAAGTTAAGCACCCAAGAGAATAAAAGAGCAATGAGAGGAACTCAAATGACAAGTAATGCAAATTCTCTTACTTTGATCACCTTTCCTTTTGCCTTTCACAACCTTTCTAGAACCATTTTTTTTTCATTTTTTTTTCTTTTCTTTTTCTTTCTCTTAATTCTGTTTTTTTTTATTTCTATTTTTTTTTTTGAACACCTTGCACATTGCAAATCAATTACATAACCCCCACACTTGAACTTCTACCCACAAGCCAAAAGAGCTCCTCCAATGAAATGAACCAATGCAATGCTCTTCCATTCCCTAAGGTAAGGTAAAATCATGGTTTTTCACATAAGGCACAAAATGAGCTAAAACAAAGAATAGGCAAGTAGGCTCAAGGGGGTTAAACAAAGGGAAATGATGCAAGGTTGGCTATTTGGCCAAAGTAGCTAAATAAAGAAAGAAGGCCTCAATCATCTCAATACATGCATGTGAACAATGAGCTTCAAAAAGAATCAAGTCAAGTTCTAGAGTACCAACAATCATGAGTGAGATCACACAAGAAAGAACAGAGAATGGCATAATGCAATCCATCCATTATAAGGTCCAAAATCTCACCAAGGACAAGCCTATCACAAATGATGCAACACTTTAATTCTCAATGCCAGCTTGCAAAACCAAAAATGCAAGAAAAATATTATATCATGTCAAGAAACCTCTAACTAAGAATGATGAAATTATTCACAACCTGTACAAACCAAGACATTCAATGAAAGGCATGCAAAAAGGATCAAAACAGAATTAAAATGGACAAAAACAAATTAAAAACAAAAAATGAAAACAAAAATAGAAAATAAAAACAAAAATAGAAAACAAATCAAAACAGAAAATAATCAAAACAAAAACAAGACATGACAAATGAAAATGAAAAATAGAACAAAAACAACATAACAAAACAAAGCAAAATAGAAAATAGCAAAATGTAAGACAAGAAGACAAAAATGAAATGGAAAATAGCGAGAAAATAGAAAATAGCAAATGTAAATGTAAAACAAAGAAACAAGAAAATGAAAACAAACAAAAAATAACAAAATAAAAATAAAGCAGAATTGTATGACAAAGAATTTGAAAACAAAAAACAACGAAAACAAGAAAACAGCAACAAAAAAAAAAAAAGAAAACGAAAATGGAAACAAAAACAGAAAAAAAATAGCAAAAATGTAAAAACAAGAAAACAAAACAAGAAAACAAAAACAGCAAAATTCCCTCCCCCACACTTAAATCACACATTGTCCTCAATGGCAAAACAAATTGAAAGACAAGTAGACAAGTGAAATAAAAGAGCAAAGGAAGAAAACACCCTTATCATGGTGGGAAGATTTGCACATGGGGAAAGGTAGGCTTTGCCAAAGAGAGTTCCTCTACAGGTGCTGGGCTTGCAGGACTCTCAAGAAAGGGCTTAAGACGGTGGCCATTAACCTTGAAACTCTTATTGGTGGCTTCATGCGAAATCTCCACTGCACCATAAGGGAAGATGCTAGTGACAACAAAAGGACCATCCCACCTAGAACGGAGCTTTCCGGGCATGAGTTTAAGGCGAGAATTGAACAAAAGCACCTTTTGGCCAATGGAGAACTCCTTCCTAGAAATCAGCTTATCATGGAAATGCTTAGTCTTTTCCTTATAGATCCTTGAATTCTCATAAGCCTCCAAGCGTAGTTCTTCTAGTTGTTGCAATTGAATCTTCCTCTCTGAACTGGCTTGGTCAAATGCTAAGTTACAACTCTTCACTGCCCAAGATGCACGATGCTCTATTTCCACCGGAAGGTGACATGGTTTACCAAAGACAACCCCGAAAGGAGACATCCCTATAGGTGTCTTATAAGCGGTGTACGATGAGCCCAAAGAGCATCTTCTAACCTATGGCTCCAATCTTTCCTATTTGGCGCACCATCTTCTCCAAAATCGCTTAATCTCTCTATTAGAAATCTCGGCCGCCCGTTAGTTTGGGGATGATATGCAAGAGAGACACTCTATGCACGACCCCATACTTCCGAAACAAAGCCTCCAAAGTCCTTACGTGTATGAGTCCCTTGGTCACTAATGATAGTGCGAGGTACTCCAAACCTGCAAAATATGTTAGACTTGACAAAATCCACAACAACTCGAGCATCATTAGTCCTGGTGGCCTTAGCCTCCACCCATTTAGAAACATAATCAACTGCAAGCACAATATAAGAGAAACCAAAAGAAACAGGGAAAGGGCCCATAAAATCGATACCCCAAACATCAAAAACCTCACAAAACAGAATGGGCTGCTGGGGCATCTCCTGTCGGCGAGTGATAGCCACTCCTGCTCTCTGGCACTGCTCACAAGTACTGAAGACCTGATAGGCATCTCTCGAAAATGGTAGGCCGAGAGAATCCGAATCCAGCACCTTCCTAGCGGTCCGCTGTGGTCCAAAGTGACCTCCCACTGGAAAGGCATGACAGAAATGAAGAACAGACTGGATCTCATGGTCAGGTATGCATCTGCGAATCACCTGGTCACTACAAAACTTCCACAAATATGGATCATCCCACACATAATATTTAGCATCACTCTTAAGTTTAGCTTTCTGTGATCTAGATGCATGAGGAGGAAAAACAGATGCAACCAAGTAATTAACTAAATCAGCAAACCAGGGAGAAGGTGGGGTATCATGTAGCTGCATGAGCTGCTCATCTGGGAAATCATCTCTAAGAGGAGAAGGGTCAACAACTCCTTCTATCCTGCTCAAATGATCTGCCACCAAGTTCGCTGCGCCACTCCTATCTCTAATCTCCAAATCAAACTCCTGGAGAAGCAAAGATCCATCTAATCAATCTAGGCTTCGAATCGCTTTTCTTCAACAAGAATTTTAATGCTACATGATCAGTAAAAACAACCACTTTAGAGCCAAGCAAATATGATCTAAACTTATCAAGTGCAAATACAATGGCAAGCAACTCTTTTTCAGTGGTAGTATAGTTAGCCTGTGCAGCATCTAAAGTCCGAGAAGCATATGAAATGACATGAGGCGATTTGCCAATTCTCTGTGCAAGGATAGCTCCCAATGCATAGTTAGATGCATCACACATGAGTTCAAAAGGAAGCGTCCACAAAGGTGGCTGAATGATGGGAGTGGTGGTCAAAGCTCCTTTTAGGCAATCAAAAGCCTCTCTACACTTGCCATCAAAATCAAAAGCAACATCTTTCTGCAACAAGTTGGACAGGGGAAGGGCCTTTTTGCTGAAATCCTGAATGAACCGCCTGTAGAAACCTCGCATGGCCAAGAAAAGAACGAACCTCTCGCACGCAAGAGGGTAAGGCAACTGGGAAATAACATCAATTTTAGCAGATCTACTTCTATTCCCTTCTTAGAGATGATATGCCCTAAGACTTTGCCCTGTTCTACCATAAAATGACACTTCTCATAATTAAGAACAAGGTTAGTCTCAATGCATCGATGCAAGACTCTATCCAGACTGTCCAAACAGGCATCAAAGGAGGAACCATAAACAGTGAAATCATCCATAAATACCTCAATGCAATCCTCTAAAAAGTCTGAAAAGATACTTACCATGCATCGCTGGAAAGTTCCAGGGGCATTACATAGGCCGAAAGCCATCCTCCTCTAGGCAAAAGTGCCAAAAGGGCAAGTGAAGGTGGTCTTCTCCTGGTCCTCAGGTGCTATATGGATCTGGAAGTACCCTGAAAAGCCATCAAGAAAGCAGTAGAAAGACTTTCCAGCCAAGCGCTCAAGCATCTGATCGATAAAGGGCAAAGGAAAATGATCCTTTCTTGTTGCTTGGTTGAGCCGCCTGTAATCAATACAAACTCTCCAGCTACTCTGGACTCTAGTAGGAATCAACTCATCACGATCATTCTTCACTACTGTGATTCCTGATTTCTTTGGAACCACTTGAACTGGACTCACCCAAGTACTATCTGAGATAGGATAGATGATGCCTGCTTGCATAAGCTTGGTCACCTCTTTCTTTACCACATCAAGGATCAAAGGGTTGAGTCGCCTCTGTGGTTGTCTCACTGGTTTAGCACCATCCTCAAGTAATATTCTGTGCATGCACATGGAAGGACTAATGCCAGGAAGGTCAGCTAAGGTCCAACCTATAGCTTTCTTATGCTTCTTCAAAATTTGCAGCAGCCTCTCCTCCTGGTCAGCATGGAGGGTAGTAGAAATGATCACTGGCAGCTGCTTATCCTCCTCTAAGTATGCATACTTAAGGTGCTCTGGGAGTGGCTTAAGCTCTAGGGCAGGTGGCTGCACTACAGATGGAAGGACCCTGGTGGAAGTGGCTGTGTTTACAGCCTGCAATCCAACGAAATCTGATTCTGAGGTGCTTGCTGCAATCACACTACTGCATGCTGACTCCACACAATCTGTATCAAGATCACCATGTAAGCAGGACGCAATCTCAGTACAAGCACTGCACATTTCTGAAACAGTATAAGCATCACATGTATAGGTATCATCAAAATCAGAAAAGGATGGAAGATCAGCAGCATAGAGCTCAGAAAAGCCATCATCAACTACATCAGCCAGCAAATCTATATGGAAAACTGAATGGTCTTCCATGGGGTGCTTCATGGCATCCAGGATGTTAAATCTAACCACATTTTCTCCAAACTCCATAGAAAGAGTGCCTGCATGGACATCAATTTTGGTTCTGGCAGTTTTGAGGAAGGGTCTACCAAGAATGATGGGAGCTTTGCTGGATTCGGATGCTCCATCCATATCTAGAATGTAGAAGTCTGCAGGAAAGATCAAATCATTTACTCTAACAAGGACATCCTCAATGAGTCCAGCAGGGTATGCATTACTCCTGTTTGCCAACTGAATGATAACTCCTGTATTCTGCAAGGGCCCAAGAGCAAGAGAGTTGAACACTGACATAGGCATAACATTAATTGAAGCACCTAAATCCAACATGGCATTTTCGAATTTGCTACTGCCTATGGTGCATGGGATAGTAAAAATCCCTGGATCCTTGCATTTTTGGGGCATTGTGGGCTGAATGAGTGCGAGACACATTTCTTCCCATGCTGATCTTCTCATTTCCTTCAGTCTCCTTCTATGAGTACACAAATCCTTAAGAAACTTGGCATATCTTGGAATCTGCTTGATTGCTTCAATGAGAGGAATGTTCACCTCAACCTTCCTAAATGTCTCCATGATCTCCTTATCCGTGTCAGGCCTCAAAAGTCTTCTTAGGTTGCATAACTCTCTCGAGGGAATGGTAATGGAATGGACTGCTCAGCCGTGACTACAGGAGTGGGGCCAGAATCTGGATTCGTATTTTTCCTGCTACATGGAATTTCTGGCAAGGCTGGCTTCTCCTTATCTGATTCATGTTGCAACCCACAGTTTGGTGCATCAACACTCTTACCAGACCTTAGAGTGATGGCACTCACATTTCTTGGATTCACCACGCCAGGTGCAGAAGTTTATCGAATCTTGGGACCGCAATTGACTCATAGAACTAGCAAGTTGCCCAATCTGATTCTCCAAATTCTCGAATGGTAGCTTCGTCCTCTCGCCGGAATTGTAAATTGTTCACAGCCCATCTCGTTTCATCAATTCGTCCAAGGTTGGCTCGGATTTAGAGGGACCGTAACAAGTCGCCGCCGATTTTGTTGCCGCCGCATGTGCGGTGGCCGGTATGGCTCCGCTAGGTCCCGCAGCAACCGGAAGGGTAGCTGCGCCGCCGCCGCCTAAACCGAGTAGGGCAGTGCCGTGTGTAGGGGTATTTCCCCACCTCGATTTGGATGATTTCTCCATCCCGGGTTATATCCGTTGGAGGACGATCATAACTCGTGGTTGCCGCCGAGGCCTATTATTGTAGATGTTGCTGCACGCATAGGCCCGGGGGGTACCATCGCATCATCCTCTTGCAATGTAGGGCGTGCATCCGTTTGATGATCGCCAGAAACACGTATTCCACATACTCGGCAGAGCTACCGCAGCAGCCGTCGCTTCGTTGAGTAACAGCCAATTGCTCACCAAGGATGCAAGGTCATCAATTTTGCTTTCCAATTTTCTGTGGTCTGCAGCATAAGTTGCCTCAATTTCGTGGACACCTCTACTCAATACCACTGAGTTGCTTCTGGTGCCAAACTGTTGGGAATTAGTGGCCATATTCTCAATCAATTCTCTTGCAGCCATAGGAGTCTTGTCTACCAATGCTCCTCCACTAGCAGCATCAATCATGCTCTTATCCATAGGCAGCAAACCTTCATAGAAATACTGGATTAGTAACTCGGTCACTAATCTGATGGTGAGGACAAATAGCACACATCTTCTTGAATCTTTCCCAAGATTCGACAAGGGTTCTCTATCAAACCGCTCGATGCCACATATCTCTTTTCGATTGATGCAAATTTTGATGCAGAAAGAATTTCTCCAAAAATAGCCTTTTAAGATCATTCCAAATAGTGACAGATCTGGGATGCAAATAATAAAGCCAACCCCTTAGCAAAGATCCTCGTAATGAGAAAGGGAATGCTCTAAGTTTGATGTGATCTTCTCGAAATGCCTTGAGGCTTCATGGTAGAACACACAATGTGGAACTCCTTGAGGTGCTTATGAGGATCTTCTCCCGCATGACCATTAAACTTAGGCAAAAAATGAATCAATCCAGATTTAAGCTCAAATGGAACATCAACATCGATACCGAATGCATAAAGATTGATATGTAACATCGTAGCAGCAACCAGCTCTTCAAGGTTCTATTATCCATAATCTCGGGATGCTCAAGATGCTCAAGATGCTCAAGTATGCTCAAGATAATCGAATCGGAAGATGGATGAATGACAAAGTCAGTGCGTAATCGAAAATTCGTAAGCGTAATCACTAGTATGATAAGTATGTGGAGAATCACTACTTCCTATATGCTCAAAGAATGCGAATCGATCTATTGACCCTATGCAAGGTATGAAAGGTCCTATCTATCTCAGATCAAAATTATGCAAATAACCAGATTAGACCTAGTCATATAACATGCAAAACTTGAAAACAACAAAACAAAGAAAATGGAAAATCCAACACTAGAAATACACCAAAATAAATCTAGTTGACCTACCAAATGATTTTTAAAAAATATGGGACCACCATACACTTAAAACTACACTAAAATGGAACTCAAAAATGCAATGAAAAAACTTCAAAAAATGAAAAAGTGGTCTAAATGAAGGAATTAGAGCAAACAGGGTGGACCTCACAGCAAAGCTGTGAGCCTTGTGGAGAAGGCCATTTTCCTTCAGCCCACCAATTTTCAGCTCATTCTGAGCATGTTTGATCAGCCAAAAATTACAAAAATGCCATTGTCTCACCTAAATATGCTCAAAAACCCTACCAAACGATGGAATTTGGCCAAATTATGCAGGAATGATCCTTTTAGGATCAGTTTGCTTAGAATGATGGTTTACCTTTGGGGACCAAGTTTCATCTCAAAATTCCATCGCAAGTACAATTCCTGTCTACTAGTCCCTTTTTGAGTTCAGAAAAAATGGGAAGATAGTGAAACTCAAAAGTGAAACTGGAGGAAAAACTTAAGAATGAAGATGAGTACTTTCAAATGTCAATAATGAAGTATATGGATGATCAAATGCAGCAAAATGACATGCAAAAATTGAATGTGGTGCAGGAAGACCAATGGAACAAGAATCAGCAGTTATGCAAAGAAACTGCAAATTCAAACTTCAACAGCAATTATGCAGAACTTTTGTAGATGAATGTGGTATTTGGGCAAATGTAAGTATCAATTGTGTTGAGTGAAACAATGCACAATCACAGGAGTCACTAATGCAGAAAATCCAATGTAACAAGAATAAGTGACAAGAAAACGAAAATTATGCAAAGATGAAACAAAAGCCAATAGAATGTTGATTAATGCATCAAAAAGCAATGCAAAGTAAAGCACAAAATGTGAATTATGCAATGAATTCATACAAAAATCCAATGCACAAGTAGTTCAATGTAGTTGTGCAAATAAGGCGTAATCGGCAAAGAAGAAACAAATTCTGCAGATGAAAATCCAATGAATGACCAAATGCAATGTAACATTTGAACAATAAGTGTGTGGCAAGAGAAAAAAAAAACACAATGGAACAACAAAATGAGCGTAACAAAATAGACTTATGCAAAGACAAAACAAATGCAATGCGGTAAATGTAGCGTAATCCAATGAAACAAGATTTATGCAAAGCAGATGCAACACAAATAGAATAAACAAACACACCGCACAGATGGACAATTATGATCGGAATGCTTAATGTATAATGCAGCAAAGCAAACGCAATGCAACAAAATGCACCTAATACAACTACAAGAGTGTAACAGTATGTAGAAACAGAATGCAGAAATGGTATGCAAAAACAGTAGCAAAATGAGCAAAATGCACAATGCAGCAGATTATACCAAAATTGAACAATGGTGAGTTATGCAGCAGACAGAAATTATGCAGCATAACAGAAATTATGCAGCATAACAGAATTATGCAAGCATACTCAAAATCATAGCGTAATCGAATTATCGAGCGCAACGTAATTATGCAACTATTAGGAACACCTACTAAACCTAAGAAACCGAAAATAGGGTCCCCGGCAACGGCGCCAAATTTTGATCGACGATGTCACACTCGCCTCAAAATAGACTAGGATTTACAATAGAATATAGCATAGTGTATAACCTAGGTCATCTCCCAAGGACCAATTCGGATTCTCAAGTATGTTAGCAGTTAAAACAAATTAAAATAAGTAAGGGGTTTTGTTCATTCCAATAACAGTAAAACGAATTCAAATTGTAAGAAAATTCAATTAAGAAAACACCAATCCAAGGCCTTCAATTCAAGTGGCAGAATTAATCATTGTTCGAGAGAATAAAATTCTGTTGCATTCACCTCTTTAATTCGAATTCAACTAGATAATCATCTAGAATTTCATCAACTAAAACAGAATCACAATCGCAATTCTTGATTAAGATTGATTTAGGAACAGATTCGATTAACATAGATTATCAATCGATGATCTATTCTCCATTAGATTCAGATTAATCAACCCTAATTCTAACTTCAAATTCGAAATCATATCAGAAATCAATTGAAGAAGGAGAAGAGGGAAGAACATAAACAGAATTTTCAATTAAACAAGAGAACTCAAAACTCTAACCACAATCATTGAATTCCTTGGATTGATTGGAGCTTTAGCCTTCCATGGCCATTACGAAATTGCAGAGAAGAGAGAAAAACGAAAATAGAGAAGATGAAAAAGGAGAAAAGGTTTCTGCCCAAATAGTAAAAACTGAACAATCACAAATCAAAAAGGTCGATTCGGAATACTGTCTTGACCTATTTGTAACTGAAAAATCTTATGTAATTCCTAATCTACCCCTGGCCCATACTGTAGCCCTCTGAATAAGCTTTTCAGAAACATATCATTTGCCTTAATTGGGTTTAAATTGAGAGAATTAGGCCCAAATCATTGAGGAAAGGTCCAAGCTTTGTGACAGCAACAACGTCCTAACTTTGAGGCCCAGTTTTTGCCCTGAATCCAGCTGAATTGGAAAAACTGCATTAGACGCAAAATTGTGTATCTTCGTCTCAGCTTTCAGGGGACACCAAGATCATCCAAATATGACATTTGTAGCCCAAGTTATGGCCTGCACAAGACAGAAAGGTCAAAATGAGTTAAAATCCGAAAATTAATGAAGTTTTTACAATTAAGCTCAATGTAGACCAAACATCTAAAACTCATCTACAAACATAATATTGGGCACAATTATCATCAATTAGGCCAAATATAAAACAATAATGAATGCCTAAAAATTGATTGATCATAAACATATTTAATGAGGTCTTTTAATTAAATATGCCACTATTTTATTCAAGTCAATGACCCTCAGCATTGACTCGGAAAATCCCATCGTAAGATTTCCTAGTAGGCCAAGATCCATATTTCACCTAGTTTTGAGTCAGCTTTGGCTGATCACCCAAAATTCAGTTATTTAGGTAGGAAACACTTTCCAATTACATCACATGTAATTCTTGGATAGTTGGGTGAATAACACTTATTCAAGTCCATCTAATGGACCAAAGCCCAACTTCATGCCTCTAAGCCTTCAATCCTATTGAAATGGCCTAGTTAAGTCGACCCAATGGTTGGCATTTGGATATTACTCTTATCCCATCGCATCTTACTAATATAGATAAAGGCACCCCCGCTTTGGCAGACCTACACTTAATCGATATTAGTCTTGATGAGTGCCACGCATTGGAATGCATCACATAATGACTTAATATTTTCTTTGAGGGAATTTTATTATTAGATCTCACCATTTATTAAACTTGTTTAACATACCATAAACATCATCCATGCATCTCATACATATAAAGCATATAATAAATGTGACATGGTTATGGCCTCTAAGAGATTAGCATTAAAAATGCCGCCACTTCACTAAGCGTCTCCCACCAACGTCCTCACTTGATGCCATCTCCTTGTCTCCACATGATGATTACATTATAGAAACCTCTTTTACATTCGAGGGGAGTTAGATGAGAAGAGAATGTACAATCAGAATGTAGAGAGAAAGGCACGACACGCAGTCGTATTTAAAAGAACCAAAATAGCATAAAATAAAGACTAAGGCCATAACCATGCACCATGCATCTCTAAGAATACATAAACACAAAGAAATAACACATTATTATTTTGTGAATTATAAAAACAAAGATTTGAATATCGCGCTTTCGAATATCACACACCACGCACGAGGTTCGGGGCAACGCCCGCCCTAAATTTTTCACTCATATACCATCACCGGTTTCTTATCACCGGTTTCTTGGAGAAAATTCGAGTTGGACCCCTTCGCCTCCATGACGGCTAGGGCAACAACATTTGAACCCTAAGGCCCGCAAACACATGAACGCTTCATGTGCCGCAGGGGTAACTCACACCGCCATCACCTATCCAAACAACAGAGGTTTCCAGACCGTGAAGACATGAACACTTCATGTCACGAGGAAGCTTCATAGCCGTCGCAAAATGGAAACAAGGTTTCCAAAACCTTGTGTCGCTACTGTGTATATCGTGATTCATAATCGTTTTTCGCAGAATCATACATATCACATATATAGATATCGAAAAACGCAAGAACAGTAAAGCATTCAAAACCATTTTCATGAATCATACATATCACATATATAGATATCAAAAAAAAAAAAAAAAAAATGCAAGAACAAAAACATTCAAAACCGTTTTCGCAGAGAATCATACATATCACATATATAGATATCGAAAAACGCAAAAATAGAAAGCATTCAAAACCGTTTTCGCGAAATTATATGAACATCTTCATGGTTTCAAAAACATCAACATGTTTCGTAAACAACAAATAAAACAGAACACGGTTTCATACATCATTATTTCGATTTCAGAAATAACATATAAAGATCATATCTTTTATGAAAGGAAAGCAACGAATCATGTTATCGCATATAACAAGAAAAGCAGAAAAACCGAATCATAGTTTCGCAAGTGTCTCTGATACCACTGTTGGGAATTGCGGATCAAAATATCGCGCAGTGGAATAATAGGATTCCCACATAGGATCCATGCGAAAAGTCTATAATCCGAGTTTTTTTTAAAATTTACCTCTTGAAGCGTGATAAACACAAGCGAGGTGAATCACCAACACCGTAATAACGACGATGTTTCTGCGGTATCCACACGAATATACTTGCAAAAGGAGTCACGCCTGCTTTCGCGGTGCTAGCTGCGAATAGAAGAGAAGAACCTTTCACTGTCTCTCACTCACTTTCTTAGGTGCGGCTAGGGTTGTGATGTAACATATATAGCAGCCCCCTTAACAGTACTATTTATAATAGTGGCTGCCTTAAGTGAGTGTGAGCAGTAGCAGGTAAGTCAGTGCAACCCTAAAACCCATCTGTCATGAGTTAGGCCCACAATTGAATCCGAGTCCAACTTGGATGCTTATTGCTCCAATTTAGTCTGTTCTAAGTGTGCGACCCTTCGCAGTTCTCATGACGTTGGTAGTAATATTAAAATCTCATTTTAATATTACAAACAATGAGCTTTGTATCTAGCAACACATCATCGCTACCCAAGTAATGAGAATGTCAGTGATTTGACATAACCTATCCGTGATCAATGTTTCCGTGTCATTTAGTCCCTTTGTCAAGATATCTAGATTGAACACAAGGCATGGAATGCGTCACCCTTGTATAGTCCAATCATTCGCTTTCCTCGATACTCGAGTAGACTTTGTAACAATAAATGAGATCAATATCTCATATTGACTCATTTGAGCATGGCCATGCATTTCGCAGCCTCACTCAATCGTGGGGCCCGAAGATATCGCATGTCAGGGAAAGAGTATCCTCATCTCATGATGTAGACGTTCACCTTCTAGCAGATATTTGTATCTTTCCCAAGCTGTTATGTAGGAGTGACAAATTCCATCTAGGTCACTCACATCCCTCTCGCATGATTTGCGGTATGTCCAATAACCAACTTTATAATCACCTTGTTACGATGACGTTTGATGGCATTAAAACACACAACTCCTCATGTAGGAATCGTAGTGATTTCAGGTCAAAGGACCACAAACACCATTATCATTATGAGAATCGCTTATGACACTCACGTAACGATCCATGTAGCGTTCTCATGGTGGGTCACCCAAGACATCATTACTCTAATATGTACCAATGTGAAGACTTGATATCTCATATCCATGACCCGTGAGATGCGATCATCAGTCTCTACACATACTAGTCTCAATGTATTATTGTTGTCCTAATTAACAATAATACTTGACTAGGGACATTTAAGAATAGTGTTGTAACCAAAAGGATCTCACGATCAAGTCATCCACTTGATGTCCTATGGCATCAAACTTACTATTCTAAGGACTTTATTATGTTTATCAAAAAGAACACAATAAATGAAATGCCTCATATATAAAAATAGCATAATATAATGTATGTCAATACAAACAAAATGTATTGGCCACTAGGGCATACACCAACATTAAGATCTAAGTAAAATAGTACCAAACAAATTAATTCCTAATTGCATAATATTCACAACTATCATGCCATCTTTTTCAATCCATAATAGAGATCACTAGAATCTATAGAGGTTAGGTGGTGGAAAAAATTAACAAACTCTTTTTGGGGGTGTACTAGGCTGTGATTCACACTGCCTAGGACTTTTTTTTAATGCAAAAATAGAAAAACAAAAAATTAAAATTAAAAAGAAAAAGAAAAAATTTGGGGAACCCCTAAACTTAAAATCAAAGCATGGTGTATATTAAACTAAATTGAAAAACAAGACGCGAACTAACCAAGACAACACAAAACACTTCAAATTCAAATCCTAATCTAAAATTTAAATATGAAAAAATAGAAAAACAAATTCATCAATTAGTTTATGCATTTTCTTTCACCATTTCTTCTTGCTTCTTTTTAGCTCGCCTTTTGTTTTTTCTTATTGTCCTTTCAATCTCCAGATCAAATAGTAGTGAACTAGGGTCACTTGTACCTCACATAAAACGAAACACCACTAATGATTAGAAATAGAAATTAACAATTAAAATAAAAGTAACCAAAAAAAAAATAAAGCCCAGAGTAGTACTCTTCCTAGATACTAATGATATTGATAAAAGCCTAATTCTCCGACAATAATGCCAAAAACGTGATTGCCCCACATGTGATTATGTAATAATTTAGGCGATATTACCACAAGTACATGAATCGAACAAGTAATAAAAGGTGAATAGAATATTATTCTCACGAGGAATTAGTTTACCAAGTACCACTTCTCTAATATGAATACTATCTAAGCAACCAATAATTAAGAATGATTCAAAGCAATTAAAGACACCAAATTATAAAAGACAAAAACACAAAAATGTACAAAATTAAGAGGGGAAAGATAGAACAAAGCACACAAATGCAATAAACATTAAGGATGTAGATATATGAAATTAAAATACTAGGGATCTGACTTTACTTAATTCAACAATCTATCATAGAAAATACAGTATCTTTGCGACCTTCATTTTAAATAATTTCTAGTCATTCAATTAATGAATCTCTTAATTAATTAAAACTCAATTCCTTGACAAGTTTATTCTTTTTAATTATCAAAGTATAGTCAATTCCTTGATCTAAACCCTAACTCTTAAAGACATGACCTTCACTCCATGGATTTTCATGGAAAATACCACAATTCTCCCACACAACTGATGTGTGTGAAACAACATCATGTTTTGTTCTTATTTTGCATGCATTCTTGAGCATTTTAGGCATTTTAGTTTTCCTTTTGGTTTGTTTTTCCCTTAGTTCGGATAACTGCCGTGTTTTTGGTGTTCTTGTGCAGGATTAATGTTGAATTAGCCTTAGATTGAATGGAATGCTTGCATGTTTGAAGTTGGAGCTTAATGGATAGCAATAAAGGTACAAAAAAGGCCATTCCAGAGGGCTCCACGGCCTGCCTGTGGTCTTTACCACGGCCATGGTTCGAGGGAATCAAGAAAATATAGAAAACTGAAACAGACTCAACGACGGCCTGGCCATGGTGGCCACCACGGCCGTGGTTGAGAGTCAGCATTAGAATTTACATATCAGAATCAACCACGGCCTGGCCGTGGTGGCCACCACGACCGTGGTTCGCAGCGCACAGCAGAATTTTAGTTTTTGTTTTTATTTCTTTTGGGGCTTTTTAGCCCATGAAAACCCTAGGCTATAAATAGATATTCTGATTGCAATTAGGGTATTGGAGTTTTGGTTCTAACCTAGTTCTAATTTTGGTTTGGAAGGAGGCACATTGGAGGCTCTTGTTCTTGATCTTTCTTCCCTCTTCTCTCTTGGGTTACGGGTTTGGATGTTCTTGAACATGTTTTCTGATTCTTTCTTCTCTATGTCTGAGTAGTTTCTTTTGTTTCTAGGATTGGGCAATGCCCTTTGATACATTGATAATGATTAATTGACGTTGTTTCCCTTTTTATTAATCTTGAATGTTCTTTGATTCAATCCTTATTAATTTTATTCATGTGAATTTGCTGGCCACTTATTTGCATCTCATAGGCATTTTGGGACGTACTGAGAGGTGAACCTAGGTGTTAGAACCATAAGAATCGAACTTAAGGTCTAAATCACGAAAGTAGTTTTAGCCTTTCGAGGATTCAATGAATTACCACAAAGCGTAATGGGTTCAATTTAAATTCAATTACCACGAGAGTAGGAATTGGTTTAATTGAGCACGGATCTTGTATCTTGAGAAAGAACATTAACTAATTTAGGGTAATTCACCTTCAATTGAATTTCAGATTTAATAAAAGGGTTGTTAATTAGGATTTGTCTTGTATCATTGTGGTACCCCAATCTTGGAAGCTTTCTTGAATCTGAAAACCACTTTCTTGATAACTTGCTATCTTTGTTCTAAATTCTATTTTCTTGATTTTTATTTAATGATTTTGTTTCTACGTTCTTCTTAATAAACAATCATATTCCCTTTTGTTTAACTTAATTAAATTAATTAATTAATTAGTATTCATAAACACAGTCCCTGTGGATTCGATCTTTTTATTACTTGACGACAAAACCGTATACTTGCGGATTTCACGCATCAAGTTTTTGGCACCGTTGCCGGAGACTGTGTTTTTCTTAAATATCAATTTAATTTTTAATTTAACTATTTTAAACCTTTTTATTTTTACCATATTATTACGTTCTTGTTTTCTCTTTGACTCTCTGCGGGTAATTTTTCTTGTTTATGCAAAGTGCTAGACATTTCAGGACTCTTATTGAAGCAAATCCTGAAATTGAAAGAACCTTGCATCAAAGGAGAAGACAACAAAGGCAAAGAGTAAAGGAAATATCTGAACCAACACTTGTCATGGCAGCAGCTGAAGATAATAAACCTTTAAAGGAGTATGCAGCCCTTAATGCTCGGGGTTTGCGATCTAGAATTGCTCGGCCAGACATTAAAGCCAGGCACTTCACCATACCTCCTGCCTTACTTTCTATGATAAGACAGAACCAGTTTGGAGGATTACCCTTGGAGGACCCAAATGATCATATGGAGATGTTCTTAGAATTCTGTGAGACTCTCAAAATTGAAGGTGCCTTAGTTGATGTCATTCGCCTCCGATTGTTTCCATTATCATTAAGGGACAAGGCTAGAGCTTGGTTGAAATCGATACCCACCGATACATTAACCACATGGAATCAATTGGAGCAAGCATTCTTGAATAAGTTCTTTCCTCCTTCCAAGACTGCACATCTTAGAATTCAAATAACAAGCTTTGTTCAAAGAGACAGAGAATCATTATCAGAAGCTTGGGATAGATACAAGGGGCTGTTGGAAGCTTGCCCTCATCATGGACTAGAGAAGTGGTTGATTGTCCACACCTTTTACAATGGTTTGGAATATTCTTCGAAGGTGTTTCTTGACTCCGCAGCTGGTGGAGCTTTGATGAATAGAAGGCTGACAGAGGCTTATAAGATTATTGAGAGTGTTGCTTCGAATCATCACCAATGGGCCAGTGAAAGAGGTAACAACCCGAGAAAGCTCTCGGGAAGTAAGTTTGAGGTAGATGGTGTTGATTTAATTATGTCAAAGTTTGATTCTTTGAATAAACGTTTTGACATGCTTGAGAAAGCTTATGTAAATGCCATAGGTGCCTCTAACAATTTTTGTGAGATTTGTGGAGCACAGGGACATATTGGTGCTGAATGCCAAGTTGGAATAGGATCCTCACATGGTGCATCGGTGGAGCAAGTGGAATCCTGCCACAATTTCTATGACATTCCACCAAAGGTGCGTAATGATCCATATTCACAGACTTACAATCCCGGTTGGAAGTCTCATCCTAACTTCTCCTATCGAAACAATCAAAATCAAGTTGGACAAGGTAGTGCTCAACCCTCTATTGGTTTCCCCCAGGTACAAAAGTCTAAACTCGAAACTCTCCTTGAAAATTTTGTAAAGAGTCAAACCAAGCAAAATGAAGAGTTTAGGCACCATGGTTAATTTGTTACTGAGGCCATTAGAGAGTTGTTAGTTAAGGTTGACAATTTGGCCATTCATAATAAGATGTTGGAAACTCAGATTGCCCACCAAGCGAGCACTTCACATAGACAACAAGGTAAGTTTCCTGGTCAACTAGAAATAAACCCAGGGAATGAACATTGTAAGGTTGTGAGTTTGAGGAGTGGAGAGAAGTTAGAGAATCCCAAGGGTAAGGGGGAGAGTGACAAAGATGAGGGGACTGAGGAAAAAGAGACTAAGACACAGCCCTTAGGTGAGGAGGAAATAAATGAGAAAGTGTCTAAGTATGTACCCCCTGAACCTTACCAACCCCCGGTTCCCTTCCCTCAAAGATTGGCCAAGGCCAAGCTAGATAAGCAGTTTGGGAAGTTTCTTGAGGTCCTTAAGAAGTTGTACATTAATGTACCCTTCACTGAGGCGTTGCAACAAATGCCTACCTATGCTAAATTTCTTAAGGACATTTTGTCTAATAAGAGAAAGCTAGAGGAGTATGAGACCGTAGCGTTAACTGAGGAGTGTAGCGCTTTAATTCAAAATAAGTTGCCTCCTAAACTCAAAGATCCTGGCAGCTTCTCTATTCCTTGCTTGATTGGGAATACCAGTTTTGATAAAGCTCTGTGTGATTTGGGGGCTAGTGTTAGTCTTATGCCCCTTTCTGTGTGTAAAAAGTTAGAAGTGGGTGAGCTGAAACCCACAACTATCTCTCTTCAATTGGCGGATCGGTCAGTCAAGTACCCCGTAGGCATCTTGGAGGATGTTCCCATTAAGGTTGGTAAATTTTATATGCTTGTGGATTTCGTTGTGCTTGATATGGAAGCTGATGCTACAATGCCGATCATACTTGGGTGCCCATTCCTTGCCACTGGACGGGCGATCATTAATGTCCATGAAGGAAAATTGACTTTGCGATTGAATGATGATGAAGTAGTTTTTGATGTTTTTAATTCTGAAAAAAATTCTAATTCCTTAAATTCATGTAATCGCATTGATGCTACTAAAGTTGTGGATAGTGTTGTGCTTTCAGGTATACAGGAATCAGTGACTGATGCTATGCCCTACAAGGAAGGACCTAAGAAGCATAGTGACAAGTGTGACGAGAAGCATGAATTTAAAATCAGGGATAAAGTCCTTGTTAATAACTCACTTCTACGTTTCTGTCCTAGTAAGTTATGGTCGAAATGGTCCGGACCATATAAGATTGTTCGAGTTTTATCCTACGGTGTGCTTGAGGTGAAGAAAGAAGGTAATAAGCCTTTCATGATAAATGGTCAGAGAGTGAAACACTTTGAAGGAGTGGGGACTGAGCACTACTCCGTTGACGTCACCTGAGCACAGAAACTAGACCAAAGTCAAGCTAATGACTTTAAACAAGCGCTTCTTGGGAGGCAACCCATGTTTTCTTATTTTTCTGTTTTATTTCATCTTTTTCTTTTAATTTTGCGTATTAGATTGTTGTTTGATCTTTATCTCATGGATTTTGTTTAGGTTTGACCTTTTTTGAAGCTCAAATTAGTAGGAGAGTGAAGTCAGAAGGTTCCACACCCAGCTCATGAAAAATTCCATGGCCATGGATTGAACACCAGAAGTTTTTCTACCACCACAGTGAGTTCTTTTCTTTTCTTTTATCCCTTCGCTTGTTTTAGATTTTTACATTGGGGACAATGTAGGTTCTAAGCTTGGGGGGGATATTTTCATATTTTCATTTATTCTCATATTTTCGTATTTTCATTTTAGATAATTGGCATTTTCATTTTCATTAGTTTTATGCATTTTTATGTCTTGTTTTGCATTGTATTTTCATGTTGCATTTTCACACTATCATATCTCTTGGGTTTTTGATTGAACTTGTGCCCCTCTCTTTTAAGGATTTTGAGATGGTATTGATTTGGAACCCAATTGTTAATTCTTGTGATAGGCTACAGGCATTGTTTTAATTGATAGTAGCGGTGATCTTTTGATAGTTGATAATTAGCATAATGTTCTCTGAATTTGTGCTTCTCATTGAATTTTTAAACCTCTAAATGTGAGTTTTGAGCCTATATGGGATATATGCACTATATGATTTTTGTTCCCATTCTTTGTGTTGAGTGATATTCTTCATTGATCATGTGCTCTAGAACTTGATTTGAAACCTTTTTGAGGCAAAATTTTTGGTTGCATGCTTGAATGTGATTAAGGCATTTTAGGTATTTTTCTGGCCTTCTGAAATTGTTACACTTTCATCCTCTAGTTGCCCATTTTGAGCCTATTGCATACTTATTTTCATGATACCTATGCTGAAACATTGTTAGTTATCATTTAGAATATTAAATGGAGTGAATTGGGCTTGAAAGTTGTGTTGGGAATTATATGAATTTGAGCTTCCTCTTTCTCAAAAAAAAATAAATAAATAAATAAAAGAAACATCATGAGATGAAAGCTTGAAAAAGAGGAGAAAGAGGAGAAGGAAAAGAAAGGAAGAAAATACTTGGAAATGTGGAGTTATGATCCTTTTTGAAAAAAAAAATACCTTTGCTCCATTTATGTTCTATTGTATTTCTGGTGATTATTGAAAATTTGGTTAACCCTTTGTGCATACCTTCCTTTCTCTACCTTACCTATCATCATTCCCATGGCCCCATTATAACCCTTGAAAGACCTTTTGATTCTTACATGCATGCTGATTATTAGTGAAAATCTGGTTTCTTATCAAGCATATGGAAGTGCATTTTCTTTGAAGGATTTTGAGCGTATGGTTTCCACCCTTAAACACTTTGAGTGTGGTTAGTAGAGTGAACTTGATTCAATCAGTGAGGATGCATGATTTCTGAGAACTTAGCCTCTAATTGAACTTGATTTTGATTACCTCTTAGATTCTTTGTTTACCTTAGCGTATTGCTTGGATATTGTTTTCTCGGGTTCCTCATTCATTATTTTCTTTTGATCCCACTTCTTGGTTTGGCTTTAATTTTTGCTTGAGGACAAGCAAAGTCTTAAGCTTGGGGGGATTTGATGTGTGTGAAACAACATCATGTTTTGTTCTTATTTTGCATGCATTCTTGAGCATTTTAGGCATTTTAGTTTTCCTTTTGGTTTGTTTTTCCCTTAGTTCGGATAACTGCCGTGTTTTTGGTGTTCTTGTGTAGGATTAATGTTGAATTAGCCTTAGATTGAATGGAATGCTTGCATGTTTGAAGTTGGAGCTTAATGGATAGCAATAAAGGTGCAAAAAAGGCCATTCCAGAGGGCTCCACGGCCTTCCCGTGGTCTTTACCACGGCCATGGTTCGAGGGAATCAAGAAAATGCAGAAAACTGAAACAGACTCAACCACGGCCTGGCCGTGGTGGCCACCACGGCCGTGGTTGAGAGTCAGCATTGGAATTTACATATCAGAATCAACCACGGCCTGGCTATGGTTCGCAGCGCGCAGCAGAATTTTAGTTTCTATTTTTATTTCTTTTGGGGCTTTTTAGCCTATGAAAACCCTAGGCTATAAATAGATGTTCTGATTGCAATTAGGGTATTGGAGTTTTGGTTCTAACCTAGTTCTAATTTTGGTTTGGAAAGAGGCACATTGGAGGCTTTTGTTCTTAATCTTTCTTCCTTCTTCTCTCTTGGGTTACGGGTTTGGATGTTCTTGAACATGTTTTCTGATACTTTCTTCTCTATGTCTGAGTAGTTTCTTTTGTTTCTAGGATTGGGCAATGCCCTTTGATACATTGATAATGATTAATTGACGTTGTTTTCCTTTTTATTAATCTTGAATGTTCTTTGATTCAATCCTTATTGCTTTTATTCATGTGAATTTGCTGGCCACTTATTTGCATCTCATAGGCATTTAGGGATGTACTGAGAGGTGAACCTAGGTGTTAGAATCATAAGAATTGAACTTAAGGTCTAAATCACGAAAGTAGTTTTAGCCTTTCGAGGATTCAATGAATTACCACAAAGCGTAATGGGTTCAATTTAAATTCAATTACCACGAGAGTAGGAATTGGTTTAATTGGGTACGGATCTTGTATCTTGAGAAAGAACATTAACTAATTTAGGGTAATTCACCTTCAATTGAATTTCAGATTTAATAAAAGGGTTGTCAATTAGGATTTGTCTTGTATCATTGTGGTACCCCAATCTTGGAAGCTTTCTTGAATCTGAAAACCCCTTTCTTGATAACTTGCTATCTTTGTTCTAAATTCTATTTTCTTGATTTTTATTTAATTGTTTTGTTTCTACGTTCTTCTTAATAAACAATCATATTCTCTTTTGTTTAACTTAATTAAATTAATTAATTAATTGGTATTCATAGACACAGTCCCTATGGATTCGATCTTTTTATTACTTGACGACGAAATCGTACACTTGTGGATTTCACGCATCAACAACCTATAACCTCTATTCCTAAATGATTATAAATCATGACACATATTATTTATGGTCTAAGTCATATGCAAACCTCTCAATTCTACACACATCTCACTAGATCAATTTATGAGTGGTTAATTCATAAAAGTAGTAAGAACCATAATAAGCACTCAAATTGAATAGAAAAAAATTAATTAAAAATTTAATCTTAATACATGTCGACTGAATCAAGTTACATCTTCACCTTAGAAACACACAAATTTAGGTACTCATGACAAAAGAGCAGAAGATGTTACCCAAGTGGCCTCAAACTTAAGAGGGGGTGAATTGAGTTTAAGAAATATTTTCGCAAATCTTTCGTAAAACGTTTGATAAACAATTTTCGTTGAAGCTATTGGATGATTGAAGTGAATAGATAAATGAGATTGAATACTTTACTCACAAATTAAATAAGCCAAGATGAATAACATTCAAGCAAGCATATAAAGTAAATGCACAAATGTAAATAGATAGGGTTTGAAAGAATCAAACACAAGGATTTATCCTGGTTCAGCCACCCCTTGTGACCTACGTCCAGTCCTCAAGTGAACCACTCGAGATTTTCCACTAAACTTCAAGCTTGAACGGCTGCTTGAAAACCTTTACAATTTAGAGCACTCAACAAAACCTTGGGATACCTCACCTTTGTGCTTTGAATCTCAAAACAGGGATACCTCACCCTTTACAACTTTTGAGAGTTGCCTCACCCTCAAGGGATACCTCACCCTTTTCCAACTTTGAGAGATACCTCACTCTCTAAGGGATATCTCACCCTTTACTCTAGAGGGATACCTCACCCTCTCATTTCCAAATTACACAAAGAAGAAGATAGAAACTCTTTCAAAGAGTAGATTGATACAAATTGAAGCTCTAATAATGCCCCTTTTGAATATCTCAAGTTTTCTCACAAAAATAGGGCAAAAACATTTTTCAGGATTGATTTTAGTATATGAATGTTAGATTGAAGTTCTAAATTGAAGTTCAACCATTAATGAAGTCCCAAGGTAAGTATTTATAAGTTATATGAAGAAAAGAGTTGTTGGGGGTGTTAAAGCCAAACTTTTAATGCAGTTAAAATAGTCGTTGGCTGCTTTCAGACTACGTGTAATCGATTACACAATCTATGTAATCGATTACATGGTTGTTTGAATGTGTTCTTGGCTTTCTGAGCTCTGTGTAATCGATTACATTCTTGGTGTAATCGATTAAATGGCTTTTGACTTACTTGTAATCGATTACTATTTCCATGTAATCGATTACATGGCCTCTGGATCATGTTCTTGCCTTTCTGGGCTTAATGTAATCGATTACATTACTGGTGTAATCGATTACAAGGCCTCTGACTTACTTGTAATCGATTATATGATCCATGTAATCGATTACCAGCTCTCTGTTTAGCTTGTAATTGATTACAAAACATGTGTAATTGATTACCTTGGTCTTTGAACACATTTTTCAAGTCCAAATAAGTATGTAAGCCATTTCTAACACTTAGATCATTAGATTAAACATAAATGCCTTCATGAATATTAAATCCAAGATTAAAATCAACATTTCTTGAAAAACATGTTTAACTTTCAATTTACAAGCTAATTTTGAAAACGATATTTGGAAAACCATTTGAGAATCATTGAGATACTTAAAGGGCATTTTACATTGATATTCTAAGACTTATATCTATATACCTCTTGGTTTCCTTCTTTTGATCTTGGTCTTTTCTTTTGCTCTTGATCTTCTCTTTTTGATCTTGATCTTCTCTTTTTCCTTTTGTTATCATAAAAAACTCATTTGACAGGCTTCAAGACATAAGCATTCTGATGCACACTTTTTAATTGTTGCATTGCAAACCCAAGTGCAGGTTGTCTCAAGTAATAAATTTCTAAGTGAGTCCGAGGTCGATCCACAGGGAATTGATGAAGATTAATTATGGTAAGGTAAATATTTTATTACTATGGTAAAAATTATTTACTTGGGTAAAAAGATCCACTCTTAGTAAATAAAGGAAAAGTAAGATTAATTCCTTTTATAACTCAATTAGAATCCTCGCAACATGGAGGTTCCAATCGAAAAATACAATGTTAAAAGTCCATTAAAATAATATATGTAATTATATTATGATTCCTTTAATTATTACTACCACTTGTAAATGGGTTAAAGCATTCACTGTGCCAAAATCTTGTCTACAATAAATCAAGAACTCCTCTTTACAAGGATGGAGTATTCCCGTCTGTCACCCAGGATTTTAAATTATCAGAATCAAAATATAATACGTATAAAGAATACTAGAAAAATAAATCATTAAAGCACAAGAGAGGAATAAATCTAACCTTATTTTATTACCAAGAGCTTCACACTTTAACCCAAGTAGACTGGAACTTATTTACACATAGACTAAAAGAAAGAAAAAAAGAAAAAGAGAAAGAAAAGAAAAGTGAAGGGAGACTGAGGAGAGGAGGGAATTCCTCCTCTCCTCCTTTGGAAATATGCCCAGAGTTTCCCCCTCCCCCTATGTCTAATTCAATTCTTCAATTGCCTTTATATAGGCAAATTTGGCCACTGTAGCTACAGTGGAAACTTAGTGGCTAAGTTTGTGATGTATTTTCTTTTTTTCTTTTTCTTTTTTTTCTAATTAATAATTGAGCAAATGCACAGCCGCGCGTCCAGTCATTTTTTATTTTTGAGAGAAGTGGTCTTCATGAAAGTTGTAGGCCTAAATATTTGCTTTAAAGTGGTCTTCATTCCTAGAACTCAAGATATGGTCCAATTACTGCAGAGTGTTTAGACCTGGTTTCAGCTCTTCTATTTTGACTTCAAAGCCCAATATCACCTCCAAGGAGTCCGATTCTGGAAAAGTGTTCAACATCAAAGTTGTAGGGAATTGTCTAAGCTTTCCTACAAGACCAAAATCACATCAATCAGATATTTGCAACTCAAATTATAGCTAGTTTACTAAATACTTCCAAAAAGATAATTACGGCTAATTTATGCAATAATTTATTTAATTGTCCAATTCGGCTCAAAATCATAAAATGTGTCAAAACTAACTTAATTAAGCCTAATTGAACCTTAAGAAGCCTAGTGAGAGGATTACAAAATGTATAAAATACAGTGTTATCAAATTCCCCCACACTTAACTTTTGCACTCCTGGGCAAAACACAAAAGACAAAAAACCAAGGAATAAAGAAAAATAACACAAACTCAAAAATTAAAAACTCTAAAGGATTCAATGACTTAAGAAGAGCAACTAGACATTCAAGGATCAAAACATTCATGAGGTAACATGTCTTCACATTTCAGACCAACAAGCAAGGAAACTTCAGTTGAAAAGAATGAATCAAGAATGATAGATCCTCACAGAATTCACTCTCAATCTCTCAAGTGTTTAAAAAGGTTAGTATTTCACTCTATTTAACTCATGAATAATTGCACTACCATAAGCTTGCTTATCTTCTACTTCTCCGCTACTAAAAAATAACATATATACACAAATCACGAGGACTTTATTCAAGGTTATAATGGGGTCAAGGTAAAGGTGAAAGTAATATAGATAAGACAAGTTAAAGACCAAAGAGAATAAAAGAGCATTATGTTACAGATAGAGTGGAGAAGATGTTTGAGAACATTCAGTCTAAATTTCTCAAGAATTTCTTAGTTCTTCCTCATATAGGACAATGACCAATATCTGACTAATGTTTTGTTGAAGATCAATTGGTAGGTGGAATTCATTATTAGGCTTGAACATTCTCCTTCTATTCCTGTTATTTCCAATCATCCACCCTCATTCTAGGTATGAATATATCACATGGTGCATTCTTTTGATTGTAGCAATAATCAACTCTCTTTTTTTTATATAGAAACATTTTTTCCTTTTTTTTTCTTTTTTATATAACCAATCTGCACATGCACCCCCACACTTGTTCAAGAGCTCATCAAATAACAAAGTCAATGCTCTCTTATTCCCTAAGGTTGGGTTAGAACATGGTTTTTCATTTAAGGCACGTAATGAGTTAGAAACAAAGAATGGTCAAATAAGCTCAAAGGGGTTAAGCAAAGGAAAATATGTAAGGTTAGCTATTTGGTCAAAGTAGTTAATTTAAGAAAATTGCCTCAATCATGTTTATGTATGCATGTGAAAAAGTAGTTTAAAAAAGAATCAAAGCAAGTTCTAGAGTAACAATTCCATGAGTGAAAAAAAATCTCACAAGAAAGAAGAGAATGGTACAGATGTTCAATCCATTCATCAATAGGTTCAAAATCTCACAAGGCATATATCCATCATTCTTAATCCACAAAAATTTTAACATTCATAACCAAGCATGTTTAAGAAAGAAGACAATTAACTTAATCATGCAAATTTCCCTGAATTTGAATTACTACTTCCACACAAACAAGGTATCTATCCCAATCTAGATGCGTCTCAAGAGTAAAATTATAATCACAGCAAAATTTACTCCTTACTCTGCCATCCTTAAATGGTTTAGCTGTTAGAAAATTGCTAACAAACATATAAACACAACAAACATATACACACTTTCAAAATTTTTTTTAAGCATTTTTTTATACACAACTCTACACACGACAAACATAAACACACTTACTAATTTTTTTTTTGTACATCTTTTTACACAACTAGTCACACAACTATCCTTCTCCCTAACCAGAATACAACATTGTCCTCAATGTTAAAAAATAGAAAGGAAAAAGATAGAAGATAGTACCTGTTACCGCAATTACTGAAAAGAGCAACCTCACACAAATATAAACAGAAACAAAGTATGACCAAAGATTGAAATTATTTATACAGATGGAGTGTCTTGACTGGCTTCCTTTTCTTACTACTTCTCGCAACATTTCCTTCGGACCACTTCTTGCTCACTTTTTTTAAATTCTATACAAGAAAATATATACATGTAGTTGTGATTGTGGCTCACATCTTCCTCTGGTTTTACGTCCAGTAACGGCTTAAACGCCTTCTATGAGTCGAGGATAAGCTTCCCATCCAATTTTCTTATAAATTGACAAACAGGGTCTTTTTGAGTCAGATTCCCAAGACTTTTTTAAAATATATATATATATATTTACAAGTAGGCGGTATAAACCTGCCATGATAAAAAAAATATATTAAAAAGTAGGCGGTATAAACCTGCCATTAAAAAAATATTAAAAAGTAGGCGGTATAAACCTGCCATTAAATATTAACAAAGATGTGGAATAAACCAACCACCAAATAAAAATTAAAAATGGTGTGGTAGAAACCAACCACCAAATAAAACTTAAAAATGGTGTGGTAGAAACCAACCACCAAAAATAAAAATAAAAATAAAATAAAGGTGTGGTATTAAACCGACCACCAATAAATTAATAAGTAAAAATAAATAAAAATAAAAAGTTAGTATGCGAGATAAATTAAAATGTTAGAAGCGGGTAAATTAAAAAGTTAGATAGTTAGTTAAGTTAGTAAGTTAGTAAACAAAAATAAATGACAAAATAAATAAATAAACAAATAACAAAAATAAATGACAAAAATAAATGACAAAAAATAAAAAAAATAAATAACAAAAAAATGATAGAAAATAAATGACAAAAATTAAATAAAAAAATAACAAAAATAAATGACAAAAATAAATAAATGACAAAAAAAATAAAAATAAAAATAAAAAAAAAAAAATAAATGACAAAGATAAATAAAAAAATGACAAAAAATAAATGACAAAAAAAAAATAACAAAAAAATAAAAAAATAAAATACGAAAAATAAAGTGCAAAAAGTAAATTTAAAATATGAAAATCGGAGAATCGGCAAGTGATTTTTTGCTCCAATGAGAGAGAAGAGAAGAAGAAAGATTATTTCATTAATGATTGCAGATTATAGAGGGATTAGGGAGAGTTCCCACCTAAGTTAATATGTACAGAAAATAAAAGGGAGAGATTCCCCCCACTGTTAGTATTTACAAAAAAATAAAAAGGAGAATTACCCCCACTGTACAAAAAATAAATAAATAAATAAATAAAAGGGAGAATTAACTCCACTATTAATATGTACAACAAAAAAAAAGGGAGAGTCACCCACGGAGTTAATATGTACAAAAAGTAAAAGGCTTAACTTTTTTTTTTGTTTCCTTTTTTTTTTGGTTTTTTATCAATTTTTGTTTTTTTATTTTTTATTTTTACTTTTTTTTACTTTTTTACTATTCACACTATTCACACATTATTTACCCTATTTATACTATTCACACTACTTACCCAAAAAAATTATTTTTTTATTTTTTTATTTTTACTATTCATACTATTCATATGTTTACACACTATTCACACACTATTTATTTTTTACTATGTACAGAAATATTTACACCAAAAATTTATTCTTCAAAACAAGTCCCCACCAACGGCGCCAAAAACTTGGTGCACACTTTTTAATTGTTGCATTGCAAACCCAAGTATAGGTTGTCTCAAGTAATAAATTTCTCGGTGAGTCCGAGGTCGATCCACAGGGAATTGATGAAGATTAATTATGGTAAGGTAAATATTTTGTTATTATGATAAAAATTATTTACTTGGGTAAAAAGATCCACTCTTAGTAAATAAAGGAAAAGTAAGATTAATTCCTTTTATAACTCAATTAGAATCCTCGCAACATGGAGGTTCCAATCGAAAAATACAACGTTAAAAGTCTATTAAAATAATATACGTAATTATATTATAATTCCTTTAATTATTACTACCACTTGTAAATGGGTTAAAGCATTCACTGTATCAAAATCTTGTCTACAATAAATCAAGAACTCCTCTTTACAAGGATGAAGTATTCCCGTCTGTCACCCGGGATTTTAAATTATTAGAATCAAAATATAATACGTATAAAGAATACTAGAAAAATAAATCATTAAAGCACAAAAGAGGAATAAATCTAACCTTATTTTATTACCAATAGCTTCACACTTTAACCCAAGTAGACTGGAACTTATTTACATATAGACTAAAAGAAAGAAAAAGAGAGAGAAAAGAAAAGTGAAGGGAGACTGAGGAGAGGAGGGAATTCCTCCTCTCCTCCTCTGGAAATATGCCCAGAGTTTCCCCCTCCCCCTATGTCTAATTCAATTCTTCAATTGCCTTTATATAGGCAAATTTGGCCACTGTAGCTACAGTGGAAACTTAGTGGCTAAGTTTGTGACGTATTTTCTTTTTTTCTTTTTCTTTTTTTTTCTAATTAATAATTGAGCAAATGCACAGCCGTGCGTCCAGTCATTTTTTCATTTTTGAGAGAAGTGGTCTTCATGAAAGTTGTAGACCTGGATATTTGCTTTAAAGTGGCTTTGGTTTGAGTCCAAAATCATTCCTAGAACTCAAGATATGGTCCAATTACTGCAGAGTGTTTAGACCCGGTTTCAGCTCCTCTATTTTGACTTCAAAGCCTAATATCACCTCCAAGGAGTTCGATTCTGGAAAAGTGTTCAACATCAAAGTTGTAAGGAATTGTCTAAGCTTTCCTACAATATAAAAATCACATCAATCAGATATTTGTAACTCAAATTATAGCCATTTTACTAAATACTTCCAAAAAGATAATTACGACTAATTTTATGCAATAATTTATTTAATTGTCCAATTCGGCTCAAAATCGTAAAATGTGTCAAAACCAACTTAATTAAGTCTAATTGAACCTTAAGAAGCCTAGTGAGAGGATTACAAAATGTATAAAATACAGTGTTATCATATTCACAAAAGAGGTAGGAAGAGGAAAGAGAATTCATCATGATAGAACCGTAGAGAAGAAACCAAAGCCCCTTCAATGGTGATTTGATCTCCAACTCCATGAGAGCTCCATGATGGCGCCTCCTCCTCTCATAGGGCTTATCCCCTCGCTGCCTTTGAGACTCTAAAATTCTATATTTTTGTGTATTTTCTGAACCAAAAGAGAGCTCTTTTTATAAATTCTTTTTCCCCCTTTTATAGAAAAATTGATAGTTTTTCGTATCTAACTTTCACTATTTTTCTCACCTTCAATATGGATGAATCTTGCCTTGATCTCAAAAAAGGAGTTATAGGATGTTCTGTTAGCTTTTCAATGTTGTAAATGGTGCATCGATATGATCTCTATAGCCCAAGATATGGCTTAATTACCAAGGAATGGTCAAGATGCTACGAGAATTCAAATTTTGATCCAAGTCAAATCTCTTTGAGAATCCTTATCCAATCTCTAATCTAAGATTTTGTGTTCAATTAGAACTCTAATTAACATATAAGAATATGATCAGAATCCTTCAAATATTTATCTTTATGAATTTCTTATTTTTGCACAAAATCTAATGATTTATCTTGAAAATTAAAATATGACTAGGTGAAGAGATAATTATATAAAAGTAAACAAAAACTAAACAAAAATAAATTAAAAATCATAATAAATAAATCCAAAAGATGAGTGTATTTTACATTCATTAAACATCCTTAAAGAAACAAGTTTATTGAATGCAAAACCTATTGACACTCCTATGGATCCTAATGTCAGGTTTCTACTGAATCATGGAGAGCCACTTTTAGACTTAGGAAGATATAGAAGATTGGTCAAAAAAATTAAACTACCTCACTATTACCCATCCAGATATCTCTTTTGCAATGAGTGTGGTAAGTCAGTTTCTATGCTCACCTTGTGAAGGACATTGAGATGTAGTCATTCGTATCTTAAAGTATAATAAAAGAGCTCTAGGAAAAGGCTTCTTTTATGAAGATAAAGGTCATACTCAGATTGTTGGATATTCAGATGCTGACTGGGTAGGCTCTCCTACTAATAGAAGATCCACTTCTAGGTATTGTGTATTCATCGGGGGTAATATGATATCATGGAAGGGTAAGAAACAAAATATGGTTGCAAGATCAAGTGTTGAAGCAGAATATCGAGCAATGACTTTAGCCACTTGTGAACTCAATTGGTTAAAACAACTACATAAGGAGCTTCAATTTGGGGATATTATGTAAATGACACTCATTTATGATAACCAAACTACATTGCATATCTCCTCTAATCCAGTGTTTCATGAGAGGACCAAACACATAGAGATAGATTGTAATTTTATTAAAGAGAAGATCCTATCTGGAGACATCAACACTAACTTCATTAATTCAGATGATCAACTAGCGGATATTTTTACTAAGTCTTTGAGAGATCATTAGATAAGTTTTATTTGTAACAAGCTTGGTGCATATGACTTCTATGCTCCAGCTTAAGGGGGAGTGTTGAAAACCATATAAATAGTGTCTAGATTCATTGTATAGGCTAACTAAATCTCAACCAAATCGTGTAATTATAGTAATTAGGATCTTTTGTAATCTTTGTATTCATTACAATAATTATATATAATTTAGCCTTCATTATGTAATTCAGAAACACAGTTTTCTTCATGTCTCTCTCTTTCTCTTTTTCGATAGACACATAGTCACATATAATATGTAACACAAATACAGCTCATATTTCCTTCTTAAGCAAGTCAGATATATATAATCATAGTGTGGCTGAATGTCCTTATAAATATTAACTAAAACAATGGCATGGACTGAAACGAGCACTTATGCTTGAATCCTTTACATAGAAAACTTACATAGCCAAATAACAAGTTATACTTGCATTTAAATATGGATACATCAATATAACCAATGCCACCAAATTTCAATTTCTCTCTTTACTACTTGAAAATCCTCATGATAATTCACATGTATAGTATGTTATTAATAAATTCCCCCTTTAGTCAAGATAGGGCAGTATTATATTTTCAAAGTTACCCCAAAGTCAAAGAGATATTATCAAATTCTTTTTTGCTCCCATCGTCTTTGACTTGTGCATGTATATCTTTCTTTTCTCTCATTTCACACAACTGTTATCAGTAGAAATAAGAAGAAAAGTAAGAGGTATAAACAAAAAGAGGAAATAGAGAAGAAAGAAACGAAACAAAAAAAAGAAAGCAGATTGACAGAAGAAAGAGGAGGAAGAAGTAAGAACTAAGTGCAGAACCAAAAATAGAATCGAACTTTAATCCATAGAAAATAGAGGTATGTTGTGTTTTTGTTTTGTGTTCTATCATTCTTTGTTTATGAAAATTGGCAAGGAATGGATAGAATCGAGTTCTTTATGATACTCGAAGAAAAATCATGATTGGGTGCAATAAGAGACTTGAGCATATATTTGCATTGATATGTATTTATATGAGAACAACTATCAGAACTTGTTGTGATGATTTACTAATACTTTACTACATGATTTACGGTAGGATAGATACTTGTGAAGTAAAGAGTTTGGTATACAAAAGAAAAGAATAGTAAAGTTGTTATTTTGATGTTTCAGAATGTCTTTCTGTAGAGCTCTATCCAAAAAGGCCAAGGAGCTATTCGAATAGAATATCTTTTTGTAGTGTTCTTTTTTAATAAGGCAAAAAGGGCAATTCCAATAGAATACTATAGATTGTTCTAGATTTTTAATGTGTCAGTTATTCGAATTTGCATGATTTCAATGATGAACTGAGTAATTTAAGCGAGCAATTCGAATGGTGTGATTCTAAGGCTAATCTAATAGACTAGGAGAGCAATTCGATTAGCACGAATCAACAAGACATTACTGGTCTTAATCGAGTAGACTAAGTGTCCTATTTGATTAATTGTGATTTTAATGTTAATCAAAATATCATGTCAGCTATTTGAATAATAGTTCAGAATGACATACTTTCAATGGTGATCAAATAGACTAAGAGAGCTATTTGAATAGGCCATTTTAGAAAGGTAAGTTAGGCTAACCAAGTAGACTAAGAGAGCTATTCAATTGGAAAGATTTCGAGGCCAATCAAATATACTACCAAAGTTATTCAATTAGCAGATCTTTGATTATGTTCGAGAAATGCAAATTGAATAGACAACTATTCTACAAGTGTAATCTCGAGAATAATTGAATATACTTGAAAGTTATTTATAACACCCAAAAATTACTTGTTTCATGATATATATTCATTTTATAATATTTGTAATTTTATGATTTTTTTTGGAATTAATTGAATTGTTTGATTATTTTAATATATTTCTCAATTTGCGTGCACGCTGAGCGGGGGCCAAGAAAATGAAATATTTTCCATGAGGCTGAAAAACTTTAGACTGTGGAAACGTATCGGGAGATCTTACTAAATCCGAGGCTGGACACAGTTTACGGAGTTTTCATTTTTTGAGATTTTATCCGACGGATAAAATTTGGGTACACTCTATTATCCATTGGACAATAGACATCAACTTTGTTAACTGAGGCTTTTACCCATTGGATAATAGCTTGTAGAAAAGATCTAGCAGATTGTTTCCATCTAGTCACTTTTATGACATCACCCATGTGACATCATCCACATGACATCATCCTTGACTTTTGGAAAGCTTGTTGGAGAAGCTTTGGGAAGCTTGTTGGAGAAACTTTAGGAGAAGCTTCTCAAGGAAGCCTTGGGAGAAGCTTGCAAGAGAAGCTTTACTTCTTCTTCCAAGGGCCACACGATTTTGGAGGAGAGAAAAGATGACAAGTTGTCATCTTTTCACAAATGTCACCATCTTTTCATCTTTCAAAAATTTTCTATCACTTTCTTTCTCTACCCTAAAGTTTCTCTCTCATTTTCTCTCATCATTTTCATTTTCCATTTTCTCTCTTTCACCTCATGGCTACCACCCTTCATCCTCCGCTTCCATTTTGTTTTCTACATTCAATCATGTTTCTAGGATCTATACACTATATGGGTAATTTTCTATGTTGAGATCACCATCAAGTTCTTTCATCTTCATCATTTTCTTTCAAACCCTAGCTTAAAACTCTCAAGGTGAGAATACTTGATTTCTATTTTTCTTCTCTAATTTTCCTCTACATACCTCACGGTCACTTACACTAAAGCCTCTATCTTATTTCCTTTGATCTCACTCATTTACATCCTTAGATCTACATCTCTATCCTAAGGCCATTTAGTGTAAAGATCTTGGTTTCTTTCATTTTCTTCTCTCTTTTTCTCTCCTCACTCTCACGGCCAACCCCCAAAATATATCACCAAATCTTCAATAATTCAAGATAACATTAGATCTTGAGCCTCTACATCATTCTAAGACACTTTTGTGTGAAAATCAATCTCTAGTTCATCCATCTTCAAGTATTGCTTTGAGCATTGCTTAAAATCTCAAGTTTTAGAATCTTAAGGTAAAGTTCTTGAATCTTCCTTCTTGTTTCATTTTAAGGCGTGTAGAACCATACTTTGACCTATGGTAATCTTATTCAAGCTATAGGTATTAATTCTTGTGTGTTTGCTTTGATTTTAAGAATCTCTTGGTGGAGAAAGTTTGCTACACAAGATCTACAAGGAGCTAGGAGGCCACACTTAAGGTAAGAGGGAGATTAACCTCATCAACCATGCTATAGTGGTGAGGAATGAATATTTGTGTTTGTGAGTGAAGAATCCATATGAGGATTTATCCACTCGATTGTGTGTGATTTGGTATTTATGCTTGTTTGATTTTTTAAAATTACATGATGTTGTTGTATGCATGGAATAGCTATGATAGCTTAATGGTTATATGTAATGATGTGATCTTGATAATATGCAGAGACTTAATTAATTGTGATGATTAAAGTATGTTGCATGCTATGACTATGTTATAAAGGAATGATTTTTTGAGTTCCATTGACCATTTGAGAGCTCACGGCCTCTTGGCCTAGGAGGAGATATACATGAGGAAAATACTATATTGATTAAGAACTTAGATGATTAGGTAGCAAGAATATAGTTTATGAAGTTATAAGTTGAAAGAGTAAAGGAATAAAGTTTTACCATTGAAAAGAATAAATTTTTGGTTATGGTATTGGATAATTAGATGAAAGAGTGAATTGGAGACCTAAAATACTTGATAATGGGATGGACATGTAATTAGGATGGAAATGATTTTATTTAGGATTTGAATGACGAAAGGTTTAGAAAGAACATTAAGAAATATTGCTAAGACGATTTGGGAACTAATTAGGGCTAAAAGATTCATAAGTAAAAGAGAAGATAATTATAATGTTATGATTTGAGGAGTAGTGACTTTTGGATATTCCAATGGAAATAATTTTTGGGATAAATGGGAATAATGAATATGATATATTAATGGTGAATCTAGTTAGTTTGAAAATAAAGAAAGTTTAATTAAGGATTTTTAAAATAAGATTGGAAAAGAATAAATTTTATCATTTAGCAAAAGAGTGATTTTCGATCTTGAGAGGAAAAACAAGCTCGAGAAAGAAATAGAGAAAACTTGGAGGACTTAAGGAAAAAGGAAAAGAATTGTGAGGCTTAGACGATGTGATTTTCTTTTATGAATGATATGAGAAAGGATCATTCGAGGGATTTAGTTAGGAGAATTTAGTGATTTAGATTGATTTCTATCCTTATTTTAGAAAATATTACAATTAAGGCTTAAAGATTGAGACAATGGTCATGTATACTAGAGATAATTGTGAAAATGCTTCATGTGAATTGATAGTGATGACTCTTGATTTCTGCATAACTAAAATACCTTGTGAAAGTATGCACTAGCATTGTGCTTTTGCGCCGACGTATTGGACCCGAGTGGATAAATTGTATTTAGCATTGTGCCTTTGGGCTGATGTTCTGGACCCGAGTGGATCATTGATATTATGTAATTGTATGGGTGGTTATATAATATCATTGATACTAATGGTATTGGACGATTGTATGGGCGATCACTTTAATACCATTGGGAACGGTTCAACGATGGTTTGATTTTCATTGATCATACACTTGAGCATTGTACTATTATGGTGTTTTATACCTAGGAGTGAACGAGAACTTACAAGATAGTGTGATCTATGATGGATCTCAGGGGGCGTCAGGGCGGGTGATTCACCTAATGATCTGATATCACAATGTATACCCCTGGCCATGATCACCATTGCAATGCACTGACGAGGACCCAACAAACACTATTTCTTTTCGTGGTCTGGCGTAGACTGTCTTTTGAGGGGGGACAGATCATTTGGAACGTTCATCTTTGCATTTGAGTTAGCTCCATGGAGTAGGAACTTGTTGCATTGGGCATAAGGATGGTCAGCATACACATCGTGCATATGTATAGTCAGTGTATGTGTTATAGTGGTATGGTCCATATTTATGTATTTTGATGTACCTTGTTGAATCACATATTAGTTGATAACATGACTATACCTATTGATCTTTTATATCCCTGTGCTAATATGATTATATTTGTCGTTTGTTGATATCTTTGTTTATGAAAGGCATTATTGTCTTTCGTTGTGTTTCTTGCTGCCATGATGGTATTGATGTAGGGGATCTCACTTCTCCCGTCTTTCTCATTTTATGCTTATACTTGTAAAGATTGTGATGTCGACAAGACAAGATCTACGAGGTTTTGTCAGGGTGTAGTTTCATGGGGGCATCAAAGCATGGAACGTACATTGGGATACAGGGTGCATTCAGTTCATCAGAGATGTCACCTTACTTTGGAGTAGGACCCGACATTGCCTGCTACGTTTGTCGTGGATGCAGTTGTTCACTTGGAGTTTTGTATGCCTCTCGGAGAGTCTTGGGGTGATCACAGAGCTACCTCTAGGGAAGACTCTGTGGAATCAACTGCTCGGACTCTCGTCCGTGGTGACATGCCCCGACTAGGGGTTTTGTCTGTTAAGGATTCTAAGGGGGATCTCGAGGAAGATCGGGTACGAGACCCTACTCTTCAAGTGTTTGGTCTTGGTCTAGGCTCAGTTTTCATATGGTAATCATATATATATAATTGTACGTAAGTTTTATGCTTTTGAAACATAAATATGATGTACTTATGGATATAGTAAACTTTGTTTTATGAAAAGTCTTTTATTTAGTTCTTATAACTTGAGTTTGTCTATTTTAGCAAGTTTTCGTTATTCATTTAAAAATAGATTTTTTTTTAAATTCGTATTTGATAATATCAACCTTTTATAACTTAAGTAAAGGTTTTTGGAAAAGAGTTGGTTTTAAATGTAATTTCCATCTTTTGGAAGGGGTGTTACATTAGTTGGTATCAGAGCAGTTCATCCTGTCGAGCCGGGGTATGGACTGACTCTGGTTAGGTATATAGAAATTTCTATATGTGTGTTATGCATTTCCTTGTCTCTTGTTTGAGATGTTAAAAGAGGATTGCATAAGTTACTTTAGGCTGGATGTTAGTAGTTACTGTTACATAGTCACATGATATTAAGGACTGGCCAACTCAATATATAATGTTTTGTATGGATAGGAAATTATGACTTCAACTAAGCGAATTAGGAGGATAGGGGTTCTCCTATTGAGAGTCCAGTTGGATGAATGAACTCGTGTAGAATTTGTTCGTACCTACAGTCTTTGGAGTGGTACCTCTAATGTAAGTGAAGCCCAAGTCGAGTCTTTTGGGTTTGAGGGTAGGTTTTGCCTTATTTGTGCTGTGAGTTTCTCTGAAACTAAACACAGAGATGTTTTGCTTGGTTTCCAAAAGGAGACAATCTTGTTTGAAATGGTTACTTCTTATTTCCATTGTGCTTTTAATTATCTGTTTTTAAAGGAAAGACGATGACTCGCGGTAGACGTACATGTGTGAATGTGGAACACAACAACGAAGGAATGGCTGTAACTGCGAAAGTAATGCAAAGAGTGTCTAGAGCAACACTACAACGGGATCAGAAGATCGCTCAGCAGTAGGAATTGATGGCCGAGGTGTAGATTTTGTTAGAGTTGAACCAATCTCAAGGTAGGAGAGCCCATAACATTGGACCATATTGGTTCCGAAAGGGGAGAAATCGTAAGGTCAAGCGATTCCAACAGAAATCGTATTCACAATCACCCAGAAATCAACAACAACAACCATGTGGAGGTAGTGCTAGCGATGGTAGACCTAGTCAGCCAGTGGCACTTTTGCAGATCTGTAAGAAGTGTGTAAAAAGTCATGCAATGAGAGATTGTACAATGAAAGGAAAAGTTTGTTTCAAGTGTGAAAAGCCAGGACACATGTTTAGAAATTGTACTTTTCAAAAGATAACACCTTCTATTAGTAATATGCGTGCTTCAGGATCTCATGTTGAAGAGGGAGTCAATTCCCCAAGTGGAGTAAAAGCATCCCAGACTGAAAACCTAAAAGAGAGAGACTGTGCCACAGGAAGTGATCCTTTAACTATACTATATAATTCTGGGGGTAACCCATTTCTTTATGGCATATGACTGCATGGATTAATTAGAGTTATCTGTGTCTTCGTTATCTTTTGACTAAGTTATTTCCACTTCTATTGCAAACACTTGTTGTCAATGACCAAATTGCTTAAGTTATTCTATGCCTGTTAAAGATTGGACATTTTCTGTTGATTTGATTTATTTACCTCTTTCACCAATTTGACTTAATCTTGAAAATAGATTAGTTATCTTCCAACCATGTCTTGTTAAATTGTTCCAGTAAAATTTTAGAAATTTATTTCAAGGATTGGGCTATATCAAATTCTTTGTTGGATATGTCTGGTAACACATTAGATAGTTTGCTATCGTTTTCTTCCTGACCTTCATAATGTTTTCCCATATACCGCAATTGCAAGAAAGAATATTTCTAGTCCAAATCATGTCATAATATCAGATAGAGTATGATGGAAAGGAAACTTGATATAAAACACTTCATGTTAAGAACAAGGATAGGAGAGCGAAGCGATACGAAGGAAAGGAAATTACAAAACATCTGGAAAGGAACTGTTGTTTTCGCCTAGGTCGATCTACACTCTGGTTATCATCGGGATTCGTGTGGAAGTAGAGGATGATTCCAAGATGATTTTCAAACACGTTATAGATGTTACGGGTATCTGGTGATATCGTTCAGAGTAACAAATGCTCCTACGATGCTCATAGATTTCACAAACAGAATCTTTTGCCCTGATCTGGATAGATTTGTCATTGTCCTTATCAATGACATTCTTAGCTATTCTCAAAATCAGGAGAAACATACTGAACACCTCGGTATAGTTCTCTAGACTCTGAAAGAGAAGAAGTTATGTACCAAGTTATCAAAGTGCAAATTTTGGTTGGAAGAGGTTAAATTCTTGAGTCATGTAATCTCAAAGGAAGGGATTACTGTGGATTCGTTGAAAGTTAAAGAAATTCTTCAATAGGAAAGGCCGAAGACCGAAACAGATATTCATAGCTTCGTGGGTTTAGTTGGTTATTATCGGGAATTCATCGAAGGATTTTTCAAGATGGTAGGACCTCTTATCCAGCTCACATGAAAGGGTCAAACTTTTGTATGGACTAATGCATGTGAGGAAAATTTGCAAGGGTTGAAAAGACACTCGACCACTTCACCAGTGTTGATTCTGCTCAATCCCAGCGAACCTTTCGAGGTGTCTCGTGATGCTCCGCATTAGGGTTTAGAACGTGTGCTTGTGCGGAATAGAAGGGCTAGTAGCGTATGCTTCAAGGCAACTGGGAGTACATGAGAAGAACTACCTTACACAAACTCGAAGTTAACTTTTGTGGTTGCATTGGAGATCTAGAGACATTTTCTACAAGGAGCAATGTCCACATGTATTCTAAGGTGTAACAAATTTTGAGGACGAAATTTCTTTTTAGACGGGCAGAGTTGTAACACCTCAAAAATTGCTTGTTTCATGATATATATTCATTTTATAATATTTATGATTTTTATAAATTTTTTTGGAATTAATTGAATTGTTTGATTATTTTAATATATTTTTCAATTTACGTGCACGCTGATAGAAATGGGAATAATGAAAATGATATATTAATGGTGAATTTAGTTGGTTTGAAAATAAAGAAATTTTAATTAAGGATTCTTAAGATAATATTGAAAAGAATAAATTTTATCATTTAGTATAATAATGATTTTCGATCTTGAGAGGAAAAACAAGCTCGAGAAAGAAATAGAGAAAACTTGGAGGACTTAGGGAAAAAGGAAAAGAATTATGAGGATTAGACGATATGATTTTCTTTTATGAACGATATAAGGAAGGATCACTTGAGGGATTTAGTTAGGAGAATCTAGTGATTTGGATTGATTTCTATCCTTATTCTGGAAAATGTTACAATTAAGGCTTAAAGATTAAGACAATGGTTGTATACTAGAGATAATTGTGAAAATGCTTCATATGATTTGATAGTGATGACTCTTGATTTCTGCATGACTGAAATACCTTGTGAAAGTATGCATTAGCATTATGATTTTGGGCCGACGTACTAGACCTGAGTGGATAAATTGTATTTGGCATTGTGTCTTTGGGCCGATGTTTTGGACTCGAGTGGATCATTGGTATTATGTAATTGTATAGGCGGTTATATAATATCATTGATACTAATGGTATTGGAAGATTGTATGGGCGGTTGCTTTAATACCATTGGGAATGGTTCAACGGTGGTTTGATTTTCATTGATCATGCACTTGAGCATTGTACTGTTGTGGCATTTTATGCCTAAGAGTGAATGAGAACTTACAGGATAGTATGATCTATGATGGATCTCAAGGGGCGTCAGGGCGAGTGATTCACCTAGTGATCTGATATCACATTGTATACCCCTGGTTGTGATCACCATTGCAACGCACTGAAGAGGACCCGACAAACACTATTTCTTTTCGTGGTCCGGCTTAGACTATCTTTTGAGGGGGGACAAATCTTCTGGAACGTTCATCTCTGCGTTTGAGTTAGCTCCATGGAGTAGGAACTTGTTGCATTGTGCATAAGGATGGTCAGCATACACATCGTGCATATGCATAGTCAGTGTATTTGTTATAGTGGCATGGTCCATATTTATGTATTTTGATGTACCTTACTGAATCACATATTAGTTGATAACATGACTATACCTATTGATCTTTCATATCCTTGTGCTAATATGATTATATCTATCGTTTATTGATATCATTGTTTATGAAAGGCATTATTGTCTTTCGTTGTGTTTCTTGCTACCATGATGATATTGATGTAGGGGATCTCACCTCTTGTGTTGTATTCTCCTGTCTATTTCCATTTTATGCTTATACTTGTAAAGATTGTGATGATGACAAAACAAGATCTACGAGGTTTCGTTAGGGTGTAGTTTTATGGGGGCATCAAAGCATGGAACGTACACTGGGATACAAGGCGCATTCAGTACATCGGAGACGTCACCTTACTTTGGAGTAGGACCCAGCATGGTGCTGCTACATTTATCGTGGATGCAGTTGTTCACTTGGAGTTTTGTATGCCTCTTAGAGAGTCTTGGGGTGATCGTAGAGCTACCTCTAGGGAGGATTTTGTGGAGTCGACTGCTCGGACTCTCGTCTGTGGTGATATACCCCGACTGGGGGTTTTGTCTGTTAGGGATTTCGAGGGGGATCTCGAGAAAGATCAGGTATGAGACCCTACTCTTCAAGTGTTTGGTCTTGGTCTAGGCTCAGTTTTCATATGGTAATCATATATATATAATTGTACATAAGTTTTATGCTTTTGAAACATAAGTATGATGTACTCATGGATGTAGTAAACTTTATTTTATGAAAAGTCTTTTATTCAGTTCTTATAACTTGAGTTTGTCTATTTTGGTAAGTTTCCATTATTCATTTAAAAAGAGATTTTTTTTAAACTCATATTTGATAATATCAACCTTTTATAACTCGAGTAAAGGCTTTTGGAAAAGAGTCGATTTTAAATGTAATGCCCGTTTTTTGGAAGGGGGTGTTACGTTATTCAACTAGCATATTTTTTATTATGATAAAAAAAAAACAAAGTGAGCTATTTTAAAGGTACAACCCAAGGTGTTGTTTTAGTGCCATTCAAAAAGGCTAGAGATGCTACTTGAAAATAACTGAATTTGGAATGTCATTAGCACATCATAAACATTACTGCATGACTAAAGAGTGGTCAACACTCAACCCAGGTCAAAGGAGGAAGAAAAGCCCTTTGCGAGATCGGTAAAGGAGTAAGAAAAACACTCTGCCTAAGTCAAAGGAGCAATAAAACCCCTTTGCGAGTACATGACATTGCATAAACATCATCATAATACATTTCATCAATATTAACATTTACTATTTCGATGAGCATTTACATATAATTCTATTTAAACAGTTATCTTATGTATTTATCATTGTGATGCGAATGATTTTGTTTGATGTTATATTACTGAGAATTTTTGAATTCTCACCCCTTATTTGTTTCCATGACATTTTACAGATCAAAATCAAAATCCTTCCAAGGAGGGGAACTTAAGTTGTAGCTTTGACTAGAGTAGTTTTTGATTTGTATATGATGTATATAGGCCATGAAGGCCCAATTTGTAGTCGAATACTTACTTAATTACTACCTGTGTATATTTGATATTATAGTAAACCAAGATTTTTCAAATGTGTATATGAATAGTTTTTGATTAATTTCTTTTCGAGGCTCTATTTTTTGATTATATATAGATATAATCAAAATGTATGGTTATAAAGGATTCATGTTTTAAAGCTAGTAATAACCGCCTAATCACATTTACCTATGTATATTTTTTAATATACTATAGTAAATCAAACTAGGACATTAAAACCACAACCCAAACTCCATCATCACTGCTACCACAAGGTGGCAGTTTCCTCATTTATTCGACCAAAATTATCCTAAACAGTCAACTAAAACAACTCTATATACTCAGAATCATCATCTTCTCCAAGGGTGGTGGCCCCACCACCATCAAGACCTATTTCACCACCTCCATGAGAGGTGGTTTTCCTCCCTCCTAAACCTCAACCGAGACCAAACCAGTCCTTCCTTATCGCTATAGGACTTGTATCATGGGCCAAGAGAGGCTGTGACGCCTCTTTTTGGGAGGGAACGTCACATCATTATTTATGATGCAGAAAACAAAAGTATAAATTAAGACCCGGTTCATTATATTATAAATAAACTTGTTTGGTTGAAAACGTATAAATAAATTAGCGAATATTATTTTTTATTTTTTTACTCTTTTTTTTTTCTTTAATACCAAAAATAATACAATAAAGTGACGAGATGTAGTTACAGCAAAGGGTAAAATAGAGTAAACCATACATTCAAACAACATACTTAAATATATATAATCATATCAAACTTGTTTAGTTACAACACCTGATATACAAAAAGTAAAACTATGCATGCCCAAAAAAAAATTATACATGTACAGCCCACCAAAAAGATAAATCATCAAGCCCCAAAAAGAACACAGATAGCCATCAGTAGCTATCAACAGTATCAGCCCCTAAGAAGAAAGAGAAGGAACCGTGTCAGGATCCTCCTCGGGGTCTTCCTTGTCGGAGGAAACCCTTATCGGAGCCACCGAATTGCGGGCCGGGGCTCAGGCAATAGAGAGGAACGAATCCTCCCGTGGGGAGTAATAATATTCACTCACATGTCCCTAATGGGCAGGTAGAACTCCAGATGTAAATGAACGCTGCAAGTAAAGATAGGTGGATCATAATGCCCCTAAGCTAACAACACCGTGACGTCACCCAGATAAACATAGCAGTCTAAACTAAAGTTGATATGCCAACAGTCTGGACCTCCGAGGAATGTCAGGTGCACGTGTCCCAAGAAGCCTTGTGGATAGGCCGTCATGATCAAACAGGTACTAATCGAAGTCAGGCCAAAAATTGGGGAACTCGTGAACTTCCCCTTCTTCACCACCGTCTTCAGAGAAATATATATATATATATATACACACACAGAAATAGTAGAAATACAGAAAAGAGGTGAGACATCTTACATTCATTACCAATTATGATTGTAAAGAAACAAAATGGTGTAGGAGGCCCACTTGGCATTACAAGAGTAATAAACAGTAATTAAGAAGCAAATATTAAATAACTTAACAATTTCTGGCAGTTATACATTAGTAAGGTAGTAGTTCCAATTATCATAAGAATTAAATGCCAGACAGATATTGACTCACTATGCGCATGCATACGATATCAAAATCCTATTCCATGGAGCTAGACACAAACATTCAAAGAGAAAGATTAGGAGACATGTATGTAATTCGACTGCCGCGGCCAAAGTGCTATAAATCATCAATTTATCCACGTGCACATCAAGGCATTGTACAAGACATTCTTCACTAGATCGCGATGTAGGACAGTGTCTCGGTCCGGATCGTCGGTGCGTTTGCATCAATCTGACCCACAAACAGAAGAGCTACCAGCTGTCCATTGCGAGGCACCCGCACCCCGACGCCCCCAAGGTCAACATTATGACCTACAGTAGTCTACTCGCATCCGCACTAAGGTGTGTTCAGTCTCCTAGGCAACATGGCCTTAACAACAGTCCATCGGACTTTCACAATGCATGATAACTCAATGCATATATTATGTATATTCAACAATAATACACTTTCCATAACATGCCACAATTCAGCTAAGATAAGCATCAATACATTCTTGGTCTCACTCATGGACCCACAAAAAAATATTATAAGTCCTTAAATAATACATTACACTTTTAGGGTACATTATGGAATTATTTAACATTTTTACTTACACTCATGGTCTTACTTTAATTGAAAATTATTCTAAGTCTTTGGATAAAACTTCATTCTTGGTTCTTTCCATTTTATGAAACCCTAATTAATTCCTAATTATCCAATTAATTAAGTTTCACTTCAATTTAATATTTCTTATGAAATTCTTCTTTAGAGGAATTCTCTTAATTGTTAAGTTTCTTACTTTAAGTGTATTCAAACTCACTTAGAGGATTATTCTAAGGTTTTCCAAGCCTCATACACTCTCACTCTTGTCTTAGGTCTAAAGAATCACTCTAGGTTATTGAATTGGTTTCTATCCATTACATTATTAGTCATTTAATCACTTGATTATTTAAATTCCAAGGTTGCATGATGGTACATAATTTGATCCTAAATTGGCCCTAGAGGTCGTGGCCTCCTAAGGGTGGAACCCTAAGTTTTTCTTAACTCCATTACATTTTAATCACTTGATTAGGTATGTTGCCAACTTGATACAAATTTTTAAACCATGAACACCCTATTTCAAGGGTGTGGCCGTGAGCCTCATGAAGGAGGGCAAGGAACTCTTGCCCCTATTCCATTTTTTTCCAATCCATCCAAACTAATCCAAGATCATCAATACACATATACATACAACCAAATAAATTAAACAAGGTAAAATCAACACTTAGTCATGAATCACACATCAAAGAGAGTAACCCTAACTAGGGTTTCTCATAACTAACACAAAATCAAGTTTCTCACTACCAAGAGAGGTTGAAGAGAATTATCTCCCTCTTACCTAAGAGAAATCAAGAAAAGAAATCTCCTTTGTAGCTCCTTGATGAATTCGGTTTCACTCCTTCAAAACCTTAGAAATTTCAACTTCAACCAATCAACACCAATGCTTGAAAAAGAGAAAATAAATGGTCAAGAAATGACCATCAAAACGAAAATGAAGAAGAGAAGGTGAGGGACCAAGAATCTTACCCTAAAGCTTCAAACTTGAAGCTTGAAGAAGATGATGAAGATGGAAGCTTTTCAAGAAATCTTCAACTAGAAAGGTGTTTAGAATGTAATGGAGATTAAGGAAATGTGGTTGCATGAAATTTTTGTGATGGTGGAGGGCATGGAAGGGGGTGGCCGTGTGGTGTGGTGGTAGAGAGAATGAGGAAAAAATTTGAGAGAAGAAGAGAGAAAAAAATGTAGAGAGAGAAGTTGATAGTAAAGAAATGGTAACTTTTTTTAGATTTGAAATTAGAAAATGTAATGATAAATGAAAAGCCAATTTTTGGCTCCAAATGGCCATGCAGCCGTGTGGTGAGGGGGAGGAGAGAGGGAGAATGTGTAGCTTCTTTGAGAAGTTTGATAGCTTTTTCAAAAGAAGATTTGATTAGACATAAACTGGATTAGATTTGGATAGAATAATTACGTGATAAAGTGATTAAAATAATAAGGTGATTAGGGTTTTAACTACAAGCTATTACCCAATAGACAATTGTTACAGTGCACAAAGCCAGTATTAATTATCCAACGGATAATAGAGCGTATCGCAAAATTTTACTTAACAATACGTACAGAAATTTTATTTATCAGATAAAATTTCAAAAAAAATATAAATATCGTAAACTGTGCCCAGCCTCGGGTTTAGTAAGATCCCCCATCGACGTTTCTACAGTTCAAAGTTTATCAACCTCGGAGAAAACATTTTATTTTCCTGACTCCGCCCAGTATGCACGTAAAATGAGAAATATATTAAAATATTTAACATTTCTGAAAAAATCCAAAAAAATTCACAAATATTATAAAATAACTATTTATGATAAAGCAAATAATTTTCGGGGTGTTTCACAAGCTCTGCTCAGCGTACACGTAAAATAAAAATATATTAAAATATTTGACGTTTTAAAAAAATTCACAAAAATTTCCAAAAATCATAAATATTATAAAATAATTATTTATGATGAAATAAATAATTTTCGGGGTGTTACAGAGGCTCCTTGAGTTCCCTTAGTCGTCCATGGCCGCAGGAAGCTCCATGGAGCTTGTAGCCTTCCATGGCCCAAATTGGCCATCTATGGCTTTGTTATAACTTTTTATCAAGCCTTAATATACTCGCAAGTACACGAGCCTTACATTAGTACAGTTGAATAGGTACGAGGTCAATTCCATAGAAACATAGAGTTAAATTCTAAGTATTGAAAAATTCTTCCTAATCTAGTTGCAAAAATTACAAAATCAAAGATGAAAAGATAAAATAAAGCAAATAATTAAATCAAGTAGAAAATTAAATGAAAGCAAGTAAACAAATTAAGTTTCAACCAGATGCAATATAACTAAGGTTTAGAATCCAATTTTGACATTAACTATGTCAAATTATTATACCCAAATAATTTATCTCATGAACATCTAGTAACAAAGCATTTGATCACAGAAAATCTATCAATGAAGCACAAAAAATAATAATTAAATGTATGCCTTGATTTTCCTAATTAATATTAAATTATCAAATAATCAATTGTATCCTTAACACGAAATCACAATTAATATTCAACAATTACCACCAACACTTAGATAACATAAATAAATTACAAAGCATAGCTGAACTCATTTAAAAATTCATTTATATAATCTGATAAAAAAATAGTATCAATAAACATTAAATCCTAAAATTGGGTAACAACAATCCAACCAATACCAAATCAAATAGGATTTCATCATCCCTTTAGTACGGAGAATTTAGCAAGACATAATAATATTATAACACAATAAAATCATCTCACTAGAATTCTCCATTGCAAGTGTTTCAAATTCTTCTCCCTTTCTTTCTCACTGCTGCACTCTCGGTTTATACTTTGGTGTCTCCAATCTAATCTACTCCCCTCTGAGCTCCCAAATTTGTCTCTATTTATAGTTTTGTGCCTTTGAATTACTACCGCCTCAAGAATAGGTTTTCTCTAGGTTAATTTTTTAAGCCTCTAAAAATGCATTGCTAACTAAATGATTAATAACCCAGCCTTAAGCAAATTGTGAGCATGGCCTAGCTTTGCTTTTAAACTTTTCCTTCATATAAATATAGGCCAATTATAATGTCCCACGATTAATTACTCCACATATATCTAGATTACACTCAAACACTTAGACTTAGGAATGTCACAACTAAACTTTTTTCTAATTCTGGTAATTAACTATACCAATTGTGTTTCCTATTCAAGCCTTGTGAGGGTTAATTTTGCTCAAATAAAAAGCATGGTCAAATGCCTTCACTAATTTATCAATCAAATTTACCATTCCCTCCTTTACTGTATGTTTAGTATCCTATGAGTCCCCCTGATAGAACTTTAGGTATTTATATATTAATCTAATCGGGTATCAAAATAATTACATATTCTAACCTAAAATACAAACTTAAACCTGTAGTCCACACATATAGATAACATATATATTTTACACTATCATTAGTAATCTACATAAGCCATTACATCAATATCAAAGTTTTACATATCAAGCCATCATAGGCATAAATACAACCCATGTACAACCATTGCATAATTATAATTACATAGCAATGGTCAAAATAATATCTCAAAGGAGACACTGATCACTATAGATAGCAAAATATGAAGTCTCTCAATGCTACCTCAACATCTATATTCCTATGTAGAAGGTAGATCTTGTACTGGGATTATCATGGAAAAGAAAATAACAGGGTGAGAATTCTAGAAATTTTTAGTAATTTTAGTAAACATATGTCATCATAATAATCCCAACTAGTTCAGGGAAATTAAATATTTTTAAAGTATTTCATAGAAAGGTGAAAAATGCCAAATTCATTTTCTTTCTCTTCCCGAGGGTAGAAGTTTAATTTTTAATCATTGAACCATAATCATATACTCAGACATTATATAGATTTTCAAGCACATCAATCAATAAATCATAGAACTCATCAGGAATATATCATCATATAAATCATCTCACATTATCTTAGAATATTTAAAATTAGCTCAAAATGCAAATATTCATTATCAAATCTATGATTTATATATCAAGTCCCAGAAGATGTGCAAATATTCAAGCAATGCTAATAATCTTTCTTTTAGTGCTCATTAATTATTATCTTTCTCAGCTTAGTCCCCAGACTTATGTCTTTTTGTTTCAAATAGGTAGAAAGGGAAAGTCACCTCCTCACACTACCCTAGTAGGGAGGGAATGTCACATCCTCACACTACCAATCACTCGATGATATATATAACAGTCCTTCATTACACAACACTATCCTAGGTAACCTTGGCCAAATATAGAGATGGCATGTTTCCTCCTCAATCTAAAGTCATAGGTAGAGAGGGAATGTTGCCTCCTCAATCTATTAAACATCTAGGATCACCCCCAGGTATGAGGATCATTTTCAATATCATTCACTAGCCAAAACAATCAATGAGCTACTCTTCCTAAGGGAATAACATCTAAGGATCACCCCCAGGTACGAGGATCATGTCCAATATCTTTAAGCTATGAGCACTTTACATTTCAATTCAATTACTAGCTTAACTTTAACATTCTAAAGGAGTAAATCACAATTCATCTTATAAGTATATCAAGTGCACATTATCATCATTTCATAAGTACATCAAGTGCACATTATCATCATCTCATAAGTTTATCAAGTGCACATACATAGACATAGTCACCTTACTTAGTGAACTTTATCAAATTTCATCACATCACATATTATAGATGTATCCAATTTGGTTTTCATATAGTAGAGAACTCTGTTTGCTTAAAACAGGGGATTGATAGTCAATTATCATGACTAGTAATCACCCATATTTTATCTTATTCTGTAACTTGGTAATTGATTATCATAATCTGATAATCAAACACCATAAGCCTTTATCTCAATTTTGGAACATGGTACCATCGACCTTCATTTCAATTCTGTAACTTGGTAATTGATTACCATAATTGGTAATCGATTACTACCAGCCTGTGTCTCAATTTTAGAAATTGGTAATCGATTTTCATAATACAATAATTGATTAACATCATCCAATAATGTCTTTTTGTAAGCTAATAATCAATTACTAACTTCAATATTCGATTATTAGATGTTTCTCAACAACCATAATAGGTTCTAAGACTTGGTATTCTCATAATTAACACTAGAATTTCAAAGTAACTCATTTCTTTTCAATTCCAATCAAAATATCATCAAGTATTCAATATATGCTCAAGTCAAAATCCACAAGAACATTTAGATATACCATTCATTAACCATTTATCAACAAAAATCATATCCTACACAATATCAAGAATAAAAAGATTAGTAGAAAAGACATAGACCCCTACCTAGGCTCCTTTGAATTTCTTAGAAGATGATGGAAGACACTTGAAATATGCTTGAAGTTAGATTTAAGACCACCACTAGTTAGAGCTTGATGAGTGGATAAAATTGTCTAACTTGAGCTTTGGAAGATGAGGGCCAGAAGGTTTTTATTTCAAGCTTAAAGGTATGTAGCTATGGCGTTTCTTTTTCTTTTCTTCTTTTTTTCTTATCTCCTTTTTTTTATTGTTTTCTGTGTGAGGGTGAAGAGAAAAAGTGAGAAAATGTGTGTGAAGGGGGTGAGAGGTGGTGGAGAGGTGAAAAGAGAGAGATTAGGATAAGTATGAAAAGAAAATGTGTTGTTATGGTTAAGTGGAAGAGATTCATCTCTTAGGGATACTTTGATCTTACATTGATGAGTTTTCTAACTTCCATAGGTTCTATAGAAAATTCTTAGACTTCATTCAGTTCCTATACTTATCATTTAATGACTATCTATACACACCATGGATAGTCATTAAGCTCTATTACTCTTTCTTAAGTTAAGATATACTTAAAGAGTTAAACTAATATACTTAAAGACCTTAACCTGTAATCATTTCTAGAATAATCTCCATGCTTTAGTTAACAACTTCACAAAGTTTCATAATTTTCTAAGCTACTTTCCTATTTAATTTGACCTTTAAACACTCGTTCTATTTTATTAAAAATGCCAAACTAATTTATTTAATTGCCTAAAAATTTCCATAGCTCATTCTAATTATTTATGACCTAGAATTTTTTTTCCATATTTAGTTCCATCATCTAAGCAATTTCTGTTAAGTTTTGAGCTAGTGTAAGTGATTTTTCACGTTCTGTGTTATAGCCTTACGCCCAAACTAACTCAGAAAATCATCAGAATTAGTAGGTTAATCACATAAGTGTTAATAAACTACTATAACAATCATTAAGACTAACTAGTTAAGAAGGATGTTAACCAGCTACTTGCTTCCTTCTTTTATAGTTAGTGTAAATCATGGGTCCCAGTTGCTCTTCCATTTTTTTTTTTTTACAATTTCAACCTTTTCTTTACTCACCAACGCATGCAATGGAGATAGGGAACGCATGCAATGGAGATAGGGAGCCAAATGTGTAATGCATGTAATCTTGAAATTTATCACAATAATTAAATTAATGACTTTTTTAAATAAATAAATCAATAATGTCACAAAGTCACCAAAACCAAGTATAAATGAGATATAATAATGCCTATTTTTTATAAGAAAAATATATAAAAATTAGGCTATTATCACAACCCCCAATCATTTCATTGTTAGTCCTTAACAATAAAAGCAACTCAAAATAATGCTCAAAGTGAACAATATCTTCAACCAATTTAATCAAATCCAATTTTATCTCAACTTTGGAATATCAGTCACATATTAAAACACCACAATTACCACAAAAATTCTACTATCATCAAACTCAAAGTGTCTGAATAATAAAGCTATTATGGCATATACCCAACATCTTCAGATATCATAACTAGAATACCCATCAGAGAACATATTTCAACCACATGCAATCTTCACAAGTGTTACCCTCAACAATGAAAATCATTCAGATGTATGGTGTCACTTATAGCAAGTATATGAGTAGAGTATTATGTACAAATTAAAACAAACATCTTACATATAAAATAAATGTGAGAATGCTAAGGAAATAAGACAAATATCGTTTCATGGAAGGATGTCAAGAAAAGATTTTAAATCACACCTTTAGATTAACCATTTACATTGAAAGAACCATGCAATTCCTCAAGATCAAATAGGACTTTATTAAGCTTGTAATGCAGGTAAAGGGAAAAATATTAAGGCTAAAGGGTAAGAATGAAAATTAAAAGTATTCCAATAATATTTAGAAGCTTTCACCATCATATTCAACATATCTTTCCCCTTCTTTAAATCAATTTATTTACTAATCCCAATACCAACATTTTTTCTTCACTACTTTTCTCAATTTATTTTTCAAGTTTCAAGTTTTTCTATTTTTTCCCTTTTATGACTTTTCCAATTTTTTTCATTCTTTTTAAAACCATTTCTTTTCAATTTCTTCATTTTCTTTTCTTTTCTTTTTTTCACTTTCACTTCATTGTTTTCCCTTTTAACAACACTCCTTACATCACTCCATATTGCAATAAAAATTGTTTCTTTCCTAAAACACTTTGGAAAAAGGGTTAAGAAAAAAAAGCTTAATAAACAAGTTTAAAGTGGTAACTAGCGGTAATACGTGAAAGAACAAAAAAAAAATGTAAAGGCTCAAAATAAGAAACATGACTTAATATCATCTGCAAAAGAAATACATGACTCCACTAACTTCCATGACATCAAATTAAATGCAAATGTAATATAAAACTTCTTCTCTTTAGCCAAAAATAACAATGATGAAACGATTTAGAAGAAAAAGAAATTATAAGTACTAACAATAAATATTGGATGACTAAGAAAATATTCTCATAATAGAACTGAATGACTCAAAACTCACTAAGTAAAAATAGTACCCACACTTTCTCATCAAGTTCTCTAATTATTTAGATTTTTCAACAATGAGATATGCATAAGTAGCTATGAGCATTTGAAACAAATTAAGTAAGATGATAGAAAAAAATTCACACAAAAGTAGCATAATGATAACATGACTGAATACTCAAGTAACTTTCACCTCCAATCAAAACCAAACATTGTCCTTAATGTTTCAAATTAAGTCCAGACTTAAAGAAATAATTACCAATATGCATCAAAATAATTATTAGGACAAAAACAAAAAAGAGTAATGGGGAAGAGTTCCATATCTGAAATGCTTAATAATTAAAAAGGGAAGAAGAAGAAGAAGAGATGATAACTACACCCTAACAGTTGTTAGTGTAATGTCTTAGAAATTTAGATATTTATCAGGAGATTTTATTATTAAATTTGGTTATATTAGTTATTTTCTTACTTAAATTACGTAGTTCTATTTAAATAATGTTCTAATTTCTCTTTTATTTTCTTTATTTTTCTTTTCAAATACTTTACTTTAGAAACCCTTCATTCGATTACCTCTTTTTAATTTAACTTTACATGATTAATGAGAGGTAAATTATGATATGTAAATATCAAGCAATAAATTGTACTTTTATTTATTTACAGGTGTACCACTTATATTGATATGCAATGCCTAGTTATAAGAAACTACCTAATTAGACAAAGAACTAGGCATCCAAAAGGACTTATAACACTGCCCTTATCTAGTGATACACCAGTAGTCTCATTAACTTACATAACCATACAATACATGAGTAGAAGATGTTAACATTCAAGATTACCATAACAAGACATCATTCCAATATCGATCAGTGGAGTGAATACAGTCTTTACTACTTTCTGGAAAATATCATGCACATAATGAGAATTGTATAATTCTCAATAGGAAAACAAACTAAGTAAGATACTACTATACAAACCATGGTGCTTCCAATTGCATCAATCACAAAGAACACTTTACACAGTAAGAGAGAATATAAACCATAATAATAATTATGTCCATATATCAAATCACATAATGATCATATTCATATTTCATTATATAAACTATAATAATAATAATTATGTTCATATACCAAATCACATAGTGATCATATCCATATACCAATTCACATTTCATTATGCATTAATTTTCTCTTCCTTGCTTACATGACCAATAACATAACATAACATAGTCGAGATCTTGAACTTTCTAGCGCGTCCCGTAGCATGGTGGTCATTCCAATCAAGGAACCCAATAAAGGTGGTCATTCCACATGCCCTTGGAGGGGAGATATGGAACCCAATAAAGTGACCCATGTAAGACTTCCTTTTTAATGTCTTAAACAATTTCATCTTAATTATAGATCATATCATTTGATCATAGATCATACCATTTCCATCAAAGATCACATCATTTGATCATCGATCATACCATTTCCATCATATATCATTTTCATCATAAATCATTTCTTCATAAACTTTCTTATAATTAAGAGTTGAATCATTGTCATAGATCAAATTGAAACATTAATAAATACATACATTAAACATAATTAATAGTACAAACTCAAGTTTCTAGGCATTTAAATGAATGCATACTTTTAATCATGCCAAATCTAGCTCTTGTTCATCCTTGGCCACTTACTTTCCAATTATGGGATCTATGCTAAAATTCATAAACTCAAGACCATTTAATCACACTTTACCATAATTGAAACATAGATTTAAATAGGGTTCTCTATTATTATTCTCTTACCTTAATATCTTTATTATCATCTTTTATCATCATATACTTGTCCACTTAAGCAAATACGTCTCTAGATCCTTATTTAAACTCCTTGATTGAAACCTCCTTCTTGTAAATTTCTTTAACAACTTATTTCTAATGCTTAATTCAAGCTTAGAAATTGAAAGTGCAACATCTAATTAACTTTTTTCACCTTATAATCATAATATTCATAAATCCTCCAAAATAGGGTTCTTAGACCTTAAGAGCTCCAATCCTAGGGTTTCTTAATTAATGATGAAAAATCTATCTAAGAAGTTAACTTCAAGCTTAATCTTTCTATTTACTTCACAATTTATAGTTCTTAAATCCTTAAATCTAAACCCTAGGTTAGAACCCTAACCCTAGGTGATTTTTAATCCAAGATAGAGATACTCATCAAATTAATTAATTCTAAACATAAAGAAGATTAAGAACCAATTTAAAATCATAACCCCATTAAATTACTCGAGATCAATCATTCTTTTAGGATCATTCCACTATAGTAGTGTTCTCTAAACCAAAGATACAAGCATATAGAAGCCATAATAACATCAAGACTCTAATCTAAAAACAAGATTCAATCAAAAGCCAAGAAAGATAGAAATTTGTATTCCTACCTCTTCTCCAAGCTACAAAAGGAATGACTTATTAGAGACAAAAAGAAGAAGATTTGAGCCCCTTTCTTGGCTTTCTTGCTTGTTAGAAGCTTGTAAGATTGCAAGGAGAAGATTTTCCAATTTTTGAGAATTTCTGGAGATATTCTTCCATTTCTTTCTCTTTCTTCTTCTTATTCTTCCTCTCTTTCTTTCTTTCTTTCTTGCCCTGGTCGAAACTCTCTCTCTATGCTATTCGAGAGTTTCTAGCTTGTTCTTTTGTCTTTCTCATCTTCCTAGTTTTTATCATTATTTTATTGTTTTGGCCAATTAGATTTTAACTCACGTCTAATTTAACCAGTCAAATTCTAACTAATGGCTAACTAGGTGGCTAGGTTCTCATTGGCTAGGAAATTAATCCTATAAGATATTTCCCTTAACTAAGTGATTTAAATATTAATTAATTAAGTTTAGTTCTCCACCAATAGAATTTTGACTAATATTTTTAGTAACCAATCATAGGAAGACTAGTGTTTAGATTCGTGTCTTTTTCTTATTGGTTAGCCATTATTTAATTATTTTCTTCTAACTAATTAGTTTAACTAGCCAAACTAATATAACTTCTAGTTAGGACATCTAATTAGGAGTTTCTGCGGTGGCTAACCTTTATTGGCCATTTCACCAATCAATTAGAATGAGTTTAGTGTCTTTAATCTACTAATAAGAAATAACCTAGTGTTTTTAAGAATCAATCATTTTTAAACTCATGTCTTGCATAATGTCAAATTCCTATTGGTTAATCATTAACCAATCAATTTAGTACTTATGTCTTGTATGTTGTCTAATTTCTATTGGTTGATTACATTAGGTTGTCTAACTCTGACTACCCCTTACTAACTAACCACATTGAAGCCATTGTCTTGTCAATTGTCTAACTCCCATTATCTACTCCTTATTAACAAATCACATTGAAACTAGTGTAATCTATTAGCCAATCTATAACATCCCAACACTAAAATCTCGATAGACTTGACCTATGCAAGAATATTCAGTACTGTTATACATAACTCAAAACAAACTAAGCAAATATAAAATATATACAAAACTCTAAGCAAATAAAAATATATACATTTATACTTTATACTATGCTAGTCCTCATACATCTTCTTCTTCCTTTTCGAAGAACTTGCACTTGGATTTACATGACAACACAATCGAGGTGAAAAATCATAATTCTTAATAAAAGTATTCTAATACTAGCATCTAAATACATTCTCATAAGAATACACAACTGCCCATACAATTGTAATGCATGATTATGTTATGATTAGCAATTGCCCATACAATTGCCATGCTATGCCAAATTATGTCTTATGTTCATGCCTATGCAATAACCTAAATATGTAATGTATAATGTATGATACCATTTATAAGAACCCAGTTCCATGGTAATGTCATGACATGTATGAATCTCGAACAAAACAAAGGAATCTCTCCCAAGCCTTGAACAAGCACTGGAAACCTAGTTTTAGTAGTCTTCATCCCGGGTAGTGAGGGAATTGAACCGTTCTCATCAATGCAGTCTTCAATAATCCCGTTAGTAAGGAGTCCTCCATTACTACACGGTCTTCAACTTTGATCACTATGACAGAAAGGGTTAATTACCTTGTCATTCAAAATCATATTTGATCACCTACAATGATCACTTTGATAGGAAGGGTTGATTACCTTCTCATTCAAAATCACATTTGATCATCAATAATGAGGACTTAACCTCATCAATCTAGCTATGGAACAATAATTATGCCAATTACTACAATAACTAACATGCTAATTGATTTACATTCCTAACTGAAAATATGAAATACAATGATGTTAAGTACCATAGTAATTAATATACCAATTGATTTACATTCACCACATATACACTTCATTAGATACTCCTATTAGAGTCTCAATACTCATTAAGAAGCATAAAAGAAGAAATTACACCATTGGAAAGCTCCATGGCATCAAACACAACTCATAGTTGCTTCCAGGCATCCACGCCCTAGCACAGCATGTGCCACACCGTGGCGCACAACCCTCGATTTGCAGTACTGGCAGGAAATACTGCATATACCGTGACATAATATGTGCCACGCCGCAGCATATGTCCCATGTTCCACTTATGCCGTGGCACTCCAAGTGCCACGCCGCAGCGTGCTGCCCTTTATTTGTCCACGCCGCGGCAACACCCAATGCCACATCACGACACGAATAGCAGAACACAGATTCTACAGAATTCTGCAAATAAGGATACTATTCCATTAGAACTTACCCCTCCTCCAATCACTCAAACTTCACATCCAAGTGATTTCCAATCTTCCATAAGGTTTATCTACACATAGCGACTCTTATTCCACTTTGATTTCACTCAAAACCATAGATCATGGATATTCCACCACTTCAAAACCTAAAACCCCAAATCTCTACTCAAAAGGAATTCAAGGTGTATAAGGGATGGAAATCCATTTCTATGCACCAACAACTCTTAACAAGCCATCCTCAAGTTCTCTAACAAGATTCAAGCTAAAACAACCAAATCACACGCAAAACCTAACTCTCACATCAAGTCAAAACTCATGAACAAGATGAAGAGAATGAAATGATGAGCAAAAACAAGGTTCCCCCTACCTTAATTTTCAGAAATTGAAATCACTTAGTCGTTCCTCTGCAAAACTAAGTTCTCTCCTTTGCTTGGATAATGATCCTTCTCCTTTAGCTATTTGCTTTCCTTTCTCTTTACCTTTTCCTGCTTGCAGCCGTTAAGTGAGGGTGAGAAATGAGAGACAAGTCTTATTTAAAGACAAAGAGTCAAAGAAAGAAGAAAGAAGAGAAACGTGAAAGGCTTGGTCACTTAAGTGACTAAGCTGTAACTTTTGATTTGCTAAGAACACTTAGTTTTTACTAAATCCAATTTTTTAACTTCCAACAAGTTTCAAATAAATCCTAAAATTCATCAAAAATCTTGTTTCACCATTTCTATAATTTTTCATATCTGCTGGGGGTCAATCTAGCATTAAAACACACAACTAGCATGCTTAAAAATGCCAAACTAACTCCAATTAACTTAAAACTTTAACCACATCTACTTCCACACATTTGTGACCTAGAAACAAGTTCTCCATACTTATTTCCATTAACTAAGTAGTTTAAGTCAAAATTCGGGAATAAAAATAATTATATTTCATACATAATGCCACAGCAAAGTGACTGAATGTGTCAGACAGTCACAAAAATTAACAAGCATGATAATCAGGTATTTAGGCTACTTCTGTAACCATATACAAGTCTATCATGTTTTCATGGGTGTTACCTTTCTCTCTTCCTTTTTAAAATTGTGTCCCCAAAAGTTAGTTTACCTATGGTAAGAAGCCCCAAACAACTCACACACAATAACAAGTACAACCAAACCTCAAGAAAACAAAATTACTTAACAAGTACAACCATGTACTCACCTTTACCTGAACCTGGAGACTGTGTTGTCTCTTTGACGTCCAAACAGTAGACTCTTCCCAGTCTAACCTCTCATTTCGCCTCCTTTCTTGGAGGACAATTTCTTGCAAAGTGGCTCGACTGGTCATACTTGTAACATGTTAACTGATAAGCTGCATAAACTTTATCTCCATGGTGTCTACCATATTTAACACATAGCTGCTCATGACTAACCCTTTGATCTTGTTTTCCTTTGTCTTTCTAATCTCTATGCTGTGGAATACTCCCCTCTGATCTATTTTCTATACTCTTTCACTTGTAGGAATCTTGTGATTGATGCTCGTGCTGTGGTCTAAAACTTAGGGGTTTCAATAACCCTACATTTGTTAACCAAGGAAGGGTAATCCTTGATCTCAAAAGGTTTCACCAACCTCCTCATACTCTCTCTCAAACCAGTTTCAAACTTCACACACTTCCAACTATCATTAGGATTGTATCAAAGTGAAGAAGAGAACTTAGACAACTCCTTGAATCTTGCTACATACTGTCCAACTGTCATGTTCCCTTGCTGCAGCTGTAAAACTCCACTTCTTTCTCTTTTTGCGCATTTTTTGGAAAGTATTTCTCCAAAAAGACAACCTTGAATACCTCCCAAGAAACTTGGGTCCCAACTACCTCCATAATCCTCTTTGCACCGTTCCACCAGTGCTCAGCTTCCCCTTTCATCATGTATGCTGCAAAAGACATCTTCTGCTCCTCTGAACATCTCATAGCTATAAAAATCTTCTCTAGCTCCATTATCCACTCCTTAGCCCTTACTGGGTCATAATCTCCTCTGAATGATGGTGGACTCACCTTCTGAAACTCTGAAAGGTCATGAAAGTCCTAGTTTCTCTCCCCTTGTACCTCATGCCCTGAAGGTGGTATTGGTGGTGGTGTAAGTTGTGTTTGATTGGCCTCTAGCTTCTCAATCGCCCTAGCAGTTGCAGCTCCTTGTTGCCTCATTGCTGTGGCATTCGCAATCGTCTACTCACACTTCATTTCAGCCATTGCCATCATGACCTCGGCCTTACCCGGACCTTCATTCTTAGAGTTCCTGTTCCTGCTCCCATGCGGTCGCCCTCTGTTGGTGTATGCCCTAGAGGCCAATACATTTTCTGTATTTACATACATTCTATTATGCTATTTTATATATGAGGCATTTCATTTATTGTGTTCTTTTTGATAAACATAATAAAGTCCTTAGAATAGTAAGTTTGATGCCATAGGACATCAAGTGGATGACTTGATCGTGAGATCCTTTTGGTTACAACACTATTCTTAAATGTCCCTAGTCAAGTATTATTGTTAATTAGGACAACAATAATACATTGAGACTAGTATATGCATAGACTGATGACCACATCTCACGAGTCATAGATATGAGATATCAAGTCTTCACATGGGTACACATTAGAGTAATGATGTACTGGACTGACCCACCATGAGAACGCTACATGGATCGTTACGTGAGTGTCATAAGCGATTCTTATAGTGACAATGGTGTCTGTGGTCCTTTGACCTGAAATCACTACGATTCCTACATGAGGAGTTGTGTGTTTTAATACCATCAAACGTCATCTGTAACAAGGTGATTATAAAGTTGGTTATTGGATATACTGCAAATCGTGCAGAAGGATGTGAGTGACCTAGATGGGATTTGTCACTCCTACATAACAGGAGCGATATCTTCGGGCCCCCTGATTGAGTGAGACTGCGAAATGCATGGCCATGCTCAAATGAGTCAATATGAGATATTGATCTCATTTGTTGTTACAAAGTCTACTCGAATATCAGGAAACGAATGATTGGACTATACAAGGGTGATGCATTCCATGCCTTGTGTTCAATCTAGATATCTTGACAAAGGGACTAAACAATACGGAAACATTGGTCACGGAAAGGTTATGTCAAATCACTGACATTCTTATTACTTGGGTAGCAGTGATGTGTTGCTAGATACCGCTCACTGCTTGTAATATTAAAATTATTTTAATATTACTGCCAACGTAATAAGAACCTGCAGGGTCACACACATAGAGCAGACTAAAATTGGAGCAATGGATCTAAGTTAGACTCGGATTCAAATATGGGCCAGACTCATAACAGATGGGTCTAGGGTTGCATAGCTTACCTTGCTGCTGCTCACACTCACTTAAGGCAGTCACTATTATAAATAGTATTGCTAAGGGGCTGCTAAGATATACAATTCAGAACCTTAGCTGCACCTACAGAAAAAGTGAGTGAGAGAGCGTCAGGTTTCTTCTCTTCTCTTCGCAGCTAGCACTGTGTGAGAGACGTGACGTTCCTCTTTGTGGACGTTGGACGTTCGTGAGTCTGTTCGTGTGGATACTGCAGAGACATTATTTCTATTATGGTGTTGGTGATTCACGCTCTAAGAGGTAAATCATTTAAAAACTCGGATTATGGCTTTTTCGCATGGATCCTCGGTGGGAATCCCTGTTTTCCGCTGCGTGTTGTATCCGCAAAAAATTCCCAACACCCTCGTGCTGCCATAGTTTCCTATAAACACAAAATAATCCTTATTAAGGTAGCTAATCCCAATATCATGTAACCGTGTAATAGTAGCTAAAAGAGACATATCAAAGGCAAGTCATGCAATTTCACTCAAACAATCACATGTAAGAGACAAGAAATGCATAACTAACACTACACATGCATAAGCATAGTCAGTCCATACCCTGGCTCAACAGGATGAACTACTCTGATACTATATTGTAACATCCCAATTATATTATCTCGATATACTTGACCTATGCGAGAATATTCAGCATTGACAATGTTACCACTAACAACCAAACCCATAATATTCACATAAATAAATAATTATGGAGAGCCACGAACCAATAGTTTTATATATATATATATTATAGCCTCAAAAGGCATATTGTTACACATAACTCAAAACAAATTAAGAAAATATAAAATATATACAAGCTTAGTCCAAAATAGCATCTATACTATGCTAGTCCTCATACATCTTCTTCTTCCTTTTCGAAGAACTTGCACCTAGATTACATGACAACACAATTGGGGTGAGAAATCACAATTCTCAATAGAAGTATTCTAATACAAGCATATAAATGCATTCTCATAAAGAATACACAACTGCCCATACAATTACAATGCATGATTATGTTATGATTAGCAACCGCCCATACAATTGTAATGCTATGCCAAATTATGCCTTATGTTCATGCCTATCCAATAACCTAAATAAGTAATGTATAATGTATGATACCATTTACAAGAACTCAACTCTATGGTAATGTCATGACACGCATGAATCTCGAACAAAACAAATGAATCTCTCCTAAGTCTTGAACAAGCACTGGAAACCCAATTCTAGTAGTCTTCATCCTAGGTAGTGAGGGAATTGAACCGTCTTCATCAACGCCGTCTTCAATAATCCCGGTAGTAAGGAGTCCTTTATTGCTAGATGGTCTTCAACTTTGATCACTATGATAGGAAGGGTTGATTATCTTCTCATTCAAAATCATATTTGATAATCTACAATGATCACTGTGATAGGAAGGGTTGATTACCTTCTCATTCAAAATCACATTTGATCATCAACAATGAGGACTCAACATCATCAACCTAGCTATGGAACAACAATTATGCCAATTGCTACAATAACTACTATGCCAATTGATTTACATACCTAACTACAAACATGAAATACAATGATGTTAAGTACCACAATAATTAACATACAAATTGATTTACATTCACCATATATACACTTCATTAGATACTCCTACTACAGTCTCAATACTCATTAAGAAGCATAAAAGAAGAAACTACACCATTGGAAAGCTCCATGGCATTAAACACAACTCATAGTTGCTTCTAGGCACCCACATTGTAGCACACTATGTGCCACGCCACGGCGTCCAACCCTCGGGTTGAAGTACTGGTAGGAAATGCTGCCAACGCCGTGCCACAACATATGCCACGCCATGGCGTATGTCCCCTGTTTCACTCATGCCGCGACACTCCAAGTGCCACGCCGCTGCATGCTCCACTTTGTTCATCCATGTCATGGCACACCCAATACCATGCCGCGGCGCAAATCGCAGAACATAGATTCTTCAAAATTCTACAAATACGGGTATTGTTCCACTGGAACTAACCTTTCCTCCAATCACTCAAACTTCACATCCAAGTGATTTTCAACCATCCATAAGGTTCATCTACACATAACAACTCTTATTCCACTTTGATTTCACTCAAAACCATAGATCATGGATATTCCACCACTTCAAAACCTAAAACCCCAAATCTCAACTCAAAAGGAATTCAAGCTGTACAGGGGCTAGAAATCCATTTCCATGCACCAAACAACTCATAAACAAGTCATCCTTAAGTTTTCCAACAAGATTCAAGTCGAAACAACCAAATCACACTCAAAACCCAACTCTCACATCAAGTCAAAACTCATGAACAAGATGAAGAGAATGAAAGGATGAGCAAAAACAAGGTTCCTGTTACCTCAATCTTCAGAAATTGAAATCACTTAGTCATTCCTCTGCAAAACTAAGTTCTCTCTTTTGCTTGGATAATGATCCTTCTCCTTTAACTCCTTGCTTTCCTTTCTCTTTGCCTTTTCCTACTTGTAACCATGAAGTAAGGGTGAGAAATGATAGAAAAGTCTTATTTAAAGATAAAGAATCAAAGGTAGTAGAAAGAAGAGAAACGTCAAAGGCTTGGTCACATAAGTGACTAAGCTGTAACTCCTAATCTACTAAGAACACTTGATTTTCACCAAATCCAGCTTTTCAACTTCCAACAAATTTCAAATAAATCCTAAGATTCATAAAAAATCTTGTTTCATCATTTCCATAATTTTTCATATCTGCTGGGGGTCAATCCGGCATTAAAATGCATAACTTGTATGTTTAAAAATGTCAAACTAACTCCAATTAACCTCAAACTTTAACCATATCTACTTCCACACATTTGTAACCTAGAAACAAGTTCTCCACACTTATTTCCATTAACTAAGCAGTTTATGTCAAATTTGGGGCTAAAAACAGCTATATTTCACATATAACACCCTTGTGGGGATGTCACATTTTTTATGCAATAAAATAAAATCTTACCCAAATTATAAAACATTTGGTACATAAATAATATGAGTTGTAAAATTTTTCCTTTTTATACATAATATCGTTAAACAAAATAACATGAAACACAAAATAAGGCAAAACATAATCACACACCATAATATATATATGATTTTGTCTTAAGTAAACAAATAATTTACAACTACAAATATTTAACAAAAACAGTAAAGAGTCAGCATAATACTAAAACATAACATGCCCAAGTGCACATCAAAGATTCCTAACCCTCCGAAGGATCCTCCTCAGATAGATCATCAGATGACAGAAATCCTGGATGTCTCGCAGCTCTATGGACACGAGTTCGTGCTGTCAACACACTATTGATCCCACTAGGTGCATAGAAAAATCCTTCCCAATAACGCCTAAGAGTCAAAGGCAACTCAAGATGTAAGTACAAAGTAGTAGTAAAAATAAGCTCCCCATCAAACTCTCTACGCAGAGACATAATCAGACGTCCCACGTAGACTACCAATCCTCTATCTTCTTGCAGTCGCTAGGCCTCCGATCCTCCGTGAAAATCAAGTCTCATAAAACCAAAGAATCCCGGCAACGTCATGATCACAAGATCAATCCAGAGGGTAGGGGTGATCTAACGGCTCGCCGTCCTCGCACTGATCACTCGGCTGGCACTCCTCAGAATACTGAATATCAAGAGGCTGTTCCTCTTCTTCTTCCTCAAACTTTTTACGGAATATAATAATAATGCAGAGAAATATATATAAAGAGGTGAGACAATCTACATCATTACTAGCATGACAATAAAGAAAACGACAATACAAACAAACATCACAATAATGCATATCATTAGATAATATATATTACCTCAAATTAATATATCATACATGCTATCACAAGTTAAGGTAAACATTAAAATGCAGATCATAGATACTAATGCATACCAACTCGTTCCTACTCCATGGAGCTAAACATAGATATCTGAGAGAATGATCCGAAAAGAACTATCAGTACCTTAGGATGTCTAACTAAACTAATACACTGTCCAACGTCGTGTCTATAACCCACAGTCCAAAACATCGTGTAGTAGTACACAGTCCAAATACGTCGTGCACAACAGGCATTGTACTAAATAGTCTCCACAAGATCTTGATTAAGAATAGTACTTGTCGAGATCATTAGTGCGTTGCCCGTTACCACGGCCCAGAGGAGCTACCAACTGTCCACATGTGGAATTCTCCGCACACTAACGCCTCCAAGTTCAATTATTGAACCACACTACGCCTATCACACCCACAACACGGTGTAATTCATCTCGTCAATCAATCGCCAATTTTCAACTAAATTGACACAACTCTCAATGCATGATTAAAAATTATAATTATAAAAATACCCTTAGTCTCAATATATTACCATATTTATAAAAATTCTCTCAGTCTTAATATTCCAAAATATAGTATGTCTCCACTTGACAGTAGTATCTCTCAACATGTCCGGGTCCACTACTTTGGCCTGACAGTAAAACTCACTGTTCCATTTAATCGCGTAGAAATGTTATCGCATTTTCACAATCGCATCGCTTTTACAAACGTTCTTAAATTGCGTAAATATATTTTGATGTTTTTGAACATTGCGTAATGTTTTTAAATCATTTTCTCAATCACGTAAGATTTTTAAATTATTTTCTTAACCATATAGCTTAAAACCTTCATTTTAAAAATGCGTAAGCTATTTCTAGTACTTTTAAACTACGTAGAATATTTTCCTTACGTTATAAACATATTAAGGAACCTTTTCTTTTATTTGTCTGATTTTAGTAAATTTTGACAGCATTTTGTCTAGAAAATATATTAAATGGTATTTTTGACGTATTTCTCTAAATACTGCATATTTTAACCTTAACCATTATTTACACCTCGAAACTTGGTAACGCATTTCAAAACTCAAAGAGTGAGCTCTACATTAGTATTTTTCAAGTGTTCTCTTTATTTCTTACCTATAACAAATCCTTCTAATATAAAATTCTAAAACTAAATTCATTCATTTTATTTCCCAAAGTTTCATTAAAATTATGTTCTTTTGTAGATTAGCCACTTAACCTATCTTAGAAAATAATTTTGGAAATCAAATGTACATTGATTGGCATGTTGGCCAAATTTAACCTATCCTTCACAACTAATCATTAAATCATCTTCTAACTCCTAAATCATTTCCAAATTCATTATTTTACCTAAATTCATTAAATCATAGTTTCAGAAAATAGTTGAGAACATTTTGGTTCTCTTTTTATTAGAGAAGCCGTGAGCCTCTTTTGTATTATTTGGAACACTCATGCAAACCTTGCATATTATTCACATCCTACAATAATATCCATACATCTATAAACACATGTAATATATTTTTAAAGCTATAGACATGCTCACAAATAAAATCAATCACAAATAGGAAAGCATTAAACAACCACACAAGTGAATCCTTATGGATTCTTCACACACAAACAATCCATTTTCTCATCACCACACAAGGTTGATGAGATTAAATCTCCCCCTACCTCTTGAAGACAAGATCTTCAAGTTCTTCCTTCTTCTCTAAATTTTCGTGTGACCCTTAAACAATTCCCTAAAATTCTTAAATAATTAGTAAAATCACAAACAAGGCTTAATAATGAAAAACCAGGGAACAATCATGGTTTAGAAAATTAAAAAATTAATTTTAAACCATAAAATCAAAAGTTTACCTTTAGGGAAGTAAGATAAAACTTGAATTTTGAAGCTCTAGGAGTAGGATTTTCGTAAAACTTCCTAAATGAAAAGTGTTTAGGAGGTGGTTTAGGTTTAGGAAATGTGAAGAGGAAAAATTATAGAAGATGGGTGGTGATTTTGGGTGAAGGAGCCGAAACTCAAGAGAGAAAAAGGAAAGGAAAAGTGTTTGGTGTTCTTGAGAGATTTGAGAAAAAAATTAGCTAAGTCTTTATGTGAGAGAAAAAGTGAATATTGAGAGTAAAATGAGAAAGTGCAGTCGTAAGGTAGCTTGTAGGAGAGATTGAGAGATGAACTTTGATAGTAAATATCCCATTGTGTTCACATTTGAAAGGCACATGGCCTATGTCACAATTGGTGATGAAATGGTCACTTGGATGGACCTAGAACATTAGAGAACTTGGTAGAATTTCCCCCTCTTGGCCATGGAACACTAGGGGATTAGCGAGTTAGTTTGACTTCAATTACACTTTAATTACATGCTAATTGGATGGCTAATTAATTAGGTTAGGCTTCCTATTCACACTTAATTAACTATCTAATTACATAGCTAATTGATTAAATATGTCATTGCATATGTCATGCTTAGTCATGGCTTCTAGATAGAATTAGGATATTTAATTAGTAATTAGATCATAACTAATTAGTAACTAGGTTAGTTCACTTAGTTTCTTTAATTAGACAACTAAGCTAACTAAATTAGGTATACTTAGTTACATAGTGACAAGTCAAGCCATTATATTTGACTAAATCCTAGCCCTTGAAATTAACTTCACTTCCTATCCATTGATTTAATCTAAGGTGGATATCATTAGTTACTTTATTAGGATTGTTCTCATACCGTTGATCTGATCAATGGTTATGATCAAGGCTTCTAAATCAAGTTGTTCATCCAATGGTCCGCAATAAAGTTCATGCCACTTTATTTGACCAACTCTTATTGGTTTAGAATTTAGTCTAGTAAAAAACATTGACTGCTTTTCTAAACGCGGGTCTCACAGACTTTTTCGGGTCTATGGTCATTTTGGAGTAGATTTCTATTGTTTTTAAGACAGTAGGTATTGTCAATTAGAATAATATTATAATAATTTAAAATTATTTTATTGCACAGTTAAATCCTAAAAATTAAAGGATTAATATATATATCACTCGGAATTGGGTTTAGTAAGATCCCCCAGCTCCGAATAATTAAAATAAGATTTTTTTGGTCAAAAAATTTTTATTTTCTTGACTCGGAGCAAATCACACACAACAGTCAAATACACTCACGAAGCAGTCAAATTCAATTTATAACTCATAGAAAACATAAAATAGTATATTTAAGACAATATCGTACTTAACCCAAAATTTGGGGTGTTACAACTCTCTCCTACTAATAAAATTTCATCCTCGAAATTTATCATACTTCAGAACAATTGAGGCTATTGCTCCTTCATCTTATCTTCTAGCTCCCAGGTAACATCTCCCGTTGCATCATTCCATATTACCTTTACCAGCTCAATCATCTTCCCTCGAAGCTGCTTCACTCTCTTGTCCTCGATCTTAACAGGAAGTGTTTCATACGTCAAATTATCCTTCAATTGCACTTCATCAGGCTGTATAACATGCATTGGATCTGGGATATATATCCTCAGTTGAGATACATGGAACACATTCTGTAGATTGGATAGAAAAGGTGGTAAAGCTATCTGGTAGGCTACAAGACCTATCTGACAAATAATTTGATAAGGCCCTATGAATTTAGGAGTAAGTTTTCTAGATTTGATAACTCTTTAGACACCAGTCGTAGGTGTTACTCTTAAGAATACATGCTCACCTTCCTCAAATTCGAGAGGTCGCCTCCACTTATTAACATAGCTCTTCTGTCGGCTCTGAGTCGTCTGCATTTTCTCCTGAATCATTTTCACCTTTTTCGTAGTTTGTTGCACAAGATCAGGCCCAATGGTCATACTTTCCCCATCTTGATACCAACACAAAGGTGTTCGGCATCGTCGTCCATATAGGACTTCATAGGGTGCCATCCCTATACTTGAGTGAAAACTATTATTGTAGGTGAATTCTATCAAAGACAGGAATTCATCCCAACTCCCTTGTTGTTCCAACACACAAGCACGCAACAAGTCTTCCAACGACTGAATCGTTCTCTCTGTTTGACCATCAGTCTGCGGATGATAAGTAGAACTCAATCACAGTTTAGTTCCTATGGTTTCTTACAAACTTCGCTAGAACCTTGACGTAAACCTCGGATCTCTCTCAGAAACTATACTGGTGGGTACACCGTGAAGTCTGACAATTTCACTGATGTACATCTGGGTTAATCATTCCAACGAATACTTAATATTGATCGGCAAGAAGTGTGCTGACTTCGTAAGTCTATCAACTATAACCCATATAGAATCATGACCCTTCCTCGTCCTTGGTAATACGGTAACAAAATCCATCGAGATACTATCCCATTTCCACTCTGGAATAGTTAAAGGTTGTAACATACTAGCAGGTTGTTGATGTTCCACTTTTGCCTTCTGACAAACAGACAAGATGCCACACGTTCTGCTATATCTCTCTTCATTCTTGGCCACCAAAACATCCGCTTTAAGTCTTGATACATCTTAGTCATCCCCGGATGCATACTCAAATTACTAGTATGAGCTTCATCCAAAATTGCTTTCTTAAGATCGGGATCATCAGGTATACAAATTCTTCCTTCAAATCTTAAGATTCCATCAGATCTTTCCTCTACCGTCGCCTTATGACCTTGCTTCAAAAATTCCCTTTCATTTAATAAAAACGAATCCTCATCCTGTTTTTCTCGGATTACTTCTAGCAAGTCATTCAAAATCATAACCTTACTTAGACGAATCTTTCCTGGTACCAATTCCACTGACAACCATAGATCTCTAAATTGATTAATCAGCTCCTCTTCTTTTATCATCATGGTAGAAACACTAATCGCCTTTCTACTCAAGGCATCCGCCACCACATTCGCCTTTCCTGGATGGTATTGAAGTTGAAAATCATAATCCTTTAAGAATTCTAACCATCGTCTCTGCCTCATGTTCAATTCCTTTTGATCAAACAAGTATTTCAAACTTTTGTGATCACTAAAGACATTGAACATAGCTCCATACAGAAAATGCCTCCACACTTTCAATGCAAAGACCACTACGGCTAGTTCTAAGTCATGCGTTGGGTAGTTCCTCTCATGAACCTTCAACTGCCTTGAAGCATAAGCCACCACACTCCTGTTTTGCATTAATACGCATCCTAACCCTTGGTAAGAAGCGTCACAATACACCTCAAAAGATTTGTTAGGATCCGATAAAATTAGCATTGGTGCAGTCATCAATCTCTTCTTCAACTCTTGGAAACTCGCTTCACGTTCCTCCGTCCAATCAAAAGCTTGACTCTTCCTTGTGAGCTGTATAAGTGGTCCAGCTATTTTAGAAAAATCTTCAATAAACCTTCAGTAATATCCGGCCAATCCAACAAAACTTTGGACCTCCGTCACTGTCTTAGGCTTTTCCCATTGCAAAATGGTCTCCACCTCCGACGGGTCTACCGCAATACCTTTCTTGGAAATTACGTGACCTAAAAATTGAACCTCTTCCAACCAAAATTCGCATTTTGCCAACTTTGCATATAGCTTCTTCTCCTTCAAAATCTGGAGAACTATACTGAGATGTTCAGCATGCTCTTCTTGACTTTGAGAGTAGATCAGAATGTCATCAATAAAAACAACGACAAATCTGTCTAGGTACGGATGAAAAATCCTATTCATGTAGTCCATGAATATTGTAGGAGCATTCATCACTCCGAACGGCATCACCTGATACTCATAATGCCCATAACAGGTTCGGAAAGCTGTCTTGGGTACATCATCTACCTTGACACGAATCTGATGATAACTTGATCACAGATCTATCTTAGAGAAAATAATTGCTCCCTTCAACTGATCCATCAAATCATTAATTCTCGGAAGTGGATACTTATTCTTTATCGTAACCTTGTTCAAATGACGATAATCTACACAAAGACGAGAAGTTCCATCATTCTTCTTAACTAGTAGTACTGGTGCTCCCCACGGTGAAATACTAGGTCGCACAAACTGTTTCTCCAACAGTTCCTCCAATTGCTTCTTCAACTCCACCAACTTTGTTGGCGACTTCCGATATGGTGCAATCGAAATAGGTCCTGCTCCCGGCACCAAATTGATAGAGAACTCGATCTCCCTTTCCGGTGGCAAACTGGGTACATCATCAGGAAAAATCTCTGGAAACTCATTAACAACAGGAATAGCGTTCACATCTTTCTCACTCTTGACTTCTAAAGAAGATAGCAATATATATCCCTGAGCTTCATCCCTCAACAAAGATTTGACTTTAACAGTAGTCATAAATCCCGAACTTTCTTCCTTAGGAAAAACTATGGTTTTGTTTCACAATCTATCAGGATATGGTTAAAAGATAACCAATCTATTCCTAATATTACGTCTATCTCAACAAGAGGTAAACAAATTAAATTAACCGAAAACATACGATCCTTTATAATGATAGGACAATTCAGACATATTTTGGATGTAACAATAGGCTTGGCAGTTGGCGTAGAAACAATCAATTGAAAACTCAGAGAAGACACAGGCAGTTTCAACCGTTCTACACAATCATATGCAATAAATGAGTGTGTTACACCCGAATCATATAGCACAGTTAAAAGATTACCTTCAATGACACCTTCCCCCTGAATAAGATCTTCAGATTGAGAAGCTTGAGCTCCAGTCATCGTATATACTTGCCCTCCAGATCGTGGCTGAGTAGCACGAACATTACTCACAACAGGCTTCCTTTCCGGCTGAGTGCAATCTCTAGAAACATGTCCAGGTTGTCTGCAATTGAAACAGATCGTTCCTCTGATCGAACAATCCTTAGATATATGGCCACTCTTTCCACACTTAAAACATCTTGGCGTAAATGCCACATTTTGACCAGCTCTATTACCACTAGAACTTCCCCCAACAGATGGACGTTGAGACTGAATTCCCGATGGTCTCGAATAAGGCTTACGTTGAAATCAGTTATTGCTGTTGTTGCCTCCTCTTTGGAACCTTATCGGTCCAAAGTTACGATTTTTGGGATCTCTAAATGGCTCCAACTCCTCGAGTCGTCAACAAATATCCATCAAAGTAGGAAATTCCCTCATCCTCATAGGTAGCACTCATCGCTTCAATTCTACCCTCAGTCCATCCTCAAACTTATGGCATTTCCATATCTCATCAGGTTAAATTTGAAAGTACCTTGAAAAATGTGATAAACTCTCAAACTTAGCAGCATACTCCTCAACAGTCATGTTACCCTGACGTAAACCAAGAAATTTCAACTCCTTGGCATGTCGGGCACTAGCCGGAAAATACTTCTCTAGAAATACTTCACTAAACACCTCCCAAGTAATTTCAGCCCCTTTAGCTTGTAATAATCGGCGAGTTCCTCTCCACCAATTTTTGCCATCCCTTCTCAACATAAAAGTAGCATACGTCACCTTTCTATCATCGGCGCACCCCATTCCTTCAAATACCTTTTCCAAATCTTGGATCCAGAGACTCGCCTTCTCAAGGTCAAACTCACCTCTAAACTGTAGCGGGTTATTGTGCCTAAACTCAGATAAATTCAGAGCATCAGCAGTTGCATCTTGCTGTTGAGCTGCTCATTGATTTTGTTGAGTAATTACTTCCACCATTCGCTGCATAGCTTCAGCAGCTACAATCATTGGGTCCACATTACGTCCTATGTTTGCATGCGTTCCTCTTTCGCCAGACATTTCTTTCTTCAATCATAACAAAACAAAGTTAGATGTAACCTTTCAAAAATAAATCACAGAGAATCACACAACACAAGCAAAAACAGACTTAGTCACAACCCCAAAAGACTCTAACTTGGGCTCTGATACCAAATAATGTAACACCCTTGTGGGGATGTCACATTTTTTATGTAATAAAAAAAAATCTTACCCAAGTTATAAAACATTTGGTACATAAATAATATGAGTTGTAAAATTTTTCCTTTTTATACATAATAACGTTAAACAAAATAACACAGAATACAAAATAAGGTAAAACATAATCATACACCATAATATACATATGATTTTGTCTTAAGTATACAAATAATTTATAACTACAAATATTTAACATAAACAGTAAATAGTCAGCATAATACTAAAACATAACATGTCCAAGTGCACATCAAAGATTCCTAACCCTCCGAAGGATCCTCCTTAGATAGATCATCGGATGACAGAAATCCTAGATGTCTCGCAGCCCTACGGACACGAGTCCATGCTGTTGACACACTACTGATCTCACTAGGTGCATAGAAAATTCCTTCCCAATAACGCCTAAGAGTCAAAGGCAACTCAAGATGTAAGTACAGAGTAGTAGTAAAAATAAGCTCCCCATCAAACTTTCTACGCAGAGACAGAGTTAGATGTCCCACGTAGACTACCAATCCTCTATCTTCTCGCAGTCGCCAGGCCTCCGATCCTCCGTGAAAATCAAGTCTCACAAAACCAAAGAATCTCAGCAATGTCATGATCACAAGATCAATCCAGAGGGTAGGGGTGATCTAACGGCTCGCCGTCCTCGCACTAATCACTCGGCTGGCACTCCTCAGAATACTGGATATCAAGAGGTTATTCTTCTTCTTCTTCCTCAAACTCTTTACGGAATATAATAATAATGCAGAGAAATATATATAAAGAGGTGAGACAATCTACATCATTACCAGCATAGCAATAAAGAAAACGACAATACAAATAAACATCACAATAATGCATATCATTAGATCATATATATTACCTCAAATTAATATATCATACATGCTATCACAAGTTAAGGTAAACATTAAAATGCAGATCATAGATACTAATGCATACCGGCTCGTTCCTACTCCATGGAGCTAAACATAGATATCTGAGAGAATGATCCGAAAAGAACTATCAGTACCTCAGGCTGCCTAACCAAACTATTACAATGTCCAACGTCGTGTCTATAGCCCACAGTCCAAAATATCGTGTAGTAGTACATAGTCCAAATACGTCGTGCACTATAGGCATTGTACTAAATAGTCTCCACAAGATCTTGATAAAGAATAGTGCTTGTCGAGATCATTAGTGCATTGCCCATTACCACGGCCCAGAGGAGCTACCAACTGTCCACATGTGGAATTCTCTGCACACTAACGCCTCCAAGTTCAATTAATGAACCACACTACGCTTATCACACCCACAACACGGTGTAATTCATCTCATCCATCAATCGCCAATTTTCAACTAAATTGATATAACTCTAAATGCATGATTAAAAATTATAATTACAAAAGTACCCTTAATCTCAATATATTACCATATTTACAAAAAATACCCTCAGTCTTAATATTCCAAAATATAGTATGTCTCCACTTGAAAATATTATCTCTCAACATGTCTGGGTCAACCACTTTGGCCCGACAGTAAAACTCACTGTTCCATTTAATCGCGTAGAAATGTTATCGCATTTTCATAATCGCATCACTTTTACAAACGTTCTTAAATCGCGTAAATATATTTTGATGTTTTTGAACATCGCGTAATGTTTTTAAATCATTTTCTCAATCGCGTAATATTTTTAAATTATTGTCTTAACCATATAGCTTAAAACCTTCATTTTAAAAATGCGTAAGCTATTTCTAGTACTTTTAAACTACATAGAATATTTTCCTTACGTTATAAACATATTATGGAACCTTTCCTTTTATTTGTCTGATTTTAGTAAATTTTGACAATATTTTATCTAGAAAATCTATTAAATGATATTTTTGACGTATTTCTCTAAATACTGCATATTTTAACCTTAACCATTATTTACACCTCGAAACTTGCTAACGCGCTTCAAAACTCAAAGAATGAGCTCTACGTTAGTATTTTTCAAGCGTTCTCTTTATTTCATACCTATAACAAATCCTTCTAATATAGAATTCTAAAACTAAGTTCATTCATTTTATTTTCTAAAGTTTCATTAAAATTATGTTCTTTTGTAGATTAGCTACTTAACCTATCTTAGAAAATAATTTTGGAAATCAAATGTACATTGATTGGCATGTTGGCCAAATTTAACCTATCCTTCACAACTAATCATTAAATCATCTTCTAACTCCTAAATCATTTCCAAATTCATTATTTTACCTAAATTCATTAAATCATTGTTTCAAAAAATGGTTGAGAACATTTTGGTTCTCTTTTTCTTAGAGAAGCCATGAGCCTCTTTTATGTTCTTTGGAACATTCATGCAAACCTTGCATATTATTCACATCCTACAATAATATCCATACATCTATAAACACATGCAATATATTTTTAAAGCTATAGACATGCTCACAAATAAAATGAATCACAAATAGGAAAGCATTAAACAACCACACAAGTGAATCCTTATGGATTCTTCACACACATACAATCCATTTTCTCATCACCACACAAGGTTGATGAGATTAAATCTCCCTCTTACCTCTTGAAGACAAGATCTTCAAGCTCTTCCTTCTTCTCTAAATTTTTGTGTGACCCTTAAACAATTCCCTAAAATTCTTAAACAATTAGTAAAATCACAAACAAGGCTTAATAATGAAAAACCATGGAACAATCATGGTTTAGAAAATCAAAAACTTAATTTTAAACCATAAAATCAAAAGTTTATCTTTAGGGAAGTAAGATAAAACTTGGATTTTGAAGCACTAGGAGTAGGATTTTCACAAAACTTCCTAAATGAAAAGTGTTTAGGAGGTGGTTTAGGTTTAGGAAATGTGAAGAGGAAAAATTATAGAAGATGGGTGGTGATTTTGGGTGAAGGAGCCGAAACACAAGAAAGAAAAAGGAAAGGAAAAGTGTTTGGTGTTCTTGAGAGATTTGAGAGAAAATGAAGCTAAGTCTTTAGGTGAGAGAAAAAGTGAATATTAAGAGTAAAATGAGGAGGTGCAGCCGTGAGGTAGCTTGTAGGAGAGATTGAGAGATAAACTTTGATAGTAAATATCCTATTGTGCTCACATTTGAAAGGCACATGACCTATGTCACAATTGGTCATGAAATGGTCACTTGGATGGACCTAGAACATTAGAGAACTTGGTAGAATTTCCCCCTCTTAGCCGTGGAACACTAGAGGATTAGGGAGTTAGTTTGACTTCAATTACACCTTAATTTCATGCTAATTAGATGGCTAATTAATTAGGTTAGGCTTCCTAATCACAGTTAATTAACTATCTAATTACATAGCTAATTAATTAAATATGTCATTGCATATGTCATGCTTAGTCATGGCTTCTAGATAGAATTAGGATATTTAATTTGTAATTAGATCATAACTAATTAGTAACTAGGTTAGTTCACTTAGTTTCTTTAATTAGACAATTAAGCTAACTAAATTAAGTTTACTTAGTTACATAGTAACTAGTCAAGCTATTATATTTGACTAAATCCTAGCCCTTGAAATTAACTTCACTTCCTATCCTTTGATTTAATCTAAGGTGGATATCAGTAGTTACTTTATCAGGATTGCTCTCACACTATTGATCTGATCAATGGTTATGATCAAGGCTTCTAAATCAAGTTGTTCATCCAATGGTCCACAATAAAGTCCATGCCACTTTATTTGACCAACTCTGGTTTAGAATTTAGTCTAGTAAAAACATTGATTGCTTTTGTAAATGCGAGTCCCACAGACTTTTTCGAGTCCATGCTCATTTTGGAGCAGATTTCTACTATTTTTGAGACAATACGTACTGTCAATTAGAATAATATTATAATAATTTAAAATTATTTTATAACACAGTTAAATCCTAAAAATTAAAGGATTAATATATATATCACTCGAAATTGAGTTTAGTAAGATCCCCCAGCTCTGAATAATTAAAATAAGATTTTTTTGGCCAGAAAATTTTTATTTTCTTGACTCGGAGCAAATCACACACAATAGTCAAATACACTCATGAAATAGTCAAATTCAATTTATAACTCACAAAAAACATAAAATAGTACATTTAGGACAATATCGTACTTAACTCAAAAGTTGGGGTGTTACATCACACATAGTGCTACAGTAAAGTGACTAAAGATGCTTAAAAGGTCACAAAATTTAATATGCATGATAATTAGGTATTTAGGCTACCTCCGTAACCATGTACAAGTCTACTATGTTTTCATGGGTGTTACACAATCACCTTAGAATTTGTGTATTCTTGCTAATGGTTAATCATTAACCAATCAATTTAAGACTAGTGTTTACTATTTGGCTAGTTTCCATTGGTCACTTAAGGGTATGTTTAGAGGAGCTCAATGTGAACCAAGTGAATCACTATTTAGAGGAGGGAGATCAAGGGTATGTTCTCCTTTTCTCTCTTAACACAGAGGTTAAGTAGAGTTTAGGTGATATACCAATAGTGAGGGAGTACCCAGAAGTATTCCCGAGAGATATAGTTAAGTTACCACCCACAAGAGAAATAAAGTTTTCTATAGATTTAGTACCAGAGACGGGACTTATTTCTATAACACCCTATAGGATGACACCTCTAGAACTAGCAGAGCTTAGAAAGCAAATAGAGGAATTGTTATATAAACATTTCATTAGACTAAGTGTTTCTCCTTGGGGAGCACCTGCGTTGCTAGTAAAAAAGAAAGATGATATCATGAGACTTTTCATAGATTATAGAAAATTGAATAAAGTAACCATCAAGAATAATTATTCGTTGCCTAGGATAGAGGATCTAATGGATCAATTAAGGGGAGCATCAATGTTCTCAAAGATTGATCTAAGATCGGAATATCATCTGATAAGGGTTAGGGATGAGGACATTCCTAAAACCACTTTCAGGACTAGGTATGGGCATTATGAGTACCTGGTGATGTTCTTTGAGTTGACCAATGCACTAGAAGTATTTATGGATTACATGAACAAGATTTTTAGACCTTACCTAATAAGTTTGTAGTAGTGTTTATAGACGATATTCTAATCTATTCCAAGACAATGAAAGAGCATGAGTTGCATGTTAGAACAATTTTAGAAATCCTTAGGGGAAAGAAATTATTTGCCAAACTATCAAAGTGTGAGTTTTGACTTTTAGAAGTCCAGTTTCTAGGGCATGTGATCTCTTAAGGAGGGATTTTAGTAGCCCCTAGTAAAGTTGAAGCAGTATTGCAGTGGAAGAGACCCACTATTGTAACTGATATTAGGAGTTTTATAGGCCTGATTTGGTACTATAGGAGGTTCATTAATGGTTTCTCTCAGATAGCACTACCCTTAACTAGATTAACTAGGAAATGTAGTATTTTTGTTTGGACTCAAGAGTGTGAGGATAGTTTCCAAGAGCTTAAGTTGAGGTTGACTACTACACCAGTTTTGGTGATTTTGAATCCACAGGAGAACTTTGAGGTGTTTTGTGATGCTTCAAAGATAGGCTTAGGGTGTGTTTTGATACAACATAGGCGAGTAGTTGCTTATGCATCGAGGCAGTTGAGACCTCATGAGGAGAGCTACCCTACTCACGATCTGGAATTAGCTACCATAGTATTTGCCTTAAAAATATAGAGACATTATCTTTACAGAGTTCAATTTGAGGTGTTCACCGGTCATAAGAGTTTAAAATACTTGTTTGATCAGAAGGAGCTGAACATGAGACAAAGAAGATGAATGAAGTTTTTAAAAGATTACAACTTTGAGCTTAAGTATCACCTGTGTAAGGCCAATGTAGTGGCCGATGCACTAAGTAGGAAATCTCTACATGTGTCTCGGATGATGGTTCAAGAGGGTCAGCTTCTTGAGAGGTTTAGACACTTGAGTCTGAGGGTAACTGTGACACCACAAAGGCTCTTTATGAGTAGGGTGAACATAGTTAGTGACTTGAGAGCTTAAATTCTAGAAGCTCAAAGCGAGGATGAAACCCTAAGTGAGATAAAAGAACAAATCTTCTTAGGGGATCAATTAAAGTTTGATATGGCAGATGGTGGAGTGATTAATTTATAGATAGATTTTGCATTCCAAGAGATTCTGCAATCAAAGAAAAAATCTTAGAGGAAGCTCATAGGAGTCAATACACCATTCATCTCAAAGCTACTAAGATGTACCAAGATTTAAGAAAGATGTTTTAGTGGCCAGGAATAAAGAAAGAAATAATGAAGTTTGTGTCTAGGTGCTTGGTGTGTCAGAAAGTTAAGATAGAACAGCAAAAACCTTTAGGACCTCTCTAATCTTTAGCAATTGCTGAATGGAAGTGGAATAACATCACAATGGATTTTGTGACAGGTTTGCCTAAAACTCAGTCAGAACATGATGCAATTTGGGTCATAGTGGATAGACTAACTAAGTCTGACCATTTTTTACCAATGAGAGTTAACTACTCCTTACATAAACTAGCCTAATTATATTTACAGGAGATAGTTAGGTCGTACAGAATTCCCCTCAGTATAGTTTCAGACAGAGATCTTAGATTTACATCTAGATTTTGGGGAACCTTGTAAAAGGCCTTCAGGACTAGGCTAAGTCTTAGCATGACATATCACCCACAAACAGATGGACATTCAGAGAAAACTATCCAGACCCTAGAAGATATGCTTAGAGCAAGTGTACTAGATCAACAAGGTAGTTGGGATAGACTATTGCCTTTAGTGGAATTTGCGTACAATAACAGTTATCATACCAGCATAGGAATGACACCGTATGAGGCAATTTATGGTAGGAATTGTAGATCTCCATTATGTTGGTATAAGGTTGGAGAGAAAGCTATTCTAGGACCTGAGTTAGTACAATAGACTTCAGAGCAAATAAGAATAATCAGGGATAGGATATCTATAGCTCAAAGTAGGCAAAAGAGTTATGTTGATAAAAGGAGGAGACCTCTAGTGTTTGAAGAGGGTGAACATGTTTTCTTGAGAGTCACTCCTACAATTGGAATTAGTAGAGCATTGAGAATAAGAAAGTTAAAACCTCATTTCATTGGACCTTACCAAATTCTAAAAAGAGTCGGACCTATAGCCTACCAGATTGCCCTTCCACCCAGTTTATCAAACCTTCACAATATTTTCCATGTATCCCAACTCAGAAAATACAATTCGGATCCTTCACACATCATAAGAAATGAATCTATACAATTAATAGATGATTTGTCTTATGTAGTGTAACTGGTGAAGATTGTAGACAAAGGGGTCAAAGAGCTTAGAGGTAAGCAAATTCCTATGGTGAAGGTGATATGGGGTGAAGCAGGCACAGAAGAGGCTACATAGGAGCTAGAGTCCCGTACGCAGCTAGATTACCCGGAGTTATTTATATGAGTAAGAAATTTTGGGGACAACATTTTAAAAAAGAGGGGAGAAATATAATATCCTCTTTTAGCATGTTAGACTAGTTTATGATTACAAAGGTAGCATAACACTTGCTTGACATGTGTGCTTATTTTTGTGACAAACTGAGTTAGTTTAAACACTTTGTTGCAACCCATAATGCGAAAAGTAGCTTAAAATGACTTAGATAGTAACATAACTTGCTAAATTGAGGGAAATAAATATAGAGAATTTGTTTCTAAGTCACAAATTGGAGAAAGAGGATGTAGTTAAAATTTGGGGAGAATCAAAGTTAGTTTGGTCCAATTTTTAAGTATATTGGTTATGTGTTTTAATGCCAGATTGACTAGTTACAGATATGAAAAAATAAGGAAATGTTAAAACAATAAATTAGATGAATCGTAGGATTTATTCTAAAGTTGTTGGAAGTAAAGAAACTTGATTTGGTGAAATCTAAGTGTTCTTAATAGATCAAGAAGTTATAGCAAAATATCATTAGTGTTTTAAGCTATACACAAATTGTAGCCCCTTATGTTGACTTATTTCACGATATTTGTTACACTTTCCTTATATTCACATTTACTCTCTCTTTGCTCTCACGATAGCAGCAGACAACAAAGAAAGAAAAGAAAATAAAACTAATGGGGAAGAAGAGAGAAAGAAGAAGGAATCAAAGGGGAAGGCAAAAGCTTGATCAACTACCATCACCAACCACTTGAGGTAGGGGTTCTTTACTTTTAATCTCATATTTTTCCTTCACCAACTCTATAGTTGATGTTAGGTTACATAAATCGAGAAAATGGGTTTGGGAAGCAAAAATCTATTTTTTTTTTGTTTGATTCTTACTTTCATTGATTGAAATTAGTCATTTTCAACTTAATGAATGCAAGATGGTTGTTTTTGTCTTTAGACAAATCTAAGTAGTTCCTTGAGTTGGAACTTAGAAAATGGGTATATGAGGGAGTGGTTCTGGCCATTAATCTATGCCTAAGTGTGCCAATAAGTTGTATGAGTGCTACAACTTGTTTAGAGGGTGTGAGTGATGTTAGAAATCACCTATAAGGTATTTTAGGATGGCAAGAATTTGGTTTTGTTCACGTGGAACAGTAACTAAATTCTGTAGAATTCTACAAAATCTGTGTTGGGTGTCTAGTGCTTAGGTGCTGGGAGTTGGGAGCCCAGTGCCTATAGGCCAGAGAGCATTCTACGTGCAGTAGAGCACTGGGCGCCCAAGCACCAGGTGTTGGGCGCTTAGGCGCCAATGATAGAGTAGAGCAGGGCAAGTCTTTGCCTAGCCAATGCCTAGGCACTCGAGAGTGGCACCTAGGTGCTGGGTCTAAAATTGGCAAGGACCATTTTATGGGCATTTTGAGCTTCCCAATTAGTTAGGATCATTTGTATATTCTTTCTTAAGTGTGTTAAGATACTTTTAGGGATCTTTCACAAAGGAAATAACCACCTAGCATATAAAAATAAGTTTGAGTTTTTAAGCTTTCCAAGAGTCATGAATTGCTTGAAATAGGTGTTTAGAACCTTAAGCACATTAGTGTAGCTTAGAATACCACTTGTGTTGTGATTTTAAGGTAAGCTAGGTACAAGTTTGATAAGAAAGTTATACTTATCATGGAGGCATAATTTACTTTCTTATAGTCAAAGTTGAACTAATATGCAAGTTTCTAGAGAAATACTCTATTATCTCATTAAGTTGGATAGAAATGGAGTGTTAGCAAAGAGTGGTTCATTTACATGTTAAAGTTAAACCATAGTACAATCATCCTAATTAAGGGAGTGAATTAAAACCCTTAACCTTGCAAAGGAGTGAGTAAAGCTCTTTGTTAAGGAGGTAATTATAAGAGTAAAGTGTCTGTGAACACTCTACTCTTTACCTAAGACAAAGTAGTGAGTTAAGCTATTTGTAAAGTAACATGAGGAGTGAGATATGCCCTTATATAAGTGTAGTAAAGTGAGTCAAGCTTACTACTAAGAACGATAGGATGAGTTACGTCCTAAGTTAGGCAAAGAAGCGAGTTAAGTAATTTGCTAATTATAGTTGATATTATACAGTTATATGAGCGATTGTGTAATATTGAGAATATTTATTTGTTTTGTATGCAGTTTATATAGTTTGTTTCCATGAGATATATGTATATTACTGAGAATTTTTATGTTCTCACCCTTTTCCGTGTTTCCATGGTAAAAGTAGGTCAAGATCCTTCTAAAGAGAAAAAGAAAACTTGAAGAAAGATCAGCAGGACTAGATAGTATTGGTTTACGTTGTATGAACAACTCTTGTATATTTTACTTTGAGTTATAAAATGTTATTTATATAACATTTTGCCCTTTGATGCTTTTGACGTATATATGTATGACTTTCTTTTATCGTGGCTCTCCATATTTATTTTGTTTAATGATATGGAAATAGACTTATAGTAATAATAGTAGTAGCATAGCTAATGCTTTATATCTTTATATATATAAGTTATATCGATATATTTGTATTAGCGTGTTACATGGCCAGTCCTAAGAAACTTCTTATGTCTGTCACAGTGGTAGGCCTTTCCCATCGCACTACTACTTCCACCATGTTAGGATCCAATGATACCCCTCCTTAGGATACCACATGACCCAAAAATTGTACTTCCTTAATCCAAAACTCACATTTTGCCAATTTAGCAAACAATTGTTTCACTTTTAGGATCTCCAAAACTATTCTAAGGTGCTGCTCATGCTCCTCCATTGTCTTCAAATAGATAAAAATGTCATCTATAAGGACAACTATAAACTTGTCCAAGTATGGTCTAAAGATTCTGTTCATGCAATCCATGAGCACTGCGGGTGCATTGGTCAAACCAAAGGACATCACAAGATATTCATAATGTCCATACTTAGTCCTAAAAGCAGTTTTAAGGACATCATCTTCCCTAACTCTAATATGATGATACCCATATCTTAGATCAATTTTTGAGAAAACAGTGGCTCCACTCAATTGATCAATCAAATCATCTATCCTTGGCAAAGGGTACTTAATCTTGATGGTTACTTTATTTAACTACCTATAGTCTACACACAACCTTATACTATCATCTTTCTTTTTTTCCAGGAGCACTGGTGCTTCCCAAGGTGACATACTAGGTCTAATGAATTTTTTTATCTAATAATTCTTCTATTTGCTTCTTGAGTTCTGTCACCTCTAAAGGTGACATCCTATAGGGTGTTATAGATATAGCTCCAGTGTTACCAAGTGGCCTTAATACTCAAGAGGGGGCTGAATTGAGTTTGTAAAAATTAGTTCACAAATTTTTCGCAAAATACTTAAATTCTTATTTTCGTTGAAGCTATTGTTTGTTAGAGATGAATAGATAGAAGAGATGTAAACTTTTCACTCTTAAATGAATTAATCAAGGGAGATAGAATTCAAATACAACAATAAAATAATGCTCAAAGTAAAGAATAGAGTTTAGAGAGAACAAACATCAAGCTTTATCCTGGTTCAAGCACCAATCCACTTGTAGCTGACTTCCAGTCCTCAAGCAATCACTCGAGTTTTTTCACTAAATTCCAAGCTTAAATTAGGTGCTTGTTACCTTTACAAATTGGAGCACTCAACACCAACTTGGGATACCTCACTCTTTGTAGCTTGAGCCTCTTCAAACAAGGGATGCCTCACCCTTACAAAGCTTTGAGGGATGTTTTACCCTCTTTTACAAATTGAACAAGATATAAAGGAAATGAAACTCTATCTTTAGAGTGGATAATACAAATTGAAGGTTATGGGTATTGAAGATTCACACGTTCTAAGCTCAAAACAGAGTACGATCAAAGGGAAGTCAAAAGCTAGTATTCAATATTCAGAAAGATGGTTTTCAGATTGTTTTTCTTAATTTTTCTAACCTTTCATATATGCCCAACACTTTAGATTTATAGCTAAGGGCAAATGATAGCCATTGGGGTAGTTGAGAGCATTAAATGCTCTTTAATATAGTCGTTGAGCGTAAGTTCTAGTTACCCAGATAACTGATTAGGACTTTGTCCTAATCGGTTAGGAGTCAAGAATTGACTCCAAATACATCTCCTAACCGATTACAAGAGATTGTTAATCGGTTAGGGCCTTTTGATTTTGGCTTCTGTGAAATAAAATAACCGGTTAGGAGCATTTCCTAATCGGTTAGGAACTTAACAATTTGAATTTTGTGAAACCAAATAATTGGTTAGGGCTATATCCTAATTGGTTAGGAATTTAACAAATTGGCTTCTGTGAAACCAAATAATCGGTTAGGGCCATATCCTAATCAGTTAGGAATTTAACAAATTTTCTTCTATGGAAGCAAATAGCCGATTAGATGGCTATGCTAATTGGTTAAGAGCCTTAGTCTTTTAGCTCCTATGAAGGGTTTTCTCAAGATAGATTTCAAAGAGATTTTCAAAAATATTTTGTGTAATCTTAAAGGATGTAAATCCTTATTTTGTAAAACATATTTGATTTGAGTAAGAAAATATTTTATGAGCTTAGTGTGAATTCTTCAACTATCTTTTCATAAGTTCTAAAGCTGATATTCTAGACTTGATGCTCTTTGGGATTGTCTTGCACATTTGCATTCCTTTCTTTGCTTTGTTATCATCAAAACCATTTCTTGAGTCAATGTGAATCACATTCTCCCCATTTTTTATGATAACAAACAATTATTGAGAAAAGGCTAGTTCAAATAATAATTGGAATTCATAACGAGATTCAGAGACTTACTTCCCCTCTATTGTTCAAGAGGTGATTGAATCAGAGATGCACAGCTCCCTCTTTATTTTGGAATTCCAAGACCATTAAAAGAAAAACTTTAAGTTATTTTGCCTTCTTTTCTCAATAAAGAGCCTCAATAAAGAGCCTATATCCTTCTCCCCTTTTTGTCATACAACAATAACTAAGCCTTTTCCCACTAGGTGAGGTCAGCTACATGGATCAAATGACGCCATTGTGCCCTAACATAAACCAAGTCTTCAGAAATGCCATTCAAATCTAAATCTTTTTTAATCATTTCACCTATGGTCTTTCTTGGTCTTCCTCTGCTTCTAGCTATTGGGCTATTCTCCACCTGATCTACTCTTCTTACAGGAGCTTCTAATGGTCTTCTCCTTATATGTCCAAACCACTTAAGGCGAGATTCTCCCATTTTTTCCACAATAGGTGCTACTCCTACTTTCTCTCTAATTCATTCATTCCTAATCCTATCTTGTCTTGTATGGCCACACATCTAGTGCAACATCCTCATCTCTGTGACACTGATCTTATATTCTTGTTGGCTTTTTACCGCCCAACATTCAGTACCATACAACATCGCGGGCCTTATAGTTGTGCAGTAAAATTTACCCTAAAGCTTGAGAGGTACTTTTCTATCACAAATAACTCCTGAAGCACTTCTCCATTTCATCCATCCAGCTTGAATCCTATAGTTTACATCTCCCTCTATCTCCCCCTTTTGTCATGATAAAAAAAATAACCAATAGTTTGAAACAGATAACCAGTAATAATCTAGCCACAATGTAAGCATAGTAAGTAATCTATTCATAAACAGACACATTGAAGTTATACGATACTATCCAAAAAAAAAGGGAACAGTCAAGTCATATTTAAACATGTCTAAGATGCCAATTAAACATGCCATGATTCTAAGATAATATTCAGAACATTTGAGTCATAGCTAAACATAATATCCAAAACATAGTTGTAAGCAAAGTAAATAAGTTTAGAAACACTGCTATAACTAAAATAGGTACTCTATGCCTAAGTCCCATGATCCTCTGGTGCTGGGTAGTGACATTCGAGCCTATCCAGGTGATCTTCCATAGCACTCAAATGGTCATAGATAACTGTGTTGCTGTGTTCTTGATAGGTTCTCAAACTTTCATGTTTGCAATTGCTTCCAAGATGCGGTCCTTATTAGTGGCAGAGGCCTCTTCTATAGGCACGTCAGCCAGAGCAGCAGGAATGTCTTCTTGTGGTGCTACTGCCACACGTCCATGACCATAAGTCCATTCGCCATTTACTTTCTTCACTTGCATGCGATTAAGAGAGGCAAGTCCAAACTTGTGGGGACCCATAGTATTCACGATTCCATCATCCTGTAAGGGGACCTCATATTGGTCTAGAATTCGAGCAACCAATAGGGCATAAGGAAGATCCATAACTACTTTTTCTTTAGCTTTTATCATGTAATGCATGATGTAATAAGGCTAATTGATCTTCACATGTCTTTTAAGTGCCCATATCAAGAAAATGTCTTCTTCTTCAACCAAGGCATAGTTGCTTGCCTTTGGTACTAGGATGTGTGTGACTATGAAATGAAAAAGACGATCCTATAAATTCAAAACACCAGCAGCAAAAGATCCTTTTGGCACTTAAGTTCCTGGTTGAAGCATGTTTGCTACTGCTTGGTCTCTATCAAAATCCTCCCATGAATTGTAATTTTCCACCGGGAGTTTGTCTCTAGGGTAAGTGAGACCAAACAAGGTAGTCCATTGACTTAGTTGCATAATGATTCTATGTCTTTTGAACTCAGAAAATAGATTTGCACCAACAATATTTAAATTACAGAAGTGAACTTTTGTGGGTTTAAGATAGAAATACACAGGATTAGTGGTGACAAAAGTTTTTAGCCCATGGAATTCTAAGAGCTCTGTGAGGTATGTGAATCCTTCTCTGACAAAGAAGTCCCAGTCCATGTACTTGGGTTGAATAAGACGTCGTGCATGAAAATGCAGTGTGTATTCCTTCATTTGATTCCTGTGGGAGAAGTACCTTCCAATGTTGAGGCTAATTGAAAAGTCTTGGTCAAGAGGTGAATTGGGTGTTGGCAGAGGTACATTGGGATTTTTGGTGTGAGAGCATTTGGGATGAAAGGAACTACTTGCCATAATTGAAGAATGGAGGCTATAACATGATTGAGGAGATAGAAAGTAAGAGGGAAGGTAAAAAATTTAGACGAGAAAGGAAGTTTTAATCAATGGAAAATAGTGGAAAGTGATGGGAAATTATGGGAAATGTGTTTTAATGGTGGATTTTGGTTAGATTTGGAGTGGGTGTTTGAGAGAAGAAGAAGAAGATGAAAATGGAGGTATGAGGGTCGTCGTGAAACTAAAAGTGGAGGCTACGACTTTTGTGTTTTGAGGAGCATAATAATCGGTTAGGGGGTTTGGGCTAGCCGATTAGAGAATTTTGCTAATAGATTAGAGTATTGTGGGGAGTGAAATGGGAGGCCACGGGTTGAGTAAATAACTGATTAGGAGGCCATAACTAACCGATTAGCTTTGCATGAAAATTAGAATGAGAGGTCCTGTGAGCTGAAATAACCGATTATGGCATTGAGTAATCGGTTAGAGTGAGTAGAAATCAAATGAGGAGCTCTCAGTTAGCCTCAATAATTGATTAGGAAATTCTCCTAACAAATTATTTCCCTCTTTTAACAAATTATTGGACTTCCAAAACTATCATTCTTCAAGAAATCAGATCTTAAAACACTAAATTATTCCAACTTAACCTGGTTTCACTTTAATCAACATTAATCACTATGGAGGCATCCCAAACACAGAATTTTCTTCTTCAAGAGACTTAGAAATAGTAGGAACATGATTAGCGGAAGCTAAGGGACTTAAGCATGGATCAAGCACCTACAAAACAAATTTAGGGGACACTTTGATGCTCAAGTTAGTATTAGATTCAAAAGTGATTAAAGTAAGGCAATTATGCAATAAAAATGACATATTATGCAGCAAACTAATCAAATTATGCAGCGAGAAAGCAGGTTATGTAGAAAAATGTGACTTTGTGCAGCGAGAGAGAATTGTGCATTAAGAGTTTAGATGCATGATTGATCCAATATGCCAAGTTCACTTCTTATAAAAAAAGAGTGCTTCTTTATTTAAGGGTTTAGTGAAGATGTCCGCTAGTTGCTTAGTTGTTTCCACAAATTCAAGAATGCAATCACCTTTTTGAACATGATCTCTTATAAAGTGATGCCTAATTTCAATATGTTTTGTTCTTGAATACAAAATGGGATTTTTGGATAAGTTGATTACGCTAGTGTTATCACACCTTATAGGGATGTGATCTAGCTTTAGACCATAGCCTAAGAGTTATTGCTTCATCCAAAGGATTTGAGCACAACAACTCCCAGGTGCAACATATTCAGCTTCAGTTGTAGACAATGCCACACTATTTTGCTTCTTGTTATGCGAGGAAACTAGTGAACTTCCAAGTAACTGACATGTCCCACTAGTGCTTTTCCTATCCATTTTGCATCCAGCAAAATCAGAATCGGAGTAACCAACTAGACTACAAGAGGCACCCTTAGGGTACCATAAACCCATTTGTGCAGTGCCGATTAGATATTTCATAATTTGTTTTACAGCACATAAGTGTGATTCTTTAGGATTAGCTTGATAGCAAGCACACATGCACACGCTAAATATAATATCAGGTCTACTTACTGTAAGATAAAGGAGTGACCCAATCATAACTCTATATTTTGTAATTTCTACAGATTTACCTCCTTCATCCTTGTCCAAATAATAAGATGTACCCATTGGTGTAGCCGTATGCTTGACATTATCCATTCCAAACTTCTTGTGCAACTTCTTGCAATACTTGGACTGACTTATGAAAGTCCTATTTCTTGTTTGTTTGATTTGGAGGCCAAGAAAGAAGTGTAGCTCACCCATCATGGACATTTCAAACTCACTTTGCATGGTGTTAGCAAATTCTTTACAAAGAAAGTCATTAGTAGTACCAAATATTATATCATCAATATATATTTGTACAAGAAGTATGTCATGCTTTTTATGCTTGATGAAAAAAGTAGTGTCAACATTTCCTCTAGAAAACCTTTTTTCTAAAAGGAACTTACTCAACCTTTCATACTAAGCTCTAGGAGCTTGTTTCAAGCCATACAAGACCTTTTTCAATTTAAAAACATGGTTGGGTAGTTCAAAGTTTTCAAAATCGGGGGGTTGCTCCACATATACTTCTTCTTGAATGAAACCATTTAAGAAAGCACTTTTGACATCTATTTGAAAAAGCTTAAAATCCATGATGCATGCATAAGTAAGTAGCATTCTAATGGCTTCTAATATAGCTATGGGAGCATATATTTCTTCATAATCTATTCCTTCTTCTTGATTACATCCTTTTGTAACCAACCTAGCTTTATTTCTTATTATTAAGTATGTTTCATCAAGTTTGTTCCTAAAGACCTATTTGGTGCTAATTATAGGATGATCATTTGGCCTTGAAACTAATTCCCAAACTTCGTTTCTTTCAAATTAGTTTAGTTCATCTTGCATGACCAAGATCTAATATTCATCGTTAATGGCCTCATTTATGTCTTTAGGTTCTACTTGAGAAACAAAAGCCATATGGTTACATGCATCTCTAAGTGAGTTTCGAGTAATTACCCCTTTTGATACATCACCTATCACCTTGTCGAGAGGATAATATCTTGATGTCCTCCATTGTTTGGGTAGATCCATGATTTTTGAATCCTCTTCCAATAAGTGATCAAGGGGTCTCTCTTCTTGCTTCTTCGGCTCTTTCTCTTGATTCTCTAAGTGTGTTTTTGCCAAGATTTCTGCAACACCATTAACAAGCTCCTTTCTCAGCTCATTTGGGTTAGTTTCATCAAAAGCAACATGTATGGATTCTTCTATAGTCATAATTCATTTATTATAAATTCTAAAGGCCTTACTATGTATATAATAGCCAAGAAATATTCTCTTATCAGATTTTGCATCAAACTTTCCCAAGTTATCTTTTCCATTATTCAAAACAAAGTATTTGCATCCAAAGACATGAAAATATGAAACATTTGGCTTCCTTCCCTTGTACAATTCGCATTGGGTTTTCTTTAAAATTGGCCTTATTAGGGCTCTATTCATAACATAGCAAGCGATGTTAACCGCATCCACCCACAAATACTTAGGAAGGTTTGCCTCATTGTGCATAGTTCTTGTCATTTCCTCTAAAAATCAATTTTTCCTTTCTGCAACACCATTTGTTGTGGTATTCTAGGGGCAAAAAAATTATGCTCAATGCCATGTTCATCACAAAAGGTTTCAAATTCATGATTTTCAAATTCACCACCATGGTCACTTCTTATGGATGCAATACAAAAACCTTTTTTGTTTTGAATAACTTTGGCAAGTTTTTTGAATGATTGAAAATCATCATTTTTGTGAGACAAGAATAGTGTCCATGTAAACCTAGAAAAATTATCCATAATCACTAATGCATAGTAATTTCCACCAAAGCTCATAGTTCTAGAAGGACCAAAAAGATCCATGTGCAAAAGTTGTAAAGGTCTAGAAGTTAAAACCACATTTTTAGCTTTAAAAGAGACCTTTATTTATTTTTCCTTTTGACATGCATCATAAAGTTTGTCTTTTTCAAATTTGAGCTTTGGAAGACCAATTACTAGTTCTTTAGAAACCAATTTATTTAAATGATCCATGTGAATGTAAGCAATTCTTCTATGCCATAACCATGAATCATTTTCTTTACTCATAAAGCATTTAACATCATTTGAGGAAATATCATCAAAGGTAATCATATATATATTATTGACCCTATGACCAATAAACTTAACATACTTATCATCTTTACTCTCAGTTATGCAACAATTTGAATCAAATATTACTCTATTTTCCTTATCACATAGTTGACTAATGCTAAACAAGTTATGTTTGAGTCCTTCAACAAGAAAAACATTATCAATGGATGAAGAGGGGTCCTTACCAACTTTACCAACTCTAAGGATCTTTCCTTTTTTATTGTCACCATAAGTCATGTGACCACTCTTCTTAGGGATAAGGAAGGAAAACTTGGAGCCATCACTGGTCATGTGCTTGAAGCAATTACTATCAAGGTACCAACTTGACCTTTTGGTTTTCAAGCACACCTACAACACATTCAAATTTTAACCTTTGGTACCCAAATTATCTTGAGTCCTTGTGTGTTAGAGTTAGGCATGGTGCTCTTAGGAACCCAAACCCTTTTAGTTCCAATCTTGGTGTTTATGTTCTTTCTAACATTACATGTGGATGCACTATGCCCTTTCCTCCCATAATGAAAACATTTGATAAAGGGACTACTTGAAACATTTGTGAAAACAAAGAAATTTTTATAAGATTTTTGTTAGTTATTGGGATTATACCCTAGATCGGCTTTTTGAAAAACATATTTTTGTTTTCCTAACAATACATTCAAGTTGTCTCTTCTAAAGGTAAATTTTGTAAGAGTGTTGTTTAAATCTTCAATTTCTTTTTCAAATGCTTTGCATGATGAGCAAGGTAAGGGTATGGATGTAGGAGCAAGTCATGCACAATGAGTTAGCATCAATAAGTCCTAAAGTCTTATTTTCAATTTTAAGCTCATCAATCTCCTTGTTTAAAATAGAAACTTTGTTTACCAATGGGGAGATTGTTTTGTTTGAAGATAAAACCATTTTTGTGAGCCTCATAGAGTCATCATGCAATTCTTAAAAGGCATCTTGTAATTCATTATAAGAAGATGAAAAATCTAAGTTAGAAGATGTTACCTCGGAGTTGCTCTCTTCACTTTCTTCTCCTTGAGCCATGAGACAAAGATGAGCTTCTTCATTGTTTGAGTGTTGGGAATTGCGGATACATCACGCAGCAAAAATAGGATTCCCACCAAGAATTCATGTCAAAAAGTCATAATTCGAGTTTTAAAATTATTTACCTCTTGAAGCGTGATCAAAAGGAAGTGATGTGAATTACTAACACCGTAACAGCGACGATTTCTCTGCGATATCCACACGAACAGACTTTTGAACATCCAATGTGCACAAAGAGGAGTCCTACGTCTCCCACACAGTGCTAGTTACAAAGAGAAGAGAAGAATCTATCATTCTCTCACTCACTGTATTTGTCAAGTGCGGCAAGGGTTTTGTAATTAGTGCCTTAGCAGCCCCCTTAGCAGCACTATTTATAATAGTGACTGCCTTAAGTGAGTATGACAAGCAGCAAGGTAAGCTGTGTAACCTTAGACTTATCTGTTATGAGTCTGACCCACATTTGAATTTGAGTCTAACTTGGATATATTGCTCTAATTTAGTCTGCTCTATGTGTGTGACCCTGCAGATTCTCATAACATTAGTAGTAATATTAAAATTCCATTTTAATATTACAAGCAGTGAGCAATATCTAGTAACATCGTTGCTACCCAAGTAATGAGAATGTCAGTGATTTGACATAACCTTTCTGTGACTAATGTTTCCGTCTCGTTTAGTCCCTTTGTCATGATATCTAGATTAAACACAAGGCATGGAATGCGTCACCCTTGCATAGTCCAATCCTTCGTTTCCTGATACTCGAGTAGACTTTGTAACAAATGAAATCAATATCTCATATTGACTCATTTGAGCATGGCCATGCATTTCGCAGTCTCACTCAATCAGGGGGCCCGAAGATATCGCTCCTGTTATGTAGGAGTGACAAATCCCATCTAGGTCACTCACATCCCTTTGCATGATTCGCAGTATGTCCAATAACTAACTTTAGAATCACTTTGTTATAGATGACATTTGATGGCATTAAAACACAATGCCTTATGTAGAAACCGCAATAATTTCTGGTGAAAAGATTACAGACACCATTGTCACTATGAGAATCGCTTATGACACTCAAGTAACGATTTATGTAGCGTTCTCATGGTGGGTCAGTCCAGTACATTATTACTCTAATATGTATCCATGTGAAGACTTGATATCTCATATCCATGACTCGTGAGATGTGGTCATCAATCTATGCATATACTAGTCTTAATGCATTATTATTGTCCTAATTAACAATAATACTTGACTAGGAATATTTAAGAATACTGTTCTAATTTTATCCAATAGGATCTCACAATTATGTCAACCACTTGATGTCCTATGGCATTAAACTTACTATTCTAAGGACTTTATTATGTTTATTAAAAAGAACACAATAAATGAAATGCCTCATATATTAAAATTAGCATAATAGAATATATGTAAACATAGACAAAAAGTATCAGCCTCTAGGGCATACACCAATAATCTCTGACTTGCACTAGAGCTAATCAGCCATATGTCTAATGCCTAAAGACCTAGTGTAACCCTCATGCTTCTGCTGTGCAAGAGGCTTCGTCAGTGGATCAGCAATGTTATCATCTATTGGTACTCTACATATCTTCACATCTCCTTTATCGATGATCTCTCAAATGAGATGGAAGCGCCTAAGTATATGTTTGGATCGCTGGTGAGATCTAGGTTCCTTAGCTTGTGCAATGGCTCCATTATTATCACAAAAGAGGTCCACTAGGTTCACACTATTAGGAATAGTGCCAAGTTCAGCAATGAACTTCCTAATCCAAATGGCCTCCTTTGTTGCATTGGACGCAGCAATATACTCAGCCTCTGTGGTAGAATTGGTGACTGTCTCCTGCTTCGAACTCTTCTAGCTCACAGCCCCACCATTTAGGCAAAAACCATAACTCGATTACGATCTGGAGTTGTGACGCCCTTTTTAATCCCAAGGGAACATCCCACTTTCAATTACAATGCGGAAATAAAATTTTATGTGAGTTAAGACCTGGTTCATTTTAATAATATATACATTTACTCAATTGTAGTTGGTTAAGTAAATTACCAAGTATATTTTTTTTTCTATTCATTATATTTACATTAACGATAATCAATATCCACGGTGACGAGACATACATAGGAAATTAACATTTCATTCATATATATATATATATATATAATTATCAAGCTGTTTAGTTACAAAGCCTGGCATAACAAAAAGCAAAACTATACCGACCCCAAAGGATTATACATACATATCCCTACGGTATCGAAATATACAGCCCACTACAGACAAAACATCGGGCCCCCAAATAAAATACTTGGTAGCCCTCGGTAGCTACAAGTAAAGTCGATCCCTCAAGTGAGGAGGAATCGAGTCGGGGTCCTCTTTAGGATCCTCTTCGGGTCGTCCTCGGGAACTTCTTCGGGATCTTCCTCGGGATCTTCTTCGTCGAGGAAATCACCATAGGAATCGCACACGGGACGGGGCCCGAGCGGTGGAACGAAAGAGTCTTCCTACGAAGTGAAATAATGGTCACCCCACATCTCGCGTATCGGTAGCTAAAACTCCGGATGTAAACTAATACGGCGGTGAAGACAGGGTGGCTCGTGACGCCTCCGGGCTAGAGATAACGACACATCCCTCGTATAGACGCAACGCGCTCGGAACCATAGTTGATGTACCAACTCTGGCCTCCCAAGAAGGTCAGGCGCACATCTCCCAAAAATCTTTACGTGCGTGGCTCCATACACTTCTGCAGTCGCTCAGTCGAGATGAGGCCAAAAACCAGGGAAGTCGGGGGCTTCCGGTTCCTTGTAGTTATCTTCTGTGGAACGCAGTGTACGGACAAAATAGAAATGGAGAGACAGAGAAGAGGTAAGACATCCTACCATCATTACCAATCATAGCATCGAGAAACTAAACGGCGTAGAGCGCCCACATAGCATTTATGACAGCAATAATGGTAATAGACATTCAACAGCAATTATGATCAACCAAACAGTTCCAGGCAGTCGTATACATATAGATATATCAAAAGTACAACAGTTCCAATTATAATAACAATGCATGCCAGATGATTCATGGACTCACTATGCACACTTGCCCTCAATAACCAAAATCCTACTCCATGGAGCTAGACACAAAACAGTCGGAGAGAACGATCAGGAGGTATGTCTGTATTCTTGGCTGCCCAGGCCCTCAAGTGCTACAATTCTCAAATTATCATTTTGTACATCATGGCATTTTACAAGACATTCTACACAAATCTCGACATAGGACAGCTTCTCGGTCCGGATCGTCAGTGTGTTTGCATCGGTCTGCCCCACAGACAGAGAGCTACCAGCTGCCTATTGTGAGGTACCCGCACCCTGACGCCCCCAAGGTCAACAAGTAACCTACACTTGTCTATTCGCACCCACACAAAGGTGTAAGTTCAACTCCTAGGCTACCGGCCTTAACCAAGTCCAACGGACAATCTCTTTCTTTTTGTTCAATGCATGACACAATCATACTCTTCATGACTAACTAGGTCCATCATGCTTCAAATGCATGTCATATCATTTATCATCAATATCTGATCCCATTCACGGGTCCACAACAATCCAATAGTACATTTTAAGAATATCCATAATTTTCATTCATAGTAATGATAACAGTCAACCCTTAAATTCATTATGTGCCTCAAAAGCTCACCCATACTCATGTTCTTCCCTATTTATGAATCCCTACTTAATCTCTAATCATCCAATCATTTATGATTTATGTACTTTTATTAATCTAAGGGTTTTGAATCCAAGAAGATACATGGCCAGAATCACCAACAACGTCACAGATTTAATTGCTAGGTATTGGGTGATAAACCCTAGTTGTGAATTCGACGGAGACTATGCATTTAGTGGAAAATTGAGGCTGCCATTTGACGAAGACTAACATGGCAGAAGGATGAGAAATGGGAGAACATTTTATAACAAGATTGGATAAAAACCAATTTCAGTCGGATGGAGGTTCTATCGAACAGAGTTCAGAACTGTCAAAATTTTCCAGAAGGTCAGCAGAAGTCCAATTTCGACAGATGTAGGTGTCGATGTTGGAGAAATCTCCCAAGTGTCGAACCGATGAAAAACACTGATCAGAACTCTAATTCGACGGATCTTGATATTCTACTCGACAATATTAACTTTGGGAAGCTTCTGATAAACGGACAGAAGATGCACTCAACAGGTATGTCTCTCAATGGGTATTAGCATTCTAACTCGATGAACATTTCACTCGACGGATGTAGTCATTCAAATTCGACGGATTTTGCATTGGAGTAGTTTCTCTCCTAAGTGGTCAGGAGTTCATACTCAACGGTTTTTGATATTGCACTAATGACTAGGAATCAAATTCGACGGGCATGGCCAGGGGTTCATACTCGACAGGTTTTGACTTTACTAAGTGATCAAGACATCACATTCGACGAGTTTGGCCAAAAGTTCATACTCGACGGATTTTAACTTTACTAAGTACTCAAGACATCACATTCGACGGGTTTGGCCAGGGGTTCCTACACGACAGGTTTTGACTTTACTAAGTGATCAAGACATCACATTCGACGGGTTTGGCTAGGGGTTCATACTTGACAGGTTTTGACATTGCACTTAATGGTCAGAAACCCAAGTTATTACCACTTCTCACCAATAATCCCAAAATTTTAGTCTCAAGGCGTGGCCATCCGAGAGCCACCGACAAAGTTCCTTTTAGATTATACGTTCCAGACATATATATCAAAACACACAAACAATCAAATAGCATATATATATATATATATATATATACATCACCAGCAGCATACAAACAGAGATGAATCACAGTACCAATCACAAACAACGTCCCTAAATGCTAAAAGAGGTTGAGGAGGAGTGTCTTCCTCTTACCTTGGAGAAGCACAAAGAAAGGTGGCTCCTTTTTGTCGATTTCGTTTCCAGCTTCCAGAATTCCTTAAAGATTTAAACTTGCAAGAATCATAATCCTAATATTGAAATGGATACCCATTGTCATCAAAATGATAGTGGTTTACGAAAAAGAGAAGAGAGGGAGAAAAAACTAAGAGCTTTACCTTAAAGCTCCAACCTTTAAGCTTCAAAGACGTAGGAGAATGAAGATGGAGAAAATGGCAGAACCTTGAAGCTGATTTCCTCAATGATGGTGGTTCTCCAATCATGAAATGGTGCTAAGATTGGGACGGTTTGAAGAACAAAGTGGAGGTGTGGGTGGTGTTGCTGCTGTAGGGTGAAAGAGAAGAGAGAAGATGAGTGAATAGTAGTAGCGTATTTGGAGGAGAGGAAATGTGAGAAAAGGAAAGGAATTAGACCCCCTTAATTTCAAACGTGCAGCACAAATTTGGGAGGAGAGAGAAATGATAAAAATAATGGTTGGAGAAAGCTTCCTTGAGAAGCTTCGCGCGCTCCTCGATAAAATACATAGTAAGCTTGTCTCCAAATTAAATACATCTAACAGATGATTAATTACACTATGGAATTATTTTCTCAGTGAATAAAATTTACAATTGATGAAAATAATATTTTATTATTCATTAGATGATTTTATGATACCGAAATTGTATTTAACAGATAAAACCTCAAAAAATGTAAACCTCACAAACCGTGCTGGCCTCGGGTTTAGTAAGATCCCCATTGACACGTTGATAGTTCAAAGTTTACCAAATTTCGGGGAAAATATTCTAGTTTCCCAGGCTCCGCTCAGTGTACACGTAAAACGAAGAATATATTAAAATATTTATCATTTTCAGAAAAATCCACAAAAATTCCTAAAAATCATAAATATTATAAAATGATCGTTTATAATGAAATAAAGAATTTTCGGGATGTTACAATACTCCCCTTCAAAAAGGAATTTCGTCCTCGAAATTTGTATACCTTAGAATAACTGTGGGTGTTGCTCCTTCATCTTGTCTTCCAACTCCCAAGTTGCATCTCTGGTCACTTCGTTCTAGATTACGTTCACCAATGCGATCTCCTTGCCTCTTAATTGCTTTATCTTCCTATCCTCAATTCTTACAGGAGACGTCTCATAAGTTAAGTTTTCTTTTAATTGTACTGCATTCGGTGCTATGACATGACTTGGGTCAGGGAGGTATTTTCGGAGTTGTGACACATGGAAAACATTATGAATGTTTGAAAGGAAATGAGGTAAGGATATTTGGTACGCCACAGGACCTACACGACGAATGATTTGGTATGGTCCAAGGAATTTAGGAGTGAGTTTTCTAGATTTTAAAGCCCGGCCTACCCTAGTCGTAGGTGTGACTTTCAGGAATACATGCTCGCCTTCCTCAAACTCAAGAGGTTTTCTCCTTCAGTCTGCATAACTCTTTTGCCGACTTTGAGCCGTTCTCATCTTTTCCCGAATCATCTTAACCTTCTCAGTTGTCTCGCTGTATAATCTCTCGGTCCAACAGTAAGGCGCTCGCCATCTTGGTACCAACACAGAGGTGTTCGACATCGTCGTCCATACAGAGCCTCATAGGGTGCCATCCCTATGCTCGAATGATAACTGTTGTTATAGGTAAATTCTACCAAGGGTAGAATGTCATCCCAACTTCCAGTTTGCTTTATGGTACAGGCTCGAAGCAAATCTTCCAAAGATTGGATCGTCCTTTCTGATTGACCGTCGGTCTGCGGATGATAAGCAGAACTCAGACGTAGCTTCGTCCCCAACGCTTCTTGCAAACTCTCCCGAGAGATTTGAAGTAAATCTCGGATCTCTATCCAAAACAATACTCGTAGGCACACCGTGTAATCTAACAATTTCTCCAATATAGATTTGAGTCAATCTCTCCAGTTTGTATTTTATGTCGATCGGGAGAAAGTGCGCCGACTTTGTGAGTCGGTCCACGATTACCCAAAGCGAATCATGACCTTTTCTTGTCCTTGGCAATCCGACTACAAAATCCATTGCAATACTGTCCCACTTCTATTCCTAATAGACAACGGTTGCAGCAACCCGCTGGTCTCTGATGTTCCACCTTAGCTTTTTGACAAACTAGACGAGTCGATACACGTCTAGTGACATCACTCTTCATTCCATGCCACCAGAACAACTTCTTCAAGTCTTGGTACATTTTTGTTATGCCTGGATGCATACTCAGGTGGCTTGTATGAGCATGGTTAATGATGTATTCTTTAAGTTCCTTGTCACGAGGAATACAAACTCTTTCACGAAACCTCAGAATTCCATCCGTTCCTTCCGTAAACTCTGTTTCACCTCCTTGCTCCACTTGCTCTCTCACTTCTTGTAAGAACTTGTCAATCTTCTACTTTTCCTTTATGTCATCCAGTAGTTCACTTGTAATGGTAACCATATTCATGCAAATCTTTCTAGGTTCTAACTCCACAAAAGACCACACATCTCTAAACTGCTCTAACATATCATTTTCCTTGATCATCAGGGCAGAGACACTGATTATCTTCCTACTTAGAGCATCTGCCACAACATTTGCCTTGCCAGGGTGATACAGAAGTTAGAAATCGTAATCCTTCGTAGAATTCTAACCACCTTCGTTGCCTCATGTTCAACTCCTTATGATCATACAAATACTTCAAACTCTTGTGATCACTGAAAATATTGAACGTTGCTCCGTAGAGAAAATGCCTCCATATCTTCAGAGCAAAAACCACAGCATCTAACTCCAAGTCGTGTGTCGGGTAATTCTTCTCGTGCACTCGCAACTGCCTTGAAGCATAAGCCACAACTCTTCCATGCTGTATAAGTACGATCCTAGCCCTTGGTATGAAGCATCGCAAAGTACACTTCAAACTGCTCATTCGGATCGGGTAACACTAACACCGGTGAGGTAGTCAGTCGATTCTTCAACTCTTGGAAACTTTGCTCACACCGTCACCCACTCAAAAGCTTGGTTTTTCCTCGTGAGTTATGTAAGTGGTCCAGCAATCTTGGAGAATCCCTCAATGAACCTCCGGTAATATCCAGCTAAACCCACGAAGCTTCGAATCTCCGTCACGGACGTTGGTCTTTCCTATTGCAGCACTGTCTCCACCTTTGATGGATCCACGGTAATCCCATCCTTCGAGATCACGTGACCCAAAAACTTAACTTCTTCTATCCAAAACTCACACTTTGACAGCTTGGCATACAATTCATTCTCCTTCAGAATCTGAAGAACTATACTGAGGTGTTCGGCATGGTCCTCCTGATTTTGAGAGTATACCAGAATGTCATCAATGAAGACCACAACGAATCTGTCCAAGTAAGGACGAAAGATTCGGTTCATGTAGTCCATAAAGATAGCTGGTGCGTTCATCACACCAAACGGCATCACCAGGTATTTGTAATGACCGTATCGGGTACGAAAAGCTATCTTGGGTATATCCTTTGTCTTTACTCGTATCTGATGATACCCAGACCGCAGATCGATCTTCGAAAACACCGCTGCTCCCTTCAGTTGGTCCATTAAGTCATCAATTCTCGGGAGTGAATACTTTTTCTTAATCATTACCTTGTTCAGCTGCCGATAGTCCACACATAATCTTGAGGTGCCATCCTTCTTGCGAACTAACAGCATTGGCGCTCCCCATGGTGACACACTTGGCCTGACAAATTGCTTTTCCAAAAGCTCTTCTAACTGTTTCTTGAGCTCAGCTAACTCTGTCGGTGTCATCCTATACGGTGCTATAGACACGGGACCAGCTCCTGGTACTAGGTCGATAGCAAACTCTATCTCTCGAGCCGGTGGTAAACCAGGTACATCATCAGGAAAGACTTCGGGAAACTCGTTCACCACTGGAATTGTGTTCACATCAACCTCGTTCTCGACTTTCAAAAAAGACAGTAGCATGTATCCGTGAGCTCCTTCTTTCAAGAGAGCTTGAACTCGGTTAGCTGTCAAAAATCTAGAATCCTCCATTATGGGAAAAACTATGGCCTTTCTGGAATAGTCCAACAGAACATGGGTGGAAGACAACCAGTCCATCCCTAAGATAATATCTAGTTGGGAAAGGGGTAAACAGATCAAATTGACCGAAAAGGTTCGACCTTCAACAACCAATGGACAATTTAGACAGACTTTGGTAGTAACTACTGGTTTATCAGTGGGGGTAGAAACAGTTAAGTCAAAAGGTAGAGACGACACAGATAGACCCAGTCTTTGCACACAGTCATATGATATAAAAGAATTGGTTGCCCCAGAGTCATACAAACACGCTTAAAAGATTACCTTCTATGATACCTTCCCTTTGTATCAAATCTTCGGATTCGAAAGCCTCAGCTCCGCTCATAGTGTAGACTCGCCCTCTAGCCTGTGGTTTCTTAGCTCTTGCAGCATTCACTGAAGGTTCGGCCTTCGTTTGATTGCAGTCTCGGGACACGTGGCCAGGTTTGCCACATTTGAAGCAGATGAATCCCTTCATGGTACAGTCCCTTGTGAGATGGTCTTTCCCACACTTCAAACATCTGGAAGGATACGCCGTGTTCGCCAGTCCGGTTCCCGAGAACCTCCACCAGAACTTCCATCCATGGCTTGTTGTCGATTCCCCGTGGGTCGAGAGTACGGCTTCTTCTGGAAATGGTTAACACTGTTACTGCCGCCTCTCTGGAATCTCGTAGGCCCAAAGTTTCTACTCCTCATGTCTCTAGATTGCTCCAGAGCCTCTACATCACAGCAAGTATCCAGTAGTTGTGAGAATTCTTTGATCCTCAAGGTGATCATAGCCTTCTTCACTTCATACCTCAGTCCTTCCGTAAATCTTCGGCATTTCCATGCTTCACCTGGTTGGTTCTGAAAGTACATCGAAAACTGTGACAAGTTTTCAAATTTCACTGCGTACTCACTAACAGTCATATTTCCTTGTCGCAGGTTGAGGAATTCCGACTCCTTCGCATGCCTTGCGCTCGTAGGAAAATATTTATCTAAGAACTTTTCCTTGAATAAGCCCCAAGTAATCTCTTGGTTCGCAGCTTCCAGATTTGTTTGCACTCCATTCCACCAATTTTCAGCGTTGCCTACCAGCATAAATGTAGCATAGTTCACCTTCTTGTTCTCGGCCGCAACTCATTCCTCGAAAAACTTTCTCCAATTCCTTGATCCACTAGACTAGCCTTGTCCGGATCAAATTCCCCTTTGAATTGAGGAGGGTTATGGCATCGAAACTCTGCTAAATTCTGAGCATCAGCAGTGGCTTCTAGCTGTTGAGCAGCTCACTCTTGTTGTTGTGCAACTCTCTCTTGTTGCTGGGCAGCTTGCTCGGTTTGCTATGCGACGGCCTCAGCCACCCTCTGCATCGCTGTAATAGCTGCTGCCATATCTTCCCCTCGTGCCATCTTACTTTCTTTGATCAGATTAACTGAAAACATAGAAAAGTCAGTTGCATTCACTAGGAACACCAAACCATACACCCTTACGTATACTACTCAGAGAGCACACAGCACAAACAAGACAGACTCAAACACAAGACCCAAAGAAACATAAACCGGGGCTCCGATACTCACTTAGTGTGACGCCCCTTTTTAATCCCAAGGGAACATCCCACTTTCAATTACAATGCGGAAATAAAATTTTATATGAGTTAAGACCCGGTTCATTTTAATAATATATACATTTACTCAATTGTAGTTGGTTAAGTAAATTAGCAAGTATATTTTTTTTTTCTATTCATTATATTTACGTTAACGATAATCAATATCCACGGTGACGAGACATACATAGGAAATTAACATTTCATTCATATATATATATATAATTATCAACTGTTTAGTTACAAACCCTGGCATAACAAAAAGCAAAACTATACCGCCCCAAAGGATTATACATACATATCCCTACGGTATCGAATATACAACCCACTACGACAAAACATCGTGCCCCTAAAATAAAATACTTGGTAGCCCTCAGTAGCAACAAGTAAAGTCAGTCCCTCAAGTGAGGAGGAATCGAGTCAGGGTCCTCTTCAGGATCCTCTTCGGGGTCGTCCTCAGGAACTTCTTCGGGATCTTCCTCGGGATCTTCTTCGTCAGAGGAAATCACCATAGGAATCGCAGAGTCACGGGAGGGGGCCCGAGCGGTGGAATAAAAAGAGTCTTCCCGCATAGTGAAATAACGGTCACCCCACATCTCGCGTATCGGTAGCTGAAACTCCAGACGTAAACTAATACAGCAGGTGAAGACAGGCGGCTCGTGATGCCTCCAGGCTAGAGATAACGACATATCCCCCGTATAGACGCAACGCTCAGAACCATAGTTGATGTACCAGCACTCTGGCCTTCCCAAGAAGGTCAGGCACACATCTCCCAAAAATCTTTGCGTGCGTGGCTCCATACGCTTCTATAGTCACTCAGTCGAGATGAGGCCAAAAACCAGGAAAGTCGGGGGCTTCCGGTTCCTTACAGTTATCTTCTATAGAACACAGTGTACGGACAAAACAGAAATGGAGAGACAGAGAAGAGGTAAGACATCCTACCATCATTACCAATCATAGCATCGAGAAACCAAACGGCGCAGAGCGCCCACATAGCATTTATGATAGCAATAATGGTAATAGACATTCAACAGCAACTATGATCAACCAAACAGTTCCAGGCAGTCGTATACATATAGATATATCAAAAGTACAATAGTTCCAATTATAATAACAATGCATGCCAGATGATTCATGGACTCACTATGCACACTTGCCCTCAATAACCAAAATCCTACTCCATGGAGCTAGACACAAAACAGTCGGAGAGAACGATCAAGAGGTATGTCTGTATTCTTGGCTGCCCAGGCCCTCAAGTGCTACAATTCTCAAATTATCATTTTGTACATCATGGCATTTTACAAGACATTCTACACAATCTCGACATAGGACAAGCGTCTCGGTCCGGATCTTCGGTGTGTTTGCATCGGTGCCCCACGACAAAGAGCTACCAGTTTGCCCATTGTGAGGTACCCGCACCCCCGATGCCCCCAAGGTCAACAAGTAACCTACACTTGTCTATTCGCACCCGCACAAAGGTGTAAGTTCAACTCCTAGGCTACCGGCCTTAACCAAGTCCAACGGACGCCTCTCTTTCTTTTTGTTCAATGCATGACACAATCATACTCTTCATGACCAACTAGGTCCATCATGCTTCAAATGCATGTCATATCATTTATCATCAATATCTGATCCCATTCACGGGTCCACAACAATCCAATAGTACATTTTAAGGATATCCATAATTTCCATTCATAGTAATGATAACAGTCAACCCTTAAATTCATTATGTGCCTCAAAAGCTCACCCTTACTCATGTTCTTCCCTGTTTATGAATCCCTACTTAATCTCTAATCATCCAATCATTTATGATTTATGTACTTTTATTAATCCAAGGGTTTTGAATCCAGGAAGATACATGGCCAGAATCACCAACAACGTCACAGATTTAATTGCTAGGTATTGGGTGATAAACCCTAGTTGTGAATTCGACGTAGACTATGCATTTAGTGGAAAATTGAGGCTGCTATTCGACGAAGACTAACATGGCAGAAGAATGAAAAATGGGAGAACATTTTATAAAAAGATTGGATAAAAACTAATTTCTGTCAGATGGAGGTTCTGTCGAACAGAGATCAGAACTGTCGAAATTTTCCAGAAGGTCAGCAGAAGTCCAATTTCGACGGATGTGGGTGTCGACGTTGGAGAAATCTCCCAAGTGTCGAACTGACGAAAAACACTGATCAGAACTCTAATTCGACGGATCTTGACATTCTACTCGACGAATATTAACTTTGGGAAGCTTCTGATAAACGGACAGAAGATCCACTCGACAGGTATGTCTCTCAATGGGTATTGGCATTCTAACTCGACGAACATTTCACTCGATGGATATGGTCATTCAAATTCGATGGATTTTGCATTGGAGGAGTTTCTCTCCTAAGTGGTCAGGAGTTCATACTCGATGGTTTTTGATATTCCACTAATGACCAGGAATCAAATTCGACGGGCATGGCCAGGGGTTCATACTCGACAGGTTTTGACTTTACTAAGTGATCAAGACATCACATTCGACGGGTTTGGCCAGAAGTTCATACTCAACGGATTTTAACTTTACTAAGTACTCAAGACATCACATTCGACGGGTTTGGCCAGGGGTTCCTACACTACAGGTTTTGACTTTACTAAGTGATCAAGACATCACATTCGACGGGTTTGGCCAGGGGTTCATACTTGACAAGTTTTGACATTGCACTTAATGGTCAGAAACCCAAGTTATTACCACTTCTCACCAATAATCCCAAAATTTTAGTCTCAAGGCGTGGCCATCTGAGAGCTAGCCCGACAGCGTTCCTTTTAGATTATACGTTCCAGACATATATATCAAAACACACAAACAATCAAATAGCATATATATATATGTATATATATATATATATATATATATGTATATATACATCATCAGCAGCATGCAAACAGAGATGAATCACAGTACCAATCACAAACAACGTCTCTAAATGCTAAAAGAGGTTGAGGAGGAGTGTCTTCCTCTTACCTTGGAGAAGCACAAAGAAAGGTGGCTCCTTTTTGGTCGATTTCGTTTCAAATTCCAGAATTCCTTAAAGATTTAAACTTGCAAGAATCGAATCCTAATATTGAAATGGATACCCATTGTCATCAAAATGACAGTGGTTTACGAAAAAAGAGAAGAGAGGAGAAAAGCTAAGAGCTTTACCTTAAAGCTCCAACCTTTAAGCTTCAAAGATGTAGGAGAATGAAGATGGAGGAAATGGCGTAACCTTGAAGCTATTTCCTCAATGATGGTGGTTCTCCAATCACGAAATGGTGCTAAGATTGGGACGGTTTGAAGAACAAAGTGGAGGTATGGGTGGTGTTGCTGCTGTAGGGTGAAAGAGAAGAGAGAAGATGAATGAATAGTAGCACGTATTTGGAGGAGAGGAAATGTGAGAAAAGGAAATGAATTAGACCCCTTAATTTCAAACGTGCAAAGACAAATTTGGGAGGAGAGATAAATGATAAAAATAATGGTTGGAGGAAGCTTCCTTGAGAAGCTTCGCGTGCTCCTCGATAAAGTACATAGTAAGCTTGTCTCTAAATTAAATACATCTGACAGATGATTAATTACACTGTGGAATTATTTTCTTAGTGAATAAAATTTACAATTGATGAAAATAAAATTTTATTATTCATCAGATGATTTTATGATAACGAAATTTTATTTAACAAATAAAACCTCAAAAAAAATATAAACCTCGCAAACGTGTCTACCTCGGGTTTAGTAAGATCCCCGTTGACACGTTGATAGTTCAAAGTTTACCACCTCAAGGAAAATATTCTAGTTTCCCATACTCACTTCGATGTACACGTAAAAACGAAAAATATATTAAAATATTCATCATTTTCAGAAAAATCCACAAAAATTCCTAAAAATCATAAATATTATAAAATGATCGTTTATAATGAAATAAAGAATTTTTGGGATGTTACAGAAGTCGTCCTTATCAGTTTGGAAGCTAGCATCAGTGTAACCCTTTACAACTAGTTCTTCCTTGGCTCCATATACTAAGAATGAATCCTTAGTCGTTCTTAAGTACTTAAGGATGTTCTTGACAGTAGTCTAGTGACTCTCACCAGGATCAGACTAGTACCTACTCGTCATGCTCAAAGTATACAAGATATCTGGTTGAGTACATAACATGGCATACATAATAAATCCAATTATAGATGCATATGGAATCTTGCTCTTGCGGTCCCTCTTATCCTGGGTAGAAAGGGATTGGGCCTTAGATAGGCTTACACCATGTGACATAGGCAAGAGTCTTTTCTTGGATTCATGCGTGTTAAATTGTCTTAACATTTTGTCTATGTATATACTCTAACTTAGGCCAAGCAATCTCAGTGATCTATCTCTATAGATCCTGATACCTAACACATAGGTGGCTTCGCCCAAGTCCTTCATAGAGAAGCAGTTTCCTAACTAAGTCTTTACAGACTATAGGGTAGGGATGTCATTTTCGATGAGTAATATGTCATCTACATACAACACTAGAAAGACAATTGTACTCCCACTAACCTTTTTGTAGACACAAGATTCTTCTTCATTCTTGATGAAACCAAATTATTTTATTGTATCATCAAAATGAAGATTCTAGCTTCTAGAAGCTTGCTTCAATCCATAAATAGATCGTTGCAACTTGCACACCTTTCCAGCATCTTGTGGAGTGACAAAAACCTCAAGTTGTGTCATGTACATATCCTCGAGAAGATTTCCATTAAGGAAAGCAGTTTTGACATCCATTTGCCAGATTTCATAATCGTGGTATACTGCAAAAGCAAGCAAGATCTGAACGGATTTAAGCATTATAACTGGGGAAAAAGTTTCATCATAGTCCACACTATGAATTTGCTTGAAACCCTTAGCCACCAATCACACCTTAAAGGTATGCACATTACCATCCATGTCAGTTTTCTTCTTGAAAACCCACTTGCACCTAATGGGTTTTACCCCTTCAGGTGGGTCAACCAAGGTCCATACCTGGTTAGCATACATGGATTCCATTTCAGATCTCATGGCCTCAAGCCATTTCTCAAATTATGGGCCCATAATGGCTTCCTGGTAAGTCACAGGCTCATTTTGATCCATGAGTAATACGTTACCTTATTGAGTCATGAGAAATTCATATCTATTTAGTTGTTGATGTTTCCTGTTAGTCCTACGCAGGTCTTGTGCTACTAGAGCAGGTTACTGTTCCACAACATTTTGTGGAGGCTGCTCTATTTCCACCATTGGTTCATTGCGACTCTGTGAACCTTGAACTTCATCAAGTTCTACTTTCCTCCCACTGGTTCCTTTGGAGATAAACTCCCATTCTAGAAACACAGCAGTCTGTGCGACAAACACTTTGCCCTTGGTAGGATTATAGAAATAATATCCCTTGGTTTCCTTGGGATAAACCACAAAGAATCATTTATCTACTTTGGGTCTAAGCTTATCAGAAACTTGACGTTTCACATAAGCTTCGCAGCCCCAAATCTTCATGAAAGACATACTGGGCCGTCTCACAGTCTATATCTCATATGGTGTCTTTTGAACCATCTTAGATGGAACACAGTTAAGTGTGAAAGTTGCTGTTAATAGAGCATGTCCCCAGAAGGTGCCTGGAAGGTCTGTATGACTCATAGACGAATGGACCATGTCCAACATGTTAGTCATGGCAACTATTACCTAAGAGGGGGGTGAATTGGGTATAAAAAACTTTTCACAAATGCTCTTAAAATAAACCTAAATAGTTAAGCTATTAAATAAAAGAAAAGAAATTGTGAAATCAAGAATAAAAGCTTTGAGAACAGTAAATAAATAAATGTGCAATAATATAAAATCACATAAAATAAAGAAATTAAGAAGAGAGAAGTAGGCACGATATTTATCCTGGTTCGACCACTAACCCACTTGTGGTCTACGTCCAGTCCTCGAAAACAATCTGAGATTTTTCACCGTGTATACAAGCTTCAATAGGTGCTTGCAATCGTTACATAAAAGAGCACTTTTCACACACAGGGAAACTCTACCCTTGTACTAAAGCCTCAGCCTATAGGGATACCTCACCCTTATACAAACCTTGAAGGATACCTCACCCTCAATATAGAAGAACAAAAATATAGATGAAGAGAAACTCTCATTCAGAGCAAATAATACAAATTGAAGTGCTAATAGGCTCTAAAAGGATATCTCAAAGTTTCAGCAAAAGGAGCACATAAAATAGGCGTAAATTATAAATCACATTTTTCAAAGCAAGCGTAAATTAAACAGATAGCTGGGCTGCTAACAGATGAGACCCATGGTCTCTATTTATAGAGCCTGAAGGAAAATGCCCGTTGGAGGAATTTAATATAATATTAAATGCTAATTCGTTTACGCATGAATTCAAAACACAAAACAGAGTCTCGTGGGTTATTCGAATACCATTATGGGGTATTCGAATACCACTGTTTTCATTTCTTATAAAAAATAGTTCAGAAGCAGGATATTCGAATACCACAAGGGTGTATTCGAATACCTTTATTTGAAACACATTATAAAAGCTGTTTAGAAGGATGTTATTCGAATACCTTCAAGGTTATTCAAATATCTCTGTTTAAAAACAGTTATAAATATTTGAAAAATAACCCAGAAAGTTTAACTAAAACATTTTTAAGTTATTTTCAAGATCAAAACAGGTTTGGTATAAGTTTAAGGAAGCATTTTTGTTTTATCTTAACACACTATGAGATATCCAAAGAGATCATCGAACAGAGAGACTCTAAGTCCTAAAGCTATCCTTAAAAGATCTTGGACTTGATCTTCCCATCATGTGTGTTATCAAAACAAATCTTCAAAGACATATGTTTAATCACATTCTCCTTGTGTTGAGCTTAAAGGATATCTTTTGCTTTCTTGTTGCAATGCTCACTCTTGGTACTTGAACTATCTTACCAAGTATTGCTCACTTAAATAAGCATAGTTAGTCCAAAATTATAATTCAATGTCTTCATATGCATGATTCATAAATGTATAACTCTAGTTAGTTTAACATGCATATAAAACTTTCATATACATATCCAAATAAGATATCTATCAATTATTAATGGATGTGCTCTATATAGGATGCAACAAAGAACATAAGCAAAGTATTCTTTTTGTCTTGTATTTGTAATCATCAAAACTTATCATATAAAACCATTTGGGGCAAACTTTTTTCCACAATCTCCCCCTTTTTGATGATGACAAATCACTAAAGAAAAATATGTTAAACAATATACAAGAATGGATATTCATGTAAGCATATCAAACAATAAAAGCAAGAACATATTTTTTTTTTCCAATTTTCACTCCCTCTATTTGACATCAACAAAAAGGCTTAGAAAGGAAAAAAATATTTTCTCCCCCTTATAGATTCTACGTATGATTCAAGAATAGAGAGATGAAATGATCATGCTTTCAAGATATAGAGGATTATTCATGCAATGCTTGTCATATTGTTGTATGTCAACATTTAGCATATGATGACAATAAAACACTTTATGTATTCAAACAAGGATGTAAGCCAAAAGATATAAATAACAATTTAAAGGCTAGGCTCCTCCTCAAAATATGCATATTATAAAAACATAAAATTTAACATAGTCATGCATATATATTTTTAGTCAACAAGGATATGAAAGAAAGATATGTAAGATAAGTAAGATAAGCTCCCCCTTAGTGAAGCACAAGATAGATAAAGGAAATATGTATGCCAAGACCATGTAAGCACATTATCTTAAAGAAAAGCAAGACAAAGATACATCTTCTTAATTCCTCAATAAAAAACCATTTTAAAACTTCTCCCCCTTTCAAAAAGAATTTTACAAGAGCACATTATATTTTCAAAAGCATTTTAGAGGGGTAGAGATGTTTTATATATAAAAAAAACACATATTCATTGAGACAGATTAATCCAAGTTAAAAGAACATAAGTACATCTCCTTGATGGAATATGCTATAGAGATCAAAGCATGTATAGAACTAATATCATCCACCCTAAATGCAATGACAAATTAGCAAGTTAATATCTAATTAGGCACTTTGTCAAAGCTAAGCATACTTTTCATGTAAGGAAAGCATCTAATCATTTTAAGATCAATTTATCAACAAGTATCATACAATTCATATCATATAAAGTACCACAATAGCTTAGGGATAAAGATACTTATTGAGATAGATAAAGAGTGATGATCTTTCTTTATTGGTCCTTTAACTTTGAGCTTTCTTCCTTTGAATTCTCCATTGCATTGCACTAGAAGAAAGTCTTCTTTATCTTCCTCTTCATTTGAATTCCATTTAGCTTTTATCATTTGTCCATATATGCTTGTATGTACAAAATTTGATGGCTATATTTGAAATACATAGAGAGACTTGCAAAGCTAACTTTAAAAGTCCTCTAAAACATAAGTTAGCATCAAATATCATGTAAGCTCATTTATAAGCATAATTTATGTTGATATATAATTTAAAGCATGTATCACATTATCAATCATGCAATGTTAGCTTTAACAAGAATGCATGAAGTAAATATGAACTTTAATAAATAAAAAAAAGTTTAAGCATTTTAAGGCATGATTCAAGTTTATCAATAAACATATGATCATCATCAAAACTTATTTAGGCATTTTTAGAAAAAAAAATTATCATGTAAGGTATATAAAGGTATAACGCAACTCTCTACTTCTCCAAATAACATATGATATCAAATTTAAAGTATATAAAAAAAAAGATAATAGTTTGATATCACCAAAAATGTACTCTTTGAATTTTTGTAGATGACTCTCACTTCTACCAACTTCCAAGCTTCAAGCTTTCATGAGGAAATAGAAATTATTTGCACCCCTTTCAAAAGTTGAATCATTTTAAACTTTACTATCCTCAAGTTGAATGAATTTATTCTATTTAAATGCTTGTTTGAGGTAGTTATCACCCAACACCATAATTCAAAGTACTTTCTTTGGTATCTACCAATTTTGGATCCATAGAGGTTAGTCATTATGCCAAACTCATAAGTAAATAAGCATTCAAAATAATAAAACGACAAATGAGTTCACAAGGGCAAAACATATTTCATTTCATTAATCAAATTAGCTAAAAACATATATAATTTTATCAAAAATAGCTAATACAATAAACGGAAAACAGCCAAAACTAGAACTTAAGCAACAAATCCTAAGACGAAGCGAGTCCTAGAAATAGGCATCTGGTGGCGGAGGAGGAGAGACAGGTTCATTGCCAGACAGCAGAGCTCGAAGTGCAGTCTATTCACACTCAACACTAGCTATTCTGTCAAATAGAATGGTAAAGGTATTCTCCATGTAAGCTCTGTTATCCACCAGAGAAGCCAGTATTTGCTCATTTGTGACAGGAGCAGGAGCAGGAATATCAGCAGCAGCAGCAGGGGCAGCAGGATCGCCTTGAGGGTCGTCCTCATCATCATCAACTTCAACTGGGAATACCCAGCCTTCATCGATCTTGATCATCTTCATTTTGTTGAGGGTAAATGACCCAAATACATGATGATGGGTTAGCGAAGTCGCTCGCTCGGTTTCCAAAATATGAGGGAGACCAAAAGACGCACCCTTCTGATAGAAGGTATTCGAATAACTTCCCAGTTATTTGAATAGATGGGCCAGTTTGGCTTGGCTGCCAGCCTATGGTATTCGAATACTTTTCCTGTATTCTAATACCCACACAACAAAATAGGCAAGATAAGAGCAAGTATTTGAATAGCTTCCAAGGTATTTGAATACTCTAGAGGCATGTGAGAAACACTGATATTGATAAGTCTCAGGTTATTCGAATAACTACTTAGTTATTCGAATACACCAGCTTATAGGAATATTGTACTGATGTATGGTATTCGAATAGCCATAGGTCTATTCGAATATGCCTATTAGAAAACCACAGATTTACATGTATAAAAGCAATGGTATTCGAATACCATAGGGAGGTATTCGAATAACTTAAACAAGAAAGTATATATATTATGTCCAGGATTTGTATTTTGAGAGACGAAAGCTTACCTTTTGATGGAGTACCTGCAAAAATGATTTCGGGATAACTCTGACACTCAAGTCAGTAATAATTCAAGAGAGATAAAAACCATGTTTAAGCAATAAATTCAAATATTTAATTATATGTACGATTGATCAAGAACTTCAAGCTCAAGGATATTATCATTAGACATGTCATTTCAAGCAAAGAGCATATTTATCTAGCATATTAACATGTAAAAATATTTTCAACACATAAAGCTAGAAAAGACATAATACAAGTTTCACTTATCCAAAGATTGCAAGTCCAAGCTTCATGGAGACAAGGAAAAGAGTTTGAAATTATTTTTGGTCTTTGTACTTAGAGCAGCACTTTCAAGATGCCAAAGTGAGTTCTTGGCCTTCAAGCACACCTACAACACACTTTAATGTTTGGCTTTTGGTACCCAAATTTTCTTGGGTTCTTGTGTGTTAGTTTTTGAATATTAATCTATTATGCTCTCATAAAGATCAATTTTTTTTTCATAATATGTAAATTGAGCATAATAAGTTAAATAACCAATTACCATTAAGCACATAGCCGATAACATGCTTGCTTTCATGATATATAGACAATTTTAAAGCATATAAAGCATACATAGACATTATAGACCCTTATGTACCAAGATATATAACAAATTAATGAACTATGATATAACAAGAATGAACATAATCATGTGTTAAAAATAATATTCAAATTTTATCAAGTACACATGATTCTATTAATCACTTAAGGCCTACAAGGAATATACCTCAAATTTATTGACTTTGCATGTGAGTGTGCATAAGAGGTAAAAGTTTTTGATACCTTGGCCTTAGTAATCAAGGAAATACTTTTTCTTATCCATTGCTTCTCTTTTGGAGTCTTGAACTTTGCAAGTTTTACATTTTGTACTTGAGAAGCTTTGGTTGAAGTCATCTTCCTTCTTTGACCAAAGTTTCTACCATTAGGCTTTGGAAGCATTCTCCTTGATGATTCCTCTTTATTTTGACCAATTTGTCCATCTTTTTGAGAAATATTCTGCATAATTGAACTACTAGGAGGACACTTTGGTACCCACTTCATTTTGGGTTCTTGAATGTTAGTACTAGAGCCTTTAAGATTTGTAGGAACCCATACCATATTATTTCTCATATAAAAATTTCTTCTGTAATTGTATAAATGAGAAATATGTCCTAGATGACTACAAAAATTACAAACAATTGAATTTAGTGATGGCTTGGTCTTTTGAGGATCATCTTTGAAAAACTTAAGCCTTTTCTTGTTATTACATTCTATGTTATTTTTGCCACAAGCTTTACTTGAATTTCCATGTGGAATAACATTAATTTTATTTTCATTAACAATCATAGAATGTAAGCAATTAGAATCATTAGCTTTGGTGAATTTGGAATATAAGTCCTCAACTTGATTTTCTAAATCAATGCACTTTTTACAAGAAGTTGAGGTTTTACATTTTAAAGACATTTCCTCATCAAGAAAGGCATACTCATTTTTCAAAGTTTCAATTTCATTTTCAATAAAGGAAATGTTTTCCAAACACGATAAGTTTTTTTTTCTAAATTCAATAAATCATCATACAATTCATTATATCCACGTTGTAACACATCATAGGAAGGACTATAATCTAGTCTAGAATTATTTACCTCAAAATCCTTTTTAGCCATATAGGAAGTAGTCTCAATTTCTAGCATACTTGGCTCTTCAAGGGAATCACCTTTTCCTCATTAATTTTATTTTGCTTTGCCTCTTCTTCAAATTGAGCACCATCGTTACCAAGAGGCATTTGGCTCCCTTTAATAGTTTGAGCATCTCTTTGAGGATATTTTTCATGACAAGCTTCCTTCAATGACTTTTGCTCTTCTTGCTTTCTATATACAACTTTATGCATAAAAATATTGTTAGCAAGATAAATAGCATCAAGAATGTCTAAAATTTCTTTGGCACTAGAACAACTTTTAATTTCAGCATAAGCATCATCATTCAAACTACTTCTCAAAATTTACATAGCTCTAATGTTCAAAGAAAAACATCTCTTGTCATAGGCATTCCAAATTTGTTTTGGTTTGCAAATAAATCCATTTAGCACAACATCTCATAAATCCAAATCAATAGATTGCATATAAAACTCCATTCTAGCTTTCCAATAAACAAAAAGTACACCATCAAAGAATGGTAGTTTATCAATTTCAAAACCTTCCATTTTGAAAAACTTTCAAGGTTGCCAACAAACGAGGATCTTTGACTCTAAGCGGTTAAGCTTTCACTAGAACACGAAACTCTGATACCACTTGTTAGTCATGACAACTATTACCCAAGAGGGGGGTGAATTGGGTATAAAAAACTTTTCACAAATGCTCTTAAAATAAACCCAAATATTTAAGCTATTAAATAAAAGAAAAGAAATTGTGAGATGAAGAATAAAAGCTTTGAGAACAGTAAATAAATAAATGTGCAATAATATAAAATTGCATAAAATAAAGAGATTAAGAAGAGAGAAGCAGGCACGATATTTATCTTGGTTTGACCACTAACCCATTTGTGGTCTACGTCCAATCCTCGAAAACAATCCGAGATTTTTTACTATGTATACAAGCTTCAATAGGTACTTGCAACCATTACATAAAAGGGCACATTTCACACACAGGGAAACTCTACCCTTGTACTAAAGCCTCAGCCTGCAGGGATACCTCACCCTTATACAAACCTTGAAGGATACCTCAACCTCAATATAGAAGAACAGAAATATAGATGAAGAGAAACTCTTATTCAGAGCAAATAATACAAATTGAAGTGCTAAGAGACTCTTAAATGATATCTCAAAGTTTCAGCAAAAGGAGCACAGAAAATAGGCGTAAATTATAAATCACATTTTTCAAAGCAAGCATAAATTAAACAGATAGCTGGGCTGCTAACAGATGAGACCCACGGTCTCTATTTATAGAGCCTGAAGGAAAATGCCCGTTGGAGGAATTTAATATGATATTAAATGCTAATTCGTTTATGCATGAATTCAAAACACGAAACAGAGTCTCGTGGGTTATTCGAATACCATCATGCAGTATTCGAATACCATCATGGGGTATTCGAATACCACTGTTTTCATTTCTTATAAAAAATAGATCTGAAGCAGGTTATTCGAATACCACAATAATACCTTTATTTGAAACACGTTATAAAAGCTGTTTAGAAGGATGTTATTCGAATACCTTCAAGGTTATTCGAATACCTCTGTTAAAAACAGTTATAAATGTTTGAAAAACATCCCAGAAAGTTTAAGCAAAACATTTTTAAGTTATTTTCAAGATCAAAATAGGTTTGGTATAAGTTTAAGGAAGCATTTTTGTTTTATCTTAACGCACTATGAGATATCCAAAGAGATCATCGAACAGAGATACTCTAAGTCCTAAAGCTATCCTTAAAAGATCTTGGACTTGGTCTTCCCATCATGTGTGTTATCGAAACAAATCTTCAAAGACATATGTTTAATCACATTCTTCTTGTGTTGAGCTTAAAGGATATCTTTTGCTTTTTTGTTGCAATGCTCACTCTTGGTACTTGGACTATCCTACAAAGTATTGCTCACTTAAACAAGCATAGTTAGTCCAAAATCATAATTCAATGTCTTCATATGCATGATTCATTAATGTATAACTCTAGTTAGTTTAACATACATATAAAACTTTTATATACACATCCAAATAAGACATCTATCAATTATTAATGGATATACTCTATATAGGATGCAAAAAAGAACATAAGCAAAGTATTCTTTTTGTCTTGTATTTGTCATCATCAAAACTTAACATATAAAACCATTTGGGGCAAACTTATTTTCACACAACAAAGTTCAGTTCTTCCTCTCAGAGACACCATTCCATTATGGTGTTCCTGGAGGAGCGAGTTGAGATATTATCCCACACTTTTTCAGATAATCATCAAACTGTTGACTTAAGTATTCACCTCCTCGATCTGATCAAAGGATTTTAATACTCTTGCCAAGTTGATTTTGTACTTCATTCTTGAACTTTTTGAACTTTTCAAAGGATTCTAATTTGTTCTTCATAAGATATACAAATCCATATCTACTAATATCATCAGTAAATGTAATGAAGTATTGAAAACCACCTTTAGCCAGTGTATTTAGTGGCCCACATACATCACTATGTATAAGGCTTAAAAGATCACTAGCCCTTTCACATTGTCTAGTGAATAGGGCCTATCATTTTTCCCAATAAATAATATTCACATTTCTCATATGATTCGAAATCAAATGAGTCCAAGAATCCATCTTTATGGAGTTTGGAGATGTGTTTCTCATTTATGTGTCCTAAATGACAATACCAGAGAAAAGTTAGGTTCAAATCGTTTGATTTAAACCTCTTTGTATTTTATGTTATAAATAGGCGTTTCGAGATCAAGGACATAAAGTCCATTACTCAATTGTGCACTAGCATAAAAAATATCATTCATATAAATGGAATAACATTTGTCCTTTATGATAAAAGTAAAACCTTTCTTATCCAAACAAGAAACAGAAATGATATTCCTGTTAATAGCAGGCACAAAATAGCAGTTCTCTAACTCTATTACAAGCCTAGTGGACATAGATAACAAGTAAGTCCCTACGGCTAATGCAGCAACCTTTGCCTCATTTCCCACTCGTAGGTCGATTTCACCCTTTGTCAATGCTCTACTGCTCTTTAGATCCTACACATTAACATAAATGTGGGATCTACATCCAGTATTTAATACCCATGATGCAGAAGTAGATAAATTGACTTCTATAACAAAAATACCTGAAGTGGAAGTCTCACTTCCCTTATTCTTCTTAAGCTCTTCCAGGTACTTGGCATAGTTCCTCTTCCAATGTCCGGTCTGATCACAGTGGAAGCATGTACCTTCCTTAGCCACTCTGCTAACTGGTTTCAAGCTAGAAGTATTGGGCTTGGACTTATCCTTGCCCTTGGCCTTCCACTTATCCTTAAGTTTTTTTTTTTTTTTTTGCTGTTTCTTGCCCTTATTCTTTTGGACCATCATTATGGCCTTTCCTTTGCCTTTGTTTATGTTTTGCTTAGTAGTTCTCAACATGCCTAGTAACTCTGGTAGTGATTTGTCAATTTCATTCATGTTGTAGTTCATGACAAATTGACTAAAACTTTTCGATAATGATTGCAGGACTAAGTCAGTGGCCAACTCTTGGCCCAACGAAAAACCAACTCTCTTTAGGTTTTCAATGTACCCAATCATCTTGAGTACATGAGCACCAACAAGGCTTCCTTCTACCATCTTACACTGAAACAGTGCTTTAGAGACCTCGTATCTCTCATGCCTAGCCTGCTCTTGATAGAGCTTCTTGAGGTGTATGATCATATCATAGGCATCCATGTTCTTGTGTTGCTTTTGGAGCGTAGAGTTCATGGTTGTGATTACCATGCAACATTGATGATGAGTTTTGATGATAACAAATATGGAGATGATGAGAAGGTCAAGTCCAAGCTCTTCAAGTTTAGCTTTAGGACTTAGGATCTCTCTTGTACAGAGCTCTCATAGGATATCTTAGTGTTTAACTCAAAAAGATCTAAGAACACATTTTCTACAAACTGAATTAAAGTTTTAATGAGGCTTTGATAATCAAAAAGTTTGTGGTTTTTCTAAACCTACATAATCTGGTTCCTAGAAGTGTTTTTCAAAATTTTAGCAGAGGTATTCGAATACCATTAAAGGCATTTGAATACAACCCTTTTAAAAATGCCTTCAGAAATGTGTTTCAAGCAGTAGCATTCGAATACCTTGATATGGTATTCGAATAACGTGGGTCTGATCTATTTTTTATATATTGATATCAGAGGTATTTGAATACCTCATAATGGTATTCGAATAACCCAAGTTTAAACTATTTTTTATATAATGATATCAGTGGTATTCGAATACCACAATAAGGTATTCGAATAACCCACGAGTTTATGCTTTTAAATTTTGAATTGATACGTAAACGGATTTGCATTTATTATGATAATTAATTCGTTCAACGTTATTTTCTGATCAGAGGCTCTATAAATAGAGACCTTACCTCACTGGTAAGAATCCTTGAAATTATTTTTGGCTGTGCTAAAACACAGTTTACATAATTCTCTCTTTCTCTCTGTGCTCTTTTAGTAAAATTCTGAGATATTCTTAGAGAGCTCTATAGTACTTCAATTTGTATTATTTGCTCCGAGTGAGAGTTTCTCTTCATCTATTTTCTGATTTTCTGTATCGAGGGTGAGGTATCCTTCAAGGTTTGTATAAGGATGAGGTATCCCTGCAGGCTGAGACTTTAACACAAGGGTAGAGTGTCCCTGTGTGTGAAAAGTGCTCTATTTTTGTAACGATAGCAAGCACCTATTGAAACTTGTATACTTAGTGAAAAATCTCGGCTTTCGAGGATTGAACGTAGACCACAAGTGGGTTAGTGGTCGAACCAGGATAAATATCGTGCCTGCTCTTCTTTCTCTTTATCTCTTTATTTTTATGCAATTTATTTTATCGCACATTTATTTTCTGCTGATCTTTTCTTCGTCTCATTCCTTCTGTGCATTTATTTATTAAGTCTTAATATTTATATTTTATTTAAAAGGGTTTACGAAAAGTTTTATACTTAATTCACCCCCCTCTTGAGTACTGGAAGCCACTTGGCAACAAGTGGTATCAGAGCTAGACTCTTGTATAAAGAGCTTAGCAACTTCAAGAGAATATGACTTCTTTAAACGATTTTTCAGAAGGATCCTCCATAAACTGACCACCTTTTTTTAATGGGGATGGTTATGCATATTGGAAGGAAAGAATAAAAATCTTCATCGAAGCTATTGATCTAGATGTATGGAATGCTGTCGAAAACGGCGCTTTTATACCCACACATGAGGTCGATGGTGTAAGGACCGAAACACCACAAAATAAATGGTCTGATGAAGACAAAAGAAAAGCTCAATTTAATTTAAAAGCCAAAAATATTATTACTACTGCTTTGGGATATGATGAGTTTTTTTAGAATTTCAAATTACAAAACTGCTAAAAAAATGTGGGACACTTTGCAAGTTACCCATGAGGGTACTAGTGAAGTTAAGAGGTCGAGAATCAATTCTCTAACTCGTGAATATGAATTATTTAGAATGAACCAAGGAGAAAGCATTCAGAAAATGCAAAAGAGGTTCACCCACATAGTTAATCATCTTGCATCTTTAGGCAAAAGCTTTTCTAATGAAGATTTGATTAACAAGGTTTTGAGATGTCTTAGCAGGATTTGGCAACCCAAGATAACAGCTATATCAGAATCAAGGGATTTGTCTACAATGACTTTGGCTACCCTCTTTGGAAAACTTCATGAGCACGAACTCGAACTGATCAGACTAAGTCAAAGCGAAGAGAATGATAAAAAGAAAAATGGGATAGCACTCAAAGCCACTTCTTCATTAATCGACAATGATGATGAAGAAAATGAAGAAGGCTCAGAGAACATCGAGTAAGTGAAGAAAATCTAAGTTTGCTAGTTAAAAAGTTTGGTAAATTTCTCAAGAAAAAGGGAACGCAAAGAAGACCTCCCTTCCTTCTGAAAAAGACACATTTCAAAGGCGAAGGAGCTTCATCGACTCCAACTTGCTATGAATGTGGCAAACCTGGTCACATGAAAATGGAATGCCTAGTTTATCAAAAGAAAAATGAGAAATTTGAAAAGAAGCCCTTCAAGGAAAGAAAAGGAAGAAAAGCCTATATAGCTTGGGATGAAAACGACATGGATTCAACTGACAGCTCAGATAGTGAAGAGGCTCAACTATGTCTCATGGCCAAAGGGGAAGAAGAAGAAAGCGAAAATGAGGTAAGTTCTAATACTAGTTTATTACCTTCTTATGATGAGTTATAAGATGCTTTTGAAGAATTACATGAAGAATATTTAAAATTGACAAAAATTATTTCTTCTTCTAAGAAAACAATTTCTTCTTTAGAAAATCAAATTCTTGTTTTCAATAAAGAAATAGAAGAATTGAAAATTGAAAATGAAACTTTGGGAATCATTAATGCATGCACAAATCATTCTTCACATGCTTTTTCTTCTTCATCTTGTTCTTCATGTCATATGCTTGAAAAAGAAATTGAAGACTTAAAGAACACTATTTCTAATTTCACCTTTGGAAGGGATAACTTAAATATTTTATTAGGAAGACAAAGAGTGATTTTTCAAAAAGCCGGGATAGATTATAACCCGAAAAATCAACAAAAACTCTATAAAAATTTCTTTGTGCATTCTATTGTTTCAAGTAGTCCTTTTATTAAATGTTTTTACTATGGAAGGAAAGGACATAGTGCTTCAACATGTAACGCAAGGAAAAACATAAATACAAAAGTTGGAACAAAAATGGTTTAGGTTCCCAAGGGTACTATACCCAAAACTGACACACAAGGAACCAAGAAAGTTTGGGTACCAAAAGTTAAAAACTAAACTTGTGTTGTAGGTGTGCTTGAAAGCTAGGAGTTCAAATTGGTATCTTGATAGCGGCTGTTCCAAGCACATGACCGGAGACGATTCAAAATTCACCGTGCTTATTCCCAAGAATCATGGACATGTTACTTATGGTGATAACAACAAGGGAAAAATTCTTGGAATTGGCAAAGTCGGTAAGAACCCTAACTCTTCTATTGAAAATGTGTTGCTTATTGAAGGCTTGAAACATAACTTGCTTAGTATTAGCCAATTATGCGATAAAGGAAATAGAGTAATATTTGATTCAAACTGTTGCATAATTGAAGATAAAAATAATAAGCATGTTAAATTCATTGGTCATAGAGTAAACAACATCTATATGATTAGTCTTGATGATATATCTTCAAATGATGCGAAATGCCTTTTAAGTAAGAATGATGATTCATGGTTATGACATAGGAGAATTGCACACATTCACATAGATCACTTAAAGAAGTTGGTCTCTAAAGAGCTAGTAATTGGATTACCCAAGCTTAATTTTATAAAAGACAAGTTATGTGATGCATGTCAAAAGGGTAAACAAATAAAGGTCTCTTTTAAAGCAAAAAATATAGTTTCAACTACTAGACCTTTACATCTTTTACACATGGATCTATTTGGACCTTCTAGAACTATGAGCTTTGGTGGGAATTACTATGCTTTAGTGATTGTGGATGATTTTTCTAGGTTCACATGGATTTTATTTCTTGCAAATAAAAATGATGCATTTCTAGCTTTTAAAAGACTTGCCAAAGTTATTCAAAATGAAAAAGGTTTTCAAATCTCTTCTATAAGAAGTTATCATGGTGGCGAATTTGAAAATAATGTTTTTGAAAATTACTGTGATGAACATGGCATTAATCATAATTTCTCTGCCCCTAGAACTCCGCAACAAAACGGAGTTGTAGAAAGGAAAAACTGTTCTTTAGAAGAAATGGCGAGAACTATGATTAATGAGGCTGCTCTTCCAAAATACTTTTGGGCAGATGCTGTAAGTACAGCTTGTTATGTAATGAACAGGGCCCTTATAAGGCCTATTTTAAAGAAAACCCCATATGAGTTGTGTAAGGGAAGAAAGCCAAATGTCTCACATTTTCATGTTTTTGGATGCAAATATTTTGTTTTAAATAATAGAAAAGATAACTTAGGCAAGTTTGATGCTAAGTCTGATGAAGGTATATTTCTTGGTTATTCAAATCATAGTAAGGCTTTTCGTATATATAATAAAAGAACTATGACTATTGAAGAATCTATACATGTTGCATTTGATGAAACTGACCCAAATGGATCGAGAAAGGATCTTGTTGTTGATGATGTTGCAGAGATCTTGGCGGAAACACATTAGGATAATAAAGACAAAGAGATCAAGGAGCAAGAGGATAAACAAAGACAAGAAGATTCGCAAGCTTTGGAACTTCCCAAAGAATGGCGAACTTCAAAATATCACTCCTTTGATCAGATTATCGGTGATGTATCTAAAGGTGTAAGTACTCGTAACTCTCTTAGAAATACTTGTAATCACTTAGCGTTTGTTTCTCAAATTGAACCTAAGGATTTAATTGAAGCTTTTGATGATGAACATTGGATCTTAGCTATGCATGAGGAATTAAATCAGTTTGAAAGAAATCAAGTTTGGGAATTAGTTGCTAGACCTAATAATCACCCTATAATTGGAACTAAATGGGTTTTTAGAAACAAACTTGATGAAAATGGGTTAATAACTAGAAACAAAGGTAGATTGGTTGCTAGAGGATATAATCAAGAAGAAGGAATAGATTATGAGGAAACCTATGCACCTGTAGCTAGATTAGAAGCTATTAGAATGTTACTTGCTTATGCTTGCATCATGGATTTCAAATTATATCAAATGGATGTCAAAAGTACTTTTCTAAATGGTTTTATTCAAGAGGAGGTATACGTTGAACAACCTCCAGGTTTTGAAAATCATGAACTACCCAACCATGTTTTTAAACTTAAAAAGGCTTTATACGGTTTAAAGCAAGCTCCTAGAGCTTGGTATGAAAGGTTGAGTAAGTTCCTTTTAGAAAATGATTTTTCAAGAGGAAAAGTCGATACTACTCTTTTTATTAAAAATAAAAAGCATGACATTCTTCTTGTGCAAGTATATGTGAATGATATTATCTTTGGTGCTACTAATGAATCCCTGTGCAAAGAATTTTCTAAGTCAATGCAGAATGAATTTGAAATGTCGATGATGGGAGAATTAAATTTCTTTCTCGGACTTCAAATCAAACAAACGAACGAAGGGATATTCATAAGTCAAACCAAATACTGCAAGGAATTGCTCAAGAGATTCGAAATGGAAAACGCTAAACACATGGCCACTCCGATAGGCACTTCTTGCTACTTGGATAAAGATGAAGGAGGAAAATCAGTAGAAATAATATAGAGGTATGATTGGATCTCTTCTTTATCTTACTGGTAGTAGGCCAGACATTATGTTTAGTGTATGCATGTGTGCTAGATATCAGGCAAACCCTAAGGAATCTCATTTAAGTGCTGTTAAACGAATAATGAAATACCTTGTAGGCACTTCACAAATGGGCTTGTGGTACCCTAAGGGTGCCTCATATAGCCTAATAGGCTATTTTGACTCTGATTTTGCTAGGTGCAAATTGGATAGAAAAAGTACTAGTGGGACATGTCACTTACTTGGTAGTTTTTTAGTTTCTTGGCATAGCAAGAAACAAAATAGTGTGGCTTTGTCTACCGCTGAGGCTGAATATGTTGCAGCCAGGAGTTGTTGTGCTCAAATGCTATGGATGAAGCAACAATTTTTAGACTACGGTCTTCAGTTTGATCATATCCCGATAAGATGTGATAACACTAGTGCAATAAATATCTCTAAGAATCCCATTCTGTATTCCAGAACAAAGCATATAGAGATAAGACATCACTTTATCAGAAATCATGTACAAAAAGGGGATTGCATGCTTGAATTTGTTGAAACATCTAAGCAACTTGCAGATATCTTCACTAAACCCCTAGCAAAAGAAGTATTTTTTTATATAAGAGGAGAATTAGGCATAATTGATCAATCCAACATATAAATGCTTGTTATTTGCTTAAATTTTTTTTTCTTCCTTCTTGAATTATTACTGACTTGAGCGTCGGAGTTATCCCGAAATCTTTTTTGCAGGTACTCCATCAAAAGGTATGTTTTTTCTCTCAAAAATGCTTTTTCTGGACATATATATATGTTTTTCTTGTTTAGTTATTCGAATACCTCCATATGGTATTCGAATACCCTTGCTGCTATACGAGAAAACTTGTGTTTTTCTGTTAAGGCATTCGAATACCATCAGTTTCTCTCTGGAGTATTCGAATACTTTGTGAGTATTCGAATACCATTAAAAGCATTCGAATAACATCGATTGGCAGCCAAGCCTAATCTGGTAATCTATTCGAATACCTGGTATGGTATTCGAATACCCTCTGTCTAAAGGATGCGCCCCTTAAGCTTTTCCAAACGCTGTATTCGAATACCTCCTCCTGGTATTCGAATACATCTGGGTTTTCTTTAAAATAACCCATCCCTACCTGCATATCCGAATACGCCCTTCTATTTTTCTATCTTTTTCAAAACCTCTTCATTTTCCCTCCTCCTGAAACCTCCATCTCTCACGATCTCCACCCCCCATCTCTCTTTTTCCTCCTTTGTTTTCCTTCAATGGCCTCCTCTTCCTCTCGCTCTAAGCATCCTCGTACAAAAACGACTCCATGCAACAACCCGCTAGACCTTCGAAGGCTTTCCTCCAACGAGCAACAGCTTGGGCGCTTCGTCACACACTTTCGAGAGCGTAACCTGGTGCACCCGAAGTACCTCGACTTGGGGTTCTTCGAAAGAGAAGGTGGTTTTGACTTTCTGAACCAGCTAAATCACCAAGGCGTACTTCGCTTCTGCTCTTTCTCCGCAGCTCTGCATCCCAACCTGGTCAAGATGTTCTATTACAACCTGAAGAATGAAGGTCAGGAGCTACACTCCAGTGTTTGCGATCAAAACATTGTGATCACACCAAGCGATTGGGTTCAGATGTTTGGCTTGCAGTCAACTGGCCGCTTTGCTGAAGAAGATTCACTCCTCCAGCTCTTCGACAAGAACAGAGCAATTGAAGATGTTCTTCGCCTTGGGTTGGCTTTACCTTCGACTCAAAAGGGAGTCAAAGGGGGCATGATGAAGAGCTAGGACAGGCTCCTCCACTATGCTTATGCCCATATCCTCGCTCCTAGAGGTGGGAACTACGCCTACATGAATGAAGATGACGTGTTCATGCTATGGATTCTAAAGCAAGGCCATCAGATTAACTGGCCCGTCTTCATTATGAAGCACATGATGAGGGCAAGAGGTAAAGAGCGGTGTGAACTTCTCTACGGCGTGATCGTTACTGCCTTCTTAGGCAAGTATCCACATATTCTGGAAATCGAGCGAGCGACCCTGCTAACCCATCATCACGTTTTTGGGTCCTTTACCCTTAACAAAATGAAGATGATCAAGATCGATGAAGGCTGGGTGTTCCCAGTGGAAGTTGATGATGATGAGGACAACCCTTAAGGCGTTCCTGATACTCCTGCTGCTGCTGCTGATATCCCTGCTCCTGCTCCTGTCACGAATGAGCAAATCCTGGCTACTCTGTTGGATAACAGAACCTACATGGAGAATACCTTCACTATTCTGTTTGACAGAATCACTGGTGTTGAGCGTGAACAGGCTGCCCTTCGAGCTCTGCTGACTGGCAACGACCCTGCCTCTCCTCCTCCACCACCTGATGCCTACTTCTAGAGCTTGCTTAGTCTTAGGATCAGTTGCTTATGTTCTAGTTTTTTAGCTGTTTATTGTTTTAACTGTCTTTTAATTACAATTGTATATGCACTTGGCCACTTTCATTTAATGCAATGAGTATTTTCATTAATCTATTGTCAATTACAATCACTTTTTTGTTTATCTCATACATATTTATCACTGTGCTTTATTGAATGAATGCATCCTTTTTGATCATGTCAAAAGGGGGAGAAAAATAATCAATCTCATTTAAGAAAAGATAGGTTAAAATTGGATTAATACTGGCTCTTGGATTCCAAAAGAAAGGGGGAGAATATGCTTATTTTATTCGTTATTAAATTACTTCTAAGAGTAAGTCTCCTATCTTTTTGAACTTTCAATTTATATGAACTAATGCTTTTCTCAATGATAGTTTGTCATCATAAAAAAAGGGGAGAATGTGATTACCATGCAACATTGATGATGAGTTTTGATGATAACAAATATGGAGATGATGAGAAGATCAAGTCCAAGCTCTTTAAGTTTAGCTTTAGGACTTAGGATCTCTCTTGTACAGAGCTCTCATAGGATATCTCAGTGTTTAACTCAAAAAGATCTAAGAACACGTTTTCTACAAACTGAATTAAAGTTTTAATGAGGCTTTGATAATCAAAAAGTTTGTGGTTTTTCTAAACCTACATAATCTGGTTCCTAGAAGCGTTTTTCATAATTTTAGCAGAGGTATTCGAAAACCATTAAAGGCATTCGAATACAACCCTTTTAAAAATGCCTTCAGAAACGTGTTTCAAGCAGTAGCATTCGAATACCTTGATATGGTATTCGAATAACATAGGTCTGATTTGTTTTTTATATACTGATATCAGAGGTATTCGAATACCTCATAATGGTATTCAAATAACCCAAGTTTAAACTATTTTTTATATAATGATATCAGTGGTATTCGAATACCACAATAAGGTATTCGAATAACCCACGAGTTTCTGCTTTTAAATTTTGAATTGATACGTAAACGGATTTCCATTTATTATGATAATTAATTCGTTCAACGTTATTTTCTAATCAAAGGCTCTATAAATAGAGACCTTACCTCACGGCTGAAACACACGAATCCTTGAAATTATTTTTGGCTGTGCTAAAACGCTGTTTACATAATTCTCTCTTTCTCTTTGTGCTCTTTTGGTAAAATTCTGAGATATTCTTAGAGAGCTTTATAACACTTCAATTTGTATTATTTGCTCTGAGTGAGAGTTTCTCTTCATCTATTTTTTGATTTTCTGTATTGACGGTGAGGTATCCCTCAAGGTTTATATAAGGGTGAGGTATCCCTGCAGGCTGAGACTTTAGCACAAGGGTAGAGTGTCCCTGTGTGTGAAAAGTGCTCTATTTTTGTAACGGTAGCAAGCACCTATTGAAGCTTGTATACTTAGTGAAAAATCTCGGCTTTCGAGGACTGGACGTAGACCACAAGTGGGTTAGTGGTCGAATCAGGATAAATATTGTGCCTGCTCTTCTTCTCTTTATCTCTTTATTTTTATGCAATTTATTTTATCATACATTTATTTTCTGCTGATCTTTTCTTCGTTTCATTCCTTCTGTGCATTTATTTATTAAGTCTTAATATTTATATTTTATTTAAAAGGGTTTGTGAAAAAGTTTTATACTCAATTCATCCCCCTTTCTTGAGTACTAGAAGCCACTTGGCAACAATGGTGGCTAGCATTAGACATCCGATGTCCAAGGCATCATCTTGATGCTTCTTATAAGCATCATTTTCAATTCTAGGGGCATTAGCAGCAGGTGGCTTAGGAATAGGTTGTTTTAGAACATACATATTTTTCTCTTGTTTGAGGACAATCCTCAAATTCCTGTACCAGTCTAGAAAATTCATTCCAGATAACTTGTCCTTCTCAAGGACAGATCGTAATGATAAGTTACTTGAAGTATTTGTTGCCATAGTAATCTATCAACAGAAATATGCAAAATATAAGTATCATGCCATAAACATATTTAACGAGGTCTTTAATTAAATATGTCTCCCATTATTTTATTCAAATCAATGACCCTCAGCATTGACTTGGAAAATCCCATCGTAAGATTTCCTAGTGGGCCAAGATCCATATTTCACCTAGTTTTGAGTCAGCTTTGGCTGATCACTCAAAATTTGGTTATTTAGGTAGGAAACACTTTTTAATTACATCACATGCAATTCTTGGATAGTTGGGTAAATAACACTTATTTTAATCCATCTAATGGACTAAAACCCAACTCTATGCCTCTAAGCCTTCAATCTTATTGAAATGGCCTAGTTAAGTCAGACCCAATGGTTGGGAGTTGGATATTACCCTTATCCCATCGCGTCTTACTAATTTAGATAAAGGCATCCTGCTTTGGCAGACCTGCACTTGATCGATACTAGTCTTGACTTAATACGCATTGAAGACATCACATAGTGACTTAATATTTGCTTTGAGGGAATTATTATTATTATTATTATTATTATTATTATTAGATCTCACCATTTATTAAACTGTTTATCATACCATAAAAATCATCCATGTATCTCATACATATAAATTATATAATAAAAGTGACATGGTTATAGCCCCCTAAGAGAGTAGCATTTACTAAGCCAGCTTCACTAAGCGTCTCCCACCAATGTCCTCACTTGATGGCGTCTTCTTGCCTCCACATCAAGATTACATTGTATGGAAACCTCTTTTACATTTGAGGAGAGTTAGGTGAGAAGAGAATGTACAATCAGAATGCAGAGAGAAAAGCATGACACGCAGGTCGTATTTAAAATAACCAAAATAGCATAAAAGGAGGACTAAGGCCATAATCATGTACCATGCATTACAAAGAACATAAAAACTCAAAACAATAATACATTATTATTTTGTAAGTCATAAAACAGAATTGAATATTGTGCTTTCGAATAACACACACTACGCAATGGGGTTCGAGGCAGTGCCCTGACCACGGGGGTCCCGCTGCCCGGTCAGCGGGCGGGAGTATCAACACTTGAACCCTAAACTTGGAAACACATGAACGCTTCATGCGCCACGGGGAACCTTTGTGCCATTTTCAACACTAGAACCCTAAAACCAAAAACACATGAACACTTCATGCGTAGCGAGGAACCCTTGTGCCATTGTTCAACACTTGAACCTCTTGTGCCTCCTTGATGACTTGACATCAACACTTGATGATGCTGCCGTAAAACAGGAATAGGGTTTCCAAAACCCCTTGCGTTGCGCCGCTTGTGCAAAAACAAGGATTCCATAACCCTTGCTACCTCAAAATAAGAACAAGGTTTCCTAAATCCTTGCATCGCACATTAAGAATAAGGATTCCATAACGTTGGACGTATCACACACATACCAGAAAGCTTCATAAAAACATACATCTCAATACAAAATGGTTTTCACAGAACATATGAACATCTTCATGGGTTTTTGAAAACAACATCACAGTTTTGCATACAACACATAAAACTGATTATGTTTTTGCAAAGGGTTTCATTCGTTTTTCTGAAATAACAAATTAAAGATCATATCTTTTATCGAAAAACAAGAACAGCAATCATGTTACCTCATGTAAAACGAGAATAGAAAACTGAATCATGGTTTCGTAAGATGCTCTAATACCACTGTTGGGAATTGTGGATACATCACGTAGCGGAAATAGGATTCCCACCAAGGATTCATGTGAAAAAATCATAATCTGAGTTTTAAAATTGTTTACCTCTTGAAGCGTGATCAAAAGGAAGTGACGTGAATCACCAACACCGTAACAGTGATGATGTCTCTACGGTATCCACACGAATAGACTCTCAAACATCTAACGTCCACAAAGAAGAGTCCTACATCTCTCACACAGTGCTAGCTGTGAAGAGAAGAGAAGAACCTGTCACTCTCTCACTCACTGTATCTGTCAAGTACGGCTAGGGTTTTGTAATTAGTGCCTTAGCAGCCCCCTTAGCAGTACTATTTATAATAGCGACTGTCTTAAGTGAGTGTGACAAGCAACAAGGTAAGCTGTGTAACCCTAGACTCATCTATTATGAGTCCAGCCCACATTTGAATGCAAGTCCAACTTAGATATATTGCTCCAATTTAGTCTGCTCTATGTGTGTGACCCTGCAGGTTCTCATAACGTTGGCATTACAAGTAATGAGCGATATCTAGTAATAAATCGTTGCTACCCAAGTAATGAGAATGTCAGTGATTTGGCATAACCTTTTTGTGACCAATGTTTCTGTCTCGTTTAGTCCCTTTGTCAAGATATCTAGATTGAACACAAGGCATGGAATGCGTCACCTTTGCATAGTCCAAACCTTCGTTTCCTAATACTCGAGTGGACTTTGTAACAAATGAAATTAATATCTCATATTGACTCCTTTGAGCATGGCCATGCATTTCGTAGTCTCACTCGATCAGGGGGCCCGAAGATATCGCTCCTGTTATGTAGGAGTGACAAATCCCATCTAGGTCACTTACATCCCTCTGCATGATTCGCGGTATGTCTAATAACTAACTTTATAATCACTTTGTTACAGATGACGTTTAATGGAATTAAAACACACAACTCCTTATGTAGGAACCGTAGTGATTTCAAGTCAAAGGACCACAGACACCATTGTCACTATGAGAAACGCTTATGACACTCACGTAACGATCCATGTAGCGTTCTCTAGGTGGGTTAGTCTAGTACATCATTGCTCTAATATGTACTCATGTGAAGACTTGATATCTCATATCCATAACTCGTGAGATGTGGTCATCAGTCTACGTACATACTAGTCTCAATGTATTATTGTTGTCCTAATTAACAATAATACTTGACTAAGGACATTAAAGAATAGTGTTCTAATTTTATCCAATAGGATCTCACGATCAAGTCAACCACTTGATGTCCTATGGAATCAAACTTACTATTCTAAGGACTTTATTATGTTTATTAAAAAGAACACAATAAATGAAATGTCTCATATATTAAAATTAGCATAATAGAATGTATGTAAATACAGACAAAAAGTATCAGCCTCTAGGGTATACACCAACACCGAGCTATCAAAAGAACTCATGTCATTGTCCTCCCATGCTATATATGCTCTCCTTCCTTTCTTTTCTTTGGAACGCCTTTTCTCAAAATTCTCTTTCTTCTTGAGATACACAGGACACTCTATTTTCATGTGCCCCAGTTTTCTACACTCATAACATTTTGAGGGAGTTGAGGATCCTTCTCCTTTGTGATAGGCTTTCTTTTGAGGGAAGGGTGGCCTTCTTTGGAATCCTTTCTTCTTTCAGAATCTTCCAAACTTCCTCACAAGGAGACTGAGATTCTCCTCATTTAGCTCAAGATTTTCTGTATTTTCTTCACCATCTTCATCATCATCTTCAATTGTAGAAGAGGTGGCTTTGAGTGCAATCCTTTTTTTCTTTTTATCACGCTCTTCATTTTGATTAAGCCTATTTAGCTCCAACTCATGTTCTTGAAGCTTCCCAAATAAAGTGGCTAGCGTCATTATTGATAGATTCCTTGATTCTGCAATAGCCGTCACTTTTGGTTGCCAATTCCTACTCAAACATCTCAAGATTTTGTTAATGAGGTCCTCTTTAAGAAAAGTCTTTCCCAATGAAGCAAAATGATTAATGATATATGTAAATCTCTTTTACATTTCTTGAATACTTTCTCCTTGGTTCATTCTAAACAATTCATATTCATGAGTGAGAGAGTTTATTCTTGATCTTTTTACCTCACTTGTGCCGTCATGAGTTACTTATAAGGTATCCCACATTTCTTAGGTGGTCTTACAATTTGACACCCTAAAGAATTCATCATACCCCAAGGATGTGGTAATGATGTTCTTGGCTCTCAAGTTATATTGAACTTTCTTTTTGTCTTCATCCATCTATTCACTTCTAGGTGTGTTAATTCTCACACCATCTACTATGCGCGTGGGAACAAAGGCGTCATTTTCAACGGCATCCCACACATCAATATCAATAGCTTCAATAAAAAATTTTAATCTTTCTTTCCAATAGGCATAACCATCCCCATTGAAATAGGGAGGTCGATTAATAGAAGAACCTTCATTAGAAAAATCATTTGAAGCCATCACTTCTCTTGAAGGTACTAAGCTCTTTATACAAGAGTCTAGCTCTGATACCACTTGTTACCAAATGACCTCAATACTCAAGAGGGGGTGAATTGAGTTTGTAAAAATTAGTTCACAAATTTTTTGCAAAATACTTGAATTCTTATTTTCGTTGAAGTTATTGTTTGTTAGAGATGAATGGATAGAGGAGATGTAAACTTTTCACTCTTAAATGAATTAATCAAAGGAGATAGAATTCAGATACAACAATAAAATAATTCTCAAAGTAAAGAGTAGAGTTTTAAGCGAACAAACACCAAGCTCTATCCTGGTTCAGCCACCAATCCACTTGTGGCTTACGTCCAATCCTCAGGCAATCACTCGAGATTTTTCACTAAATTCTAAGCTTTAATCAGGTGCTTGTAACCTTTACAAATTAGAGCACTCAACACCACCTTGGGACACCTCACCCTTTGTAGCTTGAACTTATTCAAACAATGGATGTCTCACCCTTACAAAACTTTGAGGGATGCCTCACCCTCTTTTATAGATTGAACAAGATATAAAGGAAATGAAACTCTCTCTTTAGAGTGGATAATATAAATTGAAGCTTACAGGTATTGAAGATTCACACGTTCTAAGCTCAAAACAAAGTATGATCAAAGGGAAGTCAAAAGCTAGTATTCAATATTCAGAAAGATGGTTTTCAGATTGTTTTTCTTAATTTTTCTAATCTTTCATAAATGCCCAACACTTTAGATTTATAGCTAAGGGCATATGATAGCCATTGGGGTAGTTAAGAGCATAAATGCTCTTTAATATAGCCATTGAGCGTAAATTCTAGTTGCCCAGATAACTTATTAGGACTTTATCCTAATCGGTTAGGAGTCAAGAATTGACTCCAAATACATCTCCTAACTGATTATAGGAGATCGTTAATTAGTTAGGGCCTTTTGATTTTGGCTTCTTTGAAATAGAATAACCGGTTAGGAGCATTTCCTAATTAGTTAGGAACTTAAAAATTTGACTTCTGTGAAACCAAATAATCAGTTAGGGCCATATCCTAGTCAGTTAGGAATTTAACAAATTGGCTTCTGTGAAACCAAATAATTGGTTAGGGCCATATCCTAATCGGTTAGGTATTTAACAAATTGGCTTTTGTGAAACCAAATAATCAGTTAGGGCCATATCCTAATTGGTTAGGAATTTAACAAATTTGCTTCTGTGAAAGCAAATAACTGATTAGATGGCTATGCTAATCGGTTAAGAGCCTTAGTCTTTTAGCTCCTGTGAAGAGTTTTCTCAAGATAGATTTCAAAGAGATTTTCAAAAACATTTTGCCTAATGTTAAAGGATACATGTAACACCCCGAAAATTGCTAGTTTCCTGATAAATACTCATTTTATAATATTTATAATTTTTATGAATTTTTCTAGAATTATTTGAATTGTTTGATTATTTTAATATATTCCTTGACTTACGTGTGTGTTTGGATGCATATCTTTGAAGACTTGTTTTAATGATAACAAACGCGAAGTATAAATGAAGATGATAAATAGACCAAGTCCAAGTTTATATTTGATTAGCATTAGGACTAAGGATCTATTGTACGGAGCTCACATTGATATCTCTTTGTTTTTGAAAGAGAGGATAAAACTTGGTTTTGAACTTAGTGTCTTTGAAAACATCTTTTTCAAACCCTTTTTGAACCGAGTTATTCGAATAGAGCTTAGCCTATTCGAATAAACATCCCCTCATGGTTTGTTTTCTAAAAGGTGTTATTCGAATAACTACCCTGTTATTCGAATAACTATGGTTTTCCAGAACACTATTTTTAAGTAGCTATTCGAATAAACTATCATTTATTCGAATAATTGAGGTTTTTCAGAATCGTGTTTTAAGTGAGTTATTCGAATAACTCATACGTTATTCGAATAAATCTTTTTGTCTGAACTCCTTTTAAACTATGTTATTCGAATAAATAAGCTATTATTCGAATAACTCCTTGTTTTTAGAACTCTGGTTTTAACAGAGTTATTCGAATAACATATTGGTTATTCGAATAACCCATTTCAAATGAGTTTTTAAATTGGTTTCAGGAACAGTGTTATTCGAATAACTTGTTTAGTTATTCGAATAAACACGTTTGAATACGCAGTCTGATATGGAAACTTTCATACGCTTTGAATTCAGTTAATTTGTTTTAAATGCTATTAATTATACCTAAACGGGTGTCTCCATGTTTTTCCCTATAAATAGCAAGCTTGGGTCACGTTTTTCTTTGCCCATTACTCTGAATTATTTTCTGAAAGCTCTAATCTGTGAAAACTATTTTCTACGCTCTTTTTGCTTAAAAACTTTGAGATATTTCTGTGAGAGCTCCATTAGCAATTCAATTTGTATTACTTACTCTGAGTGAGAGTTTCTCTTCATCTATATTCTGATATTCTATATCAAGGGTGAGGTATCCCTCAAGGTTTGTATAAGGGTGAGGTATCCCTGCAGGCTGAGACTTTAGCACAAGGGTAGAGTGTCCCTGTGTGTGAAAAGTGCTCTATTTTGTAACGGTAGCAAGCACCTATTGAAGCTTGTATACTTAGTGAAAAATCTCAGCTTTCGAGGATTGGACGTAGACCACAAGTGGGTTAGTGGTCAAACCAGGATAAATACTGTGCCTACTTCTCTGTTCCCTAATCTCTTTATTTTATGCAATTTAATTTACTGCACATTTATTTTTGTTGCTCTTTATTGTCTCTTCTCTTCTTCTCATTCCTTCTGTGCATTTATTTATTAAGTTTGTAATATTTGTCTTATTTAAAAAGAGGTTTTGCGAAAAAGTTTTATACTCAATTCACCCCCCTCTTGAGTACTGGAAGCCACTTGGTAACAAGTGGTATCAGAGCTAGACTCTTATATAAAGAGTTTAGCAGCTTCAAGAGAACATGACTTCTTCAAATGATTTTTCAGAAGGATCCTCCATAAACTGACCACCCTTTTTCAATGGGGATGGTTACGCATATTGGAAGGAAAGAATGAAAATCTTCATCGAAGCTATTGATCTAGATGTTTGGGATGCTGTCGAAAACGGCGCTTTTATACCCACACATGAGATCGATGGTGTAAGGACCGAAACACCACGAAATAAATGGTCTGATGAAGACAAAAGAAAAGTTCAATTTAATTTAAAAGCCAAAAATATTATTACTACTGCTTTGGGATATGATGAGTTTTTTAGAATTTCAAATTGTAAAACTGCGAAAGAATTGTGGGACACTTTGCAAGTTACCCATGAGGGTACTAGTGAAGTTAAGAGGTCGAGAATCAATTCTCTAACTCGTGAATATGAACTATTCAGAATGAACTAAGGAGAAAGCATTCAGGAAATACAAAAGAGGTTCACCCACATAGTTAATCATCTTGCATCTTTAGGCAAAAGTTTTTCTAACGAATATTTGATTAACAAAGTTTTGAGATGTCTTAGCAGGATTTGGCAACCCAAAGTGACGACAATATCAGAATCAAGGGATTTGTCCACAATGACTTTAGCTACCCTCTTTGGAAAACTTCATGAGCACGAATTGGAACTAAGCAGATTAAGCCAAAGCGAAGAGAACGATAAAAAGAAAAAGGGAATAGCGCTCAAAGCCACTTCATCAACATTCGACAATGATGATGAAGAAAATGAAGAAAGTTCAGAGAACATCGAGGTAAGTGAAGAAAATCTAAGTTTGCTAGTTAAAAGGTTTGGTAAATTTCTCAGGAAAAAGGGAACGCAAAGAAAACCTCTCTTCCCTCCGAAAAAGACACATTTCAAAGGCGAAGGAGCTTCATCGACTCCAACTTGCTATGAATGTGGCAAACCTGGTCACATGAAAATGGAGTGCCCAGTATATCAAAAGAAGAAGGAGAAATTTAAAAAGAAGCCTTTCAAGAAAAGAAAAGGAAGAAAAGCCTACATAGCGTGGGATGAAAACGACATGGACTCAACTGACAGCTCAGATAGCGAAGAAGCTCAACTGTGTCTCATGGCAAAAGGAGATGAAGAAGAAAGCGAAAACGAGGTAAGTTCTAATACTACTTTATTACCTTCTTAAGATGAGTTACAAGACGCTTTTGAAAAATTACATGAAGAATCGTTAAAATTGACAAAAATTATTTCTTCTTCTAAGAAAACAATTTCTTCTTTAGAAAATCAAATTCTTGTTTTAAATAAAGAAATAGAAGAATTAAAAATTGAAAACAAAACTTTAGGAATCATTGATGCATGCACAAATCATTCTTTACATGCTTCTACTTCTTCATCTTGTTCTTCATGTCATACACTTGAAAAAGAAATTGAAGACTTAAAGAACACTCTTTCTAAATTCACCTTTGGAAGGGATAACTTAAATATTTTATTAGGAAGACAAATAGTGGTTTTTCAAAAAGCCGGGATAGGTTATAACCCGAAAAATCAACAAAAACTCTATAAAAATTTCTTTGTGCATTCTAGTGTTTCAAGTAGTCCTTTTATTAAATGTTTTTATTGTGGAAGAAAAGGACATAGTGCTTCAACATGCAATGCAAGGAAAAACATAAATACAAAAGTTGGAACAAAAATGGTTTGGGTTCCCAAGGGTACTATACCCAAAACTGACACACAAGGACCCAAGAAAGTTTGGGTACCAAAAGTTAAAAACTAAACTTGTGTTCTAGGTGTGCTTGAAAGCCAGGAGTTCAAATTGGTATCTTGATAGCGGCTGCTCCAAGCACATGACCGGGGACGACTCAAAATTCACCATGCTTATTCCAAAGAATCATGGACACGTCACTTATGGTGATAACAATAAAAGAAAAATCCTTGGAATCGGCAAAGTTGGTAAGAACCCTAACTCCTCTATTGAAAATGTGCTGCTTGTTGAAGGTTTGAAACATAACTTGTTTAGTATTAGCCAATTATGTGATAAAGGAAATAAAGTTATATTTGATTCAAACTGTTGCATAATTGAAGATAAAAATGACAAGCATGTTAAATTCATTGGTCATAGAGTAAACAACATCTATATGATTAGTCTTGATGATATATCTTCAAATGATGCGAAATGCCTTTTAAGTAAGAATGATGATTCATGGCTATGGCATAGGAGAATTACACACATTCACATGGACCACTTAAAGAAGTTAGTCTCTAAAGAGCTAGTAATTGGACTACCCAAGCTTAATTTTATAAAAGATAAGTTATGTGATGCATGTCAAAAGGGTAAACAAATAAAGGTCTCTTTTAAAGCAAAAAATATAGTATCAACTACTAGACCTTTACAACTTTTGCACATGGATCTGTTTGGACCTTCTAGAACTATGAGCTTTGGTGGGAATTACTATGCTTTAGTAATTGTGGATGATTTTTCTAGGTTTACATGAACTTTATTTCTTGCAAATAAAAATGATGCATTTCTAGCTTTTAAAAGACTTGCTAAAGTTATTCAAAATGAAAAAGGTTTTCAAATCTCTTCTATAAGAAGTGATCACAGTGGCGAATTTGAAAACATTGTTTTTGAAAATTACTGTGATGAACATGGCATTAATCATAATTTCTCTGCCCCTAGAACTCCGCAACAAAACGGAGTTGTAGAAAGGAAAAACCGTTCTTTAGAAGAAATGGCGAGAACTATGCTTAATGAGGCTGCTCTTCCTAAATACTTTTGGGCGGATGCTGTAAGTACAGCTTGTTATGTAATGAACCGGGCTCTTATAAGGCCTATTTTAAAGAAAACCCCATATGAGTTGTATAAGGGAAGAAAGCTAAATGTCTCACACTTTCATGTTTTTGGTTGCAAATGTTTTGTTTTAAACAATGGAAAAGATAATTTAGGCAAGTTTGATGCTAAGTCTGATGAAGGTATATTTCTTGGCTATTCAAATCATAGTAAAGCTTTTCGTATATATAATAAGAGAACTATGACTATCGAAGAATCTATACATGTTGCATTTGATGAAACTAACCCAAATGGATCGAGAAAGGATCTTGTTGTTGATGATGTTGCAGAAATCTTGGCGGAAACACATTTGGACAGTAAAGAAAAGGAAATCAAGGAGAAAGAGGATGAACAAAGACAAGAAGATTCGCAAGCTTTAGAACTTCCCAAAGAATGGCGAACTTCAAAATATCACTCTCTTGATCAGATCATCGGTGATGTATCTAAAGGTGTAAGTACTCATAACTCCCTTAGAAATACTTGTAATCACTTAGCTTTTGTTTCTCAAATTGAACCTAAGGATTTAATTGAAGCTTTTGATGATGAACATTGGATCTTAGCTATACTTGAGGAATTAAATCAATTTAAAAGAAATCAAGTTTGGGAATTAGTTGCTAGACCTAATAATCACCCTATAATTGGAACTAAATGGGTTTTTAGAAAGAAACTTGATGAAAATGGGTTAATAACTAGAAACAAAGTTAGATTGGTTGCTAAAGGATATAATCAAGAAGAAGGAATAGATTATGAAGAAACCTATGCACCTGTAGCTAGATTAGAAGCTATAAGAATGTTACTTGCTTATGCTTGCATCATGGATTTCAAATTATATCAAATGGATGTCAAGAGTGCTTTTCTAAATGGTTATATTCAAGAGGAGGTATACGTTGAACAACCTCCGGGTTTTGAAAATCATAAACTACCCAACCATGTTTTTAAACTTAAAAAGGCTTTATATGGTTTAAAGCAAGCTCCTAGAGCTTGGTATGAAAGGTTGAGTAAGTTCCTTTTAGAAAATGGTTTTTCAAGAGGAAAAGTCGACACTACCCTTTTTATTAAAAATAAAAAGCATGACATTCTTCTTGTGCAAGTATATGTGGATGATATTATTTTTGGTGCTGCTAATGAATCCTTTTGCAAAGAATTTGCTAAGTCAATGCAGAATGAATTTGAAATGTCAATGATGAAAAAATTGAATTTCTTGCTTGGACTTCAAATTAAACTAACGAACGAAGGGACTTTCATAAGTCAAACAAAATACTGCAAGGAATTGCTCAAGAGATTCGAAATGGAAAACGCTAAACACATGGCCACTCCGATGGGCACGTCTTGCTACTTGAACAAAGATGAATGAGGTAAATCAGTAGAAATAACGAAATATAGAGGTATGATTGGATCTCTCCTTTATCTTACTGCTAGTAGGCCAGATATTATGTTTAGTGTATGCATGTGTGCTAGATATCAGGGAAACCATAAGGAATCTCACTTAAGTGCTGTTGAATGAATAATGAAATACCTAGTAGGCACTTCACAAATGGGCTTGTGGTACCCTAAGGGTGCCTCTTGTAGCCTAATAGGCTATTCTGACTCTGATTTTGCTGGATGCAAATTGGACAGAAAAAGTACTAGTGGGATATGCCACTTGCTTGGTAGTTCTTTAGTTTCTTGGCATAGTAAGAAACAAAAAAGTGTGGCTTTGTCTACATCACGAGGTTTGAATATGTTGCAGCCTGGAGTTGCTACGCTCAGATCCTTTGGATGAAGCAACAACTCTTAGACTACGGTCTTCAGCTTGATCACATTCCGATAAGATGTGATAACACTAGTGCAATAAATATCTCTAAGAATCCCATACTGCATTCTAGAACAAAGCATATAGAGATATAAGACATCACTTTATCGAGATCATGTACAAAAAGGGGATTGCATTCTTGAGTTTGTTGAAACATCTAAGCAACTTGCAGATATCTTTACTAAACCTTTAGCAAAAGAGGCTTTCTTTTATATTCGAGGAGAATTGGGCATAATTGATCAATCAAATATTTAAATTACTTGTTTATTGCTAAATATTATCATGAATATATGCTTTCAATTTCATAAACGCACGTCTTTTCTATGCTTCTGTGTTAGTTTTATTCGAATAAGCAAAGCTTTATTCGAATAAGCTCCTTTACTCCTTGTTAAAATGTGTGTTGAACATCAGCCTTATTCGAATAGAACTCATTTTATTTGAATAAACTGATTCCCTTGTTAATTCCTGTGTGTTTTTCTTCTCTGTTTATTCAAATAACACCCTCCCTATTCGAATAACCAGAAGCCTTCGTTTATCAGTGTTTCTTTCTGCCCTCTGCTTATTCGAATAATTCTTTCTCTATTCGAATAACCAGAATCCCTCTTTTATCAAGTTCTGGTCTTGGTCTCTATCTATTCGAATAGACCCCAGGTTATTCGAATAACCTGAACCTATTTCTATCAGTGTTGACTGATTGGCCTCGGTCTATTCGAATAACTTACATAGTTATTCGAATAAACCCTGTCAGCTGGCCAAAACGCTTGGCTTTCCCAGACGTTCTATTCGAATAGATCCCCTTCTATTCGAATAAACCCTAGTCGTTTCACCTATTCAGGTCCCTGCGCGCCTGTCTGTTCAGCTTTCCAGCATGGTTTATTCGAATAAACCCACTTTTATTCGAATAAACACGGGTGTCCTTTAAATAAACCCTGCGCGCCCAAAGGTTTCCACCCTCTTCTCTCTTCTCTGTTCTTCAAGCTTCCTTGCCTCTGCCTCTTAGACCTTTTTCACCCTCCATCTTCTCTGCTCCTTAGCTCCTGCCATCTTGCTTAACCCTGTGTTTTCATTCTCTCTCACCTATTCTCCATGGCCTCCTCCTCCAGCAAGCGTCCTCGCACGAAGAATGCTCCAGGCACCAATCCTCTTGATCTGAGAAGGCTCTCCTCCAATGAAGAGCATCGTGTATGCTTCATCTCGCACTTTTGGGAGCGCAACTTTGTTCAACCCAAGTACCTAGACCTTTCCTTCTTCCAGCAGCATCGCGGCTTCGACTTCCTGACTCTACTGCAAAACCAGGGAGTTCTTCAGCTTTGCTCTCACCGGGCCACCATCTATCCAGCTTTGGTGAAGATGTTCTTCTACAATCTGGCTTTCGATGGTCAGAATCTCCTCTCTGAGGTATGTGATCAAAACATTGTGATCACACTGCTGGACTGGCTGACTTTGTTCGGGCTGCAGTTCTCTGGCGCCCTTTTTGAAGATGACAACACTCCGTTTCTCGAAGAGTTCAACAAGCTTTAGGCGGTTGAAGACCTGTTGAAGCCCGGTCTAGCCCTGCCTGACAAGGGTCTCAAGGGTGGAATGCTGAAGAGCCAAGACAGGCTTCTGCATTACGCCTATGCTCACATCCTGGCTCCTCGTGGTGGAAACTACGCCTATCTCAGCGAGGAAGATGTCTTCATGCTGTGGTTCCTAATAATGGCCATCAGATCAACTGGCCTGTGTTCATCATGAAGCATATGATGAGGGCCAAGGGTAAGGAGAAATCTGACTTACCTTATGGCATTCTTGTCACTACCTTGCTGAGCAAGTATCCTCAGGTCTTGGAGACTGAGCGGGCCTTTGCTCTGACTCACCACAATGTCTTTGGAGCTCACACCTTACGGAAGATGAAGATGATCCAAACCGATGAAGGCTGGGTATACCCAGATGAGGTTGCTGAGGACGAGCTCGACCCTGCTGATGCCCCTACTGATGCCCCTGCTGATGTACCTGCTGCTGCGCCTGCTCTTGTCACTTTGGAACAGATCATGGCCACCTTGCAAGACAACCGACCTTACATGGAATATACCTTCTCTATTCTGTTTGATAGAATAGAAGGCATTGAACGTGAGGTTGCGGCCCTTCGATCTGTTTCTCCTGCTCCTGCACCAGCTTCTTCACCACCACCTCCGAGTGCTTACTTCCAAGAACTTTAGTTCTTAGGCTATCTGTTTTGGCTTCATGTTATTTATTTTCTGGCTTAAGTAATTGACTTTCTTTTGTTATTAATGCATAAATAAAATTTTCGGTTGATCTATTGCTATGAGTACATTTCCTTTTATGCATTCTTATATATGTTTATGAGACTTACCCCTCTTTTTTGCTCATGACAAAAGGGGGAGAAATATTTGATCATTTGACTTTAATTGAGAAAAGACAGGTAAATTTAAAATGAGATTGGATTCAAATTGAAAGAGGGAGCTGCGCACATATCTGATATACATTACCTCTTATAATTAAAGAGGGGGAGTAAGCTTTATACCTTTTTGTGAATTCCAATTATATGCACTAACGCTTTTCTCATTGCTAGTCTCATTAATAGTTTGTCATCATCAAAAAGGGGGAGAATGTGTTTGGATACATACCTTTGAAGACTTGTTTTGATGATAACAAACGCGAAGTATAAATGAAGATGATAAATAGACCAAGTCCAAGTTTATATTTGATTAGCATTAGGACTTAGGATCTATTGTACGAAGCTCACATTGATATCTCTTTGTTTTTGAAAGAGAAGATAAAACTTGGTTTTGAACTTAGTGTCTTTGAAAACATCTTTTTCAAACCCTTTTTGAACTGAGTTATTCGAATAGAGCTTAGCCTATTCGAATAAACATCCCCTCGTGGTTTGTTTTCTAAAAGATGTTATTCGAATAACTACCCTGTTATTCAAATAACTATGGTTTTCCAGAACACTGTTTTTAAGTAGCTATTCGAATAAACTATCCTTTATTCAAATAATTGAGGTTTTTCAGAACCGTGTTTTAAGTGAGTTATTCGAATAACTCATACGTTATTCGAATAAATCTTTTTGTCTGAACTGCTTTTAAACTATGTTATTCGAATAAATAAGCTATTATTCGAATAACCCCTTGTTTTTAGAACTCTAGTTTTAACAGAGTTATTCGAATAACATATTGGTTATTCAAATAACCCATTTCAATGAGTTTTTAAATTGGTTTCAGGAACAGTGTTATTCGAATAACTTGTTTAGTTATTCGAATAAACATGTTTGAATACGCAGTCTGATATGGAAACTTTCATACGCTTTGAATTCGGTTAATTTGTTTTAAATGCTATTAATTATACCTAAACGGGTGTCTCCATGTTTTTCCCTATAAATAGCAAGCTTGGGTCACGTTTTTCTTCGCCCATTACTCTGAATTACTTTCTGAAAGCTCTAATCTGTGAAAACTATTTTCTACGCTCTTTTTGCTTAAAAACTTTGAGATATTTTTGTGAGAGCTCCATTAGCACTTCAATTTGTATTGCTTACTCTGAGTGAGAGTTTCTCTTCATCTATATTCTGATATTCTGTATCGAGGGTGAGGTATCCCTCAAGGTTTGTATAAGGGTGAGGTATCCCTGTAGGCTGAGACTTTAGCACAAGGGTAGAGTGTCCCTGTGTGTGAAAAATGCTCTATTTTGTAACAGTAGCAAGCACCTATTAAAGCTTGTATACTTAGTGAAAAATCTCAGCTTTCGAGGACTGGACGTAGACCACAAGTGGGTTAGTGGTCGAACCAGGATAAATACTGTGCCTGCTTCTCTGTTCCCTAATCTCTTTATTTTATGCAATTTAATTTACTGCACATTTATTTTTGTTGCTCTTTATTGTCTCTTTTCTTCTTCTCGTTCCTTCTGTGCATTTATTTATTAAGCTTTTAATATTTGTCTTATTTAAAAAGAGGTTTTGCAAAAAAGTTTTATACTCAATTCACCCCCCTCTTGAGTACTAGAAGCCACTTGGTAACAACGTGTAAGTCGAACGAAACCAGGAAAATGAAATATTTTCCCCGAGGCCAAAAAACCTTGGACTGTGGAAACGATGATGGAGGATCTTACTAAACTCGAGGCTAGACACAATTTATGAAGTTTTTATTTTTTGAGGTTTTATCTGACTGATAAAATTTGGGTACACCCTATTGTCTATTAGACAATAGACACCAGCTGTGGCAATTGTAACTTTTATCCATTGGATAATAGCTTGCAGTAAAAATCTAGTAGATCATTTCTATCTAGTCACTTTTATGATAGCATCTAAGTGATATCGTCACACCACATCATTGATTGACATTTTTGGGAAGCGTGCAAAGCTTCTCAAGCAAGCTTTAGATAAAGCTTCCAAGAGAAGCTTTCTTCACCATTTTCCTAGGAGGGCACGACTTTGGAGGAGGAAAAAGATAATAAGATGTCATCTTTTCACTAAAAGTCCATCACCTTTTCATTTCAAAATTTAATATCACTTTCTCTCTCAACCCTAAAGTTTCCATCTCATTGTCTCTCTTCCATTTTCTCTCAACCTCACGGCTACTTCCTTTCATCTCCATCTTCTATTTTCTCTCTTATTCTTCTCATCTCAAACCACACGACCATACCACTTCATACACCCTCCATGTTTGCTTAATTCTAAGCAACCACATTACTTGAAGCTACATGTTACTAGAAGACATTTTCTTGTTGAAAATCACTTCCTAAAACTCTCATTCTCCTACACCTCACGGCCACCACCATAACTTCACCATCTCACCTTCTAAAATTTCTAACAACTCCATTTCTTGAATCAACATCTTTCCCTAAGATCATTAGTATGAAGATCTTGACCTTGTTCATCCATCTTCAAGTGTTCTTCAAGATTTTCTTTCAAATCTCAAGATCAAGATTTTAAGATAAAGCTTTCATCTTTCCTAAGCTTAAGTTTTCTTTCTTTCTTTGTAAATGATCATCTATTAAACACTTCTTCCATCTCTTTTCTCTCAAGGCTCACGGTCATTGACTTTTATTTTATCACCTAGTACATTTCCAATTTTTCTACCAAGAATCAAGAGAACAAAGTATGAAAAACTCCTTCTTTTTCTCTTGAATAGGTCACAACCAACACCCCAAATACCATCACAAACTCTTCAATAATTCAAGATACTCTAAGATCTTGAGTCTCTACATCATTCTAAGATGCTTTTGTGTGGAAATCAACCTCTATTTCATCCATTTTCAAGTATTACTTTGAGCTTTGCTTCAAATCTCAAGTTCTAAAACCCTAAAGTAAAGTTCTTGAATCTTCTTTCTTGCTTCATTCTAAAAGAACGTAAAGCCATACTTTGGCCTATGGCAATCTTATTCAAGCCCTAGGTACTAATTCTTGTATGTTTGCTATAATTCTAAGAACCTTTTTGGTGGAGAAAGTTTGCTACACAAGGACATACAACGAGCTAGGAGGCTACACTTGAGGTAAGAGGGAGATTAACCTCATCAACCATACTATGGTGGTGAGGAATGAATGAATGTGTTGGGATTGAAGAGTCCACGTGAGGATTCATCCACCCGAATGTGTCATTCCATTTTATGCTTGTTTGATTTTGTATGACTATATGATGTTGTGGTATGCAAAGATGATTTTGATGACTTAATGATAATATGTGATCTTGAGAGTGAACATGAATTTAATTGATTGTGGTGATTCAAGTAAGTGGCATACTATAATTGTGTTAAGAAAGAATGACTTATTTGACCTCCTTTGGCCCTTGAGGCTCACGGCCACCTTAGCCCAATGAGAGATATCTATGAGAACAATATTGGTTATCAATGGGCTTAGATGATTAAGTGTTAAAGAGATAATCTGTGAGGTTACTAGTGATTGGAGGAAGAAAACAAGTTTTTTTTTTACCATTATAGGAAATTGATTCTTGAGTGTGATATTTGATAATTAGAGGTAAGAGTGAATTAGAAACCTAACATACTTGATAATAAGATGAAAGAGAAATTAGGGTGGAAAGAATTTTATTTAAAAGTTGGACGATGGATGTTTTAGAAAGAATGTTAGGGAAGATGGTTTAGATGATTTGGAAGACAAATTAGAGTTTAAGGATTTATAAATAAGATGAGAAATAATTATAACGTCATAATCTGAGAAGTAATAACTTTTGAAGGTACCTATGGAAACAATTTTGGAGATAATTAGAAGAATGGAAAATGATTTATTAGTGGTGGATTAGATGACATGATAATTGAGAAATTTAATTAAGGATGCATAAAAATAAGCTTGAGGAAGAAATAGAGAAAATTTGAAAGATTTAGATGAAGAGGAAAAGAATGGTGAGGTAAGGACATTGTGGTATCCTTTTGGAATGTATGAATAATATGAGAAAAGATCATTCGAGGGACCTAGTTAAGATAATGCTTCATGAAATTCTTAAGGAGGACGATTTTCTAAGAGTTGTAAATTTGAGATGTCTTACGGTCGAACGTAATGTTATGATGTTGTTGAGCTAATGGACTGGGCCCTGGATGGTCAATGGTTAATTGGAACCCTATCATGTCTTCTCTTGATGAGATTGTTGTTGTTGAAGAATATTATGCATCATTATCATGTAATCATACATTGTGAAAGTCGGAATGACTTATTGTTAAGGCAGAATGCCTATGTTTCATTATCATGTGATCATTGTTAGACCAATTATGTACCGCAAGTGCACGGGTCTCAAGTAATACAAATACATAGTAAAAGTTTGTTCCCACAAGGATGATTGGCTTCCAAAACCAAGTATCAACCAATAGCTTAACTAATTCTATTCAAGAACATAAAAATAGGAAAGCAAATAAACTAAACTAATCAAAACTACAAAAGCAATAAAAATAATAGTTTAGAGATCTAGAGAAATCCTTCTTCACCTCCTATTTCATACTAATGACATGCAATCCTATCCAGCAATATTAATAAATTGTTAAGTTAGCTTGAGAATCTTCATTAGTTAAAAGTCTATGTCTAGGTCAATCAACCATAGTTTCATTTACCTAATTCACTAAGTTTCCTTAAGAACTAGAGCAAACTCCACTCATGAACTTTCTATTCTCAATCACACACTATACATGACTAAAAGGTATATTTCTATCCAGTTAGCAAATCAACTCATCCAAGCCAATTGGACTCATCGAACATGTATCAACCATACATTAGATCTAAAATCCAAATTCCTATATCTAGGCTCATTAGATTTCATCAAATCACTTAAATGATGGTCAGACACTTAAGAGCATTAAGCACAATATAGTTGAACATAACCAAACATCAACATAAACTCAAAAGATTACAAAATTCATTAATAATCATAAAAGGATTCAAAGTATTCCCTAAATACAGTTGGTACATCATTGAACATGAAAATACAAACCAAAATACATACTCGAAAGAATGAGAAAGAGAAAAAAATAAAAGGAGAAAGAAGGAAAGCTTATGGATGTTGTTATTGATGCTTAAATCTCCCTCCATGAGGAAGATAGCCTCCAACCTTGACTCCTCTAGCCTCTCTCAGCCTCAGAAATGTGAAGAACAGGCGCAGCTCTCTCTAAACCTAAAAACTATCTAAAACTCTCGTATAAAATCTAATAAAAACCTATTTATAAACGCAGAAAAGCAGGGGATGCCGCGACGTTAAACACACCACGTTGCGGTGCGCATTGAGTCGGTCACCAACACACGAGGCATTGAATTCTTCACGTTGAGGCACCCTGGTCTCGGGTCTTCTATACTGATGCAGGGGACGCATAACGTCGCGGCTCTGCCTTGCCCACGTCGCGGCGTTTACTGCTGAAATGCAAATTTGACTTCCTCTTCCACTTTTCGCCCAAATGCTCCATATTTAACCTTGTTTAGAGCCTTTCCTAACATAGAGAAAGTACCAAATCAGAAACAATAACAAATTCACTTAATCTCATATCATTTATGCACAGTTTGCACAATAACACATAGAAAGGCATTAGAATCAGAATATGACAAATATAAGCACAAAACCTTTCAAATATGCATTATAGACAAGATGTAACACCCTTGTGGGGATGTCACATTTTTTATGCAATAAAATAAAATCTTACCCAAGTTATAACGTTAAAGTAAAATAATACGGAACACAAATTAAAACAAAACATAATCACACACTATAATATATATATGATTTTGTCGTAAGTATTCAAATAATTTACAACTACAAATATTTAACAAAGCAGTAAAGAGTTCACATAATACTAAAACATAACTTGCCCAAGTGCACCTCAAAGATTTCTAACCTTCCGATGGATCACTCTCAGAGAGATCATTGAATTGATGAGTGTCTCCACAAACCAACACGAGTCTTTTCGATATCACCCATCCCATAATTGCTCTAGGTCAAGCACGCTTAACCATGGAGTTCTTATGTTCTAGGCTCCCGAAAAGAAATTGCAACTTGTTGATATGGCTACACCAAATCAATTCCTTTAAACCATCCTTAACTATGTAGTCCCATACCTACACGCCCTCTCATTCCTGCGTAGGTCTTCATAACTCTCCTTGTCCGTGCTTCACGAACGAGGATGTCACAACAGATATCCTGGAGGTCTCATAACTCTACGAACGAGAGTCCGTGCTATCGACACACTACTAAGCTCACTAGGCGCATGGAAAATCCCTCCCCAATAACGCCTAAGAGTCAAAGGCAACTCAAGATGTAAATACAAAGTAGTAGTAAAGATAATATCCCCGTCAAACTCTCTACATAGAGACACAGTCAGACGTCCCACGTAGACTACCGATCCTCTATCTTCTCGCAGTCACCAGGCCTCAGAACCTCCGTGAAAATCAAGTCTCACAAAACTAAAGAATCCTGGCAGCGTCATGATCTCAAGATCAGTCCAGAGGATAAGGGTGATCTAACGGCTCGCCGTCCTCACACTGCTCACTCGGTTGGCACTCTTCAGAATACTGAATATCAAGAGACTGTTCCTCTTCCTCTTCCTCAAACTCTTTACAGAATATAATAATAATGCATAGAAATATGTATAGAGATGTGAGACAATCTACATCATTACCAGCATGGTAATAAAGAAAACGACAATACAAACAGATATCATAATAATACATATCATCATATTATATACATCATATACAGTACTTCAAATTAATACATCATACCTTCTATCACAAATTATACTTTACATTAAAATGCAGATCATAGATGCTAATGCATACTGACTCGTTCCTACTCCATGGAGCTAAACACAGATATTAAAAAGAATGATCCAGAAAGAACTATCAGTACCCCAGGCTGCCCAACCAAACTATTGCACTGTCCAACGTCGTGTCTATAGCCCACAATCCAAAACATTGTGTAGTAGTACACAGTCCAAATACATCGTGCACTACTTGCATTGTACTAAATAGTCTCCACAAGATCTCGATTAAGAATAGTGCTTGTCGAGATCATTAGTGTGTTGCCCGTTACCACGGCTCAGAAATGCTACCAACTGTCCACATGTGGAATCCTCCACACACTAATGCCTCCAAGTTCCATAAATGAACCATACTACGCCTATCACACCCACCACATGGTGTAATTCATCTCATCAATTAATCGCCAATTTTCAACCAAATTGACATAACTCTCAATGCATGATCTAAAATTACAAAAATACCCTTAGTGCCAATATATTACCATAATTACGAAAATACCTTCAGTCTCAATATACCAATGTATAGTATGTCTCCACTTGACAGTACTATATCTCAACATGTCTGGGTCCACCACTTTGGCCCGACAGTAAAACTCACTATTCCCTTTAGTCGCGTAGAAATTTTATCGTGTTTTCACAATTGCGTCACTTTTACAAACATTTTTAAATCGCGTAAATATATTTTCACATTTTTGAACATCGCGTTATGTTTTTAAATCATTTTCTCAATCACGTAAGATTTTTAAATCATTTTATTGACCATATAGCTTAAAAATCATTATTTTAAATATGTATAAGCTATTTCTTATACTTTTAAACTACGTAGAATATTTTCTATATGTTATAAACATACTATGGAATCCTTCTCTTTTTATTTGTCTAATTTTAGTAAATTTTGGCAGCATTTTGCCTAGAAAATCCATAAAATGGTATTTCCTACGTTGTTTTCTAAACACTGTTCATTTTAACCTTAGCCATTATTTACACTGTGAAACTTACTAACGCGCTTCAAAACTCAGAGAGTGAGCTCTATGTTAGTATTCTTCAAGTGTTCTCTTTTAATTCTTACTTATAATAAACTCTCCTAATTTAGAATTCTAAAACTAAGTTCATTCATTTTATTTCCCAAAGATTCATGGGAATCAAATTCTTTTGTAGATTAGTTACTTAACCTACCTTAAAAATAATTTTAGAAATCAAATATACATTGAATGGCATGTTGGCCAATTCTCATTGTTTTACCTAGATTCATTAATCATTGTTTCTAGAAAATAGTTGAGAACATTTTGGTTCTCTTTTTCTTGGTAAGGCCATGAGCCCCTTTGTGTTCTTTAGAACACTCATGCAATCGTTGCATGTTATTCACATCCTACATTAATAATCATACATCTATAAACACATGCAATATATTTTTAAAGCTATAGGCATGCATACAAATACAATCAACCACAAATAGGAAAGCATTAAACAACCACACAAATGAATCCTTATGGATTCTTTACACACATACAATCCATTTTCTCATCACTACACAAGGTTGATGAGATTAAATTTTCCTCTTACCTCTTGAAGACAAGGATCTAGTCTCCTCCTCCTCTTTGATTTTCGTGTGGATTCCAAAACAAATCCCTAAAAATCTTAAATAATTAGTAAAATCACAAACAAGGCTTCATAATGAAAAACCATGGAACAATCATGGTTTAGAAAATCAAAAATTAAATTTTAAACTAAAGAATCAAAAACTTACCCTTAGGGAAGTAAGATAGAACTTGGATTTTGAAGTAGAATGAGTAAGATTTTGATAAAACCTTCTAAACAAAAAGTGTTTAGATGTTGTTTAGGTTTAGGAAAAGCTAATAGGAAAAATTATAGAAGATAGATGGTGGTGTTGGGTGAAGGCCGAAAACTAGAGAGAAAATGGAAAGAAAATATGCTTGGTATTCTTGGTATTTTTGAGAGAATATTGCCTAAGTCTTTAGATAAGAGAAAAAGTGAAATTTGAGAGTGAAAATGGAGGGTGCTACCGTGAGGTAGTTTGTAGGAGAGATTGAGAGATAAAATTGGATAGTAAATATCATGGTGTGTTCACATTTGCATGACATATGGCCTATGTCACCAACTTGTCATGTAATGGTCACTTGGATGGTTCAAGAACAATGGAGAACATGGTGGAATGGCCCTCATTGGCCGTGGGACTTTAGTAGAGTTAGGGACTTAATTTGACTTCAATTAAAGGCTAATTGCATGCTAATTAATTAGTTAATTAATTAGGTTAAGTTTTCTAATTACTCGTAATTAACATTCTAATTACATAACTAATTAATTAAATATATAATTACATATATCATAGCTTCTAAACAAAATTAGGATATCTAATTAGAAATTAGATTATAACTAATTAATAATTAGGTTAGTTTACTTAGTTTCCTAATTAGGTAATTAAAATAACCAAACTAGGTTTAATTAACTAATTAATCATGCCACTATTATTGACTAAATCTTGGCCATTGAAACTAACTTTGTTTCCTATTCATTGATTTAATCTAAGGTGGATATCACTTAGTGATTTTATTAGAATTGTTCTCACACCATTGATTTAATCAACGGTTATGATCAAAGGCTTCCTAGTCAAGTTTTCATCCAATGATCCATATTAAAAGTCCAAGCCATTTTATTTGGCCAATTCCTATTGGTTTAAAGTTTTCAAGCCACTTTCGTTGACTGCTTTTCTAAACGCGGGTCCCACAGACTTTTCAGGGTCCATGGTCGTTTTGGAGCAGATTTCTACTATTTTTGAGACAGTAGGTACTGTCAAACAAAATAATATTATAATAATATAAAATTATTTTATTACACAATTAAATCTTAGAAATTAAAAGATTAATATATATCACTCAAAATTGGGTTTAGCAAGATCTCCCAGTTCCGAATAATTAAAATAAGCTTTTTTCGGTTAAAAAATTTTTATTTTCTTGACTCGGAGTAAATCACACACAACAGTTAAATATACTCACGGAATAGTCAAATTCAATTTATAACTCACAGAAATTACAAAACAGTTCATTTAGGACAATATCGTACATAACCCAAATTGGGGTGTTACACAAGAACTAAGCACTCTTTCTAGCATAGGAATATGGCACAAATAACTGCATTTTAGGCAGTTATCACACCCCTAAACCTAAATTTTGCTAGTCCTCGAGCAAAACCAAGTAAGATTAAGTAAACAGCTTAACAATTTAAACCAATTTTTCATTCAACAAAAATCATTTCAATTTTCTTTTCTCTTCAGTTAAATCACAGCCAGTGTATAATGATGACCTCAATCCTTAAAAAGTGTAAATGCCCCAAAACCAGTTCCACACTTATACAATCCTTAATATGCTAACAATCCAGACAACTCTTCATGCAATTTACATTATCACAAACATGTAAGATAAAACTATCCTAATCAAGTCATACACATCCGTATAAGTTTACAAACATACATGTATATGAATCACAGAATCCACAAAATTGTAAATCAACTCTCTCTCCAATAATGTAAATCATACAAGATTGAGGATCAAGAGGGACTTTTACAACTTGTAATGTTAGGCCAATGGTATGGGTGAAAGAAATGAACGGGAAAGGAAACATACAAATATTGAGAAACACAATATATTATTCCAAGACTTTGAGTCAACACATGATATAAGAAGGGTATACAACAGTGAATGTAGAAAACTTGCCAGAACCATTTTTCGATGCTTTTCATACTTTACTTTTCATAAGCATTGCTCTTCTTTTTCTTTTCTTTTTTTCATTCTTTCTTCTTTTCATCATTTTCTTTTCAAAGTAATGCCTTTTTTCTGCTTTTCTTTGCATCTGGTTCCTTCAGGCTCATTTTATATTGAATCTTTAATACCCCTAATCATTGAACTCACTTCAAGAAATAAAACACCGTGTACTCAACAAACAACAAGGGTAGGAAGAAACTACAATGCTTTCACATGCATTAGAAAAGTTAACAGGTTAACGATCACAATGGTTATGAAAAACAAATAAGGCCAAACAGTATAAGCTTCAAAAAGAAACCTAGGAATATCATTAAGGGTAAGCTTTTTAAGGCTCATACAGTCTAAACAATGCCCTAATCATTTCCTCAATAATGCATAATCTAAGAATTTCGCCTCAAGAGAGTTTAAAAACAATTTCTAGGATAATCAAAACTCTACATGTACATCCATAAACATTCTCTAGACATACACTCTTATTATTTTCAAAGTTACACTTGCATCGAAGTGAAATGTAAATCATACATCAAAAGTAACTAAATTGTTTCACATACTTCAAGATCACATAAGGTTTCACTGTAAAGGGGGCAAATAACAACTTTTCAAATCATGAACAACTATTTCAACACTAGCTTTATTTCAACAAATTATGAAAATTGAAATATCTTTATCATCAAAATCCCTTAGTAATAGCCAAAACAAATAAAGAAACATGAAAACATGATGGTTATCACAACTGCATCAAGAAAATATCATCACATGCATTCAAATAGATCATTATAAACAAAGCATACAATGATACTCCCCCAAACCTAAGTGAGAAAAAAGTCTTCACTTACATTTGTGCTTTGGGACCTAAACTAATCAAATTAAGCATACTGTTAATCTGTGCATATTAAAATAAGAAAATACAACTAAAACAGAAGAAATATATACAAAACAGAGACCAACGTCGCGACATTAACTGCCTACGCCGCAGTGTTGACTGGTCGTCTGCAGATTTCTGTAACAAAACTCATGGGCGCCGCAACATTGAGTGTATTGCACCGCGGCGTGAGAGGTTAAACTGCCAAATTCTGCAGCAAACACAACTTTGCTGTTGGGATTGATTCTTATGGGTCTTCATCAGCAACAAAACTTGTCCAAAAAGCTATACTACTAAATGTACAACATAAACATATTATAATACAAAATCAACATACTAACCTACTTAATACCTAAAATATACTTAAAACATGCTAACAATCAAAAAACATAAAACTAACATAGTTAACATACTAACCTATATAAAAACTAACTTAAACAATACTTAAAACTAACATAAACACATACTAACACAATTAAGACATAATTAACTAACAAAAGTTATAAGCTACTAAACTAACATACTAGCACACATTAACTACTAACATATTAACAAAAACAACTACTAACACAATTACCATAACATATTAACATATATATACTAACATATACATAACTCAACATACTACTTATTTATGCACAAAATAAAGCAAGAATTTAAACATAATCTTATGATTTCCTCCCCAAGAAGGACCTGGTTTATAGTCCTGGTAGGACTATGTCTCCAAAATTGATTTACTGCGGATGAGTAGTCCTCAAAAAGTTGATCCAAGGTTATCCTTTCTAGGAGTCGCAAATTACCTCAAGGGCCTCATATAATTTAAATCATCTGGCTTCTTTATTAAATCTAATGTACAAAAAATGAAAACTTAAATGAAAAAGAACTATACAGCTTGAACTAGAACTAAACAAACTCATTATCGATATTAGTCCTATAGAATTAAACCACATCCCCGGCAACGGTGCTAAAAACTTGTTAGACCAATTGTGTACTGTAAGTGCAAGGGTCTCAAGTAATACAAATACAGTAAAAGTTCGTTCCCTCGAGGATGATTGGCTTCCAAAACTAAGTATCGACTAATAGCTTAATTAATTCTATTCAAGAACATAAAAATAGGAAAGAAAATAAACTAAACTAATCAAAACTACAAAAGCAATAAAAATAATAGTTTAGAGGTCTAGGAAAATCCTTCTTCACCTCCTATTTCATACTAATGACATGCAATCCTAGCAAGCAACATCAATGAATTGTTAAGTTAGCTTAAGAATCTTCATTAGTTAAAAGCCTATGCCTAGGTCAATCAACCATAGTTTTATTTACCTAATTCACTAAGTTTCCTTAAGAACTAGAGCAAACGTCACTCATGAACGATCTATTCTCAATCACACACTATACATGGCTAAAAGGTATATTTCTATCCAGTTAGCGAATCAACTCATTCAAGCCAATTGGACTCATCAAACATGTATCAACCATACATTAGATCTAAAATCCAAATTCCTATGTCTAGGCTCATCAGATTTCATCAGATCACTTAAATGATGATCAGACACTTAAGAGCATTAAGCACAATATAGTTGAACATAACCAAACATCAACATAAACTCAAAAGATTATAAAATTCATTAATAATCATAAAAGGATTCAAAGTATTCCCTAAATACAGCTGGTACATCATTAAACATGAAAATACAAACGGAAATACATGCTCAAAAGAATGAGAAAGAGAAGAAAACAAAGGGAGAAAGGAGGAAAGCTTATAGATGTTGTCATTGATGCTTGAATCTCCCTCCATGAGGAAGATAGCCTCTAACCTTGACTCCCCTGGCCTCTCTCAGCCTCAGAAATGTGAAGAACAGGCGTAACTCTCTCTAAACCTAAAAATTATCCAAAACTTTCGTATAAAATCTAATAAAAACCTATTTATAAATGCAGAAAAGTAGGGGACGCCGCGGCGTTAAACACACCATGTTGCGGTGCGCATTGAGTCGGTCACCAATGCCTGAGGCCTTGAATTCTTCACGTCGAGGCGCCCTGGCCTCGGGTCTTCTATACTGATACAGGTGATGCACAACGTTGCGGTGCTACCTTGCTCACGTGGCGGCGTTTACTGCTGAAATGCAAATTTGACTTCCTCTTCCACTTTTAGCCCAAATGCTCCATATTTAATCTTGTTTACAGCCTTTTCTAACATAGAGAAAGTACCAAATCAGAAACAATAACAAATTCACTTAATCTCATATCATTTATGTATAATTTGCATAATAACACATAGAAAGGCATCAGAATCAGAATATGACAAATATAAGCACAAAACCTTCCAAATATGCATTGTAGACAAGAACTAAGCACTCTTTCTAGCACAAGAATAGGGCACAAATAACTATATTTTAGGTAGTTATCACACCCCAAACCTAAATTTTGCTAGTCCTCGAGCAAAACCAAGTAAGACTAAGTAAACAGCTTAACAATTTAAACTTATTTTTCATTCAGCAAAATTCATTTCAATTTCCTTTTCTCTTCAATTAAACCACAGTCAGTGTATAATGATGACCTCAATCCTTATAAAGTATAAATGCCCCAAAACCAGTTCCACACTTATACAATCCTTAATATGCTAACAATCCAGACAACTTTTCATGTAATTTACATTTTCACAAACATGTAAGACAAACTTATCCTAATCAAGTCATGCATATCCAGATAAGTTTACAAACATACATGTATATGAATCACAGAATCCACAAAATTGTAAATCAACTCTCTCTCCACTAATGTAAATCATACAAGATTGAGGATCAAGAGGGACTTTTATAGCTTGTAATGTTAGGCCAATGTTATGGGTGAAAGAAATGAACGGGAAAGGATACATACAAATATTGAGAAATACAATATATTATTCCAAGACTTAAGTCAACACATGATATTAGAAGGGTATACAACAGTGGATGTAGAAAACTCGCCGTAACCATTTTTTGATGCTTTTCATACTTTACTTTTCATAAGCATTGCTCTTCTCTTTCTTTCTTTCTTTTTTCTTTTTTTTTCTTTCTTTCTTCTTTTCATCAGTTTTTTCAAAGCAAAGCCTTTTTTCTTCTTTTCTTTGCATCTGGTTCCTTCAGGCTCATTTTGTATTGAATCTTTAATACCCCTAATCATTGAACTCACTTCAAGAAATAAAACACCATGTACTCAACAAACAACAAGGGTAGGAAGAAAATGCAATGCTTTCACATGCATTAGAACGGTAAACAGGTTAACGATCACAATGGTTATGAAAAACAAATAAGGCCAAACAGTATAAGCTTAAAAAAGAAACCTAGGAATATCATTCAAGGTAAGCTTTTTAAGGCTCAAACGGTCCAAACAATGCCCTAATCATTTCCTCAATCATGCATAATCTAAGAATTTTGCCTCAAGAGAGTTTAAAAACAATTTCTAGGATAATCAAAACTCTACATGTACATCTATAAACATTCTCTAGACATGCACTCTTATCATTTTCAAAGTTACACTTGCATCTAAGTGAAATGTAAATTATACATCAAAAGCAACTAAATTATTTCACATACTTCAAGATCACATAAAGTTTCACTGTAAAAGGCACAAATAATAACCTTTCAAATCATGAACAACCATTTCAACACTAGCTTCTTTTCAACAAATTATGAAAATTGAAATATCTTTATCATCAAAATCCCTTAGTAATAGCCAAAACAAATAAAGAAACATGAAAACATGATGGTTATCACAACTGCATCAAGAAAATATCATCACATGCATTCAAATAGATCATTATAAACAAAGCATACAATGATACTCCCCCAAACCTAAGTGAGAAAAAAGTCTTCACTTACATTTGTGCTTTAGGACCTAAACTAATCAAATTAAGCATGCTGTTAATCTGCGCATATTAAAATAAGAAAATACAACTAAAACAGAAGAAGTATATACAAAATAGAGACCAACGTCGCGACATTAATTGCCTATGCCGCAGCTTTGATTGGTCGTTTGCAGAATTCTGCAGCAAAACTCATGGGCGCCGCGACATTGAGTGTATTGCACCGTATTGTTAGAGGTTAAACTGCCAAATTCTGCAGCAAACATAGTTTTGCTGCTGGGATTGATTCATATAGGTCTCCATCAGCAACAAAACTTATCCAAAAAGCTATACTACTAAATGTACAACATAAATATATTATAATACAAAATCAACATACTAACCTACTTAATACCTAAAATATACTTAAAATACACTAACAATCAAAAAACATAAAACTAACATATTTAACATACTAACCTATATAAAAACTAACTTAAACAATACTTAAAACTAACATAAACACATACTAACACAAGTAAGACATAATTAACTAACAAAAGTTATAAGCTACTAAACTAACATACTAAAACACATTAACTACTAACATATTAACTAAAACAACTACTAACACAATTAATATAACATATTAACATATACATACTAACATATACATAACTCAACATACTACTTATTTATGCACAAAGTAAAGCAAGAATTTAAACATAATCTTGCGATTTCCTCCCCAAGAAGGACCTGGTTTATAGTCCTGGAAGGACTATGTCTCCAAAATTGATTTGCTGCGGATGAGTAGTCCCCAAGAACTTGATCCAAGGTTATCCTTTCCAAGAGTCGCAAATTCCCTCAAGGGCCTTGTATGATTGAAATCATCCGGCTTCTTTATTAAATCTAAAGTACAAAGAATGAAAACTTAAATGAAAAAGAACTACACAGCTTGAACTAGAACTAACTAAAATCATTGTCGATATTAGTCTTATAGATTTAAACCACATCCCCGGTAACAACACCAAAAACTTGTTAGACTAATTGTGTAACGCAAGTGCACGGGTCTCAAGTAATACAGGTACAGAGTAAAAGTTCGTTCCCACGAGGATGATTGGCTTCCAAAACTAAGTATCAACCAATAGCTTAACTAATTCTATTCAAGAACATAAAAATAGGAAAACAAATAAACTAAACTAATCAAAACTACAAAAGCAATAAAAATAATAGTTTAGATATCTAGGGAAATCCTTCTTCACCTCCTATTTCATACTAATGACATGCAATCCTATCAAGCAACATCAATGAACTGTTAAGTTCACTTGAGAATCTTTATTAGTTAAAAGCCTATGTCTAGGTCAATCAACCATAGTTTCATTTACCTAATTCACTAAGTTTCCTTAAGAACTAGAGCAAACTCCACTCATGAACGATCTATTCTCAATCACACACTATATATGGCTAAAAGGTATATTTCTATCCAGTTAGAGAATCAACTCATCCAAGCCAATTGGACTTATCGAACATGTATCAACCATACATTAGATCTAAAATCCAAATTCCTATGTCTAGGCTCATCAGATTTCGTCAGATCACTTAAATGATGATCAGACACTTAAGAGCATTAAGCACAATATAGTTAAATATAACCAAACATCAACATAAACTCAAAAGATTATAAAATTCATTAATAATCATAAAAACATTCAAAGTATTCCCTAAATACAGTTGGTACATCATTGAACATTAAAATACAAACCAAAATACAAGCTCAAAAGAATGAGAAAGAGAAGAAAATAAAGGGAGAAAAGAGGAAAGCTTATGGATGTCATCATTGATGCTTGAATCTCCCTCCATGAGGAAGATAGCCTCCAACCTTGATTCCTCTAGCCTCTCTCAGTCTCAGAAATGTGAAGAACAGGCGTAGCTCTCTCTAAACCTAAAAACTATCTGAAACTCTCGTATAAAATCTAATAAAGACCTATTTATAAAAGCAAAAAGGCAAGGGATGCCGCGGCGTTAAACACACCACGTCGTGGCGCGCATTGAGTTGGTCACCAATGCCCGAGGCCTTGAATTCTTCATGTCAAGGTGCCCTGGCCTCGGGTCTTCTATACTGATGCAAGGTTGCACAACGTCGCGATGCTACCCTGCGCACATCGTGGCGTTTACTACTGAAATGCGAATTTGACTTCCTCTTCCACTTTTAGCCCAAATGCTCCATATTTAACCTTGTTTAGAGCCCTTCCTAACATAGAGAAAGTACCAAATCAGAAACAATAACAAATTCACTTAATCTCATATCATTTATGCACAGTTAGCACAATAACACATAGAAAGGCATTAGAATTAGAATATGACAAATATAAGGACAAAACCTTCCAAATATGCATTGTAGACAAGAACTAAGCACTCTTTCTAGCACAAGAATAGGACACAAATAATTGCATTTTAGGTAGTTATCAATCATACATTGTGAATGTCTGAATGACTTGTTGTTAAGGCGGAATGCCTATGTTTCATTATCATGTGATTATACATTGTGAAAGTCTGAATGACTTATTGTTAAGGTGGAATGCCTATGTTTCATTATCATGTGATCATACATTGTGAAAGTCAGAATGACTTGTTGTTAAGGTGGAATGCCTAGGAGATTGAATTACACCTTCGTACGGGTGCGAATTGTGTAGTGTAGTTCACTCGTTGAACTTGGAGGCATCGGCGCGCAGGTATCCCATAAGTGGACAGTTGGTAGCTCCACTGGGTCGTGATGACTGCGCAACACACCGACTATCTCGACCAAGCACTATCCTATTCACGATCTGGTTGAGAGTGTCTTGTACAGCCATATTGCACATATTGTTTATTTTTTAGATGCACTTGATTTGAGGCTAACGATGCTCAGACAATGACTTTCCCGATCATTCTCTCCGAAGTTGTTATTAGCTCCATAGTGTAAGGACTGGTTGCATTGTGCATAGGGATGGCCAGCACACACATCGTGCATATGCATAGTCAGCATATATGTTATTATGACATGATCCGTGCTTTTATGAATATGTGTTCTGATGTACATTGTTGAATTATTTATCAGTTGATAATATGACTATGTTAGTTATTTTATGATATTCCTATGTTACCATGATTATAGAATTACTTATCAGCTGATAATATGATTATATCTGCTATTATATGATGTTGTTGTGTATGAAATGCACTACTATATTTCGTTATGTTTCTTTCTGCCATGATGGTATTAATGAAGGGGATCTCACCTCTTCTATTATATTATTCTGTCTACTCCTGTTTGTAATTACGATAAAAAGAGCTGCGATGGAAGCAAGGCAAGACCCGCGAGGTTTCACTAGGCTACAGTTTCATGGAGGCATTGGTGCGTGGGATGTTCAGTGGGACACCGGATGCATTCGGTATGACGGCTATGTCACCTTGAGTTGGAGCAGGACCCGGTATGAGGAGATCACATTCACCTTTGATGCGGATGTTCACTTGGAGTTCTGCGTGCCCCTCAAAAAGCTTTGGGATGATCGGAGAGCTTCCTGGAGGGAGGGTTCTGTGGAGTCAACTGCTCGGACTCCTGTCCGTAGTGATATAACCCGACTGGGGGCTTTGTCTATTGGGGATCCCGAAGGGGATCTGGGCGGAGATCGGGTGCAGGTGCCCGTTCTTCAGGTGTTTGGACTTTGTCAAGGCACAACTTTTATTTGGTAGTCATATGTATGGGTATATTTATTGTTGAAGTATTTTAAGTTTTATGCTTTTGGAACATATGGTGATGTACTGAAGGATGTAGTAAACATTTTTTTTATGAAAAGCCTTTTTGTTCCTATGTCTTGAGTCTCTTGTTTATTTCAGTCAACTTATATCATCCATTAAAAGGTAATTATTGAATCACACGTTTTACAATATTTACTACTTCATAGTTTGATAAGTTTTTATAAAAAAAGAATTAATTTAAAGTGTAAGAGTGATGTTTGATAAATTTTAAAATAAGAGTAAGTCTGTCAATGTGATGCCTTCTCAGAGGGAGGGGGTATTACATTAGGTGGTATCAGAGCAGTTCATCCTGTTGAGCCGGGGTATGGACTAACTGTGCATAGACATGTAGAGATTTCTATATGTGTGTGTTGTGGATTTCCTTGTCTCTTGTTGAGATGTTACAAGAGGATTGCATAAGTTGCTTTAGGTTGGATGTTAGTAGTTACTGTTACATAGTTATATGATATTGAGGATTGTCCAACTCAATATGTAATGTTCTGTGTGGACAGGAAACTATGACTTCAACTAGGCGAACTAGGGAAAATTGGAGTTCTTCTAGTGAGAGTCTAGATAGATGAGTGAACTCGTGCCAAATTATTCATACCTACGCCTTTGGAATGGTACTTCTAGTGTAAGTAAAGTCCAAGTCTGAGTCTTTTGAGTTATGGGTAGGTTTGTCTTGGTTGTGCTGTGTGTTGTATTGTTTGGTTTCCGAAAGAAGACGATAATTGTTTGAATGATTTTACCTGACTTTCATTATAGATTGTTTAGTCTAACTTCAAAGGAATGTGATAGCTCATGGCAGGGGTGTAATTATGAACCATGGACGAGACAACGAGAGTATGGCTGCAGCAGCTAAGGTGATACAAAGGATGGCGGACGTTATCGTGCAACAGAGCTGAAGAGCTGCCCAACAACAAGAAGCGGCTACTGAAACTTAGAATTGATCAAAGTTTCGTCGTAACAACCCACCACAATTCAAAGGAGAATTCGACCCGTAAAAGGCGAGTCTTTGGATCCAAGAATTGGAGAAGATATTTGAAGGAATGGTATGCACTGATGCTCAAAAGGTGACCTATGCTACCTTTATGCTCATGGGAAGTGCCAAAGACTGGTGGGTGGAAGCCCGACGATTGATAAGAGCTGAGAGAACCATAATAACTTAGGAAGTCTTTAAGAACAAATTCCTAGAGAAGTACTTTTCAGCCAATGTGAGGCGACGCAAAGAAGATGGAGTTTCTTGGGCTGAAACAAGGGGGAATGACTGTCAGTGAGCACGCTGCTAAATTTGAACGCTTGTCGAAGTTCTCAAGGTATCTTCAGCTACAGCCTAATGAGGAGTGGAAGTGCCGCAAGTTCGAAGAAGGATTGAGGTATGACTTGAAGCGAGCGATTCTACCTTTAGGAACTGAGCAATTCCTAGCTTTGTTGGATAAGTGTCACCGGATTGAGGAGTTGGATCAATCATGAGAGACGAGAAAACGTAACTTTGGACCATCTAGGTTCAAAAAAGGAAGGAGATATGAGGCCAATCGATTCCAGCAAAAATAGTATGTACGATCATTGGAGAGTCAACCGCAACAACGAGCAAATGGAGGAAGTACTAGTAGCAACAGATTCGGTCAGACCATGAAATTTTTACCACTTTGTAAGAGGTGGGAAAGGAATCACTTAACCAAGGAGTGTACGAGCAAGGAAATGATTTGTTTCAAGTGCGGGAAACCCAAACACATCCCTAGAAAATGTACCAGATCGAAGAAGGAGTCTTCCATTAGCAATATATGTGCGATAAGATCCTCAACCGAAGGAGGAGTCTGTATATTAAGCAGAGCAGAAGCCTCCCAATCTGAAGGTCTAGATGAGAGAGATTGTATTATAAGAACTGAGCCTAGAAAATGTACTATTTGATTTGGGGTTGACCTATTCTTTTGTTATCTATGACTATGTGAACCATTTGGGTTCATTTGTGTCAACATCTTCCTTTGACTTGAATGCTACTACTTCCCATTACTAAGCCTGTTATTATTACACCATTTTGTTTAGACTACCCTGTTATTGTTAGAAATTTGAAACCTTCCTATTAATTGGATTGTTTGCCTTTTTCATACATAGACTTGATCTCAGAGAGGGATTGGGTATTTTTAAACCATATCTTGTCATTCTGTTCCACTAGAACCTTAGTGTTTCTTAAGGCAGTTCAACTTTTGGGTCACGAGATCTTAAAGGAAGGAATAGTTGTGGACTTGTCGAAAGTAGAATAGTTCTTCAATGAGAAATATTGAAGACGGTATCGGAGATCCATAACTGCATGGAATTAGCTGACTAGTATTGTAGATTCACCGTAGGATTTCCCAAGATGGCAGGACCTCTCATCTAACTCATGTGAAATGTAACACCCTCCTTAGGGCGTCACATTTCATGTTACTTAATTACCAAATTACCCTTTCATTAGAAAATCGTGCTTTGTGATGGAATTACGAGTTGTAAAATTTCTTAATAACAATAAAATAAACTTAACGGAAAATAAAAACATAACAACATTGTCACAAATAATTTACATCATATAAACATGTACAAGTCATTAGTACTGTCATATTTTAATATTTACAAACTAAACTATCAAAATATTTAAAACATTATTTAAAGTAACTTACTGCCCAAGTCCTACTAGACAGTAGAACCCTCAGACGGGTCCTCCTCAGATTCCTCCACAGGTAGGAATCCAAACTGACGCAAAATCCTACGAACAGGTGTCCGCGCAGTCGACACAATACTAATCGCACTAGGAGTACGGTAGTAAGCTCCCCAGTACTACCTAATAGATAAGGGAAACTCTAGGTGTATATTAATATTCCCACTAAAATAAGGGTGTCCAAGATGAAGCCTACTCAATCTCATATACCCAAGGAAACAAGGCATCTCCAACTTTTCAAAACTCAGCCTCCTCAGCAGGGATTTGCTCTTCCTCAGCTTCTTGCTCAAATCCTCGCTCAACGTCTTTAAAATTATAATTACAATACAAATAGACATGCAAAGAGGTGAGATCACCTACGCCAATACCAGTATGGTAGCAATGAAGATAAACACATACAATATCTCATACTAGCACATCATACATAACTACAATTATGCCACCAACATCATTTATCATCCTAACTCATGCAATAAGCAATAATTACGATCATGTCATTACCAATATTCAAACATTCAACATTTCAAGTATCATAAATTATAATTACGATAATACCCTCAATAACTATACATATGCACCTAGACTCAATATCTCACTCCCTGGAGCTAAAACTCAGATCGGAGAAAGTGATCGAAAAGATCTGTCTGCACCAACATGCTTCAGACCACGTGCTCAATTTTTGCACATCTAGCATATGCACGACAGTCTTTATCTGGTCTTGATTAAGAATAGTGTCTCGGTCCGAATCATTGGTGTGTTACGTCAGTCTAACCCACGGTACAGAAGAGCTACCAACTACCCATTGTAAGCAACCCGCACCCCAATGCCCCTAAGGTCAACGAGTGACCTACACTACGCATATCGCACCCACTTAGGAGGTGTATTCTCTCCTAGGCAATTAGCCTTATTCAGTCCATCGGACCTTTCCAATGCATGTACTATGCACCATTTACAGTTCTAATTCATTATCACATATTCGGGGTCCACTCAATAACCCAATAGTATTATGACTGTATTTTCATCGCGTAAATATATTTTCACATTTTCTCAATCGTGCAACATTTTTGTGGCATTTTCAAATCGCGTATCGATTTTTCAACATTTTCTTAATCGCGTAAAATATTTTTCATACGTTTTAAATCAAAAACACTATTTTCCTCATTTAATACCAAAATTTGACTTTATTTTTCATATTTGCATAATAGTCCCTCAAAAACATAATATTTACATTATAGTCCCCATTTAAACAATATTTTCACAACAGTCCCTTATAAAATTCATATTTACGAAATAGTCCCTCATAAAATTTGTATTTACGAAATAGTCCCTCTTTTATAAAATAATTACAATATGACCCCTCTTTATAAAATATTTACAATATGACCCCTCATTTATAACATAATTACAATATAGTCCTTAAAATTTTAATTACCATATAGTCCCTCTTTTTATAAAAAATGCAGTATAATCCCTCTAAAAATCAGTAATTGTACTGTTTCTCCAAAATTAGCAATTCTTTCTTTTACTACAATTAATACAGCTCAAATTTTACCAACGCACTTCTAAACCCGTAGGGTGAGCTATACGTCAGTAAACTTCAAGTATTGACACCCGAATTAATTTCATAACTCATTTATTTAATTAAATCAAATTATTTTCCCAAAATCATTTTACTTTACTATACTCAAACTTTTCCAAATTCATTTAGATCTTTAATTTCTCAATTTAATCCATCAGTTTAAGGACTTTGGTCCTCTTTTCCATGGTAAGGTCGTGAGCCTCATTGCTTTTTGGAGCATTCATACAATTGTTCCATTATGTTGTTCACATCCTAAATTACATATACACTTGCATGCATTCAATTTCATACATACAAACAAATATCAAAGCAATAAACATAATATCACACATGCAAACTGTAACACCCCAACTTTTGGGATAATTATAATATAGTCCCGAAATGTACTATTTTGTGAATTCTGTGAGCAGTAAATTAAATTTGACTGTTCTATGAGTGTACTTGACTGTTGTATGTGATTTGCTCCGAGTCAAGAAAATAATAATTTTCTGGCCGAAAAAATCTTATTTTAATTAATTGGAGCTGGAGGATCTTACTAAACCCAATTTTGATTGATATATATATTAATCTCATAATTTTTTGGATTTAACTATGCAATAAAATAATTTTATATTATTATAATATTATTTTGTATTACAAGACCTCTTGTCTCAAAAATAGTAAAAATCGCTTTGGTTTGACCACGATCTTTAAAAGTCTTGTGGGACCTACGTTTAGGAAAAATAGTCAATCAGTGTCTTTGATTGGATAAATTCTAGCCAATGAGAGCAAGTCAACGAAAGTAGGCTTGACTTTCTAAACCAATAGGAAAAGGTCAACGAAGGGAGCATAGACTTTCTTTTGGACCGTTGGATGAAGACTTAGTTAGGAAGCCTTTAACCTTAGCCGTTGATCTAATCAATGGTGAGATTAGAATGCTAGTTTTATGACCAATTGATGTCTACCTTAGATGTAATCTATGGCTAGGAATTAAAGATGAATCAATGGTTAGAATCAAGTTAAAAATTGTAGGCTTGAATTTAGTTAGTAGCTAATTAAGCTTAATTTGACTAATCTAATTACCTAATTAACAAACTAAGTGAACTAACTTAATTCTTAATTAATTATAATCTAAATACTAATTAGATATTCTAATATTGATTAAAGATTATAATATATGTTAATATATATTAAACTAATTGATTATATGATTAGAATGTTGATTTAGTTTTAATAGGATAATTAACCTAACTAATTGCCTAATTAATTAGCATATAATTAGGAGTAAATGGAAAACAATTAAGCCTCTAAAAAATTGAAGAGCCACATGGTTTTCAGCAGCCAAGGAGGCTTGTTGGTCAAGTTCTACTAGCTTCTTGAAACCTCCAAATGGTCATAAACCATGTGCACCATCATGTGCATTTAATTGGATATTTACTTAGCAAAATCAAACACTCAACCTCACCCAAAAAGCCACTCACGGTAGCAGCCCTTTAGTTTGGCCTCTTCACTTTTATTTTCACACTTATCTTAATTAAGCTATTCATTTCCTCTCCAAAAATACCAAGAACCCATGCATACTTTTCCTTCCTTTTCTTTCTCTCTAATTCGGCCAAGCCCTCACCCCAACCTCTATAATTTTATCTCATGATATTTCCTGAACCCAAATCCTATTCTAAACACTTTCCATTCACAAAGTTTTTCCAAAATCCTACTCTATCTTGTCCAAAATCCAACCTTTTGCTTACTTTCTTAAGGGTAAGTTTTGTTTCTTTGGTTCAAAATTTGATTTCTAATTTTTCTAACCATGATTGTTCCATCTTTTTTCAATATTGTACCTTGTATGTGTTTTTACTAATTGTTTAAGAATTTTAGGGATTTTTTTGGGAGATTGTACGAAATTTCAAGAAAGAAGGAAACTAACCGATTAATCGTCTTCAAGAGGTAAGAGGGAGATTTAATCTCATCAACCCTAGGTGGTGATGGGAAAATGGATTTGATTGTGTATGAAGAATCCATAAGGATTCAATTTGTGTGGTTGTTTATGGCTTTTATTATTTTTGTGATTGTTTAGATGCTTTCCTATTTGTGATTTATTTTGCTATGCATGATTATAGCTTTCATTATTTTTTCTATGCATGTTTATGGTTTTAAATAAATTGTATGTATTTTGTGTGTGATTATATAATTGCATGTGTTTATAATTATATAATTATTAAAGTAGGATGTGAATAACATGTACGATTTGCATGAGTGTTCCAAAGAAGACATTATGAGGCTCACGGCCTTACATCCAAACCGAGAACCAAAATGTTCTCCGTAATTTTTTTAAATTACTGATTTGAGGAATCTAGGTAAAATAAACAAATTAAAGTTGATTTAAGTTAATTATGGCCAACATGCCATTTAGTGTATAATTAAATGCCATTTTATTTTGATTTGGCCAACATGCCATTTTATTTACTAAGATAGGTTAGGTAATCGTTTTACAACATAAATTGATTCTAATGAATCATTGAGAAAATAAAAGGAATAAATTCAGGTTTTAGAATTTTAACTTAGCGAAAATTAGTTTAAATAAGAATTAAATTAGACGCTTGAAAAATACTAACGTAGAGCTCATTCCATAAATTTTGAAGCGCGTTAGTATTTTTCAAAGTGAAATTATTGGGTAAAAATAAAATAAACTATATTTAGAGGAAAACGTTTAAAATACCTTGTACTGATTTTATAGGCAAAATGTCCAAAATTTATTAAAATCAGACGCATAAAATGAAAAGATTCCATACTATATTTAGAACACAAGAAAAATACTCTACGTATTTTAAATATACTAGATATAGTTTTACACATATTGAAAATAATAATTATAAGCTATTCGGTTAAGAAAATGAATTAAAAATCCTACGCAATTGAGAAAATGATTTAAAAAGATTTTGCGATGTTTAAAAATGTCAAAATATATTTACGCGATTTAAAAACATTTGTGAAAACAACGAGATTGTGAAAATGCGATAAAATTCCTACGCGATTGAAAGATACTGTGAGTTTTGCTGTCGGGCCAAAGTGGTGGACTCGGACATGTTGTGGTGTAGTACTGTCTGGTGGGACGTACTATACTTTGATATTTTGTGACTAAGGGCATTTTGGTAATTTTTCATAATTATGGTAAAATTTGGATAATAAGGGTATTTTTATCATTTTAGATCATACTTAGAGTGTTGTGTCAATTTGGGTTATAATTGGTGATTGATTGACGAGGTGAATTACACCGTGTTTGGTATGATAAGTATAGTGTGGTTCATTTATGAACTTGGAGGCATTAGTGTGTGGAGGATCCCATATGTGGACAGTGGTAGTACCTCTAGGCCGTGGTAACGGGCAACACACTAATGATCTTGACAAGCACTATTCTTAATCGAGATCTTGAGGGGACTATTAAGTACTATGCCTGTGGTATACGATGTTTGACTGTGTACTGCTACACGATGTTTTGGACTGTGGGCTATAGACACAAAGATTGGACAGTGCAATAGTTTGGTTGGGCAGCCATAAAGTATTATTAGTTTCTATTCGGATCATTCCCTCAGATATCCGTGTTTAGCTCCATGGAGTAGGAATGAGTCAGTGTGTGTTCATGCATTATCTGCATTTTACTGTTCATGCATCATCTGCACTTTACTGCTTACCATATTTTGTGATAAAATGTATGATGTATTGCTTTAAGATATATTGTATGATATGATGATATATGTTATTTTAATAAATATTGCTTTGATATATTATGCATGATATGTAGGTATATGTATCTTAATATTTGTTGTATTATCGTTTTCTTAATTGCCATGCGGGTAATGATGTTGATTGTCTCACCTCTTTATTGTATTGTTCAGTTTTGTTTTCTACTTTATGTTTATATCATCGAAGACTAGAATGGCGGCAAGGCGAGATCAATTAGTTTTCTTTAGACTTCAGTTTCTCGAAGGCGCTGAGGCTTGGTATGTCCACTGGGACACTGGACACATAGAGTACAGTGGTAACGTGACTTTATCAGTAAGTAGGACTCGACAGGGGTTCGTTACTACTCGTTATACGGTTACTTTCGTACAAGTTATTTTGCCTATTAGGGAGTTGTGGGATGAGTTTCATTATACCCCTAGAGAGAACTTCGATACACTTTTGGGTCGAATTTCTATCGGTCAAGACATTCCTAACTAAGGAATTTGTCTTATGACGAAGGCTTATATCTTAGGTGTTATGTTTGAGTAGTATACTGTCTTTTATTGTTTCTATTAAATCTTAATAGTTGTAAATTAATTTTATACTTCAGACAAGAATCACATGTATATTATGATGAGTTTATGTTTGTTATATTTTGTGTTCCATGTTATTTTATTTAAATGTTATAATTATAAAAAGGAAAAAAATATACCACAAATATTATTCAAGTATCAAGTGTTTTACAACTTGGGTAAGGATTTTATTTATTTTTATTTTTTGCATCATAAATGTGACATCCCCAGAAAGGGTGTTACATTAGTTGGTATCAGAGCCCAAGTTAGAGTCTTTTGGGTTTGTGGGTAGGTTTGTCTTGTTTGTGCTGTGTGAATCTCTGATATTAAACATAGAGATGTGTTTCGATTTTCGAAAGGAAATGACTTTGTGCGAAATAGCTACGTTTAGTTTGTTGTGTGTTGATTTTGTTTATCTTTGAAGAAAGATAATGGAATATTACGAACATGAGCATGTGGACGCAAAACGTGATGAAGATCGTATAGCTATAGCTAGAAGCGTGATGCACAAGGCGATTGAAGCAGTAGTACTACAGAGACAGATGGTCGTTCAGTAGCGGGAACTGATGATCGAACTTCATAGCTTATTAGGATTGGAGTAGCCATTGGATGCGAGGAGCTATAACTTAGAATCTTCGATAATTCAAAATAGGAGGAAGCGTAAGGTCAATCGTTTTCAGCGAAAGTCGTATGTACAATCACCGGGGAAGCAATAACGAACAAAGAAAAGAAGTACGAGTGGCAACGATTTTGGTCAGACTGTGGTATTATTAACGAAGTGCTTGAAGTGTTGAAAGCCTGAACACTTATTCAAAGAGTGTGATCAGCTGAAGATGGAAAGTTTCGTTAGTAATACATGTGTTTCAAAATCTCGAAACGAAGAAAGAGCCAATGCAAGGAGTGTAATGAGAACGTTCAAATACAAAAACTTAAGAAGCGAGAAAGTCGTGGCATAGAGAGTAATCTTAAAACTGTGCTGTATAATTCATGAGGTAACTCATTCTCTTGTGATCTGTGATTGTGCAAATCTTTTGGAGTTATCTGTGTTTTACTTCTTTTCATAATGTTACTTCAGCTTCTAAACTTGCTATTACTACTTGAGCCTGTTTAAAACTATCATATTATTATTAGAGTTTGAAACTTTTTATTGATCTAGTTTGTCTATTTCTTTCTCAAATAGACTGAGTAAATCAATTTGATTTATTCGTGCCTTTGTTATAGAGTGATCTGAGTATTTCTATTCTTCTTGTTGAACTTGTTGTTTATACTCAAGTTTTCTCATTCTACCCTATATCTATTGAATATCAAATTTTTTCTATTGATTTGATCTGTTTATTTAAAATCGTATCTATTTGAGAGCCTGACCTTTTAAATGGATTGGTTATTTTCCAACCATATCCTACTAGATATTGCAATGCAATTTTATTGTTTTCCTTGACCTGAGATTTTTGGATTTGAATCCAGAAAGTTCATTTCCAAAATTATTGGACTATGTTCATTTCGAAGTCTATTAGATCATCTCGAATTCTTTGTTGGACTCATTTAGTAACCTATTGAATAGTCTTATTACTTTTCCTTATAACCTTCATAGTATCTTTCATGTATTTCAATTAAGAAGGATTATTCTTGATCCAACTTATGTTATAGTACCAAATACAGTGCAATTAGAAGAAAACTTGATCTATGAGACATTTTCTGTTAAGATTAAAAATAGGCAAAATAGAACAACTTCTCTTGATGAAGAAAATCTAGAATGATGCGATGATAGGGGAACTAGAAGACCAAATGAAGGAAATCACTGTTTGCTCCAAGATCGATTTGTGTGCTGGTTATTACCAGATTCGAGTAAAGGTAGAGAATGTTCCAAGACAGTTTTTCAGATGCGTTGCAGGAACTATGTATATTTAGTACTACCGTTCGATGTAAGAAATATTTTGGCGGTGTTCACGAACTATATAAATAGGATCTTTCTTTCTCATCTAGGCAAATTTGTCATTATTGGCAATAGTTTGACCTATTCTCGAAATTCAAAGGAACATGCTGAAGATCTTAATGCAGTTCTTCAATTTCTGAAGAAGAAGGAGAAGGAGTTATGCGTGAAATTAGTGAAATGCAAAATTCTGTTAGAAGCAGTTCAACTCGTGGATTTAGATTGACTGTTGACATCGAATAGAAAGGTGGTGGCGTATACTTCAAGGCAATGGAACGTGCGTGAGAAGAATTATTCAATTTACGTTTTAGGATACGTGATAGTCGTTTTGCAAGAAAAATCTGAAGATGTTTTCTTTCCTATAAAATTCACAATAATTTCAAAGGCTTGACGTACCTGTTCAATCAAGAAGGGCTTAGATATAAGGAAGAGACGATAGTTAGAATTTTTCAAAGGACTTGTTGAGATGAATTTCTAGTATTAATAGAGTTCATATACAACAATAGTTTCATTCGAGCATAGGGATGACACTCTATGAGGTATTATATGAGAGACGCTGTAGAACCCCGTTGTGTTGGTATCATACTGGTGAAAGTAACATTGTAGGACCAGCATTTGTGCAGCAGATAACTAAGAAAGTAAAGATAATTCGAGACAGGATGAGGACGACTCAGACGCGACAAAAGAGTTATGCTGATAAAAGACAGAGACCGCTTGAATTTGAAGAAGGTGATCATGCGTTTCTACGTGTGACCCTTAAGACTGGAGTTGAACGAGTGATTAAGTTGAGGAAACTCACTCTGAAGTTTATCGGGTCGTATTAGACACTTCATCGATAGATCCGATAGTTTATCAGATTTTACTACCCCCCTTCTTATCAAATCTTCCTAATGTATTTCACATATCACAACTACGAAAATATATTTCTGATTCGACTCACGTCATCGAATCAGACACTGTACGACTGAATGAGAATTTAACCCATGAGATGTTTCCAGTCAAGATTAAAGATCGAAGGACAAAGCAACTTCGAGAAAAGGAGATCGTAATAGTTAAAGGAGTTTGGAACGATGTAAGTGGCGGAGCCACATGGGAGTTAGAAACTAAGACGAGGGAGCAATACCCTCAATTGTTTTGATGTATGATGAATTTCGGGGACGAAATTCTTATTAGTGGGGGAGAGTTGTAACACCCTAACTTTTGGGATAATTACAATATAGTCCCGAAATGTACTATTTTGTGAATTCTGTGAGCAGTAAATTAAATTTGACTGCTTGTTGTGAGTGTACTTGATCAAGTTGTATGTAATTTGCTCCGAGTCAAGAAAATAATAATTTTTGGCCAAAAATATCTTATTTTAATTAATTGGAGCAGGGGATCTTACTAAACCCAATTATGATTGATATATATATTAATCTCGTAATTTTTCAGATTTAATCCGTGCAATAAAATAATTTTATATTATTATAATATTATTTTGTATTACAAGATTACCTCTCTTGTCTCAAAAACAAAAAATCTGCTTCGGTTTGACCACAAATCTTTAAAAGTACTGTGGGACCCACGTTTAGGAAAAACAGTCAACTGTGCTGACAGGATAAATTCTAGCCAATGAGAGCAAGTCAATGAAAGTAGGCTTGACTTTCTAAACTAATAGGAAAAGGTCAACGAAGGGAGCATAGACTTTCTTTTGGACCGTTGAATGAAGACTTAGTTAGGAAGCCTTTAACCTTAGCCGTTGATCTAATCAATGGTGAGATTAGAATGCTAGTTTTATGACCAATTGATGTCTACCTTAGTTGTAATCTATGGCTAGGAATTAAAGATGAATCAATGGTTAGAATCAAGTCAAAAATTGTAGGCTTGAATTTGGTTAGTAGCTAATTAAGCTTAATTTGACTAATCTAATTACCTAATTAACAAACTAAGTGAACTAAGTTAATTCTTAATTAATTATAATCTAAATACTAATTAGATATTCTAATATTGATTAAAGATTATAATATATGTTAATATATATTAAACTAATTGATTATATGATTAGAATGTTGATTTAGTTTTAATAGGATAAGTAACCTAACTAATTGCCTAATTAATTAGCATATAATTAGGAGTAAATGGAAAACAATTAAGCCTCTAAAAACTTGAAGAGCCACATGGTTTTCAGCAGCCAAGGAGGCTTGTTGGTCAAGTTCTACTAGCTTCTTGAAACCTCCAAATGGTCATAAACCATGTGCACCATCATGTGCATTTAATTGGATATTTACTTAGCAAAATCAAACACTCAACCTCACCCAAAAAGCCACTCACGGCAGCAGCCCTTTAGTTTGGTCTCTTCACTTTTATTTTCACACTTATCTTAATTAAGCTATTCATTTCCTCTCCAAAAATACCAAGAACCCATGCATACTTTTCCTTCCTTTTCTTTCTCTCTAATTCGGCCAAGCCCTCACCCCACATAACCAAACCTCTATAATTTTATCTCATCATATTTCCTAAACCCAAATCCTATTCTAAACACTTTCCATTCACAAAGTTTTTCCAAAATCCTACTCTATCTTGTCCAAAATCCAACCTTTTGCTTACTTTCTTAAGGGTAAGTTTTGTTTCTTTGGTTCAAAATTTGATTTCTAATTTTTCTAACCATGATTGTTCCATGGTTTTTTAATATTGTACCTTGTATGTGTTTTTACTAATTGTTTAAGAATTTTAGGGATTTGTTTGGGAGATTGCACGAAATTTCAAGAAAGAAGGAAACTAACCGATTAATCGTCTTCAAGAGGTAAGAGGGTGATTTAATCTCATCAATCCTAAGTGGTGATGGGAAAATGGATTTGATTGTGTATGAAGAATCCATAAGGATTCGATTTGTGTGGTTGTTTATGGCTTTTATTATTTTTGTGATTGTTTAGATGCTTTCCTATTTGTGATTTATTTTGCTATGCATGATTATAGCTTTCATTATTTTTGCTATGCATGTTTATGGTTTTAAATAAATTGTATGTATTTTGTATGTGATTATATAATTGCATGTGTTTATAATTATATAATTATTAAAGTAGGATGTGAATAACATGTACGGTTTGCATGAGTGTTCCAAAGAACACATTATGAGGCTCATGGCCTTACATCCAAACCGAGAACCAAAATGTTCTCAGCAATTTTTTTAAATTACTGATTTGAGGAATCTAGGTTAAATAATCAAATTAAAGTTGATTTAAGTTAATTATGGCCAACATGCCATTTAGTGTATAATTAAATGCCATTTTATTTTGATTTGGCCAAGATGCCATTTTATTTACTAAGATAGGTTATGTAATCGTTTTACAACATAAATTGATTCCAATGAATCATTGAGAAAATAAAAGGAATAAATTCAGTTTTAGAATTTTAACTTAGCAGAGATTAGTTTAAATAAGAATTAAATTAGACGCTTGAAAAATACTAACGTAGAGCTCATTTCATAAATTTTGAAGCGCGTTAGTAATTTTCAAAGTGAAATAATTGGGTAAAAATAAAATAACTATATTTAGAGGAAAACGTTAAAAATACCTTGTACTGATTTTATAGGCAAAATGCTGCCAAAATTTATTAAAATCAGACGCATAAAATGAAAAGATTCCATACTATATTTAGAACACAAGAAAAATACTCTACGTATTTTAAATATACTAGATATAGTTTTACACATATTGAAAATAATAATTATAAGCTATTCGGTTAAGAAAATGAATTAAAAATCCTACGCGATTGAGAAAATGATTTAAAAAGATTTTGCGATGTTTAAAAATGTCAAAATATATTTACGCGATTTAAAAACGTTTGTGAAAACAACGAGATTGTGAAAATGCGATAAAATTCCTACGCGATTGAAAGATACTGTGAGTTTTACTGTCGGGCCAAAGTGGTGGACCCGGACATGTTGTGGTGTAGTACTGTCAGGTGGGATGTACTATACTTTGATATTTTGTGACTAAGGGCATTTTGGTAATTTTTCATAATTATGGTAAAATTTGGATAATAAGGGTATTTTTGTCATTTTAGATCATACTTAGAGTGTTGTGCCAATTTGGGTTATAATTGGTGATTGATTGACGAGGCGAATTACACCGTGTTTGGTGTGATAAGTATAGTGTGGTTCATTTATGAACTTGGAGGCATTAGTGTGCAGAGGATCCCATATGTGGACAGTGGTAGCACCTCTGGGCCGTGGTAACGTGCAACATACTAATCATCTTGACAAGCACTATTCTTAATCGAGATCTTGAGGGGACTATTAAGTACTATGCCTGTGGTACACGATGTTGGACTGTGTACTGCTACACGATGTTTTGGACTGTGGGCTATAGACACAAAGATTGGACAGTGCAATAGTTTGGTTGGGCAGCCATAAAATATTATTAGTTTCTATTCGGATCATTCCCTCAGATATCCATGTTTAGCTCCATGGAGTAGGAACGAGTCAGTGTGTGTTCATGCATTATCTGAATTTTACTGTTCATGCATCATCTGCACTTTACTGCTTACCATATTTTGTGATAAAATGTATGATGTATTGCTTTAAGATATATTGTATGATATGATGATATATGTTATTTTAATAAATATTGCTTTGATATATTATGCATGATATGTAGGTATATGTATCTTAATATTTGTTGTATTATCATTTTCTTAATTGCCATGCGAGTAATGATGTTGATTGTCTCACCTCTTTATTGTATTGTTCAGTTTTGTTTTCTACTTTATGTTTATATCATCGAAGACTAGAATGGCGGCAAGGCGAGATCAATTAGTTTTCTTTAGACTTCAGTTTCTCGAAGGCGCTGAGGCTTGGTATGTCCACTGGGACACTGGACACATAGAGTATAATGGTAACGTGACTTTATCAATAAGTAGGACTCGACAGGGGTTCGTTACTACTCATTATACGGTTACTTTCGTACAGGTTATTTTGCCTATTAGGGAGTTGTGGGATGAGTTTCACTATACCCCTAGAGAGAACTTCGATACACTTTTGGGTCGAATTTCTATCGGTCAAGACATTCCTAACTAAGGAATTTGTCTTATGACGAGGGCTCATATCTTAGGTGTTATGTTTAAGTAGTATACTATCTTTTATTGTTTCTATTAAATCTTAATAGTTGTAAATTAATTTTATACTTCAGACAAGAATCACATGTATATTATGATGAGTTTGTGTTTGTTATATTTTGTGTTCCATGTTGTTTTATTTAAATGTTATAATTATAAAAAGGAAAAAAAAATATACCACAAATATTATTCAAGTATCAAGTGTTTTACAACTTGGGTAAGGATTTTATTTATTTTTATTTTTCTGCATCATAAATGTGATATCCCCAGAAAGGGTGTTACACAAACACAAATATAAAACCATAGACACCAAAATCATAAACAAAGAGACATCAAACAATAAGTGAATAAACCCTTATGGGTTTTTCACCATACACAACCATCCCCACACCACCAGAACTTGGTTGGTGAGGTAAAATCTCCCTCGTACCTCTTGAAGACAAGATCCTCAAGCTCCTCCTCCTTCCTTGATTTCGTGTGGCTCACAAACAAAGCCCTAACAATTTCAAAACAATTAGTAAAATCACAAACAAAGCTTAATAATGATAAACCATGGAACAAACATGGTTCAGAAAATCATAAACTTAATTTAAAACCAAAGAATCACAAGTTTACCTTTTGGGAAGTAAACCAAACTTGGATTTTGAAGCACTTAGAGTAGGATTTTGATGAAACTTCCTAAATGAAAAGTGTTTAGGAGGTGGTTTAGGTTTAGGAAATGACGAGAACAAAAATTATAGAAGATGTATGGTGTTTTTGGGTGTTGGGGCCAAAATCTAGAGAGAGAAAATAGAAGGGAAATTGTTCTTGGTGTTCTTAGGAATTTGAGAGAAAATGGAGTTAAGTGTTTAGGTGAGAGAAAAGTGAAATTTGAGAATAAAAATGAAGAGGTGCTGCCGTAGGAGTCTTGTGTAGGGAAATTAAGAGATTAGTTTGAACCCAAAATATCACAATTTTTGTTCACATTGAAAGCACATGGCCTAGGTCACTAAGTTGTCATGCAATGGTCACAAAAGACCATTCAAGAAGACTTGAGAAGCCTCCTTGGGCTGCTTGGCCGTGTGGCCTCTTATGAATTAGGGACTTAATTGACTTCAATTAAAGTCTAATTGCATGCTAATTAATTAACTAATTAATTAGGTTAAGTTTCCTAATTGTACTTAATTAACATTCTAATTATATAACTAATTAATTAAATATATAATTACATATATTATGGCCTCTAAATAAAATTAGGATATCTAATTAGAAATCGATTATAACAAATCAATAACTAAGTTAGTTTACTTAGTGTCTTAATTAGGTAATTAAGATGACTAAATTAGGTTTAATTAACTACTAAGTAAAAGTCAAGCCACTATTGTTGACTCCATCCTAGCCATTGAAATTAACTTTGTTTCTCATCCATTGATCTAATCTAAGGTGGATATCACTTAGTGATTTTATCAAGATTTATTTCACACCATTGATCTAATCAATGGTTATGATCGAAAACATCTTAATCAAACTTTTCATCCGATGGTCCACAACAAAGTCCATGCTCCTTTATTTGACCACTTCCTATTGGATAGAAAAGTCTAGCCACCTATTTTGACTGATTCCTATTGGTTTGTTTTGATTTAGGCTACAGAAAATATTCTAAGCATATTTTTTGTCAATTAAACTATACCGGGTCAAATAAATTATAGCAGAAGCTGCTATAAATTAAATAACAGATATTTATTCGTGAAATATTTTTATTTCACAAATAAATTCTAAAAATTAAAAGAATCTTTTCTGTCTCTCTCAGATTCGGGTTTAGTAAGATCCCCCGTCTCTGAAATATCAGATAAGATTTTTCCCGGCCCAAAAATTATTATTTCCTTGACCCGGAGCAAATCACACAAAACAATCAAAAATAGTATCGAAATAATCAAATTATTTTTATATTGAACAAAAAACACAAAATAGTGTAATTCTGTCAGTTCTGTAACATAGTCTAAAATTTGGGGTGTTACATGAAAGAGTCAAGTTTTTGCATGAACTGATGCATGTAGGAAAGTTTTCAAGGATTACAGAGGCACTCGACTATTTCGCCAGTGTTAATTATTCCAGATTCCAACAAACCCTTCAAGACGTCTCGCGATGCTTCACGTTGGAGTTTAGAACGTATGCTCGGTTGGAATAGAAAAGAGTAGTAACATGTGCTTCAAGACAATTGAGAGCACATGAGAAGGACTACCCTACACAAACTTGGAGTTAGCTGTTGTGGTTGTGTTGAAGATCTAGAGACATTCTACGAGGAACAACATCCGTAGGTATTCTAAGATATGACAAAATTCGAGGATGAATTTTTTTTTTAGAAGGGGAGAGTTGTAACACCCCGAACATTACTAGTTTCTTGATAAATACTCATTTTATAATATTTGTGATTTTTATAAATTTTTCTGGAATTATTTGAATTGTTTGATTATTTTAATATATTCTTAAACTTACGTGCAAGTCGAGCGGAGCCAGGAAAATGAAATACTTTCCCCGAGGTCAAAAAACCTTGGACTGTGGAAGCGGTGACAGGGGATCTTACTAAACTTGAGGTCGGACATAGTTTACGAAGTTTTTGTTTTTCGAGGTTTTATCTGAAGGATAAAATCTTGGTACACCCTAGTGTCCATTGGACAATAGACACCGGCTGTGGTAACTGTAACTTTTATCCATTGGATAATAGCTTGCAGTAAAAATCTAGTAGATCATTTTCATCTAGTCACTTTTATGATAGCATTTAAGTGATATTGTCACATCACATCATTGATTGATATTTTTGGGAAGCATGCAAAGCTTCTCAAGCAAGCTTTAGATAAAGCTTCCAAGAGAAGCTTCCTTCTTCATTTTCCTAGGAGGACACGACTTTGGAGGAGGAAAAGGATGACAAGATGTCATCTTTTCACCAAAAGTCCATCACCTTTTCATTTCAAAATTTAATATCACTTTCTCTCTCTACCCTAAAGTTTCCATTTCATTCTCTCTCTTCCATTTTCTCTCAACCTCATGGCTACTTCCTTTCATCTCCATCTTCTATTTCATCTTTTATTCCTCTCATCTCAAACCACACGGCTATACCACTTCATACACCCTCCATGTTTACTTAATTCTAAGCAACCATATTACCTGAAACTACATGTTACTAGAAGACATTTTCTTGTTGAAAATCATTTCCTAAAGCTCTCATTCTCCTACACCTCACGGCCACCACCATAACTTCACCATCTCACCTTTTAAAATTTCTAACAACTCCATTTCTTGAATCAACATCTTTCCCTAAGATCATTAGTGTGAATCTCTTGACCTTGTTCATCCATCTTCAAGTGTTCTTCAAGATTTCCTTTCAAATCCCAAGATCAAGACTTTAAGGTAAAGCTTTCATCTTTCTTAAGCTTTCTTTGTTTGTTTGTAAATGATCATCTATCAAACACTTCTTCCATCTCTTTTCTCTCAAGGCTCACGGTCATTGGCTTTGAAGGAACAAAGATTTGACTTTTATTTTATCACCTAGTTCATTTCCAATTTTTTCTACCAAGAATCAAGAGAACAAAGTATGAAAAACTCCTTCTTTATTCTTGGATAAGTCATGGCCAACACCCCAAATACCATCACAAAGTCTTCAATAATTCAAGATACTCTTAGATCTTGAGTCTCTACATCATTCTAAGATGCTTTTGTATGGAAATCAACCTCTATTTCATCCATTTTCAAGTATTGCATTGAGCTTTGCTTCAAATCTCAAGTTCTAAAACCCTAAGGTAAAGTTCTTGAATCTTCTTTCTTGCTTCATTCTCAAAGAATGTAAAGCCATACTTTGGCCTATGGTAATCTTATTCAAGCCCTAGGTACTAATTCTTGTATGTTTTCTTTTATTCTAAGAACCTTTTTGGTGGAGAAAGTTTGCTACACAAGGACATACAAGGAGCTAGGAGGCTACACTTGAGGTAAGAGGGAGATTAACCTCATCAACCATACTATGGTGGTGAGGAACGAATGAATGTGTTGGGATTGGAAAGTCCATGCGAGGATTTTGTGAATGTTTATGTCTCTAAGGCATGTTGAAAGGTTTTTGATGATAACAAAAGCAAAAGAGAAGATCAAAGCACAAAAGGAAAAAAATCAAGATCAAAGAAAGAAGACAGAAGGTTTAATTAGTTATTTAGACTTAGGACATTACTGTTAAATGCTCTCAAGATTTCTCAAATGGTTTTTCAAATATATGATTTCAAAATAAATAGGAAATTTCAAAGATAAACATGGCTTTCAATAAAACCTAAGTTTCAACTTTAAATCTAACACTCTTAAAAGGATTTATGTTTAAACAAGTACCCCGAGGTGTTGGAAATGACTTACACGAGTTATTGAACTTGAAAAATGTGTTCAAAGGCAAATGTAATCGATTACACAATGTTTGTAATCGATTACACATCAAACAAAAGAATGTAATCGATTACATGAACAATGTAATCGATTACAAGCAAGTCGAGAGGTTATGTAATCGATTACACAAGATATGTAATCGATTACACAAAGCCCAAAGGCAAAGAACACGTTCGACAAGAAATGTAATCGATTACACAATATATGTAATCGATTACACAAAACCCGAAACTCAAAAACATGTTCGACGAGACATGTAATCGATTACAAGGATATTGTAATCAATTACACAAAGAAGTCGAAGTCATGTAATCGATTACATGATCATTGTAATCGATTACAAGCAAAGTCAGAAGCCATGTAATCGATTACCTCAAGAATGTAATCGATTACACAGAGCCCGAAAGTTCGAAAACGTTGGAACAATAATGTAATCGATTACCTGAGATATGTAATCGATTACACGCATCCTGACAAGGTCCAACGGCTATATTAAATGCATTAAATGCATGCCCAACTACCTCCAACGGCTCTATTAATTGAGAAACTTATAAAGACCCAGTTGGGTCTTTGTTTACTGGTTGACCTTGAACCAAAAACTGATCATTATACTTCAAAACGTGAATCAATTCTTAAAATCATTTCTTGCTCTGTTTTCTGACTAAAAACGTGAAAAATCCTTGAGAGCATATTAGAGCTTCAATTTGTAAACACTTGCTCTAGAGAGAGCTTCTTCTATTTCAATCTTATACTTTCTGATTAGTGAGGGTGAGGTATCCCTCAAGTATTGTAAGTGGTGAGGTATCCCTTGGAAAATAGAGGCTCAAGCTTTTGGGTGAGGTATCCCATACTTGTTGAGTGCTCAAGGTTGTAGTGGTTTTTCAAGCACCCATTGAAGCTTGAAGATATAGTGGAAAATCTCAAGGTGTTGCTTAGGGACCGGACGTAGATCACAAGTGGAGTAGTGATTGAACCAGGATAAACGACTGTGTTTGTTTCTCTAAACTCTCCTCTGTTTATCTTTGTGCACTGTTTCATTGTTTTATTTGGATATTGTCTCCTTGACTTTTACTAATGAACGTAATAGTGCTTAACTCATCTATTCAATTATCTCTGATCATTCAATAGCTTCAACGAAAATTGATTGTCAAACGATTTGCGAAAGATTTGTGAACTTATTTTTAACTACTCAATTCACCCCCCCTCTTGAGTATTGAGGCCACTTGGTAACAAGTGGTATCGTAGCTAGACTCTTGTATAAAGAGCTTAGCAGCCTTCAAGAGAAGTGATGGCTTCAAATGGTTTTTCAAATGAAGGTTCTTCTATAAATAGACCTCCTTATTTCAATGGGGATGGCTATGCCTATTGGAAAGAAAGGATGAAAATTTTTATTGAAGCTATTGACTTAGATGTGTGGGACGCAGCTTGAAAATGGTGCTTTTGTCCCTACACAAACTAAGGATGGTGTGACAATTAATACACCTAGAAGTGATTGGACCGATGATGATAAAAAGAAGGTTCAATATAATTTGAAAGCCAAGAACATCATCACCACATCTTTGGGGTATGATGAATTCTTTAGGGTGTCAAACCGTAAGACCGCAAAAGAAATGTGGGATACCCTACAAGTAACTCATGAAGGCACTAGTGAGGTAAAAAGATCTCGAATAAACACTCTTACTCATGAATATGAATTGTTTAGAATGAACCAAGGTGAGAGTATTCAAGATATGCAAAAGAGATTTACTCATATTGTTAATCATCTCATCTCATTGGGAAAGACATTTCCTAATGAGGATCTTATTAACAAAGTCTTGAGATGTCTAAGCAGAATTGGCAACCCAAGGTAATCGCGATTGCGGAATCAAGAGATTTATCAACCATGTCTCTAGCCACCCTATTCGGAAAACTTCAAGAGCATGAGCTGGAACTAAGTAGGCTCAATCAAAATGAAGAACATGACAAAAGAAGAAGGAATTGCACTCAAGGCCACCTCTCCCATACTTGAAGATGATGATGAAGATGGTGAAGAGGATGCTGAAAATATTGAGCTAAGTGAGGAGAATCTTAGTCTCCTTGTAAGAAAATTCGGAAGATTCTTGAAGAAAAAGGGATTTCAAAGAAGACCACCGTTTCCTCAAAAGAAAGCATATCACAAAGGAGAAGGATCCTCCACTCCTCCAAAATGCTATGAATGTGGAAAACCTAAGGGCACATGAAAATGGAGTGTCCTATATATCTCAAGAAGACGGAGAAGTTTGAGAAAAGACCCTCCAAGGAAAAGAAAGGAAGAAGAGCATATATAGCTTGGGAGGACAATGACTTAAGCTCTTCCGATGATTCTGAAAATGAGGAAGCCCATCTTTGCCTCATGGCTCAAGGAGAAGAAAGTGGAGAAAGCGACACCGAGGTAACCTCTTCTAACCTAGAACCTCCACCTTCTTATGATGAATTACAAGATGCCTTTCAAGAATTGCATGATGAATCTTTGAGGCTCACAAAAATGATTTTGTCTTCCAATAAAACAATCTCCCTATTGACAAAGAAAGTTTCTGCTTTAACCAAGGAGATAAATGAACTTAAAATTGAAAATGAGACTTTAGGACTCATAGATGCTAATTCATCATGCATGATTTGTTCCTCACATGAAAATGCATCCATATCATTACCTTGTCTATCATGCAAAGCTTTTGAAAAAGAAATTGAAGACTTGAACAACACTCTTGCAAAATTCACTTTTGGAAGAGACAACTTGAATGTGTTGTTAGGAGACAAAAATGTGTTTTCCAAAAAGCCGGTTTAGGATTTAATCCAAACAACCATCAAAAATCTTATAAGAATTTCTTTGTTTCCTCAAAAACTTCAAGTAGCCCCTTTGTTAAATGTTTTCATTGTGGTAGGAAAGGGCATAGTGTATCCACTTGCAATGTTAGAAAGAACATAAACACCAAGGTTGGAATCAAAGGGTTTGGGTCCCTAAAGGCACCATACCTAATTCTAACACACAAGGACCCAAAACAATTTGGGTACCAAAAGTTAAATCTTGAATGTGTGTTGTAGGTGTGCTTGAAGACCAAGAGCTCAAGTTGGTATCTTGATAGTGGTTGCTCCAAGCACATGACCGGAGATGGCTCCAAGTTCTCCTCCCTTACACACAAGAAACATGGTCATGTCACATATGGTGACAACAACAAAGGGAAGATTCTTGGAATTGGCAAAGTTGGTAAGATCCCTTCATCATCTATTGATAATGTCTTACTTGTTGAAGGACTTAAACATAATTTACTTAGTATTAGTCAATTGTGTGATAAAGGAAATAGAGTTATATTTGACTCCTCTTGTTGTATAATTGAGGGAAAGGATGACAAGCAAGTTAAGTTTGTTGGTCATAGGGTCAATAACATATATATGATTAGTCTTGATGACATTTCCTCAAATGATGCTAAATGCTTTATGAGTAGAGAAAATGATTCATGGTTATGGCATAGAAGAATTGCTCACATTCACATGGATCACTTAAACAAATTGGTTTCTAAAGAACTAGTAATTGGTCTTCCAAAGCTCAAATTTGAAAAAGACAAACTTTGTGATGCATGTCAAAAGGGAAAACAAGTAAAGGTCTCTCTCAAAGCTAAAAACATAGTTTCAACTTCTAGACCTTTACAACTTTTGCACATGGATCTTTTTGGACCCTCTAGAACTATGAGCTTTGGTGGGAATTACTATGCATTAGTAATTGTGGATGATTTTTCTAGATTTACATGGACATTATTCTTAGCTCACAAAAATGATGCTTTTCAATCATTTAGAAAACTTGCCAAAGTTATCCAAAACGAAAAAGGTTTTTGTATTGCATCCATAAGAAGTGATCATGGTGGTGAATTTGAAAATCATGAATTTGAAACTTTTTGTGATGAACATGGCATTGAGCATAATTTTTCTGCCCCTAGAACACCACAACAAAATGGTGTTGTAGAAAGGAAAAATCGATCTTTAGAAGAAATGGCAAGAACTATGCTCAATGAGGCCAATCTTCCTAAGTACTTTTGGGCGATGCGGTTAACACCGCTTGTTATGTTATGAATAGAGCCCTAATAAGGCCAATTTTAAAGAAAACCCCATATGAATTGTACAAAGGAAGGAAACCTAATGTGTCACATTTTCATGTTTTTGGATGCAAATGCTTTGTTTTGAATAATGGAAAGGATAACTTGGGGAAGTTTGATGCAAAATCTGATGAGGGAATATTCATTGGTTATTCTATCCATAGCAAGGCCTTTAGAGTCTATAATAAACGAACTATGACCATAGAAGAATCCATACATGTTGCATTTGATGAAACTAACCCCAAATGTGCCGAGAAAGGAACTTGTTGATGATGTTGCAGAAATCTTGGCAAAGACGCACTTGGAAAATCAAGAGATAGAGTCCAAGAAGAAAGAAGAGAGACTCCTTGATCACTCATGGCAAGAAAATTCTAAAATCTCTGGATCTACCCAAGGAATGGAGGACTTCAAGGTATCATCCTCTTGACAAGGTGATAGGTGATGTATCAAAAGGGGTAATCACTCGAAACTCACTTAGAGATGCATGTAATCATCTAGCCTTTGTCTCTCAAGTTGAACCTAAAGACATAAATGAGGCCATTAACGATGAGCATTGGATCTTGGCCATGCAAGAAGAACTAAACCAATTTGAGAGGAATCAAGTTTGGGAATTAGTTCCAAGGCCCAATGATCATCCTATAATTGGCACCAAATGGGTCTTTAGGAACAAACTTGATGAAACGGGTTTAATAATAAGAAATAAAGCTAGGCTTGTAGCTAAGGATATAATCAAGAAGAAGGCATAGATTATGAAGAAACTTATGCTCCCGTAGCTAGATTAGAGGCCATTAGAATGCTACTTGCATATGCTTGCATCATGGATTTCAAACTCTATCAAATGGATGTCAAAAGTGCCTTTTAAATGGTTTTATACAAGAAGAGGTGTATGTAGAACAACCTCCTGGTTTTGAGGACTTTGAAATGCCCAACCATGTTTTTAAATTAAAAAAGGCTTTGTATGGCTTGAAACAAGCTCCTAGAGCTTGGTATGAAAGGTTGAGCAAATTTCTTTTAGAAAAAGGCTTTTCTAGAGGTAAAGTTGACACCACTCTTTTCATAAAACACAAAATGCATGACATTCTTCTAGTTCAAATCTATGTTGATGACATTATATTTGGAGCTACTAACAACTCTCTTTGTAAAGAATTTTCAAATATTATGCAAAGTGAGTTTGAGATGTCCATGATGGGTGAGCTCAACTTCTTCCTTGGTCTACAAATCAAGCAAACAAGAGAAGGAACATTTATAAGCCAATCCAAGTATTGCAAGGAGCTGCTCAAAAAGTTTGGAATGGACAATGCCAAGCATATGGCTACTCCTATGGGCACCTCTTGCTATTTGGACAAGGATGAAGGAGGTAAATCAAGAGAAATTACAAAATATAGAGGTATGATTGGCTCACTCCTTTATCTCACCGCAAGTAGGCCCGATATAATGTTTAGTGTATGCATGTGTGCTAGATATCAAGCTAATCCTAAGGAATCACACCTAAGTGTCATAAGAGAATAATGAAATATCTAATAGGCACATCACAAATGGGTTTATGGTACCCTAAGGGTGCCTCATGTAGTCTTATTGGATATTCCGATTCTGATTTTGCTGGATGCAAAATGGATCGAAAGAGCACTAGTGGGACATGCCACTTGCTAGAAGCTCACTAGTTTCTTGGCACAAAGAAGAAACAAAATAGTGTGGCATTATCCACACCAAGTCAATATGTTGCACTGGGAGTTGTCAGTGCTCAAGTCCTTTGGATGAAACAAAGAACTCTTGGACTATGGTCTTGAGCTTGATCACATTCCCATAAAATGTGATAATACTAGTGCAATTAACTTGTCAAAAATCCCATTTTGCATTCTAGAACTAAGCATATTGAAATAAGACATCATTTCATTAGAGATCATGTTCAAAGAGGTGATTGCATACTTGAATTTGTTGAAACAACTAAGCAATTAGCTAATATTTTCACCAAACCCCTTGCAAAAGAAGCATTTTTCTACATTAGAAACGAATCGGGTATATTGGACCATTCATGCATAAATTAAATATTTGCTGCATAATCCTAAAACAAAAGCCTAAGCTTGCGTTTTTCTGCATAATTATGCCACACTGCTGCACAATTTCTGAATTTTCATTATATATATTTGAATCCCATACTAACTTGAGCGTCGGAGGTTTCCCCCAAATTATTTTGCAGGTGCTCCCTCATGTCCAACTTTGACAAGAAGGGTGAAATTCAACAAATCAAAAATCACCAAAAAGGGTGAAATTCTTGGTAAACATGATAATTTTGATCAATTATATTAGTTGAATCATAATGTGATTAATCTATATGCTTGGATGATGATTTGAATTGATTTGAGTTGCTTTAAAACTGTTTTGGGTGGATTAAAATTGATTATATGTTGTTTGGAACGCAAAATCTGAGTTAAAGAGTGCTGGTAATCGATTACAATGCCTTTGTAATCGACTACACAGGTTCTGTCACGCATGTAATCGATTACACACATTTTGTAATCGACATAACCAACTCGAGACTCAGGTAATCGATTACATCATCTATGTAATCGATTACAAGGTTCCTCAGAATCATGTAATCGATTACACTAAAAATGTAATCGATTACATACCTACCAGAAGCATGTAATCGATTACACCAAAATGTAATCGATTACACACCCACTGAATGCATGTAATCGATTACACACTCAATGTAATCGACATACACGGGGTTTTTTTAAAAGGCTCCCGACGCGTAGTGGTCATTTCTTTTGGCCCCGTTCATCTTCCTCGTTCTCTCCCTCTCGCACCCACGCACCTCGATCTCAAAACCTCTCATTTCTCACTCAAATTTCCATCAAAACTCATCATTTCGCCTCTCTCAATCTCGGAAATCCCCTCTCCACATAACCCACCGATCAAATCTCCTCAAATCCCTCATCCAAAATCTCCCCATCTTCTCTCACGAACACCCTCTCCACTTTTCTAACCTAATTTCGTCCCTCTCTCTCTCTCACTCATCCCCAACCATTTACCACTCAACCCGTGCTTCTCTCTCTCATCAATGGCCGAATCCTCCCATCGCCGAAGCGCCCAAGAACAGGGGCTGCCGTTGGAAGTTCCTCCGTGGCTCTACACGCAATATCTCTCGGGTTGGACCTCACGAGGCACTTCTCCACCGTGAAGAAAGCCGAGTTGTTCAGAAGAACTTCCAGCCTTCGCAAGATCATCTCTCCTGTGTATCTACCCATCACCTTCTCGTGAGAGTGAACCCTTAGTGAGCTTTAGGACAATAGAACACTTAGGCTTGGCTGGGATTCCTAAGTATAGAGAAGGCCATCTACCCTAACCTTGTCCGAGTGTTTTATGCTAACCTCGAAGGTTGAGGATAATTGCATCATTTCGAGGTGAAAAAGCAACAAATCAAAGTTAACCATGACAGAATGGTATAGGCTCACCAAGCTCACTCCCGATGGAGCCCGGTTCGTGTGGAATGCCAAAGTCCGGGGGCATGAGTTTGAGCACAAGGCTGCTCTTCTCTCTCTTGATTAGGACTGCTACCACCTCCCCAAAGTGATCCTAGACGCAGAATAATGGCCACTGGCCTCACTATGGAAAACAGGGTCCTCCACTACCTCTTGGTTCGTGGATTGATTCCCGAGGAGGAAATTACTCCCAAGTCCTCAAGGACGATGTAGTGGCATTATGGGCAATGACCACAGGGCACCCAATCAACTGGGGATACTACATTCTACAAAGATATGCTAGACATCAAGAAAAAGAAGAACTCTGCTCTCCCCTTCGCCATGTTAGTCACCACAATTCTTGAGTATTGTCGCATTTCGCTGACTGAAGAGTCCAAGGACACCACCTCCAAGGGACCCCAATCAATTGGGCTGCATACTCCGAAGAAGCTTCACTCTACAAGATGGAGGATAGGTGGCATTACATTACTCATGGCACATTTGGCCATATCCATCACGATCCGACAGGATGATGAGGGGGCTCAAGATCCCGCCTCTGCTCCTCGCTCCAGCCTTCTCTTGATCTTCTCGCTCCAAGAGATGCGCAACCCGAGCGCCAACGTCAACACGCGCATGGATCATATAGAGCAAAAGATCGACCACCTTGAGCCGAGGATGGACTACTCGCACCAGAGCTTGCCTCCATTCGATCCCTCTTACGTGGACCTCCCGTTCCCGAGAGTCCCGCCGCCGCCGCCCCCCCACATCCTCTCGCCCTCCGATCCCATTTCCTTCGCCGGTCCATCCGGAGTTCCCGCCGATGATGAGGAGCTTCCGGATTCTCGACGACGATCTTATGCCCGGCCGATGATGACATTGGTCTAGGAGACTCTCACGGATCCGTAGGGTGATGTCTTTTGTGACAACCGAGGACACCGATAGTGATCCCGGCCTTATGCCTTGATTTGTTTTTCCGCCTTGTACTTTTTTTTTTTTTTTAACTCGATTATATAAAATTGGTATACCTTTATGGTTATCTTTTGATTATTGCCTACTTGGTTGTGACATGTTTCTTTGTACATGCCGATTATTAATACATAAACGTGTTTTCACTTTGAATGGTTGGTCATTGGAATATTGCTTGACCGATCTTAGTGGCTTTTCTCGTTATGGCAAACAATTGGGAATCATGAACTATAACTCGACATGTCATTCCATTTTTTTTATGCTTATGTCTTTTTGATAATGCCAACGGGAGAAAATAAGGAAAAAAGGTTGCATGAGTACGGGGAGTTATTGAAGGAAAAATGAAATGTAATTAAAGGTTGCATACGAGTACGGGGAGTTATTGAACTTTTAAGTTATTAAGCTTTTCATATGCAAAATCTAACCCAATATCATGCATAATCTCCTGGGACAAAGATTGTAACTAAATGACTATGATATACAAATGCAAAAACTCTTTCTTTTTCCTATGATCAGTTTGTCATCATCAAAAAGGGGGAGAATGTGAATGCTTATGTCTCTAAGGCATGTTGAAAGGTTTTTGATGATAACAAAAGCAAAAGAGAAGATCAAAGCACAAAAGGAAAAAATCAAGATCAAAGAAAGAAGACAGAAGGTTTAATTAGTTATTTAGACTTAGGACATTACTGTTAAATGCTCTCAAGATTTCTCAAATGGTTTTTCAAATATATGATTTCAAAATAAATAGGAAATTTCAAAGATAAACATGGCTTTCAATAAAACCTAAGTTTCAACTTTAAATCTAACACTCTTAAAAGGATTTATGTTTAAACAAGTACCCTGAGGTGTTGGAAATGACTTACACGAGTTATTGAACTTGAAAAATGTGTTCAAAGGCAAATGTAATCGATTACACAATGTTTGTAATCGATTACACATCAAACAAAGAATGTAATCGATTACATGAACAATGTAATCGACACAAGCAAGTCGAGGTTATGTAATCGATTACACAAGATATGTAATCGATTACACAAAGCCCGTAAAGGCAAAGAACACGTTCGACAAGAAATGTAATCGATTACACAATATATGTAATCGATTACACAAAACCCGTAAACTCAAAAACATGTTCGACGAGACATGTAATCGACACAAGGATATTGTAATCAATTACACAAAGAAGTCGAAGTCATGTAATCGATTACATGATCATTGTAATCGATTACAAGCAAAGTCGAAGCCATGTAATCGATTACCTCAAGAATGTAATCGATTACACAGAGCCCGTAAAGTTCGTAAAACGTTGGAACAATAATGTAATCGACACCGAGATATGTAATCGATTACACGCATCTGACAAGGTCCAACGCTATATTAAATGCATTAAATGCATGCCCAACTACCTCCAACGGCTCTATTAATTGAGAAACTTATAAATACCCAGATTGGGTCTTTGTTTACTATTGACCTTGAACCAAAAACGATCATTATACTTCAAAACGTGAATCAATTCTTAAAATCATTTCTTGCTCTGTTTTCGACTAAAAACGTGAAAAATCCTTGAGAGCATATTAGAGCTTCAATTTGTAAACACTTGCTCTAGAGAGAGCTTCTTCTATTTCAATCTTATACTTTCGATTAGTGAGGGTGAGGTATCCTCAAGTATTGTAAGGGTGAGGTATCCCTTGGAAAATAGAGGCTCAAGCTTTTGGGTGAGGTATCCCATACTGTTGAGTGCTCAAGGTTGTAGTGGTTTTTCAAGCACCCATTGAAGCTTGAAGATATAGTGGAAAATCTCAAGGTGTTGCTTAGGGACTGGACATAGATCACAAGTGGAGTAGTGATTGAACCAGGATAAACGACTGTGTTTGTTTCTCTAAACTCTCCTCTGTTCATCTTTGTGCACTGTTTCATTGTTTTATTTGGATATTGTCTCCTTGACTATTACGTTCATCAGTAAAAGTGCTTAACTCATCTATTCAATTATCTCTGATCATTCAATAGCTTCAACGAAAATTGATTGTCAAACGATTTGCGAAAGATTTGTGAACTTATTTTTAACTACTCAATTCACCCCCTCTTGAGTATTGAGGCCACTTGGTAACAAGTGGTATCAGAGCTAGACTCTTGTATAAAGAGCTTAGCAGCTTCAAGAGAAGTGATGGCTTCAAATGGTTTTTCAAATGAAGGTTCTTCTATAAATAGACCTCCTTATTTCAATGGGGATGGCTATGCCTATTGGAAAGAAAGGATGAAAATTTTTATTGAAGCTATTGACTTAGATGTGTGGGACGCAGCTTGAAAATGGTGCTTTTGTCCCTACACAAACTAAGGATGGTGTGACAATTAATACACCTAGAAGTGATTGGACCGATGATGATAAAAAGAAGGTTCAATATAATTTGAAAGCCAAGAACATCATCACCACATCTTTGGGGTATGATGAATTCTTTAGGGTGTCAAACTGTAAGACCGCAAAAGAAATGTGGGATACCCTACAAGTAACTCATGAAGGCACTAGTGAGGTAAAAAGATCTCGAATAAACACTCTTACTCATGAATATGAATTGTTTAGAATGAACCAAGGTGAGAGTATTCAAGATATGCAAAAGAGATTTACTCATATTGTTAATCATCTCATCTCATTGGGAAAGACATTTCCTAATGAGGATCTTATTAACAAAGTCTTGAGATGTCTAAGCAGAATTGGCAACCCAAGGTAATCTGCGATTGCATGGAATCAAGAGATTTATCAACCATGTCTCTAGCCACCCTATTCGGAAAACTTCAAGAGCATGAGCTGGAACTAAGTAGGCTCAATCAAAATGAAGAACATGACAAAAAGAAGAAGGGAATTGCACTCAAGGCCACCTCTCCCATACTTGAAGATGATGATGAAGATGGTGAAGAGGATGCTGAAAATATTGAGCTAAGTGAGGAGAATCTTAGTCTCCTTGTAAGAAAATTCGGAAGATTCTTGAAGAAAAGGGATTTCAAAGAAGACCACCGTTTCCTCAAAAGAAAGCATATCACAAAGGAGAAGGATCCTCCACTCCTCCAAAATGCTATGAATGTGGAAAACCAAGCACATGAAAATGGAGTGTCCTATATATCTCAAGAAGACGGAGAAGTTTGAGAAAAGACCCTCCAAGGAAAAGAAAGGAAGAAGAGCATATATAGCTTGGGAGGACAATGACTTAAGCTCTTCCGATGATTCTGAAAATGAGGAAGCCCATCTTTGCCTCATGGCTCAAGGAGAAGAAAGTGGAGAAAGCGACACCGAGGTAACCTCTTCTAACCTAGAACCTCCACCTTCTTATGATGAATTACAAGATGCCTTTCAAGAATTGCATGATGAATCTTTGAGGCTCACAAAAATGATTTTGTCTTCCAATAAAACAATCTCCCTATTGACAAAGAAAGTTTCTGCTTTAACCAAGGAGATAAATGAACTTAAAATTGAAAATGAGACTTTAGGACTCATAGATGCTAATTCATCATGCATGATTTGTTCCTCACATGAAAATGCATCCATATCATTACCTTGTCTATCATGCAAAGCTTTTGAAAAAGAAATTGAAGACTTGAACAACACTCTTGCAAAATTCACTTTTGGAAGAGACAACTTGAATGTGTTGTTAGGGAGACAAAAATGTGTTTTCCAAAAAGCCGGTTTAGGATTTAATCCAAACAACCATCAAAAATCTTATAAGAATTTCTTTGTTTCCTCAAAAACTTCAAGTAGCCCCTTTGTTAAATGTTTTCATTGTGGTAGGAAAGGGCATAGTGCATCCACTTGCAGTGTTAGAAAGAACATAAACACCAAGGTTGGAATCAAAGGGTTTGGGTCCCTAAAGGCACCATACCTAATTCTAACACACAAGGACCCAAAACAATTTGGGTACCAAAAGTTAAATCTTGAATGTGTGTTGTAGGTGTGCTTGAAGACCAAGAGCTCAAGTTGGTATCTTGATAGTGGTTGCTCCAAGCACATGACCGGAGATGGCTCCAAGTTCTCCTCCCTTACACACAAGAAACATGGTCATGTCACATATGGTGACAACAACAAAGGGAAGATTCTTGGAATTGGCAAAGTTGGTAAGATCCCTTCATCATCTATTGATAATGTCTTACTTGTTGAAGGACTTAAACATAATTTACTTAGTATTAGTCAATTGTGTGATAAAGGAAATAGAGTTATATTTGACTCCTCTTGTTGTATAATTGAGGGAAAGGATGACAAGCAAGTTAAGTTTGTTGGTCATAGGGTCAATAACATATATATGATTAGTCTTGATGACATTTCCTCAAATGATGCTAAATGCTTTATGAGTAGAGAAAATGATTCATGGTTATGGCATAGAAGAATTGCTCACATTCACATGGATCACTTAAACAAATTGGTTTCTAAAGAACTAGTAATTGGTCTTCCAAAGCTCAAATTTGAAAAAGACAAACTTTGTGATGCATGTCAAAAGGGAAAACAAGTAAAGGTCTCTCTCAAAGCTAAAAACATAGTTTCAACTTCTAGACCTTTACAACTTTTGCACATGGATCTTTTTGGACCCTCTAGAACTATGAGCTTTGGTGGGAATTACTATGCATTAGTAATTGTGGATGATTTTTCTAGATTTACATGGACATTATTCTTAGCTCACAAAAATGATGCTTTTCAATCATTTAGAAAACTTGCCAAAGTTATCCAAAACGAAAAAGGTTTTTGTATTGCATCCATAAGAAGTGATCATGGTGGTGAATTTGAAAATCATGAATTTGAAACTTTTGTGATGAACATGGCATTGAGCATAATTTTTCTGCCCTAGAACACCACAACAAAATGGTGTTGTAGAAAGGAAAAATCGATCTTTAGAAGAAATGGCAAGAACTATGCTCAATGAGGCCAATCTTCCTAAGTACTTTTAATGATGCGTTAACACCGCTTGTTATGTTATGAATAGAGCCCTAATAAGGCCAATTTTAAAGAAAACCCCATATGAATTGTACAAAGGAAGGAAACCTAATGTGTCACATTTTCATGTTTTTGGATGCAAATGCTTTGTTTTGAATAATGGAAAGGATAACTTGGGGAAGTTTGATGCAAAATCTGATGAGGGAATATTCATTGGTTATTCTATCCATAGCAAGGCCTTTAGAGTCTATAATAAACGAACTATGACCATAGAAGAATCCATACATGTTGCATTTGATGAAACTAACCCAAATGTGCCGAGAAAGGAACTTGTTGATGATGTTGCAGAAATCTTGGCAAAGACGCACTTGGAAAATCAAGAGATAGAGTCCAAGAAGAAAGAAGAAGAGAGACTCCTTGATCACTCATGGCAAGAAAATTCTAAAATCTCGGATCTACCCAAGGAATGGAGGACTTCAAGGTATCATCCTCTTGACAAGGTGATAGGTGATGTATCAAAAGGGGTAATCACTCGAAACTCACTTAGAGATGCATGTAATCATCTAGCCTTTGTCTCTCAAGTTGAACCTAAAGACATAAATGAGGCCATTAACGATGAGCATTGGATCTTGGCCATGCAAGAAGAACTAAACCAATTTGAGAGGAATCAAGTTTGGGAATTAGTTCCAAGGCCCAATGATCATCCTATAATTGGCACCAAATGGGTCTTTAGGAACAAACTTGATGAAACGGGTTTAATAATAAGAAATAAAGCTAGGCTTGTAGCTAAGGGATATAATCAAGAAGAAGGCATAGATTATGAAGAAACTTATGCTCCCGTAGCTAGATTAGAGGCCATTAGAATGCTACTTGCATATGCTTGCATCATGGATTTCAAACTCTATCAAATGGATGTCAAAAGTGCCTTTTTAAATGGTTTTATACAAGAAGAGGTGTATGTAGAACAACCTCCTGGTTTTGAGGACTTTGAAATGCCCAACCATGTTTTTAAATTAAAAAAGGCTTTGTATGGCTTGAAACAAGCTCCTAGAGCTTGGTATGAAAGGTTGAGCAAATTTCTTTTAGAAAAGCCTTTTTCTAGAGGTAAAGTTGACACCACTCTTTTCATAAAACACAAAATGCATGACATTCTTCTAGTTCAAATCTATGTTGATGACATTATATTTGGAGCTACTAACAACTCTCTTTGTAAAGAATTTTCAAATATTATGCAAAGTGAGTTTGAGATGTCCATGATGGGTGAGCTCAACTTCTTCCTTGGTCTACAAATCAAGCAAACAAGAGAAGGAACATTTATAAGCCAATCCAAGTATTGCAAGGAGCTGCTCAAAAAGTTTGGAATGGACAATGCCAAGCATATGGCTACTCCTATGGGCACCTCTTGCTATTTGGACAAGGATGAAGGAGGTAAATCAAGTAGAAATTACAAAATATAGAGGTATGATTGGCTCACTCCTTTATCTCACCGCAAGTAGGCCCGATATAATGTTTAGTGTATGCATGTGTGCTAGATATCAAGCTAATCCTAAGGAATCACACCTAAGTGTCATAAGAGAATAATGAAATATCTAATAGGCACATCACAAATGGGTTTATGGTACCCTAAGGGTGCCTCATGTAGTCTTATTGGATATTCCGATTCTGATTTTGCTGGATGCAAAATGGATCGAAAGAGCACTAGTGGGACATGCCACTTGCTAGAAGCTCACTAGTTTCTTGGCACAAAGAAGAAACAAAATAGTGTGGCATTATCCACAAATTTTTGAATATGTTGCGGTATTTGGGAGTTGTCTTTGTGCTCAAGTCCTTTGGATGAAACAAAGAACTCTTGGACTATGGTCTTGAGCTTGATCACATTCCCATAAAATGTGATAATACTAGTGCAATTAACTTGTCAAAAAATCCCATTTTGCATTCTAGAACTAAGCATATTGAAATAAGACATCATTTCATTAGAGATCATGTTCAAAGAGGTGATTGCATACTTGAATTTGTTGAAACAACTAAGCAATTAGCTGATATTTTCACCAAACCCCTTGCAAAAGAAGCATTTTTCTACATTAGAAACGAATCTGGGTATATTGGACCATTCATGCATAAATTAAATATTTGCTGCATAATCCTAAAACAAAAGCCTAAGCTTGCGTTTTTCTGCATAATTATGCCACACTGCTGCACAATTTCTGAATTTTCATTATATATATTTGAATCCCATACTAACTTGAGCGTCGGAGGTTTCCCCAAATTATTTTGCAGGTGCTCCTCATGTCCAACTTTGACAAGAAGGGTGAAATTCAACAAATTCAAAAATCACCAAAAAGGGTGAAATTCTTGGTAAACATGATAATTTTGATCAATTATATTAGTTGAATCATAATGTGATTAATCTATATGCTTGGATGATGATTTGAATTGATTTGAGTTGCTTTAAAACTGTTTTGGGTGGATTAAAATTGATTATATGTTGTTTGGAACGCAAAATCTGAGTTAAAGAGTCTTGTAATCGATTACAATGCCTTTGTAATCGATTACACAAATTCTCAATCACGCATGTAATCGATTACACACATTTTGTAATCGATTACAACCAACTCGAACTCGGGTAATCAATTACATCATCTATGTAATCGATTACAAGGTTCCTGAAATCATGTAATCGATTACACTAAAAATGTAATCGATTACATACCTACCGGAAGCATGTAATCGATTACACCAAAATGTAATCGATTACACACCCACTGAGATGCATGTAATCGATTACACACTCAATGTAATCGACACACAGGGTTTTTTAAAAGGCTCCCGACGCGCGTAGTGGTCATTTCTGTTTGGCCTGTTCATCTTCCTCGTTCTCTCCCTCTCGCACCCACGCACCTCGATCTCAAAACCTCTCATTTCTCACTCAAATTTCCATCAAAACTCATCATTTCGCCTCTCTCAATCTCGAAATCCCTCTCCACATAACCCACCGATCAAATCTCCTCAAATCCCTCATCCAAAATCTCCCCATCTTCTCTCACGAACACCCTCTCCACTTTTCTAACCTAATTTCGTCCCTCTCTCTCTCCTCACTCATCCCCAACCATTTACCACTCAACCCGTGCTTCTCTCTCTCATCAATGGCTGAATCCTCCCATCGCTCGAAGCGCCCAAGAACAGGGGCTGCTGTTGGAAGTTCCTCTGGTGGCTCTACACGCAATATCTCTGGGTTGGACCTCACGAGGCACTTCTCCACCGTGAAGAAAGCTGAGTTGTTCAGGAAGAACTTCCAGCTTCGCAAGATCATCTCTCCCAGGTATCTACCCATCACCTTCTCGTGAGAGTGAACCCTTAGTGAGCTTTAGGACAATAGAACACTTAGGCTTGCTGGGATTCCTAAGTATAGAGAAGGCCATCTACCCTAACCTTGTCCGAGTGTTTTATGCTAACCTCGAAGGTTGAGGATAATTGCATCATTTCTGAGGTGAAAAAGCAACAAATCAGGTTAACCATGACAGAATGGTATAGGCTCACCAAGCTCACTCCTGATGGAGCCCAGTTCTGTGGGAATGCCAAAGTCTGGGGGCATGAGTTTGAGCACAAGGCTGCTCTTCTCTCCTTGATTAGGACTGGCTACCACCTCCCCAGTGATCCTAGACGCAGAATAATGGCCACTGGCCTCACTATGGAAAACAGGGTCCTCCACTACCTCTTGGTTCGTGGATTGATTCCCAGAGGAGGAAATTACTCCCAAGTCCTCAAGGACGATGTAGTGGCATTATGGGCAATGACCACAGGGCACCCAATCAACTGGGGATACTACATTCTACAAAGATATGCTAGACATCAAGAAAAAGAAGAACTCTGCTCTCCCCTTCGCCATGTTAGTCACCACAATTCTTGAGTATTGTCGCATTTCGCTGACTGAAGAGTCCAAGGACACCAGCTCCAAGGGACCCCAATCAATTGGGCTGCATACTCTGAAGAAGCTTCAGCTCTACAAGATGGAGGATAGGTGGCATTACATTACTCATGGCACATTTGGCCATATCCATCACGATCCGACAGTGATGATGAGGGGGCTCGATCCCGCCTCTCTCCTCCCGCTCCAGCCTTCTCTTGATCTTCTGCTCCAAGAGATGCGCAACCCGAGCGCCAACGTCAACACGCGCACGGATCATATAGAGCAAAAGATCGACCACCTTGAGCCGAGGATGGACTACTCGGACCAGAGCTTGCCTCCATTCGATCCCTCTTACGTGGACCTCCCGTTCCCGAGAGTCCCGCCGCTCGCCCCCCCACATCCTCTCGCCCCTCCGATCCCATTTCCTTCGCCGGTCCATCCGGAGTTCCCGCCGATGATGAGGAGCTTTTGGATTCTGACGACGATCTTATGCCCAGCGATGATGACATTGGTCTAGGAGACTCTCTGCTGCGGATCCAGAGGGTGATGTCTTTTGTGACAGCGAGGACACTGATAGTGATCCTGGCCTTATGCCTTGATTTGTTTTTCCGCCTTGTACTTTTTTTTTTTTAACTCTGATTATATAAAATTGGTATACCTTTATGGTTATCTTTTGATTATTGCCTACTTGGTTGTAACATGTTTCTTTATACATGCCGATTATTAATACATAAACGTGTTTTCACTTTGAATGGTTGGTCGTTGGAATATTGCTTGGACCGATCTTAGTGGCTTTTCTTCGTTATGGCAAACAATTGGGAATCATGAACTATAACCGACATGTCATCCATTTTTTTTATGCTTATGTCTTTTTGATAATGCCAACGGGGAGAAAATAAGGAAAAAAGGTTGCATGAGTACGGGGAGTTATTGAAGGAAAAATGAAATGTAATTAAAGGTTGCATGAGTACGGGGAGTTATTGAACTTTTAAGTTATTAAGCTTTTCATATGCAAAATCTAACCCAATATCATGCATAATCTCCGGGACAAAGATTGTAACTAAATGACTATGATATACAAATGCAAAACTCTTTCTTTTTCCTATGATCAGTTTGTCATCATCAAAAAGGGGAGAATGTGAATGCTTATGTCTCTAAGGCATGTTGAAAGGTTTTTGATGATAACAAAAGCAAAAGAGAAGATCAAAGCACAAAAGGAAAAAATCAAGATCAAAGAAAGAAGACAGAAGGTTTAATTAGTTATTTAGACTTAGGACATTATCAAGTTAAATGCTCTCAAGATTTCTCAAATGGTTTTTCAAATATATGATTTCAAAATAAATAAGAAATTTCAAAGATAAACATGGCTTTCAATAAAACCTAAGTTTCAACTTTAAATCTAACACTCTTAAAAGGATTTATGTTTAAACAAGTACCCCGAGGTGTTGGAAATGACTTACACGAGTTATTGAACTTGAAAAATGTGTTCAAAGGCAAATGTAATCGATTACACAATGTTTGTAATCGATTACACATCAAACAAAGAATGTAATCGATTACATGAACAATGTAATCGACATACAAGCAAGTCGAAGGCCATGTAATCGATTACACAAGATATGTAATCGATTACACAAAGCCCGTAAAGGCAAAGAACACGTTCGACAAGAAATGTAATCGATTACACAATATATGTAATCGATTACACAAAACCCGAAACTCAAAAACATGTTCGACGAGACATGTAATCGATTACAAGGATATTGTAATCAATTACACAAAGAAGTCGAAGTCATGTAATCGATTACATGAGCATTGTAATCGATTACAAGCAAAGTCAGAAGCCATGTAATCGATTACCTCAAGAATGTAATCGATTACACAGAGCCCAGAAAGTTCAGAAAAACGTTGGAACAATAATGTAATCGATTACCTGAGATATGTAATCGATTACACGCATCCTGACAAGGTCCAACGGCTATATTAAATGCATTAAATGCATGCCCAACTACCTCCAACGGCTCTATTAATTGAGAAACTTATAAATACCCAGATTGGGTCTTTGTTTACGGTTGACCTTGAACCAAAAACTGATCATTATACTTCAAAACGTGAATCAATTCTTAAAATCATTTCTTGCTCTGTTTTCTGACTAAAAACGTGAAAAATCCTTGAGAGCCATATTAGAGCTTCAATTTGTAAACACTTGCTCTAGAGAGAGCTTCTTCTATTTCAATCTTATACTTTCTGATTAGTGAGGGTGAGGTATCCCTCAAGTATTGTAAGGGTGAGGTATCCCTTGGAAAATAGAGGCTCAAGCTTTTGGGTGAGGTATCCCATACCGCTGAGTGCTCAAGGTTGTAGTGGTTTTTCAAGCACCCATTGAAGCTTGAAGATATAGTGGAAAATCTCAAGGTGTTGCTTGGGACCGGACGTAGATCACAAGTGGAGTAGTGATTGAACCAGATAAACGACCGTGTTTGTTTCTCTAAACTCTCCTCTCGTTCATCTTTGTGCACCTTTGTTTCATTGTTTTATTTGGATATTGTCTCCTTGACTATTACGTTCATCGAGAAAGTGCTTAACTCATCTATTCAATTATCTCTCGATCATTCAATAGCTTCAACGAAAATTGATTGTCAAACGATTTGCGAAAGATTTGTGAACTTATTTTTAACTACTCAATTCACCCCCCCTCTTGAGTATTGAGGCCACTTGGTAACAGATTTATCCATCCGAATGTGTGATTCCATTTTATGCTTGTTTGATTTTGTATGACTATATGATGTTGTGGTATGCAAAGATGATTTTGATGACTTACTGATATTATGTGAGCTTGATAGTGAACATGAATTTAATTGATTATGGTGATTCAAGTAAGTGGCATACTATAATTGTGTTAAGAAAGAATGACATATTTGACCTCCTTTGGCCCTTAAGACTCATGGCCACCTTAGCCCAATGAGAGATATCTATGAGAAAAATATTGGTTATCAACGGGCTTAGATGATTAAGTGTTAAAGAGATAATCTATGAGGTTACTAGTGTTTGGAGGAAGAAAACAAGTTTTTGTTACCATTATAGGAAATTGTATCTTGAGTGTGATATTTGATAATTAGAGGTAAGAGTGAATTGGAAACCTAACATACTTGATAATAAGATGAAAGAGAAATTAGGGTGAAAAGAATTTTATTTAGAAGTTGGACAATAGATGTTTTAGAAAGAATGTTAGGGAAGATGGTTTAGATGATTTGGAAGACAAATTAGGCTTTAAGGATTTATAAATAAGATGAGAAATAATTATAATGTCATAATCTGAGAAGTAATAACTTTTGAAGGTACCCATGGAAAGAATTTTGGAGACAATTAGAAGAATGGAAAATGATTTATTAGTGGCGGATCTAGATGACATGATAATCGAGAAATTTAATTAAGGACGTATAAAAATAAGCTTGAGGAACAAATAAGGAAAATTTGAAAGATTTAGACGAAGAGGAAAAGAATGGTGAGGTAAGGACATTGTGGTTTATTTTTGGAATGCATGAATAATATGAGGAAAGATCATTCGAGGGACCTAGTTAGGAGAATGCTTCATGAAATTCTTAACGAGGATGATTTTCTAAGAGCTGTGAATTTGAGATGTTTTATGATCAAACGTAATGTTATGATGTTGTTGAGCTAATGGACTGGGTCCTGGAAGGTCAATGGTTGATTGGAACCCTATCATGACTTCTCTTGATGAGATTGTTGTTGCTGAAGAATATTTTGCATCATTATCATGTGATCATACATTGTGAATGTCGGAATGACTTGTTGTTAAGGCGGAATGCCTATGTTTCATTATCATGTGACATACATTGTCAAAGTTAGAATGACTTGTTGTTAAGGTGGAATGCCTATGTTTTATTATCATGTGATCATACATTGTGAAAGTCTGAATGACTTGTTGTTAAGGCGGAATGCCTATGTTTCATTATCATGTGACCATATATTGTGAAAGTCAGAATGACTTGTTGTTAAGGGAAAATGCCTAGGAGATTGAATTACACCTTCGTGCGGGTGCGAATTGTGTAATGTAGTTCACTCGTTGGACTTGGAGGCATTGGGGCGCAGGTATCCCACAAGTGGACAGTTGGTAGCTCCACTGGGCTGTGGTGACTGCGCAACGCACCGATGATCACGACCAGGCACTATCCTATTCACGATCTGGTTGAGAATGTCTTGTATAGCCATGTTGCACATATTGTTTATTTTTTAGATGCACTTGATTTGAGGCTAACGATGTTCAGACAGTGACTCTCCCGATCATTCTCTCCGAAGTTGTTATTAGCTCCATGGAGTAGGGACTGGTTGCATTGTGCATAGGGATGGCCAGCACACACATCGTGCATATGCATAGTCAGCATATATGTTATTGTGACATGATTCGTGCTTATATATATATATATGTTCTGATGTACATTGCTAAAATATTTATCAGTTGATAATATGACTATGTTGGTTATTTTATGATATTCTTGTGTTACCATGATTATAGAATTACTTGTCAGCTGATAATATGATTATATCTGCTATTATATGATGTTGTTATGTATGAAAGGCGCTACTGTCTTTCGTTATGTTTCTTGTTGCCATGATGGTATTGATGAAGGGGATCTCACCTCTTCTATTGTATTATTCTGCCTACTCCTGTTTATAATTACGATAAAAAAGGCTGCGATGGCAGCAAGGCAAGACCCGCGAAGTTTCACTAGGCTATGGTTTCATGGAGGCATTGGTGCATGGGATGTTTAGTGGGACACCAGATGCATTCGGTATGACGGCTATGTCACCTTGAGTTAGACCAGGACCGGGATGAGGCGGTCACGTTCACCTTTGACGCGGATGTTCACTTGGACTTCTGCGTACCCCTCGAAGAGCTTTGGGATGATCAGAGAGCTTCCTATAGGGAGGGTTCTGTGGAGTCGACTGCTTGGACTCCTGTCCGTAGTGATATAGCCCTACTGGGGGCTTTGTATATTGGGGATCCCGAATAGGATCTGGGCAGAGATTGGGTGCAGGAGCCCGTTCTTCAAGTGTTTGGACTTAGTCAAGGCTTATTTTTTATTTGGTAGTCGTATGTATGGATATATTTATTATTGAAGTATTTTAAGTTTTATGCTTTTGGAACATATGGTGATGTACTAAAGGATGTAGTAAACTTTGTTTTATGAAAAGCCTTTTTGTTCCTATGTCTTAAGTCTTTTATTTATTTCAGTCAACTTATATCATCCATTAAAAGGTAATTATCGAATCACACGTTTTACAATATTTACTACTCCATAGTTTGATAAGTTTTTATACAAAAAGAATTACTTTAAAGTGTAAGAGTAATGTTTGATAAATTTTAAAATAAGAGTCAGTTTGTCAATGTGATGCCCTCTCGGAGGGAAGGGGCGTTACAATGTAAATCCTTATTTTGTAAAACATATTTGATTTGAGTAAGAAAACATTTGATGAGCTTAGTGTGAATCCTTCAACTACCTTTACACAAGTTATAAAGCCTATATTCTAGACTTGATGCTCCTTGGGATTGTCTTGTGCATTTGCCTTCTTTTCTTTGCTTTGTTATCATCGAAACCATTTCTTGAGTCAATGTGAATCACATCCAATTCTTGGTACCAAATCTATAGTAAACTTTATTTCTCGCTCAGGTGGCAAATTAGTTATCTCATTGGGAAATACTTCTAGGCACTCCCTCACCATAGGTATGCTTTCTAAGTTTTGCTCAACTTCAGAATTTAAAGAGAACAGGAGAACATACCCCTAAGTCCCTTTTACTAAACAATTTATAACCTGGTTGGCATTTAAATATATGGGCTTAGAAGAAATAGTCATAGAAGGAATACCAGACATAAATATCAAGGTCTTATCTAAAAAATTCAGGAGAATGTGGTTTGTAGACAACCAATCCATAACCAAAATGATATCATTATCAACAAGAGGCAAACATATAAGATTTATAAAGAAAGTCCTATCTTTTACTTGTACACAATAATTTAGGCAAATATAAGAGGTTGTTACTTGTTTTCCTGTTGATGTATAAACAGACAAATCATAGGGAAGTTCAAACACAGGTAAATATAACATCTTCACATAATCATATGAAACGAAGGAGTGTGATGCTCCTGAATCATACAATACAATCAATAGATTATCTTTAATTATGCATTTACCTTGTATTAGATTAGGAGATTGAGTCACCTTTTTTCCACTCAGAGTGAAGACTCTTCCCTTAGTTTGGGGTCTGGGTTGGGTTTCACTCCCTATGTAAAATTTCTAGCATAATGTCCCATTTTCCCACAAGTATAACATACTATCTAGTCAATTATGCAAGCCTTGTTACCATGATATCTACCACATTTTGTACACCTTGGCCCCCTATTTTCTATCTGGTTTGTTTCCCTTTGTCTTATGGGTATTTGGGCAAAGACACACCTTCTTTAAACCTATCATATGTCCTCTTCCTCTTTTAGAAATTATATTTCCTTTGCTCCTATGGAGGCTTAAAGTCATAAGCTTCTACAATTCTACACTTGTTGACCAACGTAGGAAAATCTCTAATCTCCAAATATCCTATGGCCCTCTTAATATCTTCCCTCAATCCTACTTCAAATTTTACATATTTCCTTTCTTCATCTAGGTTGTATTTAAAATAAGAGGAGAACTTAGACAATTCCTCAAATTTAGCCACATATTGGCCTATAGACATACACCCTTCCTTCAGTTTTAGAAATGCTTTCTCATTTGCATTTTGAAAATTCTTGGGAAAGTATTTATCTAAAAAGGCAGTCCTAAATACCTCCAAAGTGATTTGGGTTCGTGTTACTTCTAACAATCTCTTAGCATTGGTCCTCTAACTTCTGCCTCCTTTACTAGCATATAGAAGGCAAAAGATACCATTTGTTCACCAATACAACCTGCAATAGCAAAAATCTTCTCCATCTGCCTAATCCATCCTTCAGCCTTATCTGGATTATATTCTCCTATAAAAATGAAGGATTAGCCTTCCAAGACTTAGAACGGTCATGAAAGTTCCGGTTTCTTACAAGTTCCGCATTATCTATCAATTGTGGAGTTGAGATGGATTTGTTCCCATCCTTTCTAACATCCTATTTGTAATGGCAGTTTGCTCCCTTACAACAGTAGCCATCTCCCTAAATGCTCATGACATCTCTACCGTATTTTCATTGGCAGGTACTCTATTACCACGAGTTTGCCTGGTAGATGTCATAGTTTCCTTTACACACAGAATAATACATATTGAGTTGATCAGTCTCAATATCATGTAACAGTACGATAATAACTATTAACATTCATACCCAAGGCTGTTATGTAATTTTATTAATATATCTCACTATCAAGATAATAAAATGAATAACTTATGACAAGAACATCTAATCATGCCAAAAGCATAGTCAATCCATACCTTAGGCTCAACAAGATGAGCTACTCTGATACCACTAAATGTAACATCCCAAAACTAATACTATAAGTATATCCAGATTACACAAAAGTATTTAGGTTTAGACATGTCATAGCTATGCTATTATTTTCCTTGTTAATTAACTATACTAATTATTCGAACCTTATGAGGGATAATAATATTTCCAAGCATAAATTTACATCCGAAATACTCAATTATATACTTGTCATGTACAAACCATATTGACATTAGTATTTCATACAATCTAGTACATTAGTATAAAAGTGATACATACTAAGCCTTCATAGGAAAATGTACATATAAACTATATACTACCACTGCATAAGTATAAGTACATGACAATGGTCAAAAGAGTAGATAATCCTATACTACATCAGCATCCTCGTCTTTGCTCCATAGATGGGTCTCATGTTGGAATTATCATGGAAAGAAATGATAAAAGGGGAGAGAATTCTAGAAATTCTCAATTGTTCTAACATATAAGTGTCATCATAACAATTCCAGTGCTTCGGGGAAATCAAATCAATTCCTGAAAACATCTTATAGAAAGTTGGCTAATGCCAAAATGATTCATTTCTCTTCTCAAGGGTAGAAATTCAATTTTAATCATTGACCAACAATTCATATTCACATAATATAAATAAAATCACAGGTAGAGAGGGAATGTCACCTCCACACACTAACCTAGCAGGGAGGGAATGACACATCCTCACATTACCAAACATCTAGGATCACCCTAGGTAGAGAGGGCTTATCTCTCCTCAACTACCCAATATCTAGGTTTAACGCTAGGTACGAGGATCATTTTTTATGTCAATCACTGGCCAAAAACAATCTATGAGCAACCCTTCATAAGGGAATAACAACTAAGAATCACCCCCATATGAGGATCATGTCCAATGTCTTTTAAACTTTAAGCACTTTACATGTCAATTCAATACTAGCTCAACTTTAACATTCTAAAGGAGCACAATATCATCATTATACGAGTACATCAAGTGCACAATATCACTATTTCATAAACTTATCTAGTGAAATATCACTACTTCATATAGTATAGATATATCTATTAAGTTTTTTATGTAGTTGAGAACTCTGTTTTCTTAAAACAGAGGACTGATAATTGATTATCATGTTCTAGTAATTGATAATCACTCACGTTTTATCTTATTTTGTAATTTGATAATTGATTGTCATACCCTGATAATTGATTATCACTAATTTTTATTTCTATTATGGAATTTGGTAATCAATTATCATCATTTGATAATCGATTACTATCAATTTTTAATTCAATTTTGTAACATGGTAATCAATTATCAAAATCTAATAATCGAATATCATCTTCCAGTAATGTTTTATTTCAATTCTGTAACTTGGTAATCAATTATCATACTCTAACAATCGATTACCATTTTCCAATAACATTTCTCTGGAGGCTAATAATCGATTACCAATCTCCCATAATCAATTATTAGCTATTTTTCATCAACCAGAACAAGTTTCAACACATGGTGTTTTAACAAATATTCACCATAGTTCAAAGTTACCACTCTTTTGGCAATTCCAATCATGATACCATCAAGTATTCAACATATACTCAAGTTCAACAATTATATATATATGACACACACACACACTATCAATTCCACATGAAACTCACAAGAACAATTCTCAAACCAATACACTATCACAAGATTTGAGAAGTAAGAAAAGAAAAGAGTAAGATAGAGATGCACAAACCCCTACCTAGGCTCCTTTGAATCCTTAGAAGATGATAGAAGACACTTGATGAGATGCATGAAAAGACCACTAGTAGTTATATCTTAGTGAGTGAATAAAATTATCTAACTTGAGCTTTAGTAAATGAAGGCTAGAAGGCTTTCAAGTGAGATTTGAAAGTAGGATGGTTATGGATTTTTCTTTCTTTTCTTTCTCTTCTTCCTTTCTTCATCCACTAATCAAGTGAAAATGGAAAGAGAAGTGTGAACGTGTGTGTTGGTGTAATTAGCATTGGCAATGACAATGGTTTTGATGATAACAAACAAGAAAGAAATGGTTGTGCAAAGATCAAGTCCCAAGGTTCTTCAAGTTTAGCTTATAGGACTTAGATCTTGTGTAAAAGTAAATAACAACCACCTAAGCTCATATCTTGTTTTTTATTCAACTTAAATCTATTTTCAAAATCATGTTTTATACTTGTGAAAATATTCATCAAGTTTGAGCAAAATGGTTTTAGAAAGATTGAAAAGGTTTTGGAAAAGTTTGGTTGCAAAATCCTTTAGAAATAATGTTTTCTTGTTAAACCAATAACCTATTATTGAAATCAATAACCTGTTATTCACGTGCTACAGTGTTTCTTCATGAAACTAATAACCTGTTATTGAAATCAAATAACCTGTTATTCACACACTATAATGTTTCCTGGTGAAACCAATAACCTGTTATTGAAACCAATAACTTGTTATTGGAAACAAATAATCTGTTATTTGTGCTGATAGAAAATGAAAATAATGGCTAATTTCTAGCATTTAATGCTCCCAACCACCTCCAATGGCTCTTAAATGCATTGAGCTATAAATGTAAGTGTTTGGGCATTAAAGAAAAGTTATAAAATCAATATGAACAATCTTCTTGAGCATTAAATACGAGTTTTAACTATCATTTCTCATAAACCTCTATTTTGAACTTTATGTGTGCTTCCTTGATACCTATTGAGCTTCAATTTGTATTATCCACTCTTGAGAGAGTTTCAATTCCTCTATACTTTGTTTAATCTGTAAAGAGGGTGAGGTATCCCTTGTTGTTGAGGCTTAAGCACAAAGGGTAAGGTATCCCAAAGTATGGTGAGTGCTCTAGTTTAAAAAGGTAGCAAGAACTTGTTCAAGCTTGAAGTTATAGTGGAAAATCTTAAATAATTACTTGAGGACTAGACGTAAGTCACAATGAGTGGCTGAACTAGGATAAATCTTATGTTTGATCTTCTAAACTCAAACTCCTTTATATTTTTGTTGTGATATTATTTGCTTGCTTGAATACTATTTGTTTTGGTTTATTCATTTGTGAGTGAAAGTATTCAGTCTTCTTTATCTATTTACTTCAATCAATCAATAGTTTCAATGAAAATTGATATTCAAGTGTATTATGAAAGATTTGCAAACAATCTTTATAAACTCAATTCACCCCCTCTTGAGTATTGAAGCCACTTGGTAACAGTTTATGTGTCAGAGGCGGTGGAGAAAAGGAAAAAATAAGAATGAAGATTATGTGTTGTTTTCATTAAATGAAATAGATTTATCTCTAAAGGATACTTTGATCTTCCATTGATAAATTTTTTAACTTCCATAAGTGCTATGGAAAAATCTAGGACTTCATTCAGTTCCTATACTCATCATTTAATAATTGACTGTACACATCACTGACAGCTATCAAGCTTTATTACTCTTCTTTAAGTTAAGATAAATAAAATACACTCATCTTTTGAGTTTATTTATTAAGATTTTTAATTTTATTTATTTATTTTTTGTTTATTTTTATTGATTTATAATTTATTTTTAAATAATTATCTCTTCACCTAATCATATTTGAATTTTCAAGATAAATCATCAAATTTTGTGCAAAAATAAGAAATTCTAAAAGATAAATATTTGAAGAATTCTTATCCTATTATTAAATGCTAATTAGAGTTCTAATTGGATGCATAATCTTAGATGGGAGATTAGATAAGGATTCTGAAAGAGATTAGATTTAGTGTAAAATTCAGATTCTTGCAGCATCTTGACCATTTCTCAGTAGTGGAGCCATATCTTAGGCTACAAAGATCAAATCAATACGCCGTTTGAGGCATTTGAAAGTTAACAAAAAATCATACAACTTCTCTGTAGAGATCAAAGGAAAATTAGGCCATATGGAGGGTGAGAAAATCATGCAAGTTGGAAGCAAATTTTTTTTAACTTTTCTATAAAAGGAGAAAAATGAGTTTAACAAAGAAGCTCTCTTTTGGTTCAGAAAATACACAAAAAATACAGAGTTTTGGAGGTTCCAAGGCAGTGAGGGGATGAGCCCTAGGAGAGGAGGAGGACTCGTCATGGAGCTCTCATGAAGTTGGAGATCAAATCACCATTGAAGGTGTTTTGGTTTCTTTACGGTTCTATCATAATGAATTCTCTTTCCTTTTCCTATTTCTTCTTCTCTTTTGTCATGAGTAGCTAAATTCGTGTATTTCTAGGGTGAAGATGTAACTTGATTCAATCAACATGTATTAAGATTGGATTTTAAATTAATTTCTTTTCTATTCAATTTGAGTGCTTATTATGGTTCTTAATATTTTTTTGAATTTGTCGCTCATAAATTGATCTAATAAGATGTGTGTAGAATCAAAAGGTTTACATATGACTTAGATTATAAATAATAAGTGCCATGATTTATAATCATAAAGGAATAGAGGGTATTAGTTGTGTGGGAGTGATCAATCGAATTTTAGGCATTCATTATTGCTTTATATTTGGCCTAATTGATGATAATTGCACCCAATTTTATGTTTGAAGATGAGTTTTAGATGATTGGTCTTCATTGAGCTTAATTGTAAAAACTTCATTAATTTTCGGATTTTAACTCATTTTGACCTTTCTGTCTTGTACAGGCCATAACTTGGGCTACAAATGTCATATTTGGATGATCTTGGTGTCCCCTGAAAGTTGAGACGAAGATACACAATTTTACGTCTAATGCAATTTTTCCAATTCAGCTGGATTCAGGGCGGAAATTGGGCCTCAAAGTTAGGACGTTGTTGCTGTCACAAAGCTTGGACCTTTCCTCAATGATTTGGGCCTAATTCTCTCAATTTAAACCCAATTAAGGCAAATGATATGTTTCTGAAAAGCTTATTCAGAGGGATACAGTATGGGCCAGGGGTAGATTAGGAATTACATAAGATTTTTCAGTTACAAATAGGTCAAGACAGTATTCCGAATCGACCTTTTTGATTTGTTATTGTTCAGTTTTTACTTTTTGGAGCAGAAACCTTTTCTCCCTTTTCATCTTCTCTATTTTCGTTTTTTTCTCTCTTCTCTACAATTTCGTAATGGCCATGGAAGGCTAAAGCTCCAATCAATCCAAGGGAATTCAATGATTGTGGTTAGAGTTTTGAGTTCTCTTGCTTATTTGTGAATTCTTTTGTGTTCTTCCCTCTTCTCCTTCTTCAATTGATTTCTGATATGATTTCGAATTTGAAGTTAGAATTAGGGTTGATTAATCTGAATCTAATGGAGAATAGATCATCGATTGATAATCTATGTTAATCCGAATCTATTCCTAAATCAATCTTAATCAAGAATTGCGATTGTGATTCTGTTTTAGTTGATGAAATCCTAGATGATTATCTAGTTGAATTCGAATTAACAGAGGTGAATGCAACAGAATTCTATTCTCTTTGAACAATGATTAATTCTGCCACTTGAGTTGAAGACCTTGGATTGGTGTTTCGTTAATTGAATTTTCTTAAAACTTGAATTTGTTTTCTGTTATTGAAATGAACAAACCCCTCCTTTACTTATTAATAACTGCTAACATACTTGAGAAATCCGAATTGATCCTTGGGAGATGACCTAGGTTATACACTATGCTATAATCCATTGTAAATCCTAGTTTATTTTGAGGCGAGTGCGACATCACTGATCAAAATTTGGCGCCGTTGCCGGGGATCTATTTTTGATTTCTTAGGTTTCTTAGGTTACTGATTTTGCTACTGATTTTGCTACTACTTTTGTTACTGATTCTGCTGCATTCATCTGAAGTGCAATCTCTTCTGAGTCTGTCGCATAATTTCTTCTACTGATAATTCTGTTCTGTTGCTGCATAATTCTGTACTGCTCTACTGATTCTGAGTCTATTTTGTTTGCTGCATAATTCTGCTGCATAATTGTCATTCTGCTTCTGCTGCATAATTGCCATTCTGCTGCATAATTGTCATTCTGCTTCTGCTGCATAATTGCCATTATGCTTCTGCTGCATAATTGCCATTCTCTCGCTCCCGCATAATTGATTCTCGATTCTCTTTCTTGATTCTCTATCGCATAATTGTTTTATTGATGTTCCATTGTTCAATTCTGCATAACACACCAATTCTATTGCATTGCATTTTGCACTTCATTGAATTTTCGTATTACTGTTACTGTTCCATTGGTCTGTTACTGTTCCATTGGCTTGTTTACTGTTCCATTGGTTTGTTTATTGCATTTGATGACTCCTGTGAATGTGCATTGCCTCACTCAACATAATTGACATCACATTCGGGCTTTTGCATTGGTTTGCATAATCTGCTGTGCTAAACATCTTGGTTACTGTTCCATTGGTCTCTTGCATCACATTCGGGTTTTTGCACGTCATTTTGCTGCATTTGATCATCCATATACTTCATTATTGACATATGAAAGTTCTCATCTTCATTCCTGAGTTTTACCCACAATTTCACTTTTGAGTTTCACTTTGTTCCCAAATTTTTGAATCCAAAAAGGGACTAGTAGACAGGAATTGTACTTGCAATGGAGTCTTGAGATGAAACTTGGTCCCCAAAGGTAAACCATCATTCTAAGCAAACTGATCCTAAAAGGATTATTCATGCATAATTTGGCCAAATTCCATCGTTTGGTAGGGTTTTTGAGCATATTTAGGTGAGACAATGGCATTTTTATAATTTTTGGCTGATCAAACATGCTCAGAATGAGCTGAAAATTGGTGGGCTGAAGGAAAATGGCCTTCTACACAAGGCTCACAGCTCTGCAGTGAGGTCCACCCTGGTTTGCTCTAATTCCTTCATTTAGACCACTTTTTCATTTTTTGAAGTTTTTTCATTGCATTTTTGAGTTCCATTTTAGTGTAGTTTTAAGTGTGTGGTGGTCCCATATTTTTTAAAAATCATTTGGTAGGTTAACTAGATTTATTTTGGTGTATTTCTAGTGTTGGATTTTCCATTTTGCTGCTTTGTTGTTTTCAAGTTTTGCATGTTATATGACTAGGTCTAATCCTGGTTATTTGCATAATTTTGATCCTGAGATAGATAGGACCTTTCATACCTTGCATAGGTTCAATAGATCTGATTCTGCATTTGTTGAGCATATAGGAAGTAGTGATTCTACACATACTTATCATACTAGTGATTCTGCTTCTGAAATTTCTGATTCTGCACTTTCTGTCATTAATCCATCTTTCAATTCTGATTCTACTGAGTATACTGAGCATACTGAGCATACTGAGCATACTGAGATTATGGATAATAGAACCTTGAAGGAGCTGGCTGCTCCTGATGTTACATATCAGTCTTTATGCATTCAAGATATCCGATGTTGATGTTCCATTTGAGCTTAAATCGGATTGATTCATTTGCTTGCCTAAGTTTAATGGTCATGCAGAGAAGATCCTCATAAGCACCTCAAGGAGTTCCACATTGTGTGTTCTACCATGAAGCCTCAAGGCATCTCAGAAGATCACATCAAACTTAGAGCATTCCCTTTCTCATTACAGGATGCTGCTAAGGACTGGCTTTATTATTTGCATCCAAGATCTGTCACTAGCTGGAATGATCTTAAGAGGCTATTTTTGGAGAAATTCTTTCCTGCATCAAGGGCTGCATCAATCCGAAAAGAGATATGTGGCATCAGGCAGTTTGACAGAGAACCATTGTCTGAATACTGGGAAAGATTCAAGAAGATGTGTGCTAGTTGTCCTCACCATCAGATTAGTGACCAGTTACTAATCCAGTATTTTTATGAAGGTTTGCTGCCTATGGATAGGAGCATGATTGATGCTGCTAGTGGAGGAGCATTGGTAGACAAGACCCCTATGGCTGCAAGAGAATTGATTGAGAATATGGCCACTAACTCCCAACAGCTTTGGCACCGAAGTAACTCAAGGGTATTGAGTAGAGGTGTCCACGAAATTGAGGCAACTTATGCACGCAGATCATAAAAAATTGGAAAGCAAAATTGATGACCTTGCATCCTTGGTGAGGCAATTGGTCAGACTCAACAAAGAAGCCACTGCTGCGGTAGCTCTCCCGCCAGTGTGTGGAATCAGTATTTTTGATCATCTAACGGATGCCCGCCCTACATTGCAAGAGGTTGATACCGATGGTACCCCCAAGCCTATGCAAAGAAACATCTACAATAATAGGCCTCAAGAAGAAGAACCACGTAGCTATGATCCGTCCTCCAACAGATATAACCCAGTGGAGAAATCATCCAAATCGAGGTGGGGAAATACCTCTACACACCGCCCCTACTCGCTTTAGGCAAAAGAAGAAATAGCCTACCCTTCCAGCCCACTGCAGGACCTAGCAGACCATACCAGCCACCTTTCCAGCAGCAAAATTTACAACAGCCAAATAATGCCCCTCCTAAATCCGAGCCAACCTTGGAAGAATTGATGAAACAGATGGCTGTGAATAATTTACAATTCCAGCAGAGGACAAAAGCTACCATTCAAAATTTGGAGAATCAGATTGGGTAACTTGCTAGTTCTATGAATCAATTACAGTCCCAAGATTCTGATAAACTTCCTGCACAAACTGTGGTAAATCCAAGAAATGTGAGTGCCATCACTCTAAGATCTGGTAAGAATATTGATGCACCAAACTGTGGGTTGCAACCTGAATCAGATAAGAAGAAGCAAGCCATACCAGCAATTCCATGTAGCAGGAAAAATACAAATTCAGATTCTGGCCCCATTCCTGTAGTCACTGCTGAGCAGTCCATCCCATTACCATTCCCTCAGAGAGTTATGCAACCTAAGAAGAGTTTTGAGACTGACACAGATAGGGAGATCCTGGAGACATTTAGGAAGGTTGAGGTGAACATTCCTCTCATTGAAGCAATCAAGCAAATTCCAAGATATGCCAAGTTTCTTAAGGATTTGTGTACTCATAGAAGGAGACTAAAGGGCAATGAGAAGATCAGCATGGGAAGAAATGTGTCTGCACTTATACAACCTACAATGCCCCATAAATGCAAGGATCCAGGGATTTTTACTATCCCATGCATCATAGGCGATAGCAAGTTCGAAAATGCCATGTTGGATTTAGGAGCTTCAATTAATGTTATGCCTATGTCAGTGTTCAACTCTCTTGCTCTTGGACCCTTGCAGAATACAGGAGTCATCATTCAGTTGGCAAACAGGAGTAATGCATACCCTGCTGGACTCATTGAGGATGTCCTTGTTAGAGTAAATGATATGATTTTTCCTGCAGACTTCTACATTCTGGATATGGATGGAGAATCTGAATCCAGCAAGGCTCCCATTATTCTTGGTAGACCCTTCCTCAAAACTGCCAAAACCAAAATTGATGTCTATGCAGGCACTCTTTCCATGGAGTTTGGAGATAATGTGGTTCGATTTAATATTTTGGATGCCATGAAGCACCCCATGGAAGAACATTCAGTTTTCCATATAGATTTGCTGGCTGATATAGTTGATGATGGCTTTTCTGAGCTCTTTGCTGATGATCTTCCATTCTTTTCTGATTTTGTTGATACCTACACATGTGATGCTTGTACTGTTTCAGAAATGTGCAGTGTTTGTAGTGAGATTGCATCCTGTTTAAATGGTGATTCTGATACAGATTGTGTGGATACAGATTATGTGGAGTCAGAATGTAGTAGCTTGATTACGCAAGTACCTCCGAATCAGATTTCATTGGATTGCAGTACAGTCAGTAAATACAGTTACTTCCACCAGATCCTTCCATCTATAGTGCAGCCACCTACACTAGAGCTTAAGCCACTCCCAGAGCACCTTAAGTATGCATACTTAGAGGAGGATAAGCAGCTGCCAGTGATCATTTCTACTGCCCTTCATGCTGACCAGGAGGAGAGGCTACTGCAAATTCTGAGGAAGCATAAGAAAGCTATAGGTTGGACCTTGGATGACCTTCTTGGCATTAGTCCTTCCATGTGCATGCACAGAATACTACTTGAGGATGGTGCTAAACAGTGAGACAACCACAGAGGCGACTCAACCCTTTGATCCTTGATGTTGTAAAGAAAGAGGTGACCAAGCTTCTGCAAGCAGGGATCATCTATCCTATCTCCGATAGTACTTGGGTGAGTCCAGTTCAAGTGGTTCCCAAGAAATCAGGAATCACAGTAGTGAAGAATGATCGTGATGAGCTGATTCCTACCAGAGTCTAGAGTAGCTGGAGAGTTTGTATTGATTACAGGCGGCTCAACCAAGCAACAAGAAAGGATCATTTTCCTTTGCCCTTTATTGATCAGATGCTTGAGCGCTTGGCTGGAAAGTCTTTCTACTGCTTTCTTGATGGCTTTTCGGGGTACTTCCAGATCCATATAGCACCCGAGGACCAGGAGAAGACCACCTTCACCTGCCCTTTTGGCACTTTTGCCTACAGGAGGATGCCTTTCGGTCTATGTAATGCCCCTGGAACTTTCTAGCGATGCATGGTAAGTATCTTTTCAGACTTTTTAGAGGATTACATTGAGGTATCTATGGATGATTTTACTGTTTATGGTTCCTCCTTTGATGCCTGTTTGGACAGTCTGGATAGAGTCTTGCATCGATGCATTGAGACTAACCTTGTTCTTAATTATGAGAAGTGTCATTTTATGGTAGAACAGGGCATAGTCTTAGGCCATATCATCTCTAAGAAGGGAATAGAAGTAGATCCTGCTAAAATTGATGTTATTTCCCAGTTGCCTTACCCCTCCTGTGTGCGAGAGGTTCGTTCTTTTTTTGGCCATGTAGGTTTCTACAGGCGGTTCATTCTGGATTTCAAAAAAAGGCCCTTCCCCCCGTCCAACTTGTTGCATAAAGATGTTGCTTTTGATTTTGATGGCAAGTGTAGAGAGGCTTTTGATTGCCTCAAAGGAGCTTTGACCACCACTCCCATCATTCAGCCACCTTTGTGGACGCTTCCTTTTGAACTCATGTGTGATGCATCTAACTATGCATTGGAAGCTATCCTTGCACAGAGAATTGGCAAATCGCCTCATGTCATTTCATATGCTTCTTTGACTTTAGATGCTGCACAGGCTAACTATACTACCACTGAAAAAGAGTTGCTTGCCATTGTATTTGCACTTGATAAGTTTAGATCATATTTGCTTGGCTCTAAAGTGGTTATTTTTACTGATCATGCAGCATTAAAATTCTTGTTGAAGAAGGCAGATTCGAAGCCTAGATTGATTAGATGGATGCTGCTTCTCCAGGAGTTTGATTTGGAGATTAGAGATAGGAGTGGCGCAGCGAACTTGGTGGCGATCATTTGAGCAGGATAGAAGGAGTTGTTGACCCTTCTCCTATCGAGATGATTTCCCAGATGAGCGACTCATGCGGTACCGTATGATACCCTACTTTCTCCCCGGTTTGCTTGAATTAGTTAATTACTTGGTTGCATCTGTTTTTCCTCCTCATGCATCTAGATCACGTAAAAGCTAAACTTAAGAGTGATGCTAAATATTATGTGTGGGATGATCCATATTTGTGGAAGTTTTGTAGTGACCAGTGTGATTTGCAGATGCATACCCGACCATGAGATCCAAATCTGTTTCTTTATTTCTATCATGCCTCTCCGCTGGAGGTCACTTTGGACCACAAATGACCGCTAGGAAGGTCTTGGATTCTCGATTCTACCGGCCTACCATTTTTCGTAGATGCCTATCGTGTCTTCGACTTGTAAGCAAAGTGCCGCAGAGAGCGGGAGTGGCTATCACTCGCCGACAGACATGCCCCACAGAAATTCATTCTGTTTTGTGAGGTTTTTGATGTTTGGGGTATCGATTTTATAGGCCATTTCCCTGTTTCTTTTGGTTTCTCTTATATTGTGCTTGCAGTTGATTATGTTTCTAAATGGGTGGAGGCTAAGGCCACCAGGACTAATGATGCTCGAGTTGTTGTGGATTTTGTCGTCTAATATATTTTGCGGTTTGGAGTGCCTCGCGCTATCATTAGTGACCAAGGGACTCACTTCAGAACCGGACTTTGGAGGCTTTGTTTCTAAGTATGGGGTCGTGCATAGAGTGTCTCACGCATATCATCCCTAAACTAATCGGGCAGTGCCGAGATTTCTAATAGAGAGATTAAGCAGATTTTGGAGAAGATGGTGCAAACCAAATAGGAAAGATTGGAGCCACCGGTTAGAAGATGCTCTTTGGGCTCATCGTACCGCTTACAAGACACCTATAGGGATGTCTCCTTTCAGGGTTGTCTTTGGTAAACCATGTCACCTTCCAGTGGAAATAGAGCATCGTGCATACTGGGCAGTGAAGAGTTGTAACTTAGCATTTGACCAAGCCAGTTCAGAGAGGAAGCTTCAATTGCAACAACTGGAAGAACTACGCTTGGAGGCTTATGAGAATTCAAGGATCTATAAGGAAAAGACTAAGCATTTCCATGATAAGCTGATTTCTAGGAAGGAGTTCTCCATTGGCCAAAAGGTGCTTTTGTTCAATTCTCGCCTTAAACTCATGCCCGGAAAGCTCCGTTCTAGGTGGGATGGTTCTTTTGTTGTCACTAGCATCTTCCCTTATGGTGCAGTGGAGATTTCGCATGAAGCCACCAATAAGAGTTTCAAGGTTAATGGCCACCGTCTTAAGCCCTTCCTCGAGAGCCCTGCAAGCCCAGCACCTATAGAGGAACTCTCCTTGGCAAAGCCCACCTTTCCCCAAGTGCAAATCTTCCCACCATGATAAGGGTGTTTTCTTCCTTTGCTCTTTTATTTCACTTGTCTACTTGTCTTTTGATTTGTTTTGCCATTGAGGACAATGTATGATTTAAATGTGGGGAGGGAATTTTCTTTGTTTACTGTTTTCATTTTTCTGTTTTGTTATTTTCTGTTTTGTTTTTGTTTTCATTTTCCTATTTTGCTATTTTTTGCTATTTTCTATTTCTCAATTGTCATGCTAATTTTTGTCTTTTTTTCTATTTTTGTCTTTGTCATGCTATTTTTTGCTATTTTCTGTTTCTCCGTCATGCTAATTTCTTTATTTTACATTTATATTTGTCATGCTAATTTTTGCTATTTTTTTTTTTTCGCTTTTTTGTTTTCTCTCATTGCTTTTTCTATTTTCTACTATTTGTTGTTTTTGCTATTTTTTGTTTTGATTTGTTTTCTGCTTTGTTGTTTTCTTACTTGTTTTTCTATTTTTGTTTTTATTTTCTGCTTTTTGTTTTCATTTTGCTATTTTTAATTCTATTTTTATTTGTTTTAATTGCTTTTGATCCATTTTTGCATGTCTTTCATTGAATATCTTGATTTGTACAGTTGTGAATAATTTCATCATTCTTAGTTAGAGGGTTTCTTGACATGATATAATATTTTTCTTGCATTTTTGGTTTTGCAAGCTGGCATTGAGAATTAAAGTGTTGCATCATTTGTGATAGGCTTGTCCTTGGTGAGATTTTGGACCTTATAATGGATGGATTGCATTATGCCATTCTCTGTTCTTTCTTGTGTGATCTCACTCATGATTGTTGGTACTCTAGAACTTGACTTGATTCTTTTTGAAGCTCCTTGTTCACATGCATGTATTGAGATGATTGAGGCCTTCTTTCTTTGTTTAGCTACTTTGGCCAAATAGCCAACCTTGCATCATTTCCCTTTGTTTAACCCCCTTGAGCCTACTTGCCTATTCTTTGTTTTAGCTCATTTCGTACCTTATGTGAAAAACCATGTTTTTACCTGCACCTTAGGGAATAGGAGAGCATTGGTTCATTTCATTGGAGGAGCTCTTTTGGCTTGTGGGTAAAAGTTCAAGTGTGGGGGTTGTGTAATTGATTTGCAATGTGCAAGATGTTTTTTAAAAAAAAAAAAACAGAATTAAGGAAAAGAAAGAGAAAGCCAAAAAAAAAAAAAAAAAAGAAAAAAAAGAAAAGGAAGAAATAAGTAAAAAAAAAAAAAAAAAAGGTTCTAGAAAGGTTGTGAAAGGCAAAAGGAAAGGTGATCAAAGTAAGAGAATGTGCATTACTTGTCATTTGAGTTCCTCTCATTGCTCTTTTATTCTCTTGGGTGCTTAACTTGCCATATCCATATTGTTCCTTCCCTTACATTGGCCTCATTACAACCTTGAATAAAGTCCTTTTGATCTTTATTTGCATGTGTTTCAAGTGGTGAAAATTAGAGATTTGTCAAGCTTATGGTAATACTTGCTTTCATGGGTGCCTTGAGTGTAAATACAATCCTAAACACTTGAGAGTAGAGTATGCCTAGTGAGGATCTTATCACTTTTGGTTCATCATTTGATTCGATTTGTCTTCTTGCTTGCTTGAGATGTTGAGAGATATATTCACGTTTGTCTTGACTCCTTGATACTTTGGATGTTTGAATCTTAATCACTACCTTGCATTCTTGCAATTCATTGGAAGGTATGTTGATTTTGTGTGCTTGTGATGAAACCTCTTTTGGTTCATTTTTGGATTTTGCCCAGGAGTGCAAAGGTTCAAGTGTGGGGGAATTTGATCAATCGAATTTTAGGCATTCATTATTGCTTTATATTTGGCCTAATTGATGATAATTGCACCCAATTTTATGTTTGAAGATGAGTTTTAGATGATTGGTCTTCATTGAGCTTAATTGTAAAAACTTCATTAATTTTCGGATTTTAACTCATTTTGACCTTTCTGTCTTGTACAGGCCATAACTTGGGCTACAAATGTCATATTTGGATGATCTTGGTGTCCCCGGAAAGCTGAGACGAAGATAAACAATTTTACATCTAATGCAATTTTTCCAATTCAGCTGGATTTAGGGTGGAAATTGGGCCTCAAAGTTAGGACGTTGTTGCTGTTTCAAAGCTTGGACCTTTCCTCAATGATTTGGGCCTAATTCTTTCAATTTAAACCCAATTAAGGCAAATGATATGTTTCTGAAAAGCTTATTCAGAGGGCTACAGTATGGGCCAGGGGTAGATTAGGAATTACATAATATTTTTCAGTTACAAATAGGTCAAGACAGTATTCTGAATTGACCTTTTTGATTTGTTATTGTTCAGTTTTTACTTTTTGGAGCAGAAACCTTTTCTCCCTTTTCATCTTCTCTATTTTTGTTTTTTTCTCTCTTCTCTGCAATTTCGTAATGGCCATGGAAGGCTAAAGCTCCAATCAATCCAAGGGAATTCAATGATTGTGGTTAGAGTTTTGAGTTCTCTTGCTTATTTGTGAATTCTGTTTGTGTTCTTCCCTCTTCTCCTTCTTCAATTGATTTCTGATATGATTTCGAATTTGAAGTTAGAATTAGGGTTGATTAATCTGAATCTAATGGAGAATAGATCATCGATTGATAATCTATGTTAATCCGAATCTGTTCCTAAATCAATCTTAATCAAGAATTGCCATTGTGATTCTATTTTAGTTAATGAAATCCTAAATGATTATCTAGTTGAATTCGAATTAACAGAGGTGAATGCAACAGAATTCTATTCTCTTTGAACAATGATTAATTCTGCCACTTGAGCTGAAGACCTTGGATTGGTGTTTCGTTAATTGAATTTTCTTAAAACTTGAATTCGTTTTCTGTTATTGAAATGAACAAAACCCCCCCTTTACTTATTAATAACTGCTAACATACTTGAGAAATCCGAATTGATCCTTGGGAGATGACCTAGGTTATACACTATGCTATAATCCATTGTAAATCCTAGTTTATTTTGAGGCAAGTGCGACATCGCTGATCAGGGAGAATTGTGGTATTTTCTATAAGAATTCATAATGTGACGGTCATGCCTTTAAAAGTTGGGGTTTAGATAAAAGAATTGATTAGGCCTTGATAATTAAAGAGAACTAACTCGCTAAGCAATTAGGTTTTAATTAATTAAGGAATTCTTAAATGACTAGAAATTAATTAGAATAAAGGTCCTAAAGCTACTTTATTGTCTATGATAGATTGTTGAATTAAGTGAAGTCAGATCCCTAGTGTTTAAATTTCATGTGTTTATATCCTTAATGTGTTTTGCATTCATATGCTTTGTTCTCTCTTTTCCCTTTTAATTTCGTGCATTCTTATGTGTTTTTGTCTTTTATAATTTTGTGTCTTTAATTATTTTGAGTCACTCTTAATTATTGGTTGCTTTGATAATATTAATATTAGAGAAGTGGTACTTGGTAAACTAATTTCTCGTGAGAATGATATTCTACTCACTCTTTATTATTTGTTTGATCCATGTACTTGCAGTAATATTGCCTAAATTAATACATTATCATATGCGGCGCGATCAATAAACCTAAGGAATTAAGCTAATACACTTACATGTAACTTCCTTAGCCTATAATTATTTCTAGAGTAATCTCCATCCTTTATTTGAAATCTCCACAAAATCTCATGATTTTTCTAGCTACCCTCCTATCTTATTTTGGCCTTTAAACACTCATTGTATTTATTAAAAATGTCAAACTAATTCATTTAATTTTCCAAAAATTATCACAACTCATTCTAATTATCTGGGACCCAGAAATAAATTTTTTATATTTATTCCCATCATCTAAGCAGTTTATACTAAGTTTTGAGCTAATATAAGTTATTTTCCACATTCTGTGTTATAACATTATGCCTAAACTAACTCAGAAAATTAACAAAATTAATAGGTAACTCACACAAGTATTAATAAGCTACTATAATAATCATTTAGGCTAATAAGTTAGAGAGGATGTTACACAAGTGATGCAAACAATCATCAAAGGTAGACCCAAAAACTGAAAATTTATCCATGAATACTTCCAGAAACTTACCAATAGTATTAGAAAAAAATGCTAATCATGCATCTTTGCAAAGTAGCAGGTGCATTACATAACCCAAAAGTCATACAACGATATGCTAAAGTACCAAATGAACATGTAAAAGTAGTCTTTTCTTGATCCTTAGGTGCAATAGGAATCTAATTATACCTAGAATATCCATCTAGAAAACAATAATATGCATGACCCGCAAGTCTTTCCAACATTTGATCAATAAAAGGGAGAGGGAAATGATCTTTTCTTATTAAAGCATTCAATTTCCTATAATCAATACACGCTCTCCACCCAGTTTGTACTCTAGTTGGAACTAACTCATTGGCTTAATTTTTAATCACAGTTATTCTAGATTTCTTAGGTACAACCTGCATAGGACTAACTCATTTACTATCAGAGATAGGATAAATTATGAATGCTTATATCTTGAAGCATATCAAATGAAGTTTTTTGATGATAACAAAGTCAACATGAAAGACCAACAACAAAGTCAAGAAGAAGTAACCAATATCAAAAGAAGAAAATCAAGATCAAAAGAGGTATATTTGATATAGGTTATAGGTCTTAAAATATCAATGTAAAATGCTCTCTAAATATCTCAATGATTCTCAAATGGTTTTTCAAATATCATTTTCAAAATCAGCTTATAAATTCAAAGTTAAACATGTTTTTCAAGAAATGTTGATTTTAATCTTGGATTCAATACTCATGAAGAAATTTATGTTTAATCCAATGATCTAAGTGTTAGAAATGGCTTACATGCTCAATTAAACTTGAAAAATGTGTTCAAAGGCCAAGGTAATCGATTACAAGATGTTTGTAATCGATTACATATCAAACAGAGGCCTTGTAATCGATTACATGTGCATTGTAATCGATTACAAGAAAGTCAGAGGCCCTATAATCGATTACAACTAACTGGTAATCGATTAGAATGAGCTCAGAAAGCCAAGAACACGATAGAACAACCATATAATCGATTACATGTGCATTGTAATCGAGTACAAGAAAGTCAGAGGCCCTATAATCGATTACAACAAATTGGTAATCGATTACAATAAGCCCAGAAAGCCAAGAATACAATGGAATAACCATGTAATCGATTACATAAATTGTGTAATCGATTACCACAGATCTGTCAATGGCCAACGACTATTTTATCAGCATTTAATGCTACCCATTAAAGCTCCCAATGGCTCCTTTCTTCCAATAACTTATAAATACTTGCCTTGGGGCTTCATTAATGGCTAACCTTCAATTCAGAACATCAATCTAACACTTATATACGAGAATCAAATTCTGAAAATGTTTTTGCTCTATTTTTTGTGAAAATCTTAAGATATATTTGAGAGCATATTAGAGCTTCAATTTGTATCAATTGCTCTTGTGAGAGTTTCATTCTATCAATCTGAATTGCTTTGTAAAGAGGGTGAGGCATCCCTCCTAAAGTGTAAAGGGTAAGACATCCCTTAGTTGAAGAGGCTCAAGCTCTAAGGGTGAGGTATTCCAAAAGTGTTGAGTGCTCAAGTTTGTAAAGGTTGTCAAGCACCTATTGAAGCTTAAAGATATAGTGGAAAATCTCGAGTGTTTTCTTGAGGACTGGACGTAGATCACAAGTGGATTAGTGATCGAACCAGGATAAACTATTGTGTTTGTTTCTCTAAACCCTTCTCTTTACACTTGAGCACTGTTCTATTGAATTGCTTGAATATTGTCTCCTTTAGCTATTATATCTATAAGCGAAAGTGTTTATCTCATTTATCCAATTACTTCTATCCATTTAACAGCTTCAACGAAAATTGATTATCAAACGTTTTGCGAAAGATTTATGAACTTGTTTTACAAACTCAATTCACCCCCCTCTTGAGTATTGAGGCCACTTGGTAATAAGTGGTATCAGAGCTAGACTTTTGTATAAAGAGGTTAGCAGCTTCAAGAGAAGAAATGGCTTCAAATGGTTTTTCTAATGAAAGTTCCTCTATAAATAGACCTCCCTTTTTCAATGGGGATGGTTATGCATATTGGAAAGAAAGGATGGAAATTTTTATTGAAGCTATTGACTTAGGTGTGTGGGATGCCGTTGAAAATGGTGCTTTTGTTTCCACACATACTAAAGATGGTGTGAAAATTAATGCACCTAGAAATGAATGGACTGATGTGGATAAAAAAAAGGTTTAATACAATTTGAGAGCCAAGAACATCATCATCACATCCTTTGGGTATGATGAATTCTTTAGGGTGTCAAATTGAAAAATCGCTAAAGAAATGTGGGATACTTTACAAGTAACTCATGAAAGTACAAGTGAGGTAAAATGATCTAGAATAAATACTCTCACTCATGAATATGAATTGTTTAGAATGAATCAAAGTGAAAGTATTCAAGAGATACAAAAGAGATTCACACATATTGTTAATCATCTTATCTCATTAGGAAAGACATTTCCTAATAAAGATCTTATTAACAAAGTATTGAGATGTTTGAGCAGGAATTGGCAACCCAAGGTAACGGCTATCACTGAATCAAGAGATTTATCAACAATGTCTCTAACCACCTTATTTGGGAAGCTTCAAGAACATGAGTTAGAGTTAAATAGGCTCAATCAAAATAAAGAGCATGATAAGAAGAAAAAGGAAATTGCACTCAAAGCCACCTCTTCTACAATTGAAGATAATGATGAAGATGGTGATGAAGATGCAGAAAATCTTGAGTTAAGTGAAGAGAATCTTATCTCCTTATGAGGAAGTTTAGAAGATTCTTGAAGAAGAAGGGATTCTAAAGAAGGTCACCCTTCCCTTAAAAGAAAGCCTACGACAAAGGAGAAGGATCCTCAACTCCTCCAAAATGCTATGAATGTGAAAAACTGGGGCACATGAAAATGGAGTGTCCTGTATATCATAAGAAGACGAAGAAGTTTGAGAAAAGGCCTTCCAAGAAAAAGAAAGGAAGAAGAGCATATATAGCATTAGAGGATGATGCACACTTTTCTTGTCCAAGTTTACAAACTTGATGCGAGATTAATTGTTGTATTGCGAACCTAAGTGCAGGTTGTCTCAAGTAATAAATTTCTCAGGAGTTCGAGGTCAATCCATAGGGAATTGATGAATATTAATTAAGGTAAGATAAATATTTTGTTACTATAGTAAAAAATTATTTACTTGGATAAAAAGATCCACTCTTGGTAAATAAAGTAAAGATAAGATTAATTCCTTTTATAACTTAATTAGAATCCTCGCAACATAGAGGTTCCAATCGAAAAATACAGTGTTAAAAGTCCATTAAAATAATATACATAATTATATTATGTTTCCTTTAATCATCTATTAATATCACTATTCATAAATAGGATCAAGCATTCACTGTGCCAATATTTTATCTTCAATAAATCAAGATCTCCACTTTATAAGGAGAGTTTCTAATACCACCACTTGTAAATGGGTTAAAACATTCACTGTACCAATATTTTGTCTACAATAAATCAAAAACTCCTCTTTACAAGGGTAGTTTTTAAATTGATTGAAAACAAAATACAATACACATAATAACTACTTGAAAATATAAATCATTAAAGCACAATAGAGGAATAAATCTAACCTTATTTTATTACCAAGAGCTTCACACTTTGACCCAAGTAGACTGGAACTTATTTACACATAAACTAAAAGAAAGAAAAAAAGAAAAAGAGAGAGAAAGGAAATTAGAGGGAGAAGGAAATTCCTCAAAATTCCCCCTCCCCCGAAATGTTCATTCTGAATGTGCAATTACCTATTTATAGGCAAATTCATGTTATTGTGCAAATGCATAGTAACATGAATAGTAAAACTTAATTGTTAAGTTTTCCTACGTAATCAATGACGTTTTATTATTATTTTTTTCTTTGTTTAAAATAATAATTGAGCAAATGCACAATTGTGCGTTTAGTCAGTTTTTCATTTTTGAGAGAAGTGGTCTTCATGAAAGTTGTAGGCCTGGATATTTGCTTTAAAATGGCTTTGGTTTAAGTCCAAAATCATGCCTAGAACTCAAGATATGGTCTAATTACTGCAAAGTGTTTAGACCTAGTTTCAGCTCCTCTGTTTTGACTTCAAAGCTCAATATCACATCTAAGGAGTCCGATCTGAGTTTTGTGTTCTTCATGAAAGTTGTAGCTTATCGTCTTAGCTTTCCTACAAGACCAAAATCATATCAATCACATATTTACAACTCAAGTTATAGCCAATTTACTAAACACTTCCAAAGAGATAATTAAGGCTAATTTATGCAATAATTTATTTAATTGTCCAATTCGGCTCAAAATCGTAAAATGTGTCAAAACCAACTTAATTAAGCCTAATTGAACTTAAGAAGCCTAGTGAGAGGATTACAAAATGTATAAAATACAGTATTATCAAATTCCCCTACACTTAACTTTTGCACTCCTGGACAAAACACAAAAGACAAAAACTAGGGAACAAAGAAAAATGACACTGACTCTAAAACTAAAAACTCCAAAGGATTAAATGAATCAAGAAGAGCAACTAGACATTCAAAGATCAAAACATTCATGAGTTAACATTTCTTCATATCTCAAACTAACAAGCAAGGAAATTTCAGTTGAAAAGAATGAATCAAGAATTATATATCCTCACAGAATTCACTCTCAATCTCTCAAGTGTTTAAAAAGGTTAGTATTTCACTCTATTCAACTCATGAATAATTGTACTACCATAAGCTTGCTTATCTTCTAATTCTCCACCACTCAAAAATAACATGTATACACAAATCATGAGGACTTTATTCAAGGTTATAATGGGGTTAAGGTAAAGGAGGAAGTAATATAGATAAGACAAGTTAAACATCAAAGAGAATAAAAGAGCATTATGTTACAGTTAGAGTGGAGAAAATATTTGAGAACATTCAATTTTCCAAGGATTTCTTAGTTCTTTCTCATACAAGATAATGACTAATATCTGGCTAATGTTTTGTTAAAGATCAATTGGTAGGTTGAATTCATTTTTAGGCTTGAAAATTCTCTTGTTGTTTCCAAGCATCCACTGGTCAACTCCTTTTTTTTCTTTTTTTCTTTTTTTAGAAATACTTGCACACATACCCCCACACTTATTCAAGGAACTCATTCGATAACAAAGTCAATGCTCTCTTATTCCCTAGGGCTGGGTAAGAACATGGTTTTTCATTTTAAGGCATGTAATGAATTCGAAACAAAGAATGGTCAAATAAGCTCAAAGGGGTTAAGCAAAGGAAAATATGCAAGGTTAGCTATTTGGTCAAAGTAGTTAATTTAAGAAAATTGCCTCAATCATGTTTATGTATGCATGTGAAAATGTAGCTTCAAAAAGAATCAAAGCAAGTTCTAGAGTAACAATTTCATGAGAAAAAATCACATAAGAAAGAAGAGAATGATACAGATGTTCAATCCATTCATCGATAGGCTCAAAATCTCACAAGGCATATATCCATCATTCTTAGTCCGCAAAAATTTCAACATCCATAACCAAGCATGTGATGTTTAAGAAAGAAGACAATTTACTCAATCATGTAAATTTTCTTGAATTTAAATTGCTACTGTGATTACCATGCAATATTGATGATGAGTTTTGATGATAACACATATGGAGATGATGAGATGATGAGAAGATCAAGTCCAAGTTGTTCAAGCTTAGCTTTAGGACTTAGGATCTTTCTTGTACAGAGCTCTCATAGGATATCTCAGTGTTTTAGTCAAAAGATCTAAAAACATGTTTTCTCACAAACCAAATTAAGGTTCTTAAATTGATCAAAGAGTTTGTGAAAATTAGAAATCACCTAATCCGTTTTCTAAAGGTGTTTATCATGTTTTCAAATAGAGGTATTCGAATAACCTTAGAAGCATTCAAATACAATCTGTTAAAAGCCTTTAAAAAATGTGTTTTATTCAGAGGTATTCGAATACCTCATAATAGTATTCGAATAACCTGTCTCTAAAATGCCTTCAGAAACGTTTTTCAAGCAGTGGCATTCGAATACCTTGATATGGTATTCGAATAACGTGGGTCTGATCTATTTTTTATATACTGATATCAGAGGTATTCGAATACCTCATAACGGCATTCGAATAACCCAAGCTTAAACGGTTTTTTATATATAGATATTAGTGGTATTCGAATACCACAGTCATGTATTCGAATAACCCACGAGTTTCAGCTTCTGTTTTTTGAAATTGATACACAAACGGATTTTGCATTTATTATGCATTCAATTTCCCAAGCGAGATTTTCTGATCAAAGGCTCTATAAATAGAGACCTTCCCTCACGGCTGAAAAATACGAAACCTTGAATTTATTTTCTGGCTGTGCTAAAATACTATTTGCATAATTTCTCTTTTTCTCTCTGTGCTCTTTTGGTAAAATTCTGAGATATTGTTAGAGAGCTCAATAGTGCTTCAATTTGTATTACTTACTCTGAGTGACAGTTTCTCTTCATCTATTTTCTGATATTTTGTATCGAGGGTGAGGTATTCCTCAAGGTTTGTATAAGGGTGAGGTATCCCTGCAGACTGAGACTTTAGCACAAGAGTATAGTGTCCCTGTGTGTGAAAAGTGCTCTATTTTGTAACGGTAGCAAACACCTATTGAAGCTTGTATACTTAGTGAAAAATCTCGGCTTTCGAGGACTGGACGTAGACCACAAGTGGGTTAGTGGTCGAACCAGGATAAATACTTGCCTGCTTCTCTTTTCCCTAATCTCTTTATTTTATGCAATTTATTTTATTACACATTTATTTTTCGCTGTTCTTTATTGTTTCTTTTCTTCTTCTCATTCCTTCTGTGCATTTATTTATTAAGCTTTTGATATTCATTTTAATTAAAAAGAGGTTTTGCGAAAAAGTTTTTATACTCAATTCACCCCCCTCTTGAGTACTGGAAGCCACTTGGTAACAAGTGGTATCAGAGCTAGACTCTTGTATAAAGAGCTTAGCAGCTTCAAGAGAACATGGCTTCTTCAAATGGTTTTTCAGAAGGATCTTCCATAAACCGACCACCCTTTTTCAATGGGGATGGTTATGCATATTGGAAGGAAAGAATGAAAATCTTCATCGAAGCTATTGATCTAGATGTATGGGATGCTGTCGAAAATGGCGCTTTTATACCCACACATGAGGTCGATGGTGTAAGGACCGAAACGCCACGAAATAAATGGTCTGATGAAGACAAAAGAAAAGTTCAATTTAATTTAAAAGCCAAAAATATTATTACCACTGCTTTGGGATATGATGAGTTTTTTAGAATTTTAAATTATAAAACTGCTAAAGAAATGTGAGATACTTTGCAAGTTACCCATGAGGGTACTAGTGAAGTTAAGAGGTCGAGAATAAATTCTCTAACTCGTGAATATGAATTATTCAGAATGAACCAAGGAGAAAGCATTCAGGAAATGTAAAAGAGGTTCACCCACATAGTTAATCATCTTGCATCTTTAGGCAAAAGTTTTTCTAACGAAGATTTGATTAACAAAGTTTTGAGGTGTCTTAGCGAGGATTTGGCAACCCAAAGTAACAGCTATTTCAGAATCGAGAGATTTGTCCACAATGACTTTAGCCACCCTCTTTGGAAAACTTCATGAGCACGAATTGGAACTAAGTAGACTAAGCCAAAGTGAAGAAAACGATAAAAAGAAAAAGGGAATAGCGCTCAAAGCCACTTCATCAACATTCGACAATGATGATGAAGAAAATGAAGAAAGTTCAGAGAATATCGAGGTAAGTGAAGAAAATTTAAGTTTACTAGTTAAAAAGTTTAGTAAATTTCTCAAGAAAAAGGAAACGCAAAGAAGACCTCCCTTCTCTCCTAAAAAGACACACTTCAAAGGCGAAGGAGCTTCATCAACTCCAACTTGCTATGAATGTGGTAAACCTGGTCACATGAAAATGGAGTGCCCAGTTTATCAAAAGAAGAAGGAGAAATTTGAAAAGAAGCCCTTCAAGGAAAGAAAAGGAAGAAAAGCCTACATAGCGTGGGATGAAAACGACATGGACTCAACTGACAGCTCAGATAGCAAAGAAGCTCAACTATGTCTTATGGCAAAAGGAGATGAAGAAGAAAGCGAAAACGAGGTAAGTTCTAATACTACTTTATTGCCCTCTTACGATGAGTTACAAGATGCTTTTGAGGAACTACATGAAGAATCTTTAAAACTCACAAAAATTATTTCTTCATCTAAGAAAATAATTTCTTCTTTAGAAAATCAAATTCTTGTTTTAAATAAAGAAATAGAAGAATTGAAAATTGAAAACGAGACTTTAGGAATCATTTATGCATGCACAAATCATTCTTCACATGCTTTTACTTCTTCATCTTGTTCTTCATGTCATATACTTGAAAAAGAAAACGAAGACCTAAAGAACACTCTTTCTAAATTCACCTTTGGAAGGGATAATTTAAATATTTTATTAGGAAGACAAAGAGTGGTTTTTCAAAAAGCTGGGATAGGTTATAACCCGAAAAATCAACAAAAACTCTATAAAAATTTCTTTGTGCATTCTAGTATTTCAAGTAGTCCTTTTATAAAATGTTTTTATTGTGGAAGAAAAGGACATAGCGCTTCAACATGTAATGCAAGGAAAAATATAAATACAAAAGTTAGAACAAAAATGGTTTGGGTTCCCAAGGGTACTTTACCCAAAACTGACACATAAGGACCCAAGAAAGTTTGGGTACCAAAAGTTAAAAACTAAACTTATGTTGTAGGTGTGCTTGAAAGCCAGGAGTTCAAATTGGTATCTTGATAGCGGCTGCTCCAAGCACATGACCGGGGACGACTCAAAATTCACCATGCTTATTCCCAAGAATCATGGACACGTCACTTACGATGATAACAACAAGGGTAAAATTCTTGGAATCGGCAAAGTCGGTAAGAACCCTAACTCCTCTATTGAAAATATGCTGCTTGTTGAGGGTTTGAAACACAACTTGCTTAGTATTAGTCAATTATGTGATAAAGGAAATAAAGTTATATTTGATTCAAATTGTTGCATAATTGAAGATAAAAATGACAAGCATGTTAAATTCATTGGTCATAGAGTAAACAACATCTATATGATTAGTCTTGATGATATATCTTCAAATGATGCGAAATACCTTTTAAGTAAGAATGATGATTCATGGTTATGGCATAGGAGAATCGCACACATTCACATGGATCACTTAAAGAAGTTGGTCTCTAAAGAGCTAGTAATTGGACTACCCAAGCTTAATTTTATAAAAGATAAATTATGTGATGCATGTCAAAAGGGTAAACAAATAAAGGTCTCTTTTAAAGCAAAAAATATAGTTTCAACTTCTAGACCTTTACAACTTTTGCACATGGATCTGTTTGGACCTTCTAGAACTATGAGCTTTGGTGGGAATTACTATGCTTTAGTGATTGTGGATGATTTTTCTAGGTTTACATGGACCTTATTTCTTGCAAATAAAAATGATGCATTTCTAGCTTTTAAAAGACTTGCCAAAGTTATTCAAAATGAAAAAGGCTTTCAAATCTCTTCTATAAGAAGTGACCACGGTGGCGAATTTGAAAACAATGTTTTTGAAAATTACTGTGATGAACATGGCATTAATCATAATTTCTCTGCCCCTAGAACTCCGCAACAAAACGGAGTTGTAGAAAGGAAAAACCGTTCTTTAGAAGAAATGGCGAGAACTATGCTTAATGAGGCTGCTCTTCCTAAATACTTTTGGGCAGATGCTGTAAATACAGCTTGTTATGTAATGAACCGGGCTCTTATAAGGCCTATTTTAAAGAAAACCCCATATGAGTTGTATAAGGGAAGAAAGCCAAATGTCTCACACTTTCATGTTTTTGGTTGCAAATGTTTTGTTTTAAACAATGGAAAAGATAATTTAGGCAAGTTTGATGCTAAGTCTGATGAAGGTATATTTCTTGGCTATTCAAATCATAGTAAAGCTTTTCGCATTTATAATAAAAGAACTATGACTATTGAAGAATCTATACATGTTGCATTTGATGAAACTAACCCAAATGGATCGAGAAAGGATCTTGTTGTTGATGATGTTGCAGAAATCTTGGCAGAAACACATTTGGACAGTAAAGAAAAGGAAATCAAGGAGAAAGAGGATAAACAAAGACAAGAAGATTCACAAGCTTTGGAACTTCCCAAAGAATGGCGAACTTCAAAATATCATTCCCTTGATCAGATTATCGGTGATGTATCTAAAGGTGTAAGTACACGCAACTCTCTTAGAAATACTTGTAATCACTTAGCCTTTGTTTCTCAAATTGAACCTAAGGATTTAATTGAAGCTTTTGATGATGAACATTGGATCTTAGCTATGCATGAGGAATTAAATCAATTTGAAAGAAATCAAGTTTGGGAATTAGTCGCTAGACCTAATAATCACCCCATAATTGGCACTAAGTGGGTTTTCAGAAACAAACTTGATGAAAATGGGTTAATAACTAGAAACAAAGCTAGATTGGTTGCTAAAGGGTATAATCAAGAAGAAGGAATAGATTATGAAGAAACCTATGCACCAGCTAGATTAGAAGCTATTAGAATGTTACTTGCTTATGCTTGCATCATGGATTTCAAATTATATCAAATGGATGTCAAGAGTGCTTTTCTGAATGGTTTTATTCAAGAGGAGGTATACGTTGAACAACCTCCAGGTTTTGAAAATCATGAACTACCCAACCATGTTTTTAAACTTAAAAAGGCTTTATATAGTTTAAAGCAAGCTCCTAGAGCTTGGTATGAAAGGTTGAGTAAGTTTCTTTTGGAAAATGATTTTTCAAGAGGAAAAGTTGATACTACTCTTTTTATTAAAAATAAAAAGCATGACATTCTTCTTGTGCAAGTATATGTGGATGATATTATTTTTGGTGCTACTAATGAATCCATTTGCAAAGAATTTGCTAAGTCAATGCAGAATGAATTTGAAATGTAAATGATGGGAGAATTAAATTTCTTTCTTGGACTTCAAATCAAATAAACAAACGAAGGGACTTTCATAAGTCAAACAAAATACTGCAAGGAATTGCTCAAGAGATTTGAAATGGAAAACGCTAAACACATGGCCACTCTGATGGGCACATATTGCTACTTGGACAAAGATGAAGGAGGTAAATCAGTAGAAATAATGAAATATAGAGGTATGATTGGTTCTCTCCTTTATCTTACTGCTAGTAGGCCAGATATTATGTTCAATGTATGCATGTGTGCTAGATATCAGGCAAACCCTAAGGAATCTCACTTAAGTGCTGTCAAATGAATAATGAAATACCTAGTAGGCACTTCACAAATGGGCTTATGGTATCCTAAGGGTGCCTCTTGTAGCCTAATAGGCTATTCTGACTCTGACTTTGCTGGGTGCAAATTAGATAGAAAGAGTACTAGTGGGACATGCCACTTGCTTAGTAGTTCTTTAGTTTCTTGGCATAGTAAGAAACAAAACAGTGTGGCTTTGTCTACCGCTGAGGCTGAATATGTTGCAGCCGGGAGTTGCTGCGCTCAAATCCTTTGGATGAAGCAACAACTCTTAGACTACGGTCTTCAGCTTGATCACATCCCAATAAGATGTGATAACACTAGTGCAATAAATATCTCTAAGAATCCTATACTGCATTCTAGAACAAAGCATATAGAGATAAGACACCACTTTATCAGAGATCACGTACAAAAAGGGGATTGCATTCTTGAATTTGTTGAAACATCTAAGCAACTTGCAGATATCTTCACTAAACCTCTAGCAAAAGAAGCTTTTTTTTATATAAGAGGAGAATTGGGGATAATTGATAAATCCAACATTTAAATGCTTGTTATTTACTTAAATTTATGTTTAATCCTTCTTAAATTATTACTGACTTGAGCGTCGGAGTTATCCCGAAATCTTTTTTGCAGGTACTTCATCAACAGGTATGCGTTTGTCTTTCAAAATTGCATTTTCTGGACATTTATAAGTGTTTTTTGCTTAGTTATTCGAATACCTCCATAGGATATTCGAATACCCTTACTGTTATATGAGAAAACCTACATTTTTTAAGGCATTCGAATACCTTAAAGGGTTATTCGAATACCCAGAGGTTTTTTTGTCTCAGTCACCGAAACAGCTCTCTGGAGCATTCAAATGCCATCAGGGTTATTTGAATACCCAGACGCTTCCTATTTCTGTTTCTCTCTGGAGTATTCAAATACCATTATGTCGTATTCGAATACTTGCTCCCTTGGCCTTCTCCTCTGTCTCTGGAATATTCGAATACCATCAGTTTGTCTCTGGAGTATTCGAATACTTCATGAGCATTCGAATACCTTTAAAAGTATTCGAATACCTTCGTTTGGCAGCCAAGCTTATTCTGGTAATCCATTCGAATACCTGGTGTGGTATTCGAATACCCTCTGTCTGGAGGCTGCGTCTTTTGAGCTTTCTCATTCGAATACCTCCCCTTTCCTTTAAATACCCCCTTTTCCCTACGTATCCGAATACCCTTCTCTTCTCTATCCCCACTTTCAAAAACTCTTGGTTTTTCATCCTCCAAAAACCTCCCTTTCTCACGGTCTCCACCCTTCCTCTTCTCCTCTCCTCCATGGCCTCATCCTCCTCTCGCTCTAAGCGTCCTCGTACAAAGACGGCTCCGTGCAATAACCCGTTGGACCTTCGCAGGCTTTCCTCTAATGAGCAACAGCTCGGGCGCTTCGTTACACACTTTCGAGAGTGCAACTTGGTGCATCCTAAGTACCTCGACTTGGGGTTCTTCGAACGAGAAGGTGGTTTTGACTTTCTCAACCGGCTAAGCCATCAAGGCGTACTTCGCTTCTGCTCTTTCTCTGCTCCGTTGTATCCCGACCTAGTCAAAATGTTCTACTGCAATCTAAAGATTGAAGGTCAGGAGCTACACTCCAGTGTCTGCGATCAAAACATCGTCATCACACTCGGCGATTGGGTTCAGATGTTTGGCTTACCGTCCACTGGCCACTTTGCTGACGAAGATTCACTCCTCCAACTCTTCGACAAGAACTAAGCAATTGAAGATGTTCTTCGCCCTGGGTTGGCTTTACCTTCGACTCAAAAAGGAGTCAAAGGGGGCATGATGAAGAGTCAGGACAGGCTCCTCCATTATCCTTATGCCCACATCCTCGCTCCTAGAGGTGGGAACTACGCCTACATGAGTGAAGATGACGTGTTTATGCTATGGGCTCTAAAGCAAGGCCATCAGATCAACTGGCCCGTCTTCATTATGAAGCATATGATGAGGGCAAGAGGTAAAGAGCAATGTGAACTTCCCTACGGCGTAATCATCACTGCCTTCTTAGGCAAGTATCCACACATTCTGGAAACCGAGCGCATGACCCCGCTAACCCATCATCACGTCTTTGGTTCCTTTACCCTTAACAAAATAAAGATGATCAGGGCCGATGAAGGCTGGGTGTTCCCAGTGGAAGTTGATGATGAAGACAATGACCCTGCTGCCCCTATTGCTCCTGCTGCTGCTGCTGCTGATGTTCCCGCTCCTGTCACGAATGAGCAAATTCTGGCTACCCTGTTGGATAACAGAAACTACTTGGAGAACACCTTCACTATTCTGTTTGATAGAATCACTAGTGTTGAGCGTGAACAGGCTGCCCTTCGAGCTCTGCTATCTGGCAATGACCCTGCCTCTCCTCCTCCACAACCTGATGCCTATTTCTAGGGCTTGCTTAGTAGTAGGATCTGTTGCTGTGTTTTGTTCTTGGCTGTTTATTGTATTGTTGCCCTTTAATTACTTTTGTATATGCGCTTGACCACTTTCATTTAATGCAATGAGTATTTTTCTTCAATCTATTGTCATTTATAATTACTTTTTGATTATCTCATATATATATTTATCACTATGCTTTATTGGTTGAATGTATCCTTTTTGATCATGTCAAAAGGGGGAGAAAAATAATCAAACTTAAACTTATTTGAGAAAAGACAGGATTAACACTGGCTCTTGGATTCCAAAAGCAAGGGGGAGATTATGCTTGTTTTGTTATTTATATGAACTAATGCTTTTCTCATTTGTTAGTTTGTCATCATCAAAAAGGGGGAGAATGTGATTACCATGCAATATTGATGATGAGTTTTGATGATAACAAATATGGAGATGATGAGATGATGAGAAGATCAAGTCCAAGTTGTTCAAGCTTAGCTTTAGGACTTAGGATCTTTCTTGTACAGAGCTCTCATAGGATATCTCAGTGTTTTAGTCAAAAGATCTAAAAACATGTTTTCTCACAAACCAAATTAAGGTTCTTAAATTGATCAAAGAGTTTGTGAAAATTAGAAATCACCTAATCCGTTTTCTAAAGGTGTTTATCATGTTTTCAAATAGAGGTATTCGAATAACCTTAGAAGCATTCGAATACAATCTGTTAAAAGCCTTTAAAAAACGTGTTTTATTCAGAGGTATTCGAATACCTCATAATAGTATTCGAATAACCTGTCTCTAAAATGCCTTCAGAAACGTTTTTCAAGCAGTGGCATTCGAATACCTTGATATGGTATTCGAATAACGTGGGTCTGATCTATTTTTTATATAATGATATTAGAGGTATTCGAATACCTCATAATGGCATTCGAATAACCCAAGCTTAAACGGTTTTTTATATATAGATATCAGTGGTATTCGAATACCACAGTCATGTATTCGAATAACCCACGAGTTTCAGCTTCTGTTTTTTGAAATTGATACGCAAACGGATTTTGCATTTATTATGCATTCAATTTCCCAAGCGAGATTTTCTGATCAAAGGCTCTATAAATAGAGACCTTCCCTCACGGCTGAAAAATACGAAACCTTGAATTTATTTTCTGGCTGTGCTAAAATACTGTTTGCATAATTTCTCTTTTTCTCTCTGTGCTCTTTTGGTAAAATTCTGAGATATTGTTAGAGAGCTCTATAGTGCTTCAATTTGTATTACTTACTCTGAGTGAGAGTTTCTCTTCATCTATTTTCTGATATTTTGTATCGAGGGTGAGGTATCCCTCAAGGTTTGTATAAGGGTGAGGTATCCCTGGCTGAGACTTTAGCACAAGGGTATAGTGTCCCCGTGTGTGTGAAAAGTGCTCTATTTTGTAATGGTAGCAAGCACCTATTGAAGCTTGTATACTTAGTGAAAAATCTCGGCTTTCGAGGAATTTGGACGTAGACCACAAGTGGGTTAGTGGTCAAACCAGGATAAATATTGTGCACCTTCTCTTTTCCCTAATCTCTTTATTTTATGCAATTTATTTTATTGCACATTTATTTTTCATTTGTTCTTTATTGTTTCTTTTCTTCTTCTCATTCCTTCTGTGCATTTATTTATTAAGCATTTGATATTCGTTTTAATTAAAAAGAGGTTTTGCGAAAAAGTTTTTATACTCAATTGATCCCCCTCTTGAGTACTGGAAGCCATTTGGTAACAGCTATTTCCACACAAACTAATTATCTACCCCAATCTAGATGCGTCTCAAGAGTAAAATTACATGCACAGTAAAATTTACTCCTTACTCTACCATTCTTAATTGGTTTAGCTGTTAATAAATTATTGACAAAGACAAACATAAACACACTTCCACAATTTTTTTCAAGCATTTTAAAAAAAAAATTTACACAATTATTCACACAACAATTATTCACATTATCCTTCCCCCCAACCAGATCACAACATTGTCTTTAATGTTAAAATAAAATAGATAGGTAAAGGAAAGAAGATAGTACCTGTTACTGCAATTACTGAAAAGAAAAACCTCACACAAATATAAACAGAAACAAAGTACGACCAAAGATTGAAATTATTTAAACAGATGGAGTGTCTTGACTGGCTTCCTTTTCTTACTGCTTCTCACAACATTTCCTTTGGATCACTTCTTGCTTTTTTTTTTATTATTTTATACAAGAAAATATATACATGTAGTTGTGATTGTGGCTCACATCTTCCTCTGGTTTTACGTCCAGTAACGGCTTAAATGCCTTCTATGAGTCGAGGATAAGCTTCCTATTCAATTTTCTTATAAATTGACAAACAGGATCTTTTTGAATCAGATTCCCAAGACTATAGTGCACTTACTAGTCCTTGAAGAGATTCTTTGATAGGTGGGATATCGAAAAGGTGAGCCTAAGTATAGACAAATGATCTGCAACAACCTTTTGATTTTTTAAAGCAACAAAATCTACTGTATCAACCTAAGTTTGCAAAAACTTGTTTAGAGATTCTTTGATAGGTGCACCGAATTGTCAAAGTGATTAAAGGGAAAAAGAAAAAAAAAAGACACAAGAAATTAAAACACTAAGGATCGAACTTCACTTGATTAAAAGAGAAAAAGAAATAAGAAAATAAAATAAAAATTTATACAAAATTCAACTACTTTTTTTTAAATATATATTTACAAGTAGGCGGTATAAACCTGCATGATAAAAAAATAATATTAAAAAGTAGGCGGTATAAACCTGCCATTAAATATTGACAAAGGTATGGAATAAACCGACCACCAAAGAAAAATTAAAAATGGTATGGTAGAAACCAACCACCAAATAAAACTTAAAAATGGTGTGGTAAAAACCAACCACCAAAAATAAAAAAATACAAAAAATAAAATGCGAAAAGTAAATTATAGAAAATAAAAGGGAAAGATTTCCCCCACCAAGTTAGTATATACAAGAAAATAAAAGGGAGATTTTCCCCCCACAAAGTTAGTATGTACAGAAAATAAAAGGGAGAGGTTCCCCTACTAAGTTAGTATGTACAAAAAAAAATAAAAGGGAGAGATTTTTCCCACTGTTAGTATGTACAAAAAGTAATAAAGGGAGAGATTTCCCCCACTGAGCTAGCATTTACAAAAAATAAAAGGAAGAATTTCCTTTACTGTTAACATGTACAAGAAAATAAAAGGGAGAACTACCCCCACTGTACAGAAATTCAAGCTAGTTTTTTTTATTAATTTTTTTATTTTTTTATTTTTTTTTATTTTTTTTATTTTTTATTTAATCTAAAAAGATGAAAAGGACGGGACACCATAGTTGTCTCCAACTTAATATATATTTTTTTATGTGGGTTCTTTATGTTTTTTTTTTAGGTGATCACACCTGTGACCACTTTTCTTTTTCATTTTTCAACGGGGGACAGCGTTTTCCCCCACTTCTATTATTTTTTTTTTTGTAAAATACTATTCCCTCAATTTTTTTTATTCACAATATTCACACACTATTCATGCACTATTTATACATTATTCACACACTATTTATGTGTTAGTCATGGCAACCATTACCCAAGAGGGAGAGTGAATTGAGTATAAAAAACTTTTCATAAATTCTCTTAAAATAAACACAAAAATTTAAGCTATTAAATAAAAGGAAAAGAATTACGAGATGAAGAATAAAAGCTTCAAGAACAGCAAATAAATAAATGTGCAATAATATAAAATTACATAAAATAAAGAGATTGAGAAGAGAGAAGCAGACACGATATTTATCCTGGTTCAACCACTAACCCACTTGTGGTCTACGTCCAGTTCTCGAAAACAATCCGAGATTTTTTACTATGTATACAAGCTTTAATAGGTGCTTGCAACCGTTACATAAAAGAGCAATTATCACACACAGAGAAACTCTACCCTTGTGCTAAAGTCTCAGCCTGCAGGGATACCTCACCCTTATACAAACCTTAAAGGGATACCTCACCCTTATACAAACCTTGAAGGATACCTTACCCTCAATACAGAAGAACAGAAATATAGATGAAGAGAAACTCTCACTCAGAGCAAATAATACAAATTGAAGTGCTAAGAGGCTCTCAAAGGATATCTCAAAGTTTCAATAAAAAGAGTACAGAAAATAGGCGTAAATTATAAATCACATTTTTTAAAGCAAGCGTAAATTAAACAAATAGTTGGGCTACAAACAGATGAGACCCACGGTCTTTATTTATAGAGTCATAAAGAAAATGCCCGTTGGAGGAATTAATTCCATAATTATTATGATAATATGTCCGTTAGTTTCTATATCCAGAACTGTGTTTACGGTGTTTATTCGAATAGCATAAACCATTATTCGAATAACACTGTTCATAAAACCATCGTGAAAAGCAAACTGATATGGGTTATTCGAATACCAACATGGGGTATTCGAATACCACTGTTTTCATTTCTTATAAAAAAATAGTTCAGAAGCAGGTTATTCTAATACCACAAGGAGGTATTCGAATACCTCTATTTTAAACACATTTTAAAAGCTATTTAGAAGGATGTTATTCGAATACCTCTGTTTAAAAAATAGTTATAAATGTTTAAAAAACATCTCAGAAAGTTTATCAAGAACACCAAAACATTTTTAAGTTATTTTTAAGATCAAAACAGTTTTGGTATAAGTTTAAGGAAGCATTTTTGTTTTATCTTGATGCACTATGAGATATCCAAAGAGATCCTTGAACAGAGAGACTCTAAGTCCTAAAGCTATCCTTAAAAGATCTTGGACTTGGTCTTCCCATCATGTGTGTTATCAAAACAAATCTTCAAAGACATATGTTTAATCACATTCTCTTTGTGTTGAGCTTAATAGATATCTTTTACTTTCTTGTTGCAAGCTCACTCTTGGTACTTAGACTATCCTACAAAGTATTGTTCACTTAAATAAACATAGTTAGTCCAAATTCATAATTCAATATCTTCATAAGCATGATTCATAAATGTATAACTCTAGTTAGTTTAACCTACATATAAGACTTTCATGGACACATCCAAAAAGATATTTATCAATTACTAATGGATATGCTTTATATAGGATGCAACAAAGAACATAAGCAAAGTATTCTTTTTATCTTGTATTTGTCATCATCAAAACTTAACATATAAAATCATTTGAGGCAAACTTATTTCCATACTATTTTTTTAACCACATTAGTTAATGCGTTTATATGTACAAAAATATTTACACCAGAAATTTATTCTTCATATCAAGTCCCCGGCAACGGCGCCAAAAACTTGATGCACACTTTTTTTGGCCAAGTTTACAAACTTGATGTGAGATTGATTGTTGCATTGCGAACCCAAGTGCAGGTTGTCTCAAGTAATAAATTTCTCAAGAGTCCGAGGTCGATCCACAGGGAATTGATGAAGATTAATTAAGATAAGGTAAATATTTTGTTACTATGGTAAAAAATTATTTACTTGAATAAAAAGATCCACTCTTGGTAAATAAAGTAAAGATAAGATTAATTCCTTTTATAACTCAATTAGAATCCTCGCAACATGGAGGTTCCAATTAGAAAATACAATGTTAAAATTCCATTAAAATAATATATATAATTATATTATGTTTCCTTTAATCATCTATTAATACCACCACTCATAAATGGGATCAAGCATTCACTGTGCCAATATTTTATCTACAATAAATCAAAATCTCCACTTTATAAGGAGAGTTTCTAACACCACCACTTGTAAATAGGTTAAAGCATTTACTATGCCAATATTTTATCTATAATAAATCAAGAACTCTTCTTTACAAGGGTAGTTTTTAAATTGATTGAAAACAAAATACAATACGCATAATAACTACTTGAAAATATAAATCATTAAAGCACAATAGAGGAATAAATCTAACCTTATTTTATTACCAAGAGCTTCATACTTTGACCTAAGTAGACTGGAACTTATTTACACATAAACTAAAAGAAAGAAAAAAAAAAAGAGAAAGGAAATTTGAGGGAGGAGGAAATTCCTCAAAATTTGCCCTCCCCCAAAGTGTTCATTCTGAATGTGCAATTGCCTATTTATAGACAAATTCATGTTACTGTGCAAATGCACAGTAGCATGAATAGTGAAACTTAATTGTTAAGTTTTCCTATGTAATCAATGACGTTTTATTATTATTATTATTTTTTAAATAATAATTGAGCAAATGCACAGTTGTGCGTCTAATCATTTTTTCATTTTTGAGAGAAGTGGTCTTCATGAAAGTTGTAGGCCTGGATATTTGCTTTAAAATGACTTTAGTTTAAGTCTAAAATCATGCCTAGAACTCAAGATATGGTCCAATTACTGCAGAGTATTTAGACCCGATTTCAACTCCTCTATTTTGACTTCAAAGCTCAATATTACATCTAAGGAGTCCGATCTGAGTTTTGTGTTCTTAATGAAAGTTGTAGAGAATTGTCTTAACTTTCCTACAATACCAAAATCACATCAATCAGATATTTACAACTCAAGTTATAGCCAATTTACTAAATATTTCCAAAGAGATAATTAAGGCTAATTTATGCAATAATTTATTTAATTGTCCAATTCAGCTCAAAATCATAAAATGTGTCAAAATCAACTTAATTAAGCCTAATTGAACCATAAGAAGCCTAGTGAGAGGATTACAAAATGTATAAAATACAGTATTATCATAGGATAATGACATAAGCTCCTCCGATAGTTCGGAAGATGAAGAAACTCATCTTTGTCTCATGGCTCAAGGACAAGAAAGTGAAGAGAGTGATACCAAGGTAACATCTTCTAATTTAGAATCTCCACCTTCTTATGATGAATTGCAAGATACCTTTCAAGAATTGCATGATGAATCTATGAGACTCACTAAAATGGTTTTATCTTCTAACAAAATAATCTCTTTATTGGCAAACAAAGTTTCTATTTTAAATAAAGAGATTAATGAGCTTAAGATTGAAAATGAGACCTTAGGACTTATTGATGCTAACTAATTGTGCATGAATTGCTCCTCACATGATAACACATCTATACCCTTACCTTGCTAATCATGCAAAACATTTAAAAAAGAAATTAAAGATTTAAACAACACTCTTGCAAAATTCACCCTTAGAAGAGACAACTTGAATATGTTGTTAGTGAAACAAAAATGTGTTTTCCAAAAAGTCGATTTGGGGTATAATCCCAATAACCAACAAAAATCTTACAAAAATTTCTTTGTTTCCATAAATACTTCAAGTAGTCCCTTTATCAAATGCTTTCATTGTGGGAGGAAAGGGCATAATGCATCCACATGCAATGTTAGACAGAATATTAACACCAAGATTGGAACTAAAAGGGTTTGGGTTCCTAAGGGCGCTTTGCCTAACTCTAACACATAAAGACTCAAGACAATTTGGGTACTAAAGGTTAAAATTTGAATGTGTATTGTAGGTGTGCTTGAAGTTCAAAAGCTCAAGTTGGTATCTTGATAGTGGTTGCTCCAAGCACATGACTAGTGATGGCTCCAAGTTTTCCTTCCTTGCTCCCCAAAAGAGTGGTCATGTGACATATGGTGACAACAACAAACGGAAGATCCTTGGAGTTAGAAAAGTTGGTAAGAATCCTTCTTCATCTATTGATAATGTCTTGCTTATTGAAGGACTCAAACATAACTTGCTTAGCATTAGTCAACTATGTGATAAAAGGAATAAAGTAATATTTGATTCTAATTATTGTATAATTGAGGGTAAAGATGATAAGCATGTTAAGTTTGTTGGTCATAGGGTCAATAATATATATATGATTAGCCTTGATGACATTTCCTCAAGTAATGCTAAATGCTTTATGAGTAAAGAAAATGATTCATAGTTATGACATAAAAGAATTGCTCACATTCACATGGATCACTTAAACAAATTGGTTTCTAAAGAACTAGTAATTGGTCTTCTAAAACTCAAGTTTGAAAAAGATAAACTTTGTGATGCATGTCAAAAGGAAAAACAAGTAAAGGTCTCTTTTAAAGCTAAAATGTGGTTTCAACTTCTAGACCTTTACAACTTTTGCACATGGATCTTTTTAGTCCCTCTAGAACTATTAGCTTTAGTGGAAATTACTATGCATTGGTGATTATGGATGATTTTTCTTGGTTTACATGGACATTATTCTTGGCGCACAAAAATGATGTTTTTCAATCATTTAAAAAACTTGCCAAAATTATCCAAAACGAAAAAGGTTTTTGTATCACATCCATAAGAAATGACCATGGCGGTGAATTTGAAAACCATGAATTTGAAACTTTTTGTGATGAATATGGTATTGGGCATAATTTTTCTGACCCTAGAACACCACAACAAAATGGTGTTGTAGAAAGAAAAAATCGATCTTTAGAGGAAATAGCAAGAACTATGCTCAATGAAGCCAACCTTCCTAAGTACTTTTGGCGGATGCGGTTAACACCGCTTGTTATGTTATGAATAGAGCCCTAATAAGGCCAATTTTAAAGAAAATCCCATATGAATTGTACAAGGGAAGAAAGCCAAATGTGTCATATTTTCATGTCTTTGAATGTAAATGCTTTGTTTTGAATAATGAAAAAAATAACTTGGGGAAGTTTGATGCAAAATCTAATAAGGGGATATTTCTTGGATATTCTATACATAGCAAGGCTTTTAGAGTTTATAATAAATGAACTTTGACTATAGAAGAGTCCATACATGCTGCTTTTGATGAAACTAACCCAAATGAGCCGAGAAAAGAGCTTGTTAATGATGTTACAGAAATCTTAGTAAAAATGCACTTGGAGAATCAAGAGAAAGAGTCCAAGAGGCAAGAAGAGAGACCCATTGATCACTCATGGCAAAAGGATTCAGAAACCATGGATCTACCCAAAGAATGGAGGACATCAAGATATCATCCTCTTGACAAAGTGATAGGTGATGTATCAAAAGGAGTAATCACTTGAAACTCACTTAGAGATGCATGTAATCACTTAGCTTTCGTCTCTTAAATTGAACCTAAAGACATAAATGAGGCCATTAATGATGAACATTGGATCTTGGTCATGCAAGAAGAACTAAATCAATTTGAGAGAAATCAAGTTTGGGAATTAGTTCCAAGGCCCAATGATCATCCTATAATTAGCACCAAATGGGTCTTTAGGAACAAACTTGATGAAACGGGTCTAATAATAAGAAACAAAGCTAGGCTTGTAGCTAAGGGATATAATCAAGAAGAAGGCATAGACTATGAAGAAACTTATGCTCCCGTAGCTAAATTAGAGGCCATTAGAATGTTACTTGCATATACATGCATCATAGATTTCAAACTCTATCAAATGGATGTTAAAAGTGCCTTTTTGAATGGTTTTATACAAGAAGAGGTATATGTAGAACAACCTTCTAGTTTTGAGGTTTTTGATATGCCTAACCATGTTTTTAAACTAAAAAAGGCTTTGTATGGCTTAAACAAGCTCCTAGAGCTTGGTATGAAAGGTTGAGCAAATTCCTATTAGAAAAAAGCTTTTCTAGAGGCAAAGTTGATACTACCCTTTTTATAAAGCATAAAATGCATGACATTCTTCTAGTTCAAATCTATGTTGATGACATTATATTTGGAGCTACTAACAACTCTCTTTGTAAAGAATTTTCAAATATTATGCAAAGTGAGTTTGAGATGTTGATGATGGGTGAGCTTAACTTCTTCCTTGGTCTCCAAATCAAGCAAATAAGAGAAGAGACTTTCATAAGCTAATCCAAATATTGCAAGGAGTTACTTAAGAAATTTAGAATGGAAGGTGCCAAGCAAATGGCCACACAAATAGGCATTTCCTATTACTTGGACAAGGATGAAGGAGGCAAATCTGTAAAAATTACTAAATATAGAGGTATGATTAGCTCACTCCTTTATCTTACAGTAAGTAGACCAGATATCATGTTTAGTGTATGCATGTGTACTAGGATTCAAGCAAATCCTAAAGAATCACAATTATGTGCTGTTAAAAGAATAATGAAATATCTAGTAGGCACTTCACAAATGGGTTTATGGTACCCTAAGGGTGCCTCTTACAGCCTGGTTGGTTACTCTGATTCTGATTTTGCTAGATCCAAAATGGATCGAAAAAGCACTAGTGGGACATGCCACTTGCTTGGAAGCTCACTAGTTTCTTGGCATAGCAAAAAAAAAAATAGTGTGGCATTGTCTACAACTGAAGCTGAATATATTACAACTGAGAGTTGTTGTGCTCAAATCCTTTGAATGAAGCAACAACTCTTGGATTATGGTCTTGAGCTTGATCATATCCCAATAAGATGTGATAACACTAGTGCAATCAATTTGTCTAAAAATCTCATTCTGCATTCAAGAACTAAACACATTGAAATTAGGCATCATTTCATAAGGGATCATGTTCAAAAAGATGATTGCATGCTTGAATTTATAGAAACCACTAAGCAACTAGCTGACATTTTCACTAAGCCCTTGGCAAAAGAAACATTTTTCTATATAAGAAATGAACTTGGTATATTGGATCAATCATGCATAAATTGATTATTTGCTGCATAAACCTAAAAATTGCTGCATAAATTAGTCATCTAGTTGCATAATGCCTTGTTGCATAACATCTTGCTGTATAATATGATATTTTGATGCATAATATGTTATTTTTTACATAATCATGACTTTTTACTGCATAAGTTTTATTTTTAATCATATTTGAATCCAATACTGACTTGAGCATCAGAGATTCCCCCTAAGTTGTTTTGCAGGCACTTCCTCATGTCAAAGACTTCCAAGAAACTCAAAAACTTCACAAATCCATCCAAATGGTGTAATTACTGGTAAAAGTAGTAATTTTGCACAATTATGTGTTTTGGATCATAATCTGATTGGACTATATGCTTGCATGATGTTTGGAATTAATTTGAGATGTTCTAGAACTAATTTGAAAGGTTCAAAATTGATCTTTTGTTGTTTGAAATGCAAAATCTGAGTTTGAGTATTTTGGTAATCGATTACAAAACCTTTGTAATCGATTACAAAGGTTCTGTTAAGTATGTAATCGATTACACAACCATAGTAATCGATTACACAAGCCATGGTAATCAATTACACAAGCCATGTAATCGATTACATAGGGGTTTTAAAAGGTTTTCTGTTGCGCGAAGGGTCATTTCTTCAGCAACCGTCTCTTCTTCTCCTCTGCTCTCACGATAACCCAACCACCAAACTCTCTATTTCTCACTCAAATCTCACCCAAATCCCTCCATTTCACCTACCTCCCACTCGAAAATCACTTCTTCACACAACCCATCAACTAAAACTCACCAAAATCCACCCAAATCCTTCTAATCAACCACGAGCCTCACCACCTAAAACCCTCCCTCTTCCATCCTCACTTTCACCTATGCATCTCCCAACACGATTCCATTCATCCCATTGACTCTTTTCTCATCAAATGACTGAAACCTCTCAACGTGCAAAATGCCAAAGAATAAGGGTCAGCATTGGAAAATCTTCCAAAGGTTCTTCACGTTATATCTCTGCGCTGAACCTCATATGACACTTCTCCACCACCAAAAAGGCGGAGTTATTCAGAAAGAACTGCTTGAGCTAATCTCCCCATAATACCTGACTCGGAATTTCTGCTCCAGTGAGCCCTTGGAGTCCTTCAGATTGATTGAAAGGTTAGGTCTGATTGGTTTCTTTAGCATCCAGAAAGCTATTTATCCTACCTTGGTTAGAGTTTTCTATGCAAATTTGAAATATGAGAATAACTGCCTGATTTCTGAGGTGAAGAAAACTCAAATTAGGATCACTAGGGAGGAATGTGTAGGTTAACTTCATTCATTGATAATGGAACAAGCTTTTATGGAAATAAGAATGTTTGTGGAGCTGATTTTGATTATAGGAATGCTCTGTCATCCCTAATACGTTCTGCATATAAGCTTCCAAGAGATAAGAAGAGGGTGATGGCTACTGGTTTGAGCATGGAAAATAGGGTCCTTCACTATCTGGTTGTTAGAGGACTAATTCCTAAGGGAGGAAATTACTCCCAGGTTTTAAAAGATGATGTAGTGGTGTTGTGGGCAATGAACATAAATAGGCCAATCAATTGGGCCAACTACATCATTCAGCACATGTTGGATGTGAAGAAGAAGAAGAACTTTGCTCTTCTATATGCCATGCTAGTGACAGGTATATTGGAGTGTTGTCACATCTCCTTGTCTGAGGAATCTAAGCACACAAGCTCCACAAGGCCCCAATCTATAGGCTTGCATACATTGAAAAAGCTTCAACTATACAAGGTCGATGTTAGATGGCACTACATTATCCATGGTAGCTATGGGTATATACCTCACGGTCCAGAGAGTGATGATGAAGAAGAAGACCAGCAGTATGCTCCACCTCCAGCCACATTGGACCTCCTGCTCCAAGGAATGCGAAACTTGGCAACTACGGTGGAAACTCGGATAAATCACCTTGAGCAAAAGGTGGATCACCTTGAATTAAGGATGGATTACTCCAATCAGGAGCTTGCTTCTATTCGCTCCTTCTTGGAAGGACCAGCTTATGCACCACGGAGAGTAGCTACTGTACCTACCACCTCCTCTGCCCCTCCTGCTCCTTTATCTTTTGCTAATTCCTCTGCCACTCCAGTTGGAATTCCTGATGATGATGAAGAGCTTCTTGGTTCCGAGGATGATCTTAAACTTGGTAATGATGATATTGACCTTGGAGACATCGCTGTGGACGAGGATAGTGATAGTGAGGTGACGGCTAGTGACCATGGACCATTGCCTTGATATTTTATTTGCTCTCTTTTTGATATATTGTATATGACATTGGATCAGTTTATATAAAATTAGTTGATCTTTTGATGTTTTATATTTGTTTGTTGAATACATTGATGTCTTGATCTGATTGGTTATATTTCTTGATTGGATTCATTATACTCTGTTTGCAACACTTGATTGGGCTGTACTGGTTACTTCATGGGAAATCATGAAAAACAGCTGAAATGTTATCAAATTTTTATTTGAATGCTTATGTCTTTTTGATAATGCCAACGGGGAAGAGATTAGTGATCGCATAAATATAGGGAGCTTGATTTAAGCTTTTACATGGACACATCACTAACTATTTCTTGTGCATACATTACAAGGAGAGTTGCGCTTAAATCTCTGATATACATATCTCCTATTCTTAATGTTTAATTTGTCATCATCAAAAAGGGGGAGAATGTGAATGCTTATGTCTTGAAGCATATCAAATGAAGTTTTTTGATGATAACAAAGTCAACATGAAAGACCAACAACAAAGTCAAGAAGAAGTAACCAAGATCAAAAGAAAAAAACTAAGATCAAAAGAGGTATATTTGATATAGGTTATAGGTCTTAAAATATCAATGTAAAATGCTCTCTAAATATCTTAATGATTCTCAAATGGTTTTTTAAATATCATTTTCAAAATCAGCTTGTAAATTCAAAGTTAAACATGTTTTTCAAGAAATGTTGATTTTAATCTTAGATTCAATATTCATGAAGAAATTTATGTTTAATCCAATGATCTAAGTGTTAAAAATGGCTTACATACTCAATTGAACTTGAAAAATGTGTTTAAAGGCCAAGGTAATCGATTACAAGATGTTTGTAATCGATTACGTATCAAACAGAGGCCTTGTAATCGATTACATATGCATTGTAATCGATTACAAGAAAGTCAGAGACCCTATAATCGATTACAACAAACTGGTAATCGATTACAATGAGCCCAGAAAGCCAAGAACACGATAGAACAGTCATGTAATCGATTAAATGTGCATTATAATTGATTACAAGAAAGTTAGAGGCCCTGTAATCGATTACAACAAACTAGCAATCGATTACAATGAGCCCAAAAAGCCAAGAATACGATGAAACAGCAATGTAATCGATTATATAAATTGTGTAATCGATTACATACCACGGATCTGTTAATGCCCGACAGCTATTTTATCAGCATTTAATGCTACCCATTAAAGCTCCCAATGGCTCTTTTCTTCCAATAACTTATAAATACTTGCCTTGGGGCTTCATTAATGGCTAACCTTCAATTCAAAATATCAATCTAACACTTATATATGAGAATCAAATTCTAAAAATGTTTTTACTCTATTTTTTATAAAAATCTTGAGATATATTTGAGAGCATATTAGAGCTTCAATTTGTATTAATTGCTCTTATGAGAGTTTCATTCTATCAATCTGAATTGCTTTGTAAAGAGGGTGAGGCATCCCTCCTAAAGTGTAAAGGGTGAGGCATCCCTTAGTTGAAGAGGCTCAAGCTCTAAGGGTGAGGTATCCCAAAAGTGTTGAGTGCTCAAGTTTGTAAAGGTTGTCAAGCATCTATTGAAGCTTGAAGATATAGTGGAAAATCTCGAGTGTTTGCTTGAGGACTGGACGTAGATCACAAGTGGATTGGCGATCGAACCAAGATAAATTATTGTGTTTATTTCTCTAAACCCTTTTCTTTACACTTGAGCACTGTTCTATTGAATTGCTTGAATATTGTCTCATTTGGCTATTATATTTATAAGTAAAAGTTTTATCTCATTTATCCAATTACTTCTATCCATTTAATAGTTTCAACAAAAATTGATTATCAAACGTTTTGCGAAAGATTTGTGAACTTGTTTTACAAACTCAATTCACCCCCCTCTTGAGTATTGAGGCCACTCGGTAACATAAATAATACCTACATCTAGTAATTTTAAAACCTCTTTTCTAACTACTTCATGCATGATTAGGTTCAAACGCCTTTGGCCCTTACGTGAAGCTCTAGCACCCTCCTTTAAATGAATCCTATGCATCACTACTATAGGACTGACACCCTTAATATCAGCAACTAATTACCCCATAGCTTCCTTATGCTCTTTTAACATGTCCATTAACTGATGTTTTTGGGAATCATATAAATTAGAATCTACAATTATAGATAATGTCTTATTAGCACCTAAAAACACATACTTTAAGGTACTTGGCAATGACTTCATCTCTAACTTAGGTGGCTCTACTTTGGATGGCAAAGGTGGGGAAGAAGATAAAGTGAGTGGTTGGACTTTAGGTTACCACCTATCCATATTCATCAGAGGAACAAAATCTAACAAAGAATTTATGTCCCTAATGACCGAATCAATATCAAAGTGAACATCGAAATGATTCAAACATGTCAATAATGGATCATCATAACTAGAATGAATAAATGAGTCATGAATGAAACTATCAATCAAATTCAATTCATGCACATCACTATCATTATCATCAGGAATCTATTTACTAATATGAAAAATATTAAGCTCAATAGTCATATTCCCAAATGATAGTTTCATCACACCATTCCTACAATTAATTAATAAATTAGATGTAGCAAGGATTGAGCGATCTAAAATAATATGAATAGGGGGATAGAGATCATAAATAGGCTTTGTATCAAGAACAACAAAGTCAACAGGAAAGTAGAAATTCTCAATTTTTATTAACTCATCCTCAATAGTGGCCCTGGGATATTTAATAGATTTATCCACTAATTGGAGAGTCATTTTAGTAAGTTTCTATAAGCTCCAAAGCCCTTTTAGTTCTTAACAATGCATAGTTTATTTTGATGATAAAAACTATGTTAAAAATATAATTTGAATGTTTTCACCACTTAATTCATTTAGACTTAATATGTGTGAAGTGTTTTATATGTTATCAAGTTTTTCAATACTTAAACAAAGTGTAAGGAAGCTTTTTGGTCATATGAAATGACTTAAGAAGATCAATTTTTGACTTGTGAAAGTTCAAGTGAGTCTTGAGTAGCTTCCTAAAAAACATGAGAAAGTTCAATATGAGAAGGTCCTGAGAAGATTGAAAGATTGTGCTAAACAGAACTCCCATAAGTGATTGCTTAATTAGAAGAATCTCAAACCAACTTTACCATCAAGAAGAATGAAGAGTCATCACTAAGATGGTGAAGATTAAAGCTGAGAAGGTTGACGTCTTGATGCATGAGAAGGTTGGATAAAAAAGTACTTGAGGAGATTCAAGCTGAGAAGACTCAATGATAAGGAAGACCTTGAGAAAGTTTCTGGTGAACCTTTTCACCTTAAAGCAGAATGCTGATGTGTCCAAGAAAAGAATAAAATAATGGTCATCTGCAACCAGTAAAGACAACCAACATTTGTAGTGCCTAATAATCACTTTTTGAAGCCTATAAAAGGGATCAAGCCTGAAGATCAACTACATAGCTTTTTTAAAAAACTTTCTGAAAAGCTGACAAGAGTTAAACCTTTTCACCTGTACATACTTGAGACTGATCTTTGTAAATCCTATAGTAGGTGTTCTTAATGATCTGTATAAGTGTTTGTATCCATCCCTAGTGTGATTTCAAGAGCTAGACAAGTTACACAAACACTTCCTTTAACCTCTGATTTTATCTTGTAACCAGGCTTATTTGCAAGTATTCTTTTGCCAAAAGCCTCTTCAAGCTAGCTACAAATATTCTTGACAATAGCCTCTCCAGGTTGAATCCTAAGTATCCTTCTATAGCCTCTTCAGGCCCATAATCTCATAATTAAGTGGCTTGGACAACCTCTGATTTTATCTTGTAATGAGTGACCTTGTGAGGTAGTCCAAGTCACTTAATTTTGAGATTGTGGGCCTGAAGAGGCTACAGAAGAATACTTTGGATTCAACCTGAAGAGGCTATTGTCAAGAATACTTGTAGCTAGCTTGAAAAGGCTGTTGGCAAAGAATACTTGTAAATAAGTTGAATCTATTTTATTCATTGATTCTCAAGTATTTGAATCAATGGAATAATCTTTAAGAAGTTATTAGATTCAAACTAATTCAGAAAAAGAACTTGAAGTAGTGAGAATGTTGTTTTCACTTAACTACTAAAGCTTCTCTCGAGCCTTTTGACCTTGGTCTGTCAAGTATTATATTTGAAGTTTCTCACTAATAGCCTGTACTGAGCTATTACCTTCTCACCTCCAAGTGCACCTACTTGAGACAGTTGTGAGAAATTTAATTTTTAGGGAAAAGATGAACACAATTTAACCCCCCTTCTTATATTGCTACCATCTTCAGTTGGTATCAGAGCTTAGCCTTTAAGTTGAGCACACTTAACCATGTGAAGGGACAAAGATCCTGAAGGAAGTATGGTACACATGCGAGGTGGAACCTATCTACCAAAAGGTTCATCTACCAACAAACTACTAGACTTTGTTGGCAGAGACTACTATTACTGGAAGGATAAGATGAGATTATTCATAGAATTTTAACATATATAGATCTTTAGGACATCATTGAAAAAGGTCCATACATACCAAAGGCCTATTTGATGATGGAAGAAAATTTGAGAAAGCAAAAGAAAACTAGATAGATGAAGAAAAGAACAAATATCTTTTCAACTCAAAAGCCAAGTTTTTTCTAACTTGTGCCTTAAGTTGAAGTTAGTATGACAAAATTGCTGGTTTCCAAACAGCAAAGGAGATATAGACTACTTTTTTCATAGCCCATGAAGGAACAAACCAAGTCAAGAAAGCCAAGACAAGCATGCTGGTTCATCAATATAAAATGTTCAAGATGAAAAATCATGAAACATTAGATGAAATGTTTGCAAGATTCACAATTATTGTGAATAATCTAAAGTCACTTGGGAAGGTCTACTCTAACAAAGAGCATATGAGAAATTATTGAGAAGCTTGCCTAAAGTGTGGAGACCAAAGGTAGCAACCATCCAAGAAGCTAAGGACTTGTCAATCTCGATGTTAGACGAGTTGCTTAGATCTTTGAAGGTCTATGAAAAAGAGCTTGCAAAGATGGATAAAGATATGGCATGAAAAGGAAAGAATATAGCTTTAAAATCCACTCATAAAGTAGTCAAGCAATCTTCTCATTAACCTTCTCAAAGTTCTCTCAATTCAAGAACAAAAATTGATGAGGAAAGTGATGATGAAGATGATTATGAGTCAGATGAAGATGAACTTTCCTTCATCTTCAAAAAGATCTGCAAAATGTGGAGGAAATGAGGAAGGAAAGAAAAAGGGTTCCAAACCAAGAAGGACTTTCAAAAAGGTGAATCTAGAAATTTTAACAAAAGATAAATCACTTGCTTTGAGTGCAAGAAACCAGGACAAAATAGACCAGAATGTCCATTGTTGAAGAAATCTCAAAAGAAGTTCTCCAAGAAGAAAGGGATGATGGCAACCTGGAAGATCTGGATGACTCTTCAAGTGAAGATGATTAAGAGGAAGTTACCAATCTATGTCTGGTTACCAAAGACTAAGACACTGATGATGAGGTATTAGACCTAAACCTTCTCACCTTTCTTATAAAGAACTTAAGAATGCTTTTGATAACCTTCTCACTGACTCTAATACTTTGGCTCAAAAGTGCATTGTCCTCAAGGCCAAATTGGCCGATTTAGAAAAGGAAAATAATTTATTAAAAATGGACAACATAGCTTTGAGTAAGAGGATTGAATCCATGATTAGTTTGAACATAGAGCTAGCAAATTAGTCCAAACTAAAATAGGTTAAACCTTCTCACCAACCTTCTCAGTTATTTAAACTATTAAAAGAGATTTTAATTAAATCAAACTAAAAGAAAATTAAAACTAATTAATTAAATTCAAATGACTTGAGAACTAACAGTAGACAAAGCAATATCAATTAAAACTAGGGTATTTTGATTTCACTTGATTTAGTCCTATTTAACTTAATTGATTGATAATCCAAATTTAATCATCTCATGCAAGAGGTGATAATCCTAAATTATTTAATATTCTCTCTTGAGTCATACTAAACATATTTAAAAAAACACTTATTACCTATTTCCTAATAGCAATAACAAGTATTAATAGACTCATCAAGATCTATGACTAACTAACACAATCCCCCACAAGACAAATCTTTACTCTCTTTGGAGTTTATTACCTATGTCAAATCAAGGAGATTCCCTTTTGGTATGTTTTCAAGATACGGATCAAAAGAAATTAAGAACAATAATAAACTCTTGTATAGATGAAGAAAACTAATTCAACAAGTGTAAATATTCAAATATTCAAGCTATATCAAAACCCCTAAAATGAAATTTAGTTCGTGATAAAATTAATTATTGCCCTTAAAAATTCAATCATGTTCATCATAGGCAATAGGAGAAGAAGAAATTAGAATGAAAATTAAATTCAGGTGTGCGATCTTCTTCTGGAATTGCTCAGTTATTCTCTCGGCACTTCTCAGTTCTTCTCTCTACGTATTGCAATACATATTGTATCACCTCCAATTTGTTTATGTGTGCAGCTAGCCTTGATTAATTTCACAATTGCAATTATCATGGGTTTTGTTGACTTACTGCACCATTTCAATTCAAAGAGTCTAGCTGCTACACACTTGAGAGCATAGGCTCATTAACATAATTATCCTTGGCCCCAACATTGGCTCGTATTGGTTATGAGCCACTTGCATTAGTTCTTTTTTTCTTATCAAAATTATTTTATTACCACTTTTCACTCAGATTAATATACTAGATAAAATGATCGATAGTGAGTCTAAATTAATAAAAATAAAGACAAGACTAACAAAATTATTACGTGTAATGGTATAAAAATATATATATAATTTAAGAACATCAAATACCCCCAAACTTGAATATTTACTTGTCTTCAAGCAAAAAAATTCAAAGCACAGATGAGAGATGACACTTTTCAAATGATAATAAGTGCAAATAAAATTCTCAAAGGAAGCTTCAAGAAACTTAACAAGCCAATAACCTATCAAAGCTTAAAGAGGTCAATCTTTCATTTATGCATCCATATTCAACCCAAATACAAGTCATCAAACCAAGCTTGTTGTCAAAAATAAATCCTATGCACTCATTCACTCTCTTGATGAACACATGCATACTTAGCAACTCATAAACACCTCCCACAAGTTAAATAGGCAAAACCACTACTCAATTTCTTACTAATTGATATTTGTTTCACATATTGAGAAATAGACTCGATAAGTGCTCAAACTCATGATCATGCACCTTATCCACACATCAAATGTAACACCCCTTTTTGGGACAGAACGTCACATCATTATTTACGATGCGAAAAACAAAATTATAAATTAAGACCTGGTTCATTATATTATAAATAAGTTTGTTTGGTTATTAATGCATGAATAATTTGGTGAATATTTTTTTGTGATAAAAAGAAATTGTGAATACACAGTTACAACATAAAACATCAAAATAAATAACCTTGTACATACAATCATCAAACTTATATATATATATATATATATATATATATATATATATATATATATATATATGTATATATATAAACATACTTGTTTAGATACAACACCTGATATACAAAAAGCAACATTATGCATGTACAACCCACTAAAAAAAATATCATCAGGCCCCAAAAAGAACACAGATAGCCATCAGTAGCTATCGACATTATCAGCCCCTAAGAAGAAAGACAAGGAACCGTGTTAGGATCCTCCTCGGGGTCTTCCTCGTCGGAGGAAACCCTCATCGGAGCCACCGAGTTACTGGCCGGGGATCAGGCAGAAGAGAGGAACGAATCCTCTTGCAGGGAGTAAAAGCGATCTCCCCACATATCTTGGATAGGTAAGTAAAACTCTAAATGCAAATGAACACTACAAGTAAAGATGGGCAGATCATAGTGCCCCCAGGCTAGCGACACTGTCACGCCCCAAGATAAACACAACGATCTATAGCTAGGTTGATATGCTAGTAATCTGGACCTCCAAGGAAAGTCAGTCATACATATCCCAAAAATCCTTATAGACGAGCCATCATGATCAAAACAGATGTTAGTCGAAGTCGGGCTAAAAGCCAGGGAACTCGTGAACTTCCCTTTCTTCACTGACATCTTCGGAGAAACATACAGATGCACAGGATAATAGAAAATACAAAAAGAGAGGTGAGACATCCTACCACCAATACTAATTTTGGCAATAAAGAAACAAAACGGTGTAGATCACCCACATAGAAATTACCAGAATAATGAACAGTATCAAAAGCAGATATTAAGCAATGTAGCAATCTCAGGCAGTTATGATCATCAATAAGATAGTAGTTCCAATCATCATATGAATTGAATGTCAGACAATATTAACTCACAATGCGCATGCATACGATATCAAAATCCTACTCCATGGAGCTAGACACAAACATTAGGAGAGAAAGATCAGGAGACATGTTTATAACTCAACTGTCGCGGCCAAAGTGCTATAAATCATCAATTTATCCACGTGCACATCAAGGCATTGTACAAGATATTCTTCACTAGATCACGATATAGGACAGTGTCTCGGTCCGGATCATCGGTGCGTTTGCATCGGTCTGCCCCACGGACAGAAGAGTTACCAACTGTCCATTACGAGGTACTCGCACCCTAACGCCCCCCAAGGTCAACATTATGACCTACACTAGTCTACTCGCATCCGCACTAAAGTGTGTTCAATCTCCTAGGCAGCATGGCCTTAACAACAGTCTATCAGACTTTCACAATGCATGATGACTCAATGCATATATCATGTATATTCAATAATAATACACTTTCCATAACATACCACAATTCGGCTAAGATAAGCATCAATACATTCTTGGTCTCACTTATGGACCCACAATAAAATATTATAAGTCCTTAAATAATACATTACACTTCAATAATGAAGTTATTTCACATGGCTTGGAATGTATATGAGCATGCTTTCCTTAAATGGTCCAATTCATACATGATCTTGATGATTGAAGCTTTGTATCTCTATTGTTTAAGAATTCAATTTTTGATGCTTGTATTTAAGAAATTGAGATGGATTATGGCTTGATGAATTAAAGCATTATTTTTGTGTAGAAATTCAAGAAGGAAAGACCTTGGAAAGGATAAGGAAGCAAAGAGTTCAAAATGGAGAAGGATGCAAAAGAAAAGCATGGGCATCCAACTCATGCCTAGGCATGATCCTCGCAGCATTTCAGGAATTTCCAAGCAGAGACCTCCACGCTTAGGAGTGGAAAAGGCACGCCTAGGCGTGTAACTCTCAGGTTTTCAGGGTACTCAGACAGAGACACCCACGCTTAGGCGTGTAAAAATCAAGCCTAGGCATGGCTTGCACCTGAGACCACATGCCTCATAACCACGCCTAAGCGTGGGAAAAATCCTGATCCACGAAAGTTAGCTTTTAATATCTGATTTGGGGATTGGGAGAAATATATTCTGTCTGGGAACAAAAACCACGAAGTCCAGAGAGCAAGTGAGAAGAGGAGGAACCCATTTGGATTGAAGGTGACTCAAGGGAGAATCAAGATCAAGGAAGAGGATCAAGCTTGGAATCTCTCCATTTTTGTCTATTCTTTCCCTTTACCTCTTGATTTGTAACTTGATGGATCATTTTATTTCATTTGTTTTCTTCTCTTTCATGATGTGTAACTAAACCCTAATCTAAGGGCTCTCTAGGATCTTGCTATGGATTTGATTAATGTGTAATTAATTAGGTATCCTTTCAATGAAATTGGTTTTGTTCATCCATATCTATGCTTAATGATTGTTGTTGATTGGCCATCAATTGCATGATTTTAATATTCCAATTGAACTAGAAATAGGGTGTTGTGAATATGGATATGATATGGTTAATGTATGTTCAATTACATTCTATTGGTATGAGTACCCATTAGTCTTGCATGGCAAGTGTTTGATAATTGGTCTCAATGAGTGATTCTTATGTTAACTCACATGGACATATAGTGGATCAACTAGGTTTTGCATGGGTAATTGTCCTAGACATAGGCTCTTATCTATTGAAGGTTATCAGCTAACAAATATCATTTCATTGATTGGTGCTTGTTGATTGCAAATATTCATTGAAGTAGCAAGTGAACAGGGACCCCTAGGCTTTAATCATTCTCATCTTCTCTTATGGAATTAGTGTTTGGTGTTTTCTTATTTTGTTTCTCTTAAATTGTTATTTTAATTATAACCCATTCTCCTTCGTTTGCTTGGATAAAAATTTGTGAATTTTGGTTAAGTATAACATTCTTCTAATTATTCAATCCCTTGGGACACGATACTCTAACTTTCCTTTATATTACTTGTCGACCCGTGTGCTTGCAGATTTACGGACCCAACAAGTTTTTGGCACCGTTGCCGGGGATTGAGTTTAGATTTTGTGTTATTTCTTACAATTATTCACAATTCTTATTTCAAGTTTTCTTTGTTGTTTTGTTTTGTTTTTTAGGTACTTAGCTCTTGTATGCGAAGGACTCAAAGTGTATCTCGATTTTCTTACGATCCTGAGATCGAGAAGACTTTTCGTAGATTGCTAAGAGAACGACTAGTACAAGGAAAGGCACTTGAATTGAATAGTAAATCAGAGATGGCGGAAGAAGCAAATGCTGAAAGACTCTTGAGATAGTATGCCACTCCAAATGCTAGGGACATTTGATCTAGCATTAGAAGGCCAGCTGTACAGGCACAGACTTTTGAGATCAAGCCTGCTATTATCCAGATAGTGCAGAATAATTTGTAATTTGCGGATCTTCCCCATGAAGATCCTAATGCTCATTTAGCCAACTTTCTAGAGATTTGTGATACCTTCAAGCATCAAGGGATGACTGATGATGCGGATCGCTTGAGGCTTTTCTTTTTTTCCTTAAGAGATAGGGCCAAGGCATGGCTTCAATCATTACCTAAACATTCCATCACTACTTGGGAATAGCTGGCTCAAAAGTTCTTGGATCGATTCTTTCCTCCCATGAAAGCAATGAAGTATAGGAATGACATCTTGTCCTTCAGATAATTCGAAGGAGAAACCTTGTATGAGGCATGAGAGCGATTCAAGGAGTTGCTAAGGAAGTGCCCCTACCATGGCATAGCAAAATGGATGTTGGTTCATACCTTCTACAACAGCTTAACAACCTCCATTCGATCCATAATTGATGCAGCAGCTGGAGGGGCTCTCATGAGCAAGACCGTGGATGCAGCCTACAACCTTTTGGAGGAAATGACTAATAACAATTATCAGTGGCCAGCTGAAAGAGTTACTCCCAAGAGATTAGCAGTAGGTATTCATGAAGTTGATGCTCTTACATCGCTTACAGCTCAAGTGGCAGCTCTTTCTAAGAAGCTAGACACCATGGGAGTCAATTCTGTAGCAAGTGGAGTTAGTAACTCAGCTGAAATTTGTGATCATTGTGGGGACCTTCATTCAACTGCTAATTGCACAGCTAGCCTGGAAAGTGTGCAATATGCAAATCAATTTCGTCAGCCAATTCACAACAATGTTTTGGGCAATTCTTATAATCCTAGTTAGAAGAACCATCCTAATCTCTCATGGGGTGGACAAGTTCAAGGTCCTTCTTCCTCTTCTTATCAGACTAGGGAAGCTCCCCGTGCTCCTCCAGGTTTTCAACAACAGAGCCCCCTTCAAGCCCAAACTTCAACATCAACTTCAACTTCCAATTTGGAGAAAATGTTTGCTCAGTTCATGACTAGCCAGCAAGAGTACATGACTAAGACTGACTCAAGGCTTACTTCACATGATGCTTTGATGCAAGGTCAAGCAGCCTCCTTAAGAAATCTTGAGACTCAAGTTGGCCAACTTGCCCAAGCCTTAAGTAGTAGGCCTCAAGGGAGTTTTCCAAGTAACACCATCAACAATCCAGGAGGTTCTCCCAAGGAGCATTGCAAGGCTATAACACTGAGGAGTGGGAAAGAAATTGAAGGAAATATGAAGACCAAGCTACTTGAAAAAGAAGTTGAAGTTGTAAAAGATGAATTGGCTGTGAACAATGAGATTGACAAGAATGAAGAGCTAGCAGAGAGGAAGGTTGAAGACAATAAGAAGGAGGACAAGCCTTATACACTACCTCCATCTTTCCCCAACCGGCAAGCTAAACAAAAATTAGATGCTCAATTCCAAAAGATTTTGGATATTTTCAAGAAACTTTACATAAACATACTGTTTGCTGAGGCTTTGGAACAAATGCCTAGTTATGTGAAGTTTATGAAGGACATCTTGTCTAAGAAGAGAAGGTTTGGGGATTATGAAACAGTTGCACTCACTGAAGAATGCAATGCCATTTTACAAAATAAGCTACCTCTGAAGTTGAAGGATCCAGGGAGCTTCACCATTCCATGCACCATTGCCAACCAACTCTTTGGAAAAGCTTTGTGTGACCTAGAGGCAAGCATAAACTTGATGCCTCTATCCATCTTCCAACGGCTAGGTTTGGGGGAGGTGAAGCCAACTTCGGTTACCTTGCAACTAGCTGATCGATCTCTCACTTATCCTAAGGGGGTCATTGAAGATGTCTTGGTCAAGGTTGATAAGTTCATCTTTCTAGCGGACTTCATTATACTAGACATGGAGGAAGACCGCAATGTACCTTTGATTCTTGGAAGGCCTTTCCTAGCCACCGGTAAGACTATGATTGATGTTCAAAAAGGTGAGCTCACTATGCAAGTCAATGATGAAAAGGTAACTTTTAATATTTACAAGGCCATGAAATTTCCAAATGATCATGAAGAGTGTTCTTACATAGGTATGATTGATCAAGTAGTTAATAATGCATTCCATGCTAATTTCACTGATGATTCTCTTGCTTTATCATTGACATCCATATATGAGCATGTAGATAGGGAAGATGTTTTGGAATGTATTAAACTGCTTGACTCGTCTGCTAAGTGTTTCAGGAAACTAGGCTTTGAACCGTTAAATATACCTTCTGACAAGCCTATTCTCCAGCCTTCTATAATCACTCCTCCCACGTTAGAGCTCAAGCCATTGCCTAATCATTTGAGGTATTCATACTTGGGGGATTCATCCAAATTGCCAGTCATTATCTCTTCATATTTTTCAGAGGAGCAAGAATCCAAGTTGCTCAGAGTGCTTAGAGAATACAAAAGGGCCTTGGGGTGGTCTATTGCAGATATTAGAGGCATTAGCCCCCCCATATGCATGCACAAAATATTACTGGAAGCAGATCATAAGCCAACAATTGAATATCAAGGGCGCCTTAATCCTATCATGAAGGAGGTGGTCAAGAAGGAGATCATTAAGTGGTTGGATGCGGGTATCATATACCCTATCTCTGACAGCAAATGGGTGAGCCCAGTTCAGTGTGTGCCTAAGAAGGGTGGGATGACTATGGTCGCTAATGAGAATAATGATTTGATTCCCATCAGGACTGTCACAGGATGGCGCATTTGCATGGACTATAGGAAGCTTAACACTGCAACCCGGAAGGATCATTTTCCATTACCATTTATTAATCAGATGCTGGATAGGTTGGCAGGACGTGTTTTCTACTGTTTCTTGGATGGGTATTTGGGGTACAACCAGATTGCCATTTCCCCGGATGATCAAGAGAAGACAACCTTCACCTGTCCATTTGGTACTTATGCCTTTAGAAGAATGCCCTTCGGGTTATGCAATGCCCCAGCTACCTTTCAGAGATGTATGATGGCTATTTTCATTGACATGGTGGAAAACTGTTTGGAAATATTTATGGATGACTTCTCTGTATTTGGTGATTCCTTTGATGAGTGTCTCCATAACTTGGCCCTTGTACTTCAAAGGTGTGAGGAGACAAGTTTGGTGCTTAATTGGGAGAAATGTCATTTTATGGTCCAAGAGGGCATAGTACTTGGTCATAGAGTGTCATATAAAGGAATGGAGGTGGATAGAGCTAAGATTGAGGTGATTGAGAAATTACCACCATCAATTTCAGTGAAAGGAGTTCGGAGTTTCCTAGGGCATGTCGGTTTTTATCGACGGTTTATCAAAGACTTTTCCAAGCTTGCCAAACCACTGTGTAATTTGTTGGAAAAAGATGTGCCCTTCAAATTTGATGAGTCATGTATGGAAGCCTTTGTGGAGCTTAAGAAGAGACTTGTCTCAGGGCCCATTATTACCACTCCTGATTGGTCCTTACCATTTGAGCTCATGTGTGACATTAGTGATTATGCTATTGGACCAATATTGGGCCAAAGGAAAAACAAAATCTTTCATTCCATCTATTATGTGAGCCGAACACTCACTAATGCTCAGTTGAACTACACCACCACTGAGAAGGAGCTCCTTGCAATTGTCTTTGCATTTGACAAATCTCGGGCTTATTTGGTTGGTACTAAAGTCATTGTCTTCACGGATCACTCGACCATCAAGTATCTAGTGAGCAAAAAGGATGCTAAGCCAAGATTGATTCGTTGGGTGTTATTACTGCAAGAGTTTGACCTTGAGATTAGAGATCGAAAAGGTGCTGAAAATCAAGTGGCTGACCATCTTTCCAGGTTGGAAAATGAGAAATATCAACAGGACCCAACTTTGATTTGTGAGACATTCCCGGATGAACAACTATTTACTGTGTTTGCTAGTTCAAATCCATGGTATGCTGATTTTGCTAATTACATTGTGAATGGATTGGTACCAACTGAATTGTCTTATCAGCAGAAGAAGAAATTCCTCCGTGATGTCAGATGCTATGTTTAGGATGAACTATATCTCTTTAAATAAGGTGCAGATCAGTAGTGCTGTACTTGAGCATTGTCATGCTTCACCTTATGGAGGTCACTATGGGGGTGAACGAACAGCAGCTAAGGTGTTGCAATCTGGTTTTTATTGGCCAACTCTGTTTCGTGATGCCCATTCATTTGCAGCAAAGTGTGATAGATGTCAGAGAACTAGAAATATCTCCAGGAAGAATGAGATACCCTTGAATTCCATTCTAGAAGTGGAGCTCTTTGATGTGTGCGGCATTAACTTTATGGGGCCCTTTGTATAGTCTTTTGGTAACCACTACATCCTTGTGGCGGTGGATTATGTGTCAAAGTGGGTAGAAGCTTGTGCCTTACTAACTAGTGATTCCAAGGTGGTTCTTGTTTTCCTCAAAAAGAACATTTTCACAAGGTTTGGGACTGCTAGAGCCATTATCAGTGATGGAGGATCACACTTCTGCAACAGGCATTTTGCTACTCTACTTGCTAAATATGGTGTGAAACATAGGGTAGCCACAGCCTACCATCCACAATCCAGTGGCCAAGCTGAGGTTTCTAATAGAGAGTTGAAGCGAATTCTTGAAAAAATTGTGAGTCCTTCTAGGAAAGATTGGTCTAAGAAGTTGGATGACGCTTTATGGGCTTATCGCACTGCCTACAAAACCCCTCTTGGCATGTCTCCATATCAAATGGTCTTTGGTAAGACTTGCCATCTTCTTGTTGAACTTGAGCACCATGCTTATTGGGCCATCAAACAATTGAATTGGGATTCCAACGCTTGTGGGGAGAAGAGATTGTTGCAACTGAATGCATTAGAGGAATTCTGTTTCCAAGCATATGAGAATGCTAAATTATATAAGGAGAAGGTGAAGCGGTGGCATGACAAGCACATTATCCCAAGAAGCTTTGAGTTAGGCCAGAAGGTCCTCTTATTCAACTCAAGGTTGAAACTGTTTCCTGGCAAGCTAAAATCCAGATGGTCAGGTCCATTTGTAGTGGTGGAAGTGTTTCCCCATTGTGCTTTAACCTTAGAGGATCCAGTTTCAAAGTCAACGTTCAAGGTTAATGGCCAGCGGCTCAATCTCTACTTAGGTGGTGAGGTGGAGAGGCACAAAACCTCACTCACCTTGGCTTCTCCATCTTGAAAATCTGCAAAGTCCAACCAGGACTATAAATAAGGCGCTTGTTAAGAGGCAACCCAATTTCCTAACCCTTTTTCTTCACTTAGGACAATCTTATGCATGTTTTTTTTCTTTTATTTTGTATTTTTGTTTGATATTATTTTATTATTTTTTAGTGTTTGTTTTTCAATTTGAGGATTTGATTGTTCATGTCATTCCTATCTTTGTTTCTTAGATGTTTGAGAATAAGGAGGATGTGTTTGATGCATGGATGTGGGGTATTCTGGTGTTGCTGTTCAGAATTTTGATCTAGGGTCCCACGCCTAGACGTGACTTTTCCACGCCTAAGCGTGGTTGTCTCAGCTGCTGTAAGGATCTTTTCCAGAGAGTTCTACGCCTAAGCATGTGTTACCCACGCCTAGGCGTGGTCCTCCTTGTGTTTTCAGTAATTCTGGCCTGCGAGCATCACGCCTAGGCGTGATTTTTACACGCCTAGGCGCAGTATCTTATTCTGTTTAAAAAATAATAATAATAATTAAAAAAATATTTAAATCCCACGCCTAGGCGTGGTAATGTCATGCCTAGGCGTGATGTGCCTGCTGCTGCACAAAACGCAGCAGCCCTCTCAAATCCCTAATCCCTTCTTTCCCTTTTACTTTCTCCCTCTCCACCATAACCCCTCACCTCCCCACCTTAGCCTTCCTCTCCTCCTTCTTCCCCACATTCTTCTTCACTAACCCCTCATCCACATTTTCTTCTCCACGTGATCCATACCACCGTAGCCCCCAATCCTTTCACTCTTCCTCACCTCCCCACCGTAACCCCTCCTCTCCTCTTTCTTCCCCCCACCACCGTAACCCTCCAATCTCTTCACCTTCCCACCATTCCTTCTTCTTCTTTCCCTTTTATTTTCCCCCCTCTCCACCGTAAACCCTCTCACCCAAACACCTTCACCGTATCTCTTCCCCACATTTCCCCACCTATTAGCCACCGTACCCACCATACGGCCAATACACCGTTTGCTTTTTGTTTGTGTGTTTGTTTTGGGTTTCTTGTTTGCTTCGGGTGCCTTGTTCATTTCCTACTCCTTCACAGTTAGTTTGCTTTTCCATTTCCTTGCACTTTCTATTTTCTTTGGTTATCCTGTGTTCTGTTTGTGCACTTTGCAATTTATAAATATTTTTATTTGTTGATTGCTCATTATTTGCTCTTTGGTCAAGTTATTTCTATTTGATTGCTAGTTATTGTTTACCTCTAGTTTGTAAATATTTTTTATTTCCATTGGGCTTGTGGCTTGGTCATTTCTGCTGAACAAGGACAATGTTAATGTTTATTTGTGTTAATCCTCTGCCTGTTGTCATACGTGAGGTGTTCCTTAAGTTTGAGTTACCTGTGGTTGTTCTTAGTAACTGTTGTTGTTTTTGGCTGATTGACTTGGTTTGATTCTAAGTTGTGCACTGGCTAAGCTGAGACTTGTTTGCATTGTAACTTGCTTATTTCTGCTTGGGGTGTACATAACTGGTTGGACCTGTTTGCCTATTTCTGATTAATTTGATTTGGGGATAACCTTGGTTTGGGGAGTTGGCCCTTTTAATTATGCTGTTTAATGTGTTACCATTGGTATTTGTTTGGCTACCATGATTGATTGATTGCAGTGTACCTTTATTATATTGTGCACTGGTACTCATAAGCACCTTATCTTTTCAGGTAATCAATCACCATGTCAAAGCGTTAAAGAAAAACTGTTGAGGCTGAACCAAGTAACACAGAGGATGCTGAGGAAATTCCCATCTTTGACCCATAGTTTTTCGTATCTCAAGAGGCATATGATTACTTCTGGCAGCATTTGAGGAAGATTAACATCATCGCTGAGCGGGGATTCCATGACCTTAATGTGGTACGATATTCAGCCATTACTAGTGCCACTAAGGAGCTCCACTGGCAACATTTTATAGAGCATCCTGTGGAAGAACCAGTTGCTGCAATAGTCAAGGAATTCTATGCCAATACATTTGCTGAAAAGCGTTCTGAAACCACTGCTAAAGTTAGAGGGAGGACTGTTAACTACTCTGTTGAGCGCATCAGCCAGGTTTTGCACCTTGGCCCTCCTCCACTGGTATATGCGTACCAAACCCTGCAGCTGCCGGAAGAGGATGGTGGTACACCTTTTGAAACAGTACTGGCAGCCATCTGTGATTCTACCTTTCCTGTTCAAGTGCAACGCAACGCCAATCATTCGATCCGTTTCATTAAACAGGAAAGTCTGTGCAAAGAACTGCGCCCGTGGAACCATTTCGTTTGCTCCTCATTGCTACCTACGGAGCATAGATCAGAGATTTATCCTAAGCGTGCATACATGCTATATGCCATCCATACTCTTCAGTGGGTGGACACTGCGCAGATTCTTTATGATCACCTCAAGCTTTGCATCACATTGAAGCTAAAATTGTTGTTCTTCCCCTCTCTTATTTGTGCGCTGTGTCGGAAAGCGAAAGTGACTTAGAAGGACACTGAAGTCCGTGTGAAGCTGAAGACTCCCATGACAGAACGGGCAGTGCAGACCATTATGACTGCTCAGGAGAAGCACAGGCGAGCCCCAGTCCAACCCCCAGTTCCAGATCCTGAGCCTGCTCCTGCACTTGCTCCACAGCCTGTTCCAGTTTTTGATGCCACCTGGGCACATTCCATTGAGCAGCGCCTGGATCGGTAGTAGGAGATGCTGACTACGCAGCAGGAGATGCTGGCTTTGCTTTATCAGGTCATTCATTGGATAACCTTGGGTCAGGGGCGCCCAATGGATGATTTTCCAGCATTTCCTCCTTTTGCAGCCTCCACCAGTTGCAGCTTCACCATCTCCTCCACTTGCTGATGATCCGGAGATGGGCGCAAAGGGCGATGACCTGTTGGATGAGGATGACTTGATTTAAGGCGCCAGGGCCTATTGCTTTCATGCTATTTTCTGTTTTATTTTTTTGTCTTTACTTTCAGTGCACTGTCTGTACTTCTTGGATACTTTCCTTATTTTGTATGCAGTGGGACACTGCCTGACTTAGGTTTGGGGGGGAAACTTTATGATCTTTTTGTGATTGCTTGTTGAATCATTGTTTTGGACATATATATATTGATTCCCTTCTCTTTGCTTTTGCTTTTGCTGAAATTTCAAATCTGAGTGAGCATGATTAAGCCTTGAAGGTTGCGTGAATTAAGAATTGAATTGATGAGTATGTGTTGAGGCAAGTTGAATTGGTGCATGCCTGATTTCTGATTAGAATATTTGATGAATGTATGGATCAATTATATGCCTTATTGCTTGGGAAATCACATGTAAAAATTTCAAATTTTATGCTTACACTTTTTGCTATATTAGTGTATGAGAGAAATTCCCTATTGCATGTGTGGTGGATTCTGGAATATGAATGAATTGCATGATTGGAGAAATTTATGATTGGCATGTGTATAGTCAATTTTGCATCTTAGAAGCTTGTTTGATTCCCTTTTGAGGCGAAATCCTAGGCAATGCGTTTTCAATGAAATGACTAGGGCACTTATTTGGACCGATTGAGCTTTTCAAGCCAACCATGATTGAATGATATCCCTAGTACCCATTTTGAAGCCTAGTGTGCTTGTGTGTGGCCTAATTTTCATTTCTTTAACCCTAATCTCTCCACCCTCTTACACCATGGTTCTGAAAGAAAAATCTCTTCCCCTCATTACAGGTCCCTTGTTGAGCACATGATTAAGCATTTCTGTTGTTTTGAACCATAGTGTTGTGTATGATGCTAAGAATTAATCAAAAAAAAAAAATTGTGATTACCGGCTTTCATTCAAAAATTGATTTTGATAAAAAAAAAAAAGAAGAAGAGAAAAGAGGAAAAGAAAAAGAAGAAAGAAAGAAAGATAATAAGTGGGTTGTGTAAATTAAAGCCTTTTTGATTATGTGATGAGAAAATGGAATAAAGAAGATTGATTCTTCAAGTTGGTTTGTGTTTATGCATCTACATGCTTGACTTGATTCAATGGAAGTGGTTGATTATGTGTTTGATGTTTGGATTAAAAATCCTTTCATTTCTTTCTTAGCCACTACCCTTAGCCTTACATTACAAGCTTAAAAGACCATCTTGATCTTTGATTCTGTCTTGCCTACATTAGTGGAGAAAGGGATGAAGGACACTCTTTTGAGAGTGCATGTGCATTTTATAATTCATCCATCTTACTCTTCATGATTAGGAAAGGGTCTTAAACTCATGAGCTTAGGAAATCTTTCATGCATAAAAATGGCATAAAAGGGTGAGCATGGTAGTTGAGAATTTCTTGCATGTGTGGACCTTGTTGTGAGGTTTGAAAAGTGATTTCTGAGGGTATGAATGATAATTGGAAGCTGGAATTTCCCTAGTTCAATTTGCCTCATATTTCTTGACCTTTAGATTGGATTGTGTTTCCTTTTCATATTTGGTTTAGTTTGCTCGAGGACTAGCAAAACTTTAGGTTTGGGGGTGTGATAACTTCGGGAAATGAAGTTATTTCACATGGCTTGGAATGTATATGAGCATGCTTTCCTTAATTTTTCAAGACCCAATGGTCCGATTCATACATGATCTTGATGATTGAAGCTTTGTATCTCTATTGTTTAAGAATTCAATTTTTGATGCTTATATTTAAGAAATTGAGATGGATTATGGCTTGATGAATTAAAGCATTGTTTTTGTACAGAAATTCAAGAAGGAAAGACCTTGGAAAGGATAAGGAAGCAAAGAGTTCAAAATGGAGAAGGATGCAAAAGAAAAGCATGGGCAGCCAACTCACGCCTAGGCGTGTAAAGATCATGTCTAGGCGTGATCCTCGCAGCATTTTAGGAATTTCCAAGCAGAGACCTCCACGCTTAGGAGTGGAAAAGGCACGCCTAGGCGTGTAACTCTCAGGTTTTTAGGGTACTCAGACAGAGACACCCACGCCTAGGCGTGTAAAAATCAAGCCTAGGCATGGCTTACACCTGAGACCACATGCCTTATAACCATGCCTAGGCGTGGGAAAGTCACGCTTAGGCGTGGGAAAAATCCTGATCCACGAAAATTAGCTTTTAATATCTGATTTGGGGATTGGGAGAAATATATTCTGTCTGGGAGCAAAAACCACGAAGTCTAGAGAGCAAGTGAGAAGAGGAGGAACCCATTTGGATTGAAGGTGACTCAAGGGAGAATCAAGATCAAGGAAGAGGATCAAGCTTGGAATCTCTCCATTTTTGTCTATTCTTTCCCTTTACCTCTTGATTTGTAACTTGATGGATCATTTTATTTCATTTGTTTTCTTCTCTTTCATGATGTGTAACTAAACCCTAATCTAGGGGCACTCTAGGATCTTGCTATGGATTTGATTAATGTGTAATTAATTGGGTATCCTTTCAATGAAATTAGTTTTGTTCATCCATATCTATGCTTAATGCTTGTTATTGATTGGCCATTAATTACATGATTTTAATATTCCAATTGAACTAGAAATAGGGGGTTGTGAATATGGATATGATATGGTTGATGTATGTTCAATTACATTCTATTGGTATGAGTGTGTTGATTAGCTAATGGGATGGACACATACCCATTAGTCTTACATGGCAAGTGTTTGATAATTGGTCTCAATGAGTGATTCTTATGTTAACTCACATGGACACATAGTGGATTAACTAGGTTTTGCATGTGTAATTGTCCTAGACATAGGCTCTTATCTATTAAAGGTTATCAGCTAACAAATATCATTTCATTGATTGGTGCTTGCTGATTACAATTATTCATTGAAATAGCAAGTGAATAGGGACCCCTAGGCTTTAATCATTCTCATCTTCTCTTGTGGAATTAGTGTTTGGTGTTTTCTTATTTTGTTTCTCTTAAATTGTTATTTTAATTGTAACTCACTCTCCTTCGTTTGCTTGGATAAAAATTTGTGAATTTTTGTTAAGTTTAACATTCTTCTAATTATTCAATCCCTTGGGACACGATACTCTAACTCTCCTTTATATTACTTGTCGACCCGTGCGCTTGTGGATTTACGGACCCAACAGGTATATTATGAAATTATTTAACATTTTTACTTACACTCATGGTCTCACTTTAATTAAAAATTATTCTAAGTATTTGGATAAAACTTCATTCTTGGTTCTTTTCATTTTATGAAATCCTAATTAATTCCTAATTATTCAATTAATTAAGTTTCACTTCAATTTAATATTTCTTATGAAATCTTCTCTGAAAATTCTCTTTATTGTTAAGTTCCTTACTTTAAGTTTATTCAAACTCACTTAGAGGATTATTCTAAGGTTTTCCATGTCTCATACACTCTTATTCTTTTTTTAGTTCTAAGGAATCCCTTTAGATTTTCAAATTGGTTTCTCTTCATCATATTATTAAGTACCTAGCCACTTAATTGATTATATTTCAATGTTGCCTAGAACTACATGATTTGTTCCTAAAATATCCTAGAGGCCGTGGGCCTCACAAGGGTAGTAACCCTAAATTTTCCTTTACTCCTTTAGATTTTTATCACTTGATTAGGTAGGTTACAAATTTGATACAAATTTTAAACCATGATTACCCTATTTTCAAGGATGTGGCCATGAGCCTCATGAAGGAAAGTAAAGGACTTTTATTTCCATTTCATATTTCTCAACCATCCAAGGTCATCAATATACACATACAATCAACCAAATAGATTTAACAAAGTAAAATCAACACATAAGCACAAAAATCACACATCAAAGAGAGTAACCCTAACAAAGGTTCCTAACAAACAACACAAAAATCAAGTCTCCCACTACCAAGAGAGGTTGGAGTGGATCATCTCCCTCTTAGCTAAGGGAAATCAAGAAAAGGAAACTCATTGCTTGCTCCTTATGAAATTCGGCCAAGCTTCACCAAAATCCTAAAAATCATAACTCCATTAAATCAACACCAAAGCTTGAAAAGAATGGATCATTGGTCATGGTGATGGCCATGAACACGAAAATGAAGAAGAAGAGATGAGAGGTCAAGAAGCTTACCCTAAAGCTTCAAACTTGAAGCTTGAAGAAGATGATGAAGATGAATGATCTAAGTGATGCTCACTAAAGAGAAAAGAGTAATGATGATGAGAGGAGTTGAGAAATATGGTTAGTTGGACTAAACAAAAGGGAATGGTGGGGGATGGTGGTGTAACACCCCAAATTTTAGACTATGTTACAGAAATTACTCAAAATCCACTGTTTTATGTTTTCTGTGTTACAGAAAAATAATTTGACTGTTCTTAGATTGTTTTTGATTGTTTTGTCTGATTTGCTTCAGGTTAGGAAAATAATAATTTTCGGGCCGGGAAAATTCTTATCTAATTTATTCGGAGGCGGGGGATCTTACTAAACTCAAATCTTAGTGACACAGAAAAGAATCTTTTAATTTTTAGAATTTATCTGTGAAGTAAAAATATTTCATGGATAAATATCTGCTATTTTATTTATAGCAGTTTCTGCTATAATTTATTTGACCCGATATATTTTAGTTGACAGAAAATGTATTTAGAATATTTTCTATAAGCTAAATTAGAATGAACCAATATGAACCAGTCAAAAACGATGGCTGGACTTTTCTAAACCAATAGGAGTTAGTCAAACAAAGGAGCGGAGACTTTATTGTGGACCATTGGATGAACCACTTGATTTAGAAGCCTTGATCATAACCATTGATCAGATCAATGGTGTGAAAACAATCTAGATAAAGTAACTTATGATATCTACCTTAGATTAAATCAAATGGTTAGGAAGTAAAGGTAATTTCAATGGTTGAGATTTAATCAATGAAAGTGGCTTGATTAGTTACTAAGTGGCTAATTAAACCTAATATAGTTAACCTAATTGCCTAATTATGAAACTAAGTGAATTAACCTAGTTATTAATTAGTTATAATCTAATTACTAATTAGATATCCTAATATCATCTAGAAGTCATGACAAAGCATGGCATATGCAATGACCTCTTGGATTAATTAGTTATGTAATTAGATAATTAAGTAAATGTAATTAGGAAACCTAACCTAGTTAACTACCTATCTAATTATCATGTAATTAACCTTTAATTGAAGTCAAACAAAGACCTTAAACCCCTAGAGACCACATGGCCAAGGAGTCTTAGAAGGCTTCTCCAAGCTTCTTGAACCATCTTGCATGACCATTGCATGATCAATTGGTGACATAGGCCATGTGCCTTGTAAATGTGAACACAAATAGATATTTTACTTTAAGTAAATCTCTTTAATCTCTCCTATACACATCCCACGGCTGCAGCACTCTAAATTTACTCTCAATATTAACTTTTTCTCTCACCTAAAGACTTAGCTTCATTTTCTCTCAAATTCCCAAGAACACCAAGAACATTTTCCCTCCCCTTTTCTCTGTGTTTCGGTTAAGCACTTAGAATCCCTACCCATCTTCTATAATTTTTCCTCTTCACATTTCCTAAACCTAAACAACCTCCTAAACACTTTTTATTTAGGAAGTTTTGTGAAAATCCTACTCCTAGTGGTTCAAAATTCAAGCTTTATCTTACTTCCCTAAAGGTAAACTTTGGTTTCTTTAGTTTATAATTTTGTTTTTGATTTTCTAAACCATGATTGTTCCATGGTTTTTCATTATTAAGCCTTGTTTGTGATTTTACTAATTGTTTAAGAATTTTAGGGAATTGTTTTGGTTCATACGAAAATCAAAGAGGAGGAGAAACTTGAGGATTCTAGTCATCAAGAGGTAAGAGGGAGATTTTACCTCACCAACCAAGTTTTGGTGGTGTGGAGATGGTTTTGTATGGTGAAAAAACCCATAAGGGTTTATTCACTAGTGTTTAATGCTTCTTTGATTGTGTTTGTATGGTTTATAATTTTGTGTTTGTGATTGCATGTGTGATAGTATGATTAAAGCTTTGATAATATGCTTGTATGGATAATTTTGAATGCATGCAAGTGTATGTGTAAATCAGGACGTGAATAACATGATGAAATGAATTCATGAGAGCTCCAAAGAGCTTGAGGCCACGGCCATACTAGGGTCAAAAGGACCAAAGTCCTGAAAATGATGGATTTGAAATGAGAATTAGAAGTTTAAATGAGAAAGAAATTGATTTTGGAAGAATTGGAATTTAGTAGTAAGCTAAAATGATTTTTAGAAAGCAAATTGATATAATAAATGGGTTATGAAATAAATTTGGATGTCAATACTTGAAGTTTACTGACGTATAGCTCACCCTATGGGTTTTGAAGCGCGTCCGAAAAATTTGAGCTGTATTATTGGAAGTAAAAGAAATAATTATAAATTTTTTGGAAAATAGTACAAATACTGATTTTTAGAGGGGTTATATCGTAATTATTTTATAAAAGAGGGGCAATATTATAATTTTCATTTTTAAAGGGGTCATATTGCAAATTTTTATTTTTAGAAGGGCCACATTATAAATATTATTTTTAGAGGGGCTATATTGTAAAAATTATGTTATGAGGGACTATTATGAAATTATTATTTGAATAAGGACTAAAACATAAATATTATGTTTTAGAGGGACTATTATGTAAATATCAAAAGTTAGGCCAATTTTTGATATTAAATTAGAGAAAATGTATTTTAATTTAAAATACATTAGAAATATTTTACACGATTGAGAAAATGCGAATATATGATTTCGCGATGAAAATATAGTAAAAATACTGTTGGGCCAATATGAGGACCCCGAATACGAGAAAATGAAATTGAACTGAGAATATAAGATAATGAGTTTGAACTATGAATGGTGTATAGTACATGCATTGGAAAAGTCCGATGGACTGTATAAGGCTATTTGCCTAGGAGAGAATACACCTCTTGAGTGGGTGCGATATGCGTAGTGTAAGTCACTTGTTGACCTTGGGGGCATTGGAGTGCGGGTTGCCTACAATGGGCAGTTGGTAGCTCTTCCATACCATGGGTTAGACAGACGCAACACACTAATGATCCGGACCGAGATACTATTCTTAATCAAGATCTGATAAAGACTGTCGTGTATGTGCTAGATGTGCAAAATTGAGCACGTGGTCTGAGGCACGTTGGTACCGACATGATCTTTTTAATCACTTTCTCCGACCTGAGTTTTAGCTCCATGGAGTAGGAAATTGAGTCTATGTGCATATGCACAGTTATTGAGCATTGATACTGATATGATATTTGAATTATCGAATGTTGGATAAATACTGAGGGCATTATCGTAATTATTGTTTATGATAATTGAATTGTTGAATATATGAGTATTGATAATGGCATGATTGTAATTATTGTTTATTACATGTGTTGTGATGATAAATGATGTGGATGGCATAACTGTAAATATGGTATGATGTTGTTGTATGATATATTGTATGTATGTATCTCTATTGCTATCATACTGGTATTGGCGTAAGTGATCTCACCTCTTTGTATGCCTATTCTATATTGTATTTATAATTTTAAAGTTATCGAGCAAGGATTAAAGCAAGAGGGAGAGGAAGAGCAGATCCCGGTAGAGGAGGCTGAGTTCTGATACTATGGAGATGCCTTGTTTCCTTGGTTATATGAGGTTGACATTTCGAGGAGTATCCGAGGCATAGAACGTAGATCTGGAGAGAGAGCGTATTTACTACATGGGGGATTTAAATATTATTTTGAGTAGACAACATCTTGGACATCCTTACTTTACTGTAGATATTTATGTACACCTAGAGTTCCCATTGTCTATTAGGCAATACTAGGGAGCATACTATCGTACTCCTAGTGCGAATAGTATTGTGTCGACTGCGCGGACACCTGTCCATAGGACTTCGTGTCTGTCTGGACTTCTGTCTGCTGAGGAGTCTGAGGAGGACCTGTCTGAGGGTTCTGTTGTTTAGTAGGACTTGGGCAGTATGTTAGTTTAAATTAAAGTTTTAAATATTTTGAGAGTCTTATTAAAATATGACAGTACTGAGACTTGTATATGTATATATGATGTGGATTATTTGTGACAATGTTGTTATGTTTTTATTTTCCGCTAAGTTTATCTTATTATAATTAAGAAATTTTATAACTCGTATTTATATAACAAAGCACGATATCATAATGAAGGGGTAATTTGGTAATAAAGTAACATAAATGTGATACCCTACGGTGGGTGTTACAGGTGGTGTGGCCGTGAATGGAGAGGTAGAGAGAAGGAGGAGAAAACTTGAGAGAAAAGAGAGAAAAGAAATGCAGAGAGAGAAAGGGATAGTAGAAAATGATGATAACTTTAGAAATTTGAAATTAGAAATGGTGAATAATAAAGTAAAAACCAACTTTTGGCTCCCAAAATGGCCTTCATGGTCGCAGAGTTGGGAGAGAGGAGAGAGGGAGGAGGTGTGTCATAGAAGCTTGAGGGAGCTTACATGAGTAGCTTGGTAGGAAACTTCCTTTAAGCTTCCTTGTAGTTTCCTTGTAGCTTTCTTGAGAAGCTTTGTGCGCTTCCCAATAAAGTGAAGGCTAACGTGGTCACATTAGGTGAATACTCTAGAAAAGATGATTAATACTGTACTAGGGTTATTATCCAGTGTACAAAAGTTACAGTTAATAAAAATAATATTTATCACTCATCGGATGATTTCACGGTACAGCAATTTTATTTTATCAAATAAATCTCAAAAAACATAAACCTCGTAAATTATGCCCGGCCTCGGGTTTAGTAAGATGCCCCTTCGACGTTTCCACAGTTCAACGTTTACCAGCCTCAGGGAAAATATTTCATTTTCCTGACTCCGCTCAGTGCGCACGTAAAATGAAGAATATATTAATAAATTCAATATTTCTGGAAAAATCCAAAAAAATTCTCAAAAATCACAAATATTGGGAAATGACTATTTTTCATGAAACAAACAATTTCTGGGGTGTTACACTGACTCTGCTCAGTGTACATGCAAAATGAGGTATATATTAAAATATTTGACATTTTCGAAAAAATTCACAAAAATTCTCGAAAATCATAAATATTATAAAATGATTATTTATGATGAAACAAATAATTTTTGGGGTGTTACAACTCTTCCCTTCTAAAAAGAAATTTCATCCTCAAAATTTTCATACCTTAGAACAGTTGTGGGTGTTGCTCCTTCATCTTGTCTTCCAATTCCCATGTTGTATCTCCAGTCATTTCGTTCCAGATCACTTTCACCAATGAGATTTCCTTTCCTCCAAGTTGCTTTACTCTCCTATCCTCAATCCTTACAAGAGATGTCTCATAAATTAGGTTTTCTTTCAATTGTACTGTGTTTGGTGCTATGACATAGTTTGGGTCAGGAATATATTTTTGCAATTGTGACACATGAAAGACATTATGAAGGTTAGAAAGAAAAGGTGGTAAGGTAATTTGGTAAGCCACTGGACCTATCCAGCGAAGAATTTGGTATGGTCTAAGGAATTTTGGAATGAGTTTTCTAGATTTTAGAACTCGGCCGACCCCAGTCGTTGGCGTGACTTTCATAAACACATGCTCGCCTTCCTCAAACTCAAGAGGCTTTCTTTTTTTGTCCGCATAGCTCTTCTCTTGACTTTGACTCAGTCGTTTGTTGTATAATATCATGTTCAATAGTAAGACGCTCTCCGTCTTGGTACCAACACAAAAGTGTTCGGCACCGTCGTCTATACAGAGCTTCATAGGGTACCATCCCTATGCTTGAATGAAAACTATTTTTGTAGGTGAACTCTACCAATGGTAAAACTTCATCCCAAGTTCCAGTCTGTTCTAAAGTGCAAGCCCTGAGCAAATCCTCCAACGATTAGATCGTCCTTTCCGATTGCCCATCAGTTTATGGATGGTAAGCAAAACTCAATCGTAGCTTTGTTCCTAATGCTTCTTACAAACTTTTCTAAAACTTTGAGGTGAACCTTGGATCCCTATCCAAAAAAATACTGGTAGGCACACCATGTAGCCTAACAATCTCACCGATGTAAAGCTGGGTCAGCTTCTCCATGTTATATCTTATGTTGATCGGTAGGAAGTGTGCTGACTTCGTGAGTTGATAAACGATTACCCATATTAAGTCATAACCTTTTTTGGTTCTCGGCAATCCAACCACAAAATCCATAGCAATGCTATCCCACTTCTATTCGGGAATAGATAAAGGTTACAATAGTCTTGATGGTATTTGATGTTCCGCCTTTGCTTTCTGGCAAACTAGATAAGAAGACACACATCAACTAATATTGCTCTTTATTCCATGCCACCAAAATAACTTCTTTAGGTCTTGGTACATTTTAGTTATCCTTAGGTGCATACTCAACTTGCTCGTGTGAGCGTGATCGAGAATATACTTTCTAAGCTCTTGATCCCTAGGTATACAAACTCTACCTCTGAACCTTAGGATTCCATCAGTTCTTTCCTCAAATGTTGTCACACTGCCTTGCTTCATTAGCTCCCTTTCTTCTTGCAAGAACTTATTAACTTTCGGTTTCTCTTGAATGTTTTCCAATAATTCACTTGAAATAGTGACCATATTCATGCAAATCTTCCCCGGTACCAATTTCACAAAGGACCATACATCCCTGAATTACTTTATCAAATACTTTTCCTTGATCATCATAGCAGAGATATTGAGTATCTTTCTACTCAAAGTGTCTGCCACAACGTTCGCCTTTCCAGGGTGATACAGAAGTCAAAAATCATAATCCTTCAAAAATTTCAACCACCTTCTTTGTCTCATATTCAACTCCTTCTGGTCATACAGATACTTCAAGCTCTTGTGGTCACTAAAGACGTTGAACGTCACTCCATAAAGAAAATGTCTCCATATCTTCAAAGCGAATACCACAGCTGCTAACTCCAAGTCATGAGTTGGTAGTTCTTCTCGTGCACTCGCAACTGTCTCAAAGCGTAAGCCACAAATTTTCTATTTTGCATAAGCACACACCCTAATCCTTGGTATGAAGCATCACAATACACTTTAAAGGGTTCATTCAGATCGGGTGGAACTAACATTGGCGAAGTAGTTAGCTGTCTCTTCAGTTCTTGAAAACCTTTTTCACAAGCATTAGTCCATTCAAAGGCTTAGTTCTTTCTTGTGAGCTAAGTGAGAGGTCCTGCAATTTTAGAGAATCCTTCAATAAATCTCTGATAATATCTAGCCAATCCTACAAAGCTTCGAATCTCTGTCACAGTCTTCAGCCTTTTCCATTGCAAAACTGCTTTGACTTTCGATGGATCCACTGTGATCCCTTCCTTCGAGATCACATGGCCCAAAAACTTAACTTCATCCAGCCAAAATTCACACTTTGCCAATTTGGCGTGCAGTTTCTTCTCCTTCAGAATCTGGAGAACTATACTGAGGTGTTCAGCATGATCCTCCTGATTTTGAGAGTAGATCAGAATATCGTCAATGAAGACAACAACGAATCTATCCAAGTAAGGACAAAAGATTCTGTTCATGTAGTCCATGAATATAGCAGGTGCATTCGTTACACCAAACGGCATCACAAGGTATTCGTAATGACTGTATCGGGTACGAAAAGCTACCTTGGGAATATCCTCCGCCTTCACTCGAATCTGATGATAGCCTGATCGCAGATCGATTTTAGAGAACACTGCTACTCCTTTCAGTTTATCCATTAGGTCGTCTATCCTCGGAAGTGGATACTTATTCTTGATCGTGACCTTATTTAGTTAGCGATATTTCACATACAATTGCGAGGTACCATCCTTCTTTTGGACTAGCAACACTGGTGCTTCCCAGGGTGACACATTGGGTCTAATGAATTGTTTTTCCAAAAGCTCTTCCAACTGCTTCTTAAGCTCTGCTAACTCCGATGGTGACATTCTGTAAGGCGCTATAGATACAGGACTAGATCCAGGTACAAGGTCAATAGCAAACTCTATTTCCCGCTTCAATAGTAAACTAGGTACATCATCAGGAAAGACTTCAGGGAACTCATTAACCACTGGAATTACATTCACATCAGCCTCGCTCTCGACCTTCAAGGAAGACAATAATATGTATCCCTGAGCTCCTTCTTTCAAGAAAGCTCGAACTTGGTTGGCCGTCAAAAATCTAGAATCCTTATCCATGGGAAAAACTATGGTTTTACTAGAATAATCCAATAGAATATGGTTGGAAGACAACCAATCCATTCCTAAAATTATATCTCACTGAGAAAGGGGTAAACAGATCAAATCAACAGAAAAGATTCGACCCTCAATAATCAACGGACAATTCAAATAGACTTTGGTAGAAACAACAGGTTTATCAGTGGGAGTAGAAACACTCAATTCAAATGGTAAGGAAGACACAGGTAAACCAAGTCGTCGCACACAGTCATAAGAAATGAAATAATGGGTTGCCCAGAGTCATATAGTATAGTTGAAAGATTACCTCCTATGACACCTTCTCCCTGTATCAAATCTTTGGATTGGGAGGCTTCGGCTCCACTCATGGTATAGACTCGGCCTCCTATTTGCAGCTTTGTAGCTCGCGTAATGTTGACTGAAGGCTCAGTCTTAGCTTGGTTGCAATCTCTGGAGACATGTCCAGGCTTCCCACATCAGAAACAGATGATCCCCTTAATAGTGCAGTCTTTGGTTGCGTGATCCTTCCTACACTTCAAGCATTTCAAAGAAAATACCACATTCTGTCCTGTTCAGTTCCCACCGGAACCTCCACTGGTACCTCCACCAGACATCTGCTGCTGATTTTCTGGTGGTCAAGAATAAGGCTTCTTTTAGAAACGGTTCGCATTGTTGCCGCCTCCTCGTTGGAACCTGGTAGGTCCAAAGTTTTGATTTCTTGAGTCCCGAGCTTGATCCAGAGCTTCCACTTGGCAACACGTATCTAACAGCTCTGAAAATTGGTTGATCTTTGAGGTGATAACTGCTCTCTTCACTTCGCACCTCAGTCCTTCCTCAAAATTTTGACATTTCCACACCTCGTCTGGCTGGTGTTGGAAATAAGTCAAAAACTTGGATAAGCTTTTGAACTTCGTGGCATATTTGTTGACAGACAAGTTTCCTTGCCTCAAACTAAGGAACTCCATTTCTTTTGCATGCCTGGCGCTTGCGGAGAAATATTTGTCCAAGAACTTATTCTTGAACACCTCCCAAGTAATTGCGCGACCTTCAGCCTCTAACACTCTCTGTGCTCCGCTCCACTAGTCTTCGGCATCCCCAATCAGCATAAGTCACCTTCTTGTCATTGGCACAATTTATGCCTCTGAAGATTTTCTCCAACTCTTTGATCCACAAACTAGCTTTCTCCAGATCAAATTCTCCTTTAAATTGAGGAGGGTTGTGGCGATGGAACTCTGCCAAATTTTGAGTGTCAACCAATGCTTCCAGCTGTCGTGCAGCTCTATCCTGCTGCTGAGCAATCCATTCCATTTGTTGTGCGATAGCCTCAGGCATTCGTTGCATTGCCTCAATCGCTGCAGCCATGTCTCCACCTCGTGCCATTGCATTCTTTCAAGTTAGATTAACTGAAAAACACAAGGAAAGATTAGATGTATCCTTTTGGAATACCATTCATAAAGAATCATACAGTACAAATAGACAGACCTAACCACAAAGACCCAAAGAAAAACATAAATTAGGGCTCTGATACTAACTTAATGTAACGCCCTTTTTTGGGAGGGAATGTCACATCATTATTTACGATGCGGAAAACAAAAGTATAAATTAAGACCCGGTTCATTATATTATAAATAAGTTTGTTTGGTTATTAATGCATAAATAATTTAGTGAATATTTTTTTTATGATAAAAAGAAATTGTGAATACACGGTTACAATGTAAAACATCAAAATAAATAACCCATACATACATACATACAACTTATATATATATAAACATACTTGTTTAGATACAACACCTGATATACAAAAAGCAAAACTATGCATGTACAACCCACCAAAAAGATATATCATCAGGCTCCAAAAAGAACACAGATAGCCATCAGTAGCTATCGATAGTATCAGCCCTAAGAAGAAAGAGAAGGAACCGTGTCAGGATCCTCCTCAGGGTCTTCCTCATCGGAGGAAACCCTCATCGGAGCCACCGAATTGCGGGTCAGGGCTCGGGCAGTAGAGAGGAATGAATCCTCTTACGGGGAGTAAAAATGATCTCCCTACATATCCTGGATAGGTAAGTAAAACTCTAAATGCAAACGAACACTACAAATAAAGATGGGCGGATCATAACACCCCCAGGCTAGCGGCACTGTCACGTCCCCAAGATAAACACAACGATCTATAGCTAGGTTGATATGCCAGCAATCTGGACCTCCAAGGAAAGTCAGAGCACATATCCTAAAAATCCCTGCGGACGGGCCGTCATGATCAAAATAGATGCTAGTCGAAGTCGGGCCAAAAGCCAGGGAACTCGTGAACTTCCCCCTCTTCAGCAACATCTTCGAAGAAATATACAGATGCACAGGATAACAGAAAATATAGAAAGAGAGGTGAGACATCCTACCTCCAATACCAATTTTGGTAATAAAGAAATGAAATGGCGTAGAACGCCCACATAGCAATTACCAGAATAATGAATAGTATCAAAAGCAGATATAAAGCAATGTAGCAATCTTAGGCAGTTATGATCATCAATAAGATAGCAGTACCAATCATCATATGAATTGAATGTCAGACAATATTAACTCACTATGTGCATACATACGATGTCAAAATCCTACTCTATGGAGCTAGACATAAACATTCGGAGAGAAAGATCAGGAGACATGTCTGTAACTCAGCTGCCTCGGCTAAAGTGCTATAAATCATCAATTTATCCACGTGCACATTAAGGTATTGTACAACACATTCTTCACAAGATGGCGATATAGGACAGTGTCTCGGTCTAGATCATCGATGCATTTGCATCGGTCTACCCCACAAACAGAAAAGCTACTAACTGTCCATTGCTAGGTACCTGCACCCCGACGCCCCCAAGGTCAACATTATGACCTACACTAGTCTACTCGCATCTGCACTAAGCTGTGTTCAATCTCCTAGGCAACATGGCCTTAACAATAGTCCATCGGACTTTCACTTTGCATGATGACTCAATACATATATCATGTATATTCAACAATAATACACTTTCCATAACATACCACAATTTGGCTAAGATAAGCATCAATAAATTCTTGGTCTCACTTATGGACCCATAATAAAATATTATAAGTCCTTAAATAATACATTACACTTTTAGGGTATATTATGGAATTATTTAACATTCTTACTTACACTCATGGTCTCACTTTAATTGAAAATTATTCTAAGTATTTGGATAAAACTTCATTCTTGGTTCTTTCCATTTTATGAAACCCTAATTAATTCCTAATTATTCAATTAATTAAGTTTCACTTCAATTTAATATTTCTTATAAAATTTTCTCCAGAGAAATTCTCTTGATTGTTAAGTTCCTTACTTTAAGTTTATTCAAACTCACTTAGAGGATTATTCTAAGGTTTTTCAAGTATCATACACTCTTATTCTTTTCTTAGGTCTAAGGAATCCCTTTAGATTTTCAAATTGGTTTCTCTTCATCCCATTATTAACTACCTAGCCACTTAATTGATTATATTTCAATATTGCCTAGAACTACATGATTTGTTCCTAAAATAGCCTAGAGGCCGTGGGCCTCACAAAGGTAGTAACCTTAAATTTTCCTTTAGTCCTTTAGATCTTTATCACTTGATTAGGTAGGTTACTAATTTGATACAAATTTTAAACCATGATTACCCTATTTTCAAGGATGTGGTTGTGAGCCTCATGAAGGAAAACAAGAGACTTTTTTTCCATTTCATATTTCTCAACCATCTAAGGTCATCAATATACACATACAATCAACTAAATAGATTTAACAAAGTAAAATTAACACATAAGCACAAAAATCACACATCAAAGAGAGTAACCCTAACAAGAGTTCCTCACAAACAACACAAAAATCAAGTCTCCCACTACCAAGAGAGGTTGGAGTAGATCATCTCCCTCTTACCTAAGGGAAATCAAGAAAAGGAATCTCCTTGCTTGCTCCTTATGAAATTTGGCCAAGCTTCACCAAAACCCTAAAAATCACAACTCCACTAAATCAACATCAAAGCTTGAAAAGAATGGATCGTTGGTCATGGTGATGGCCATGAACACGAAAATGAAGAAGAAGATATGAGAGGTCAAGAAGCTTACTCTAAAGCTTGAAACTTGAAGCTTGAAGAAGATGTGAAGATGAATGATCCAAGTGATGCTCACCAAAGAGAAAAGAGTAATGGTGATGAGAGGAGTTAGGAAATATGGTTAGTTGGAGTAAACAAAAGGGAATGGTGAGGGATAGTGGTGTGGCCGTGAATTGAGAGGTAGAGAGAAGGAGGAGAAAACTTGAGAGAAAAGAGAGAAAGGAAATGTAGAGAGAGAAAAGGATAGTAGAAAATGATGATAGCTTTAGAAATTTGAAATTAGAAGTGGTGAATAATAAAGTGAAAACCAACTTTTGGCTCCCAAAATGGCCTTCATGGTCGTGTAGTTGGGAGAGAGGAGAGAGGGAGGAGGTGTGTCCTAGAAGCTTGAGGAAGCTTACATGAGATGCTTGGTAGGAAACTTCCTTGAAGCTTCCTTATAGCTTCCTTGAGAAGCTTCATGCACTTCCTAATAAAGTGAAGGGTAATGTGGTCATATAAGGTGAACACTCTAGAAAAGATGATTAATACTATATTAGGGTTATTATCCAGTATACAAAAGTTACAGTTAATAAAAATAATATTTATCACTCATCTGATGATTTCACGGTACATCAATTTTATTATATCAGATAAAATATCAAAAAATGTAAACCTCGTAAACTATGCCCAGCCTCGGGTTTAGTAAGATCCCTCATCGACGTTTCCACAGTTCAAGGTTTATCAGCCTCAGAAAAAATATTTCATTTTCTCGATTCCGCTCAGTGCGCATGCCAAACGAGGAATATTAAGTCATTATGTGATGCCTTCCAATGTGTGGCACTCATCAAGACTAGTATCGATCAAGTGCAGGTCTACCAAAGTAGGATGACTTTATCTATATTAGTAAGACGCAATGGGATAAGGGTAATATCTAACTGCCAACCCTTGGGTCTAACTTAACTAGGTCATTTCAATAGGATTGAAGGCTTAGAGGCATGGAGTTGGGCTTTAGTCCATTAGATGGATTTGAATAAGTGTTATTCACCCAACTATCCAAGAGTTACATGTGATGTAATTGGAAAGTGTTTCCTACCTAAATAATTGAATTTTGGGTGATCAGCCAAAGCTGACTCAAAACTAGGTGAAATATGGATCTTGGCCCACTAGGAAATCTTACGATGGGATTTTCTGAGTCAATGCTGAGGGTCATTAGACTTGAATAAAACAGTGGGAGGCATATTTAATTAAAATACCTCATTAAATATGTTTATGGCATGATACTTATATTTTGCATATTTTTTTTTTATAGATTATCATGGCAACAAACACATCAAGTAACTTATCACTGCGATCCATCCTTGAGAAGGACAAGTTATTTGGAATGAATTTTCTAGACTGGTACAGGAATTTGAGGATTGTCCTCAAGCAGGAGAAAAAGTTGTATGTACTAGAACAGCTTATTCCTAAGCCACCTGTTGCTAATGCCCCTAGAATTGAAAAGGATGCTTATAAGAAGCATTAAGATGATGCCTTGGACATCGGATGCCTAATGCTGGCCACCATGAACTCTGAGCTCCAAAAGCAACATGAGAACATGGATGCCTACGATATGATCGTACACCTTAAGAAGCTCTATCAAGAGCAGCCAGACATGAGAGATTTGAGGTCTCTAAAGCACTGTTTCAGTGTAAGCTGGTAGAAGGAAGCCCTGTTGGTGCTCATGTACTCAAGATGATTTGGTACATTGAAAACCTAGAGAGACTTGGTTTTCCTTTGGGCCAAGAGTTGGGTACTGACTTAGTCCTACAATCGTTGCTAGAAAGTTTTAGTTAATTTGTCATGAACTACAACATGAATGAGATTGACAAATCACTACCAGAGCTACTAGGTATATTGAGAACTGCTGAGCAGAACATTAACAAAGGCAAAGGAAAGGCCATAATGATGGTCCAAAAGAATAAGGGTAAGAAACAGCAGAAAAAGCCCAAGGACAACTGGAAGGGCAAAGGCAAGGATAAGTCCAAGCCCAGCACTTCTGGCTTGAAACCAATAGGTGGAGTGGCTAAGGAAGGTACATGCTTCCATTGTGGTCAGACCGGACATTGGAAGAGGAATTGTGCCAAGTTCCTGGAGGAGCTTAAGAAAAAGAAGGGAAGTGAGACTTCCACTTCAAGTATTTTTGTTATTGAAGTCAATTTATCTACTTCTGCATCATGGGTATTAGATACTGGATGTGGATATCACATTTGTGTAAATGTACAGGATCTAAAGAGTAGTAGACCATTGACGAAGAACGAAGTCAACCTACGAGTGGGAAATGGAGCAAAGGTTGCTACATTAGCTGTAGGGACTTACTTATTATCTTTGTCCACTGGGCTTGTAATAGAGTTAGAGAAATGCTATTTTGTGCCTGCTATTAGCAAGAATATCATTTCTATTTCTTGTTTGGACAAGAAAGGTTTTTCTTTTATTATAAATGACAAATGTTGTTCTATTTATATGAATGATATTTTTTATGATAGTGCACAATTGAGTAATGGACTTTATGTCCTTGATCTCGAAACACCCGTCTATAACATAAATACAAAGAGGTTTAAATCAAATGATCTGAACCCAACTTTTCTCTGGCTTTCTCGTTTGGGCCATATAAATGAGAAACGTATCTCCAAACTCCATAAAGATGGATTCTTGGACTCATTTGATTTCGAATCATATGAAATATGTGAATCTTGTTTATTGGGGAAGATGACAAAGGCCCCATTCACTGGACAAGGTGAAAGGGCTAGTGATCTTTTAGGCCTCATACATAGTGATGTATGTGGGCCACTAAACACACTCACTAGAGGTGGTTTTTAATACTTCATTACATTTACTAATGATTTCAGTAGATATGGATTTGTATATCTTATGAAGCACAAATCAAAATCCTTTGAAAAGTTCAAAGAATTCAAGAATGAAGTACAAAACTAACTTGGAAAGAGTATTAAAATCCTTCGATCAGATCAAGGAAGTGAATACTTAAGCCAACAGTTTGATGATCATCTGAAAGAGTGTGGGATAATATCTCAACTCACTCCACCAGGAACACCACAATGGAATGGTGTCTCTGAAAGGAGGAACCGGACCTTGTTGGACATGGTTCGATCCATGATGAGTCATGCAGACCTTCCAGGCTCCTTCTGGGGATATGATCTATTAACAACAGCTTTCACACTTAACCGTATTCCATCTAAGACGGTTCAAAAGACGCCATATGAGATATGGACTGGGAGACGGCCCAGTATGTCTTTCATGAAGATTTGGAGCTGCGAAGCTTATGTGAAATGTCAAGTTTATGATAAGCTTGGACCTAAATCAGATAAATGCTTCTTTGTAGGGTATCCAAAGGAAACCAAGGGATATTTTTTCTATAATCCTACTGAGGGCAAAGTGTTTATCGCATGGACTGTTGTATTTCTAGAAAAGGAGTTTATCTCTAAAGGAATCAATGAGAGGAAAGTAGAACTTGAAGAAGTTCAAGTTTCACAAAGCAGCAATGAACCAATGGTGGAAATAAAGTAGCCTCCACAAAATGTTGTGGAACAACAACTTGCTCTAGTAGCACAAGATCTGCGTAGGTCTAACAAGATACGTCATCAACTAAAGAGATATAGATTTCTCATAACCCAACAAGGTGACATATTGCTCATGGATCAAGATGAGCCTGTGACTTACTAGGAAGCCATTATTGGCGCAGAATCTGAGAAATGGCTTGAGGCCATGAGATCTGAAATAAATTCCATGTATGCCAACCATGTATGGACCTTAGTTGACACACCTGAAGGGGTAAAACCCATTGGGTGCAAATGAGTTTTCAAGAAGAAAATCGATATGAATGGTAATATGCATACCTTTAAGGCATGATTGGTGGCTAAAGGTTTCAAACAAATTCATGGTATAGATTATGATGAGAATTTTTCCCCAGTTGCGATACTTAAATCCGTTCGGATCTTGATTGCTATTGCAGCATACCATAATATTAAAATCTGGTAAATGGATGTCAAAACTGCTTTCCTTAATGGAAATCTTCTTGAGGATGTGTACATAACATAACTTGAGGGTTTTGCCACTCCACAGGATGCTGGAAAGGTGTGCAAGTTGCAATGATCTATTTATGGATTGAAACAAGCTTCCAGAAGCTGGAATTTTCATTTTGATGATACAATAAAATAATTTGGTTTCATTAAGAATGAAGAAGAATCTTGTGTCTACAAGAAGGTTAGTGGGAGCACTATTATCTTTTGGTATTGTATGTAGATGACATACTACTTATCAAAAATGACATCCCTACCCTACAGTCTGTAAAGACTTGGTTAGGGAATTGCTTCTCTATGAAGGACTTGGGCGAAGCCACCTATGTGTTAGGTATTAGGATCTATAGAGATAGATCACTGAGACTACTTGGCCTAAGTCAGAGTACATACATAGACAAAGTGTTAAGATGATTTAACATGCATAAATCTAAGAAAAGACTCTTGCCCATGTCACATGGTGTAAGTCTATCTAAGGCTCAATCCCCTTCCACCCAGGATGAGAGGAATCATATGAGCAAGATTCCATATGTATCTACAATTAGATCTATCATGTATGCCATGTTATATACTCAATCAGACATCTCGTATGCTTTGAGCATGACGAGCAGGTACCAGTCTGATCCCAGTGAGAGTCACTGGACTGCTATCAAGAATATCCTTAAGAACTTGAGAAGGACTAAGGATTCATTCTTGGTATATGGAGGCGAGGAAGAGCTAGTTGTAAAAGGTTACACTGATGTTAGCTTCAAAATTGATAAGGACGACTCCATATCGCAATCAAGTTATGTTCTTTTGCCTAATAGTGGGGCTGTGAGATGGAAGAGTTCAAAGCAGGAGACAGTCACTGATTCTACCACAGAGGCTAAGTATATTGTTGCCTCCAATGCAGCAAAGGAGGCCATTTGGATCAGGAAGTTCATTGTTGAACTTGGCGCTATTCTTAGCATTGTAGACCCAATGAACCTCTATTGTGATAATAATGGAGCCATTGCACAAGCTAAGGAGTTAGATCTCACCAGCGATCCAAACATATACTTAGGCACTTCTATCTCATTTGAGAGATCATCAATAGAGGAAATGTGAAGATATGCAGAGTACCAATAGATGATAACATTGTTGATCCTCTGGCGAAGCCTCTTGCACAGCAGAAGCATGAGGGTCATACTAGGTCTTTAGGCATAAGACATATGCCTGATTGGCTCTAGTGCAAGTGGGAGATTGTTGGTGTATGCCCTAGAGGCCGATACATTTTCTGTATTTACATACATTTTATTATGCTATTTTAATATATGAGGCATTTCATTTATTATGTTCTTTTTAATAAACATAATAAAGTCCTTAGAATAGTAAGCTTGATGCCATAGGACATCAAGTGGATGACTTAATCGTGAGATCCTTTTGGTTAGAGCACTATTCTTAAATGTCCCTAGTCAAGTATTATTGTTAACTAGGACAACAATAATGTATTGAGACTAGTATGTGCATACACTGATGACCACATCTCACGGGTCATGGATATGAGATATCAAGTCTTCACATAGGTACATATTAGAGTAATGATGTACTGGACTAACCCACCATGAGAATGCTACATGGATCGTTACGTGAGTGTCATAAGCGATTCTCATAGTGACAATGGTGTCTGTGGTCCTTTGACCTAAAATCACTACGATTCCTACAAGAGGAGTTGTGTGTTTTAATGCCATCAAACGTCATCTGTAACAATGTGATTATAAAGTTAGTTATTGGACATACCGCGAATCATGCAGAGGGATATGAGTGACCTAGATGGGATTCGTCACTCCTACATAACAAGAGCGATATCTTCGTGCCCCCTGATTGAGTGAGACTGCGAAATGCATGGCCATGCTCAAATGAGTCAATATGTGATATTAATTTCGTTTGTTGTTACAAAGTCTACTCGAGTATTAGGAAATGAAAGATTGGACTATACAAGGGTGACGCATTCCATGCCTTGTGTTCAATCTAGATATCTTGACAAAGGGACTAAATGGCACGAAAACATTGGTCACGGAAAGGTTATGTCAAATTACTAACATTCTTGTTACTTGGGTAGCAGTGATGTGTTGCTAGATACTGCTCACTGCTTGTAATATTAAAATGAGATTTTAATATTACTGCCAATGTAATGAGAACCTGCAGGGTCACACACATAGAGCAGACTAAAATTGGAGCAATAAATCCAAGTTGGACTAAGATTCTATTATGGGCCAGACTCATAACAAATGAGTTTAGGGTTGCGTAGCTTACCTTGCTACTGCTCATACACACTTAAGGTAGTCACCTATGAAAAGTGTGTGAGAGATCAACATGTTTCTTCTCTTCTCTTCGCAGCTAGCACTGTGTGAGAGACATGAGACTCCTCTTTGCAGACGTTAGATGTTCGTGAGTCTGTTTATGTGGATACCGCAGAGACATCATTGCTATTACGGTGTTGGTGATTCACACTTCAAGAGGTAAATATTTTAAAACTCGGGTTATGGATTTTCGCATGGATCCTTTGTGGGAATCCTGTTTTTCCACTACGTGATGTATCTGCAATTCCCAACAGGAATGTTCTGCAATTGGGGTTCCAACCAGTGCCTACCCTGCTTCTGCTTGCTGAGATTGCTTAAATAAAGGTACAAAATTGGCCATGCTTAATTCAAAGTAACATTCTGAACCCCATTGATTATAGATTGTTAAAAATTAAAATAATAACACATTGTAAATAATCTCTTTTTTATTTATAAAAGTGTTACTTGCCAATTATGCTACAAAATTGACTTGATAGTCATTGCCTCGAAAAAAAATATCTACATCAAACTACTGCATGATTTAAAATACTAGTTCACATACTAGCTTAGAAATGCATGTTGAACCTGAAAAGAAAATTATCAAATCTAGTCTTTCATGGGCTCTGATGCTAATTATCTCCAAAGTACATATTTTTTTCTGTTATTCATAGTAAGCTTTGTTATTTACTCAAACAATTTGGTTGATTCTACATTATTATGAGTACAATATGAATCTAATTGAAGCAGTGAGGAAAGATTGACTCAGAAGGTCCAAAAAATAAGCATAGATAGAGGAACTACATTGGAAACGAGGAGTGGGATGGGCGTTCCACTCATGTGACATCGTGAGAGAGAAACACTTGCACCCACCTATCATTTGGTGCATATAAGTTTAATGCTTGTAGTTGAGTAACTTGTAGGATAGTAATGTCAATATGTCATTTTTATTTTGTCCCTAGAAAAGTTTAATGCTTCATAGGGGTTTATTTCTTAAGTGTTATCAAAGTTATACTTGATGTACTACTTATGCATTTCTCTATTAGTCTAAGACATTCAACTTTAGCAATGGAGTGTATAAATTGTAATTTCTTTTTTGGTTTGGAATGGGAAAGGTAGACATTTCTAAAAATGTTAAAGGCATTCTTGGTTTGGAATCATTTGACCATAATGGAAACTATCTTGAAATTGACTTTGGGATGTACTTTTAGGCTTTTACCATACAAAGCAGAGGCATCCTTAATTTGTTCCAACCACCATATCTCTTTATAGATTTTTCTGTATTCCTCCAGAAATGCTGCATATTTCTTGTTCTATGTTGTGTTTGTAATACAAGTTCCTATTGGTCTCTTCTCCTAGCATCATTATAATTATAATTATCATTAAAAACAATATAATGGAAAGAGCAGAAGGTCATAACTACTTAAACATGCATATACAATATACTTGCTAAAATTTTCTTAATTACTTAAAAAAATTTATAGCATTCAAATAACACCCTTAACACAATTCTTAGTTCTTACACTTTCACAAACATAACACTTATTTAGAAGCTGGCAGTCCAAGTAAGCATAAACTTACCACCACTCAATTTCTGGAATTTGGTCCTTGGGTTTTTCTTTAATTAGGACTCTCTCTGTTATTTCTATTAAGTTTGGATTTATATTAGGAGCAACCTTTACCTTTGCCAATTGTGCTTGCTTGGCCTTCTGCTCCTTTGCTTAAGCTTCTCCAAATTTACTTTGCATGAAACAAACAATAACAACAAAGCACATATAAGACAACTGAAAAGAATAAAGTGAAAGGGCAAGTCACTAGAGAGTGGGAAAGGGGGAAAGGACAGATAAAGATACCTTCAATTTTATTGTTTCAGCATCTTTTGACCATTTTCCTTCCTCCACAAACTGGAAATTCATCCTTCTAGGCCGCAGGAGCTTTGTTTTGTTAATGCCTATCCTTCCATTAAAATGAGGATTAGATTTAGGATTGACATCCAACACAGGTTTCAGTATTTCAAATGCTTCTTTCTTTTGTTTATTAATGTTGACCTAGAATGTTCAGACACAAAATTCTAGGGTTAAGATGACAATCCCAATTATAAGCAGATAACTGATAAAAAGAGACAATTGACATACACCTTTAATATGCTAAGGTTGCTTGGCTTAGTCACATCAACAACATTTCCATGTTCATCTATTACCCTTCCTTGAGCATCAAGACAAAGAACAGGGACCTTGGTGGGTTTCTACGGGATAGCAATATCTGCTACCATCTGACCAGGAAACATGTTTATTAGCAGAGCAAATTGTGGATCTTGGCGAAATCCCATCCTCCCACCAAGCTCTTGAGCATGCCTGACAGCTTCATAGTTGGGTAGAGTTGGAATACCAGTAGCAGTTGTGCCACTAGCTTGAGGATTTACCAAAGTAGCAGCTGCAGTTGAAAGAAAAACTGACATATTTGCAATAGGCCCTGAAGAAGCTGGGGTGGTAGTTTTTGATGCCACTCCAACACTAAGAGAGGGTGTTGTAGATTCATCTTTTGAACCCAAATGTGTGCTTCCATGTGAATTAGAGGTAGAACTCTTATTCAACTACACAACCAAAAGCACATAACTTAACGCATTCAGAGGAACATGTATAAATAATTATGTTTATGGAAAAGTAAATCAGAATCAGCAGGTAATTATTAAAGAGAAATATCCAACTGAAGAGACAGGTTCATGTATTAAAAGATTGTTAATGCCACCAAAATGCTGAATCTGAAACAGTTGAATAATTAGGTAGCTCCAATATAAGAAATAAGAGAAAATAAAAATTTATAGATTACTAGTACATACATATATGCTTAAAGGTAATATACATACCTCTTTTTCTTTTAATAGAGCTGCATAATTAACTGACGATTCCTTAATTTCTGCCTCAAATGCTTGAAGTCTCTTGATTTCTGCTATATATTATTCTATCAACAAGAAGCACAAGATAATTTGAAATGACATCTTTTCAGGGAAGCATTTCTGAATGCTGAAGCCCCTTGGACCATTTCTCTGAGGCATGCAATCATCAATGTGATATGGGTAGCAAAAAGCATCATTATGATCTGCCATTATTTTGATGTGTATTATGGAACAATGGGTGACGATGTTAATGATAACTCAAATCTGTATTTAGTTTTATTTTTATATTTTCATTGACAATTTAAATATTTGTAATGATAATTAATTATAACTTTGAATTTTGGTACAAATATTTGTGATGTTAAGAAATTGTGATTTCTTATGCTATATGACTTATTGTGATAGTTAATTGCATTAAAGTTTGTTATAAAATTAAAAGTATATTAAAAAGATAATTCTGAAAATTTTAGAGACAAAATTCGTATTTATTTTTTTTAAATTTTTTTTAATTAGAGACGGAACATGTTCGTCTCTATATTTTTTAATTTTTTTTGAATTAGAGACGGAATAGTATCGTATCTAAATTTAGAGACAGAATTAGAGATGGAACATGTTTTTTAAAATTTTTGAATTAGAGACGGAATAGTGTCGCCTCTAAATTTAGAGATGGAATTAGAAACAGAAAAAGTTTGTCTCTAATTTAATCATTATTATATATTTTTTAAAAATTTGACATTATCTATCTCTAATTAGAGATGAATTAACTTTTTTGTCTCTAACAATCAGAGGCGCCACTTTTAAAGATGGATCAAATTCTGTCTCTAATTCTGTCTCTAAATATTTAGAGACGAAATTTTTCACTTTTAGAGACAGAATTTTTTCATCTCTGAATCCGAAATTTCTACTAGTGAAACTCAAATGAATGCATCTATACTATATATTGTGAAGAGATATGATTAAGATCACTAAGTGAAGTGACTTATGCTATGAATGTGCTCTTGATAAATTAGTGAAATGAAGATATTATGCACTAGATATATCTATGTGGTTTGATAAATTGAAATATACACTTGTTATGTTTATGAGGTATACAAGAAAATGATTTGATCCTTTATAAAATTAAAGTTAAGCTAGTATTAAATGATAAATAGTGAATTGCTCCTTTAGAATGTTAAAGTTGAGCTAGTAATGAATTGACATGTAATGTACTTAAAGTTTAAAAGATATTGGATATGATCCTCGTGTAGGGGGATCTTTAGTTGCTATTCCCTTATGAAGGGTAGCCCATTAATTAAATTAGCTAGTATGGGATTTTGGAAATGATCCTCGTAGGAAAGGGTGATCTTAAATCCTTAAATGAGATTCTTTATAGATTTGGCTAGGGTTATCTAGGGTAATGTTGTGTAACAAAGTATTGTTACGTACATGATGAGTACTTAGGCCTAATGAGCAGACTATCACCAAGTGTTTAGTAGTGTGAGGATGTGACATTCCCTCCCTACCTAGTGATACAAAGGAACATGGTTCTTGAGAATATGCTTAGAAAGATGATAATTAATAAGCACTAATGAAAATTTTATACATGTTTAAGCATTTCCACATCATCATGAAGATGTTATTTATATAGATCACAAATTTGATAATGAATGTTTGCATCATGAGGAAAGATAAATATTCTAGTAATAGTGAGTTATAGCTTATACTTGATATATTCTTGATGAAATCTATGATTCATTGATGATGTGTTGAAACTAGATATATTGATTGAACATGTGTTATTAATGATATAAATTGAATTTATACCCTCGGGAAGAGAAATGAATCATTTTGGCATTAACCACTTTTCTATATGATATTTTAAGTAATGATTTGATTCCCTGAAGCAGCTAATATTGTTATGATGACATGTTATATGTTAGACCTACTAAGAATTTCTAGAATTCTCACCCCTTGTGTCTCTTCTTTCCTTGATAATTTCAGCACAAGATCCACCTATAGAGTAGAAGCGAAGATGCTAAGATAGTGTAAGATTATCTACCATTTTTTACCATTGCCTTGTACTTACTACTATGTAGTGGTTTGTATATAGTTTATATGTACATATGCCTATAAAGGCTTGGTTTGTATCACTTGAACACTAATGTACTAGATTGTATGGAACATTAATGTTAGTATGACTTATACATATCAAGTGTATAATTGGATATTTCATGTGTAAATTTATATTTGGAGATATTATTATCCCTTACAAGGCTCAAATTAACAATAAAATTAGTATATTTAAATATCAAGGAATGATAATAGTATAGTTGTGACTCACCAAACCCTAAATACTTTTGTGTAATCTAGATATACTTATAGTATTAGTTTTGGGACGTTACATTTAGTGGTATCAGAGTAATTCATCTTGTTGAGCCTGGGGTATGGACTGATTATGCTGTTGGCATATTTAGATGTTCATGTTACATGTTGTGCATTTTTTATCTTGATGGTGAGATATATGGATAGAATTGCATAATAGCCTTATATATGAATGTTAATAGTTATTGTCGCACTATTATATGATATTGACACCAATCAACTCAATATATATTATTCTTTTTGTATAGGAAACTATGACATCTATTAGGTGATAACTATCAAGGCTTCCAAATTTAAATTAATTTATAACTAGTTTACCAAAATTACTTGCAGATAAGGTAATACCGGGTTGAGCCCACAGATCACTCTAATTATGATCACGAAATCAAATAAAGAGGTTAGTAAACAAGGGAGAAAGGGTTTGTAAGATCAATTAATAGAAACAACAAGCAATTTAAGAAAAGAAAACAAAATTAAAAGATAACCAATCTAAGAGAAATAACCAATCTTGATCTTAATCTATCCTTGATCACTAAAGATCTATTCAATTATCAACCAAATCCTTGGTCTTAGATCACATCAAGACACCTCTCAATGATCCACAGATCTTCTACTAGAAACACTTCCAGAATTCAATTAATTAAGGTTAGACAAATTAAGTATCCATCCAAAACCCAAATTAACTTAAAACTAAGATCCAACCAAGCTAAACAATCCATCAAACACCTTTGATGTCTTGTTTAATCTCTGGAATCCTCTCTTAGCATATGATAATTATGCAATTAACATATAAAAATCCTAATCAAATTAAGCATTCAATCAGAATAAAACAAAGAGAAGAAGAAGAAGAGAAACTTGATTAATAATTGAATATATAACAATTAAAATAGAATCTAAAGATTAATTATCAAGAATGTCAATCCCTTGGATTGATTAAAGGCTTTACCCTTCCATGAATGAGAGGAAAGAACTCAGAAAAAGAAAAGAACAAGATGAAAATCTATAGAGAATGGAGAAAACTCTAGGAAGAAGAATCAAGTAAAATGGCTAGGGTTTTTCTCTACCTCGGATCCCCTCTTTATAACAAAATAATTAACCTAAAAATTAAGAATCCTAATTTGCCTCTACGTTAAAGTTAATTTTGGGCCTCTTAGCTTTCATTAGCCACTGAAATCACTTCAATTGGGTTTAAGATAAGAGAGTTATGCCCAATTTGAGCCCAAATTTGTAAATTGTGACCAAAACTAATCAATTAAGCATATAAGAGGTCTATGAGACTAAATATGAGAGTTAACTAATGTATTAAAATCATGTTTACTAAATTCTATCACACTTAGCTTTTGCACGTCCTGGACATACTAAATATTCAAACTAAGGGACAAGAAACACAAAAATTCAAAAACTAAAACTCAAAGAGATTCACTTTCCAATGACCTTCAAGAATGTAAAAGTTTACAAGTAAGAAGAGTAAGAAAATATTCAAGGAATCAAAACATTTATGAAATGACATTTCTTCACATCTTAAACCAACAAGCAAGATAACTTCAAATTGAAAAGCATGAATCAAGAATAATAGATCCTCACAAGATACACTCTCAATCCCTCAAGTATCTAAAAGATAGGTATTTCACTCAATTCAACTCATGAAAATTACACTACCATAAGCTTGCTTATCTTCTACTTCTCCACTACTTAAGCACATGCACATACAAATCAAGAGGACTTTATTCAAGGTTGTAATAGGGCCAAGGTAAGGAAAGGAAACAATATGAATATGACAAGCTAAATACCCAAGAGAACAAAAGAGCATTGGGGACGAACTTAAATGACAAGCATGAAATTTTACACCCTCTAATTCCATATAATGCATATTCTCTTTACATATTCCTTTCTTTTCCTCTTTTTTTTGTTTTTTTTTTCTTTCACAACCTTCTTGCATTTCTTTTTTTTCTTTTTTTTAATTGGCTATTTTTCTTTCTTTTTTCTTCCACCATGCACTTGTGGAAATAAGTTTGTCCTAATGATTTAATATGTTAAGTTTTGATGATGATAAATACAAGATAAAAAGAATGATGCTTATACTTGATAGATGTACTTAATAGATGACAAATGCATTACAAAAGAATATTGATCATATTACATAGATTTGCTTAATGAGATATATTGTATCATGCATGATTATGTATTTTATCTAGTTATATTTCACTTAATAATCATACAATGAGATATGTGTAATATTCTTCATATAATATATCCAATAATGCTTTATATGAGTTGTATTAAATTAATATTGGATTTGGCTCTATTTAAATAAAAATGTGCAAAATGTTCTTTGTTACATCCTATATAGAGATATCCATTAGTAATTGATAAATATCTTATTTGGATATGTCTATGAAAGTCTTATATGTATGTTAGACTAATTAGAGTTATACATTTATGAATCATGCATATGAAGATATTGAGTTATGAATTTGAATTAACTATATTTGTTTTAAGTGAGTAATACTTTGTAGGATAGTCCAAGTACCAAGAGTGAGCATTGCAACAAGAAAGTAAAAAATCAGAATTATTCTCAAGTCAAGAAGAATGAGAATGATAAGATGTTCTAAGCATTTGCAAGATTTGAAGAGAAGAAATTTGTGGAAGCTTGGATTACATCAAGAAGCCTAAGGACTAGAATTGGTATATTTAACTTTTAGACTTTCTCCTATGTAAAGATAGAGGGTTTACAAGAAAAGAGTTCAAATATGTTTTTAAATCTTTACAAATGGTTCTTACATGTTAAAATGCCCAAGAAACATATTTTGAAAAGTTAGTCATGGTAGTACTTCAAAACTATGAAAAATAGTCAAGTTTGAGTTTTGAAAAGTTAATCTTTAGTTACTATTTTGATCATAACTTTTAAACTACTTTGATTTTTATTGTGACACTTATTGCATATGAAAATATACTAAAATATCTTTCGAATGAGAGGTCATTTTCTTTAAACGGATAAGAAAGGAAGAAGTTATGACCATTTAAAGTTAGTTATGATCTTTGGTTACTATTTTAATCATAACTTTCAAAATAATTTGATTTTTGTTGTGAGACTTATTTCATATGAAAATAGACTCAAATATCTTTCCAATGAGTGGTCATTTACTTAAAACGGATAAGAAATGAAGAATTTATGACCATTTAAAGTTAGCTTTCGAAACTAGAATGCTGTAATCGATTACAACTCTGGCAGAGGCTTTTTAATTGATTACATGAGACTTGTAATCGATTACACACTGCCCAGAAACGTTCCCAATGGCTATAAACCTCTAGTTTTCATAAGAAATCATTTCTAAATACTATCAACAACTATTTTATCACTTGGGCTATATATATAAGTGATGTTTGAAGCTTTTACAACTCTTGAACACTTAATTTGATCCTTGAATAATCAAATTCATATTTTGAGCTCTTTGTTACAAAATCCTTCTATTCAATTGTTCTTCAAGCTGTATATCTACTACTGTGAGAGTTTTTAATCTTTCTCTTCATCTTGAAATCATCGTAAGAGGGTGAAGTATTCTTCAAGAGAGAAAAGAGTGAGATATCCCTTGTAGTGAGGCTCAAACACAAAGGGTGAGGTATCTCAAAGGTGTTGTGAGTGCTCTTGAATGTAAATGTTTTTTTCAAGCACTTGTGAAGCTTGAAGAGTTGGAGGCTCTAGCACAAGGGTGAGGTATCCCAAGGTGTGAGGAGTGCTCTTGTTTATACAAAGATTTTCCTAGCACCCGTGAAGTCTAGGAGATAGTAAAGAAAATCCAAGTTAATCTTGCGGACTAGATGTTGGCCACAAGTGGTTGGTAGTTCAACTAGGATAAATTCTTGAGTTTGATTCCCTCTTCCCTACACTCTTTAATTTCAGTATTTGGTGTAGTATATTTATCTATTACATATCTTGTCATCTTGATGTTTTAATTCTAAGAATTTGATATCTAACTTATTTACTTGATTTATCCCATAACCCAAGTTGTATTTGAGTAATCTACAAGAGTTATATCTTTGTTAGACTTATTTCACTACATGTGTTGATTGAAAATATCAAAATGCATAATTTCTCAAAGTTACTTTGAAAATTTGTAATCACCCAATTCACCCTCATCTTGGGTGATGGTTGCCATGGTTAATAACACTTTGCATATTGCACATCAACTTGCACGATCCCCACACTTGTACTATAAATTACCTACAAGTAAAAGAGCTCCTCCAATGAAAATGAACCAATGTTCTCTCATTCCCTAAGGTAAGGTAAAAATATGATTTTTCACATAGGGCATATAATGACCTAAAACAAAAGATAGGTAAATAGGCTCAAGGGAGTTAATCAAAGGGAAATGATGCAAGGTTGACTATTTAGCCAAAGTAGCTAATTCAAGAAAGAATGCCTCAATCATATTTATTTATGCAAATGAAAATGTAGCCTAAAAAATAATTGAAGCAAGTTTTAGAGTAATCAAATGACGTAAGTGAAAATCACACAAGAAAGAAGAGAATGACATAAATGTTAAATCCATCCATCAATAGGCTCAAAATCTCACAAGGTATAAGTCTATCAAACTCAATCCACCAATCAAACATCCATAACCAAGCATATCAAATTCGAGAAGGAAGATAATTTATTGGATTATGCTATGAACCTTGAATTTCAATTGCTTCAAACTCATAAACTTCACAAATCTCAAAACATCATTGGAAAACAATTAAAAACACACATTTTTTTTTGAAAATAGTAAAAAATAAAATTTAAAAATAGCAAAACAGAAAATAGAAACAGAAAACATCATGTAGATTCCTCCTCCACACTTAAATTATACATTGTCCTCAATGTAAAGCTCAAAAGAAAACAACATTCCACAATTATCATCAATTAATCTAGGACAAGTAAAATAAAAAAGAAAGAAAGAAACATCTTTATCAATTGTAGATGGAGAGACTTCCACCAAGATCTCATTGCTTGAAGTGTAATGACTAAGTTAAGCTTGAAGCATGAGAGCTTACACTAGGGTCCTAGGCTATCTTATGCTCTCTCAAAATTTGTAACAATCTTGCCTTCTATTCAGCAAGGAGGTTTTTGGCCATGATCACAGGGAGCTGCTCATCATCCACCAAGTATGCATACTTCAAATGCTCAGGTAATGACTTTAGCTCTAACTTTGGTGGCTGCACTATAGAGGGAAATAATCTAGTGGGTTGCTACTGCTCTACTTCTGTTGCTTGAACCTTTGCATATATATCACATGTTACACAATCTACTAACACAAGAACATATTCATCACTTCTCAAAAATACAGATATTTCATAACATACAGAACATAACTTATCACCATCATAACTAGCACACAAATCACTACACACAAAATTACCAAAGTCATCAATCTTGGGAAACTCCTCACACAAGTTAGCATATGAGTTATCAACCAAATCATCAATTAAATCAATATGAAAAATAGAATGTTCTTCCATGGGGTGTTTCATAGTATCAAGAATATTAAACCTCATAATAGAATCTCCAAACTCCATGGAAAGAACTCCTACATGCACATCAATATTTGTCCATGTAGTTTTGAGGAAAGGTGTAACACCCCAATTTTTGGGTAAAAGACCGATGTATCCTTATTTTACTGTTTCTTATTTTTCTGTATGAAATACAGACATATAATACTGTCTGTTATTTTATTTGACCGTTTTGAGTGTTTTGCTTCGTGATGGGGAAAAATGGAAAAATGACCATTTCGTCCCGAATGTACTTTTTTTTGATTTTTGATTTTCTACATGATCTGATGTTTGATATTACTGTGATTTTTATTTGGACTTTTTGTGAGATTTGCTCGGGACAGAAAATAATAATTTTTCTGGTCGGAAAAATATTATTTTAATTAATTAGAGTTGGGGATCTTACTAAACCCAATTGATTGATATATAAATTAGTTTAGTAATTTTTAGAATTTAAGCGTGTGATAAAATAATTTTTAGTATTATTTTATTACTCAAGATAAATTTTGACAAGATGGACCGAATCTTGTGTGTGGGACTCACGTATAAATAAAGTAACCAATAGAAACAAGAAACTTGGACCAATAGAAATAAGACACATGGAAGTCAAAGTAATAAAGACAAAGTCAACAAAAGTGGCTTGACCATTTTGGACCATTAGATGCAATCTTGATAACCATAGATTTGATGAATGGATTAGATTGAATCTTGGTGGATAAGCTTGGATGATGACCATGGATTTGATCAATGGATAGGATTTAAAGATGAATCAATGGCTAGGATTAAGTCAAAAATTTGTAGACTTGACTTTAGGATTAGTAGCTAATTAAGCTTAGTTTGAGTAGATTAATTACTTAATTAGCAAATTAATTAAACTAGTTTAGTTATAAAATAATTATAATCTAAATATTAATTAGATGTGCTAATATTGTTTAGAGATTATAAAATATGTAATTATTTGTCTAATTAACTAGTTATGTAATTAGGTAAATAATTAAGTAGACTAGTTTAATTCTTAACTAATTATAATCTAAATGTTAATTAGATATACCAATATTAACTAAAGGCTATGATATATGTTAATATATGTTAAATTGATTAGTTATGTGATTAGTATATTAATTAAGATTTGTTAAGATAATTAACCTAACTAATAGAAATTGGTCAAGAATAATAGTTTGACTCTTTAAGAACCAATAGAAAGCAAGCTATCAAACAAATTTGGATTTCTTGAATATTAGTTGGTTCTACGGTGAAGGAGAACAAAGTGCTCTAATATCCAATTCACCAAGTGAATTCACGTAGGATGCCTAAATTGAACAAATGAAGAAAAGTCAATATTGATGGCTTTTCTTGGTTGAAGTCTATGGCCAAGCTACTTTTTGGAAGGCAAAATATTTCAATTTAATTCTTACTATCTTTCATTAATTAACCAAGTAAGACTAGTCAATATTGATGGCCTTTTTGCATGTGATTCCACGGCAAAGCTAATTTTTGTGAAGCCAATATTATAATTTAATTTTTAACACTTTTTGTCAATTAAACCAAGTAAAACAAAGTCAATATTGGTGGCCTTTCATTTGATTTCTACGGCCAAGGCAAGGGAGGAGCTTTGGAAGGTTCAAGACAAGCTTTGTCATGACTATGACTAGGCTTGGTTCAACCAATCACAAGCACCCTTGGAGGCCAAGACATTATCTCAACCATTGAGTGGATGAATGGCTAGGATTAGTTTTTGAAATTAACTAAAGCCTTAAGGCCTTATTCCTTCTCACTTTTTCCTACGGCTGCACACTTGAGAAAATACCAAATATTTCTTTGTTCTCTCCTTTTCTTCCAAGCTCACGTAGAAGGACTTCTTGGAGCACTATTCGGTCTTCACTTCCAAACCACACCATCCAATCTTTAATCCTTCATCTCTTGATTTTATTTTAATTCAAGTTGTGCTTTAACTATTTCTTCTCCTATTTTCTTCTCTTTTATTCGGTCAATATCTCAACCCACATACTCACTCCCTTATAATTTTTATCAACACCATTACCTAAAGCCTAACACCATTCTAAGCAATTTTTATTCTCAAGGTTTTGCTAAAAAACCACTCTAGCTAGTCCAAACTCAAGCTTTTTGCTTACTTCCCTAAAGGTGAGTTTTGATTTCTTTGGTTTAAATCTTGATTTTTAATATTTCTAACCATGATTGTTCCATGGTTTTTCCATATTAAACCTTGTATGAGTTTTTACTAATTGTTTTAAATTGTTAGGATTTTGTTTGGAGGCTACCCGAAATTTCAAGGAGAAGGAGGAGACTAACCAGTTATTTTGCTTCAAGAGGTAAGGGAGATTACCCTCATCAACCATGTGTTGGTGGTGAGGAATGTTTTTGTTCTGTGTATGAAGAATCCATGAGGATTCGGTTTGTGTAATTGTGGTGGTTTGAATTGTTGTGGCTTGTGTTAATTATTTGATTATTTAAGTATTTTTCGGTTGGTGATTTATTTATTTTTATATGTATGATTATAGCTTTAAAATATTTTGCATGCCTATAGTGTTGAAATATGTGGCATATGTATTGTATGTGTTATTATAATGTTAGAAATGCATGAGCATTCCAAAGAATGCAAAACCCTAGGTTCGGTCATACCATTGAATGGAAGGAATTAAGGTGATTTACAATGTTTTTAATGAATATCAAGTGAATTCAAGTGAATTAGAACAAAGAAATGAATTTTTAGAATTTTATTTATACTATGAGATTTACAGGCCAACATGCCAAAAAGTGAGAAAAATTGGATTCTAAATAATCTAAGGTAAGTAAGCATGTTAAAGGAAATTTTATCAAAATGTTTTGATTATTAAAAATGAAATGGTCGAATTGAATTTTAGAAACTAATTTAAGTATTGTTAGTATTTACAAAGATCATACATTAATTTGAAATATTTTACAGTAGCTTGAAAAATATTTTAAATGGTTTTAAATTGCTTAATAATTTTGTTTATTAGTCAAAAACTGTTTATTTGAGGAAAACGGAAAAGAAAATGATTTAAAAAGCTTATGCGATTGAGAAAATGATATAAAAATATTACGCGATTGAAGAAACAGCAAATTACATTTACGCGATTTGGAAATGTGATGTATATTGTGAAAACGGCAAGATTTTGAAAATGAAATAAAATTTTTATGCGATTGATTAAAACAAACAAATTTTACTGTTGGGCCAATGTGGTGGACCCAGATATGTGGAAAATTATAGTGCGCCAAGTGGGTGCGTATTTTGATTTGGTTATATGTGGAAAAGATAGTGCGCCAAGTGGGAGCGTACTGTATTTTGAGATTTATGCCATTGAGGGCATTTATGTAATTATTTATGCCATTGAGGGCGCTTATGTAATTATTTTCGCTATTGAGGGCGTTTTTGATATTATTTGAAATCTGAGGGTGTTTTTGTGATTATTTAAAGTTTGATGGCATTTTTGTAAATAATGAAAAGTTTGATGGCATTTTTGTATATAATGGAAGTTTAGTGGCGTTTTTGTAAATAATGGAGATTTGATGGTATTTTTGTAAATAATTGAGAATTGATGACATTCCTGTAATTATTTGAGACTTGAGGACGTTTTGGTAATTATTGCTTTGTTCATGCACTGAGTCGTGCAAATTGGTGATTTGATTGACGAGATGAATAACATCGTGTTGTCGATGTGATAGGCATAGTGTGTTCGATTCACGATATGGACTTGGAGTTCATAGTGTGCACTATTCCATATGTGGACAGAGGTAGCTCCTTCTGGTAGTGGTACATGATAACACACTTATGTTCTCGACGAGCACTATCCTTAATCAAGTTTTGAGAGGACTATTGACCGCCTGTAGTATACAATTATTTGACTGTGTGTCTGGGTTGTATGCTATGCCATTGTTTTTATTATGATTATTTTTCGTGGGCTATAGACACAAAGTTTTGACAGTGCAATCACAACGGTCAGCTATAGACACAAAGTTTTGACAAGGTCAATAGGCCGGTCAGTAGCCAAAGCTATAGACACAAAGTTTTGACAAAGATCAATAAAGTGGATTGGTCAAGGCAAGACTAATAGAAGTCTCAACTCATTCTCTCTGATATCGTTGTATGTATTGTAGCTCCATGGAGTAAGATTGTGTCACATTGCATATGTTTATATGTGGTACATTATTATCTTTTATCTCAGTGATCGTTTACCTATGATCTTTTATTTGGGATATTATATGTTGATATTGCATTTAATCTTTATTCTATATTATTATGATTTATTGTTATGGCATTTTATATAGTGTGAATTGTTATATCTATCCTGGTAATGTTATTGTGGTTTATTCGATTACAATATATGCTTATTAGAATTAATTGTAAATCGATAATATGACTAAATTCATGTATTGATCAGTGTGTGTATGGAATGATCTAGTCATTCGTATCATTCTTTGCTACCGTACTGGTAAAGGTGAAAGGGGATCTCACCTCTTTATTGTATTGTTTTGTTTGGTTTGTATTGTTTAAATTCGTGTAGTAGGCGAAGCGTATTTTGAGGCTTATTGGAGACAATATTCTGAAGATGGTGACAACAAGTCAAGTAATCTTCCAAGTTTCAACATGATGCAGTTGGTGAAGAAATGGAATTTTTGTTTTAGGTTGAGTTTTATTCTTCCTCGTTAGTGTTATTACCGTGCTATTAGTAGTAACTTTCTTTGGGTTTACTACTGTTTCTCTGAGTCTGTAATTTTCATGTTTTAATTTATTGTTGATTATTTTGTGATGTATATGGCATATGTATGTTAATCAGTTCAATCTAATTTCATTGTTACTCTTAATTTTTGGTAAGTTTATATTTCTGCGAAAAAGAAAATTTAAAATTTGTATTTTTGATACTCAAAGGTTTTATAAAATAATTATAATTGGTTTAAGTTTTTATTTTAAAATGTGACGCCCTAGGGAGGGTGTTACATTAGTTGGTATCAGAGCACGGTTAGAGTCTTTTTGGGGTTTGTGGTTAGGTCTGTCTTGTTTTTGTTGTGTAACTCTCTGTGTTTGGACTCCGAGAGGAGACAACGTTGTTTGAGATGGTTACTTTGGTTTCCATTGTATTATGATTCATCTGTCTTTGAAGAAAGGCGATGATTTGTAGTAAACGTACACGTGAGGAAGCAGGATGTGTTTCGACATCTCAAGTGGAATGGAACAACGATTCATCAAGTGGAGCAAAAGTGTTTTAGACTGAGGATCTAAATAAAGAAGTGTGTATCATAAAAAGGGTGATCTTTTAACTATACTGTATAATTCTGAAGGTAACCTATTTCTTTATGGTATATAATTGTGTGGGTCAATTAGAGTTTTTGTCTTCATTATATTTTGACCTGGTTGTTTCTATTTCTGGTTCTAAAACATGTGGTTGAGGACTTGAGTTGCTTAAACCATCCTAAGTCTGTTAAATAATTGCATCTTTTCTGTTGATTCAATTTATATGCTTCTTTTTCAAAACAAACACAATCTAAAAATATGGATTAGGTATTTTTCCAACCATCCATACTGTGTTAGACTAGTTGGTCAAATTGTTCAAGTTAAAAAGTTTACTTCTAAATTCAACGGACCATATCAATTTCTTTATTGGATAGGTTCGATGGTATGGATGATTCTATTATCTCTTGTTTCTATGTCTTTATGATATCTTTCATATGACGCATTTGCGAAATGTACTTTGGTTTAACCCATTCTTTTATGACTAATTGACTATTTGGGTTAATTAGAATTACTGGTATCTTTGTTACCTTTTAACTTATCTATTTCTACTTTTGTTATCAAATCCGTTATTACTATCTAGTTCCTTAAACAATCTTTTCGGTTAATCTAAATTGTCTACCTCTTTCATATGATAGATGTGATCTTATATATGGATTGGTTATTTTAATCATATCCTGTAAATTGTTTCAGTAGAATTTTAGTGTCTCAGAAAACTCATTTTTAAAATCGGGTAATGTCAAATTCTTTGTTGGACATGTCTGGTAACAATTCAGATAGTTTCTCTACCTTTTCTTTCTAAATCTTTATAATATCTTTTTGTGTATTGCAATTGCAAAAGAAAGGATATTCTTAGTCAAAATCGTGTCATAGTATCAGATACAGTATTGTTAAAAAGAGAACTTGTATTGTGAGACACTTCCTGTTAAAAGCAAAGGCAAGAGAGTGAAGCTGTACAAAGGCATGGAAATTTCAAGTGATACTGATCAGAGTGGCGTAGCGGAAGCGTGGTGGATAGTATCTTTCATCCTTCTCTCGACAGAATTGTCATTATCTTTATTGACGACATTCTGATCTATTCTTGAAAATTATGAGGAACCATACTAAAATAGTTCTCCATGTTTTACGCGACGCAAGGAGTTTTCGTTGGTCGAGGTAATCTGGAATGACGGAGGTGACGTAAACGGTGATGTAAGAGTAGTATCCTAGACTATTAAAATCGCTACGAATTTCGGGGCGAAATTCTTTTAGGAGGGGAGAGTTGTAACACCCCAATTTTTGGGTAAAAGACCGATGTATCCTTATTTTATCAAGCTTATTTTTCAGATGAAATACTGACATATAATACTTGTCTGTTATTTTATTTGACCGTTTTGAGTGTTTTGCTTCGTGATGGGGAAAAATGGAAAAATGACCATTTCGTCCCGAATGTCTTGTTTTTGATTTTTCTACATGATACGATGTTTGATATTGCATGTCTGTGATTTTATTTGGACTTTTTGTGAGATTTGCTCGGGACGAAAATAATAATTTTTCTCGGAAAAATATTATTTTAATTAATTAGAGTTGGGGATCTTACTAAACCCAATTGATTGATATATAAATTAGTTTCGTAATTTTTAGAATTTAAGCGTGTGATAAAATAATTTTTAGTATTATTTTATTACTCAAGATAAATTTTGACAGAATGGACCCGAATCATGTGTGTGGACTCACGTATAAATAAAGTAACCAATAAAACAAGAAACTTGGACCAATAGAAATAAGACACATGGAAGTCAAAGTAATAAAGACAAAGTCAACAAAAGTGGCTTGACCATTTTGGACCATTAGATGCAATCTTGATAACCATAGATTTGATGAATGGATTAGATTGAATCTTGGTGGATAAGCTTGATGATGACCATGGATTTGATCAATGGATAGGATTTAAAGATGAATCAATGGCTAGGATTAAGTCAAAAATTTGTAGACTTGACTTTAGGATTAGTAGCTAATTAAGCTTAGTTTGAGTAGATTAATTACTTAATTAGCAAATTAATTAAACTAGTTTAGTTATAAAATAATTATAATCTAAATATTAATTAGATGTGCTAATATTGTTTAGAGATTATAAAATATGTAATTATTTGTCTAATTAACTAGTTATGTAATTAGGTAAATAATTAAGTAGACTAGTTTAATTCTTAACTAATTATAATCTAAATGTTAATTAGATATACCAATATTAACTAAAGGCTATGATATATGTTAATATATGTTAAATTGATTAGTTATGTGATTAGTATATTAATTAAGATTTGTTAAGATAATTAACCTAACTAATAGAAATTGGTCAAGAATAATAGTTTGACTCTTTAAGAACCAATAGAAAGCAAGCTATCAAACAAATTTGGATTTCTTGAATATTAGTTGGTTCTACGGTGAAGGAGAACAAAGTGCTCTAATATCCAATTCACCAAGTGAATTCACGTAGGATGCCTAAATTGAACAAATGAAGAAAAGTCAATATTGATGGCTTTTCTTGGTTGAAGTCTACGGCCAAGCTACTTTTTGGAAGGCAAAATATTTCAATTTAATTCTTACTATCTTTCATTAATTAACCAAGTAAGACTAGTCAATATTGATGGCCTTTTTGCATGTGATTCCACGGCAAAGCTAATTTTTGTGAAGCCAATATTATAATTTAATTTTTAACACTTTTTGTCAATTAAACCAAGTAAAACAAAGTCAATATTGGTGGCCTTTCATTTGATTTCTACGGCCAAGGCAAGGGAGGAGCTTTGGAAGGTTCAAGACAAGCTTTGTCATGACTATGACTAGGCTTGGTTCAACCAATCACAAGCACCCTTGGAGGCCAAGACATTATCTCAACCATTGAGTGGATGAATGGCTAGGATTAGTTTTTGAAATTAACTAAAGCCTTAAGGCCTTATTCCTTCTCACTTTTTCCTACGGCTGCACACTTGAGAAAATACCAAATATTTCTTTGTTCTCTCCTTTTCTTCCAAGCTCACGTAGAAGGACTTCTTGGAGCACCATTCGGTCTTCACTTCCAAACCACACCATCCAATCTTTAATCCTTCATCTCTTGATTTTATTTTAATTCAAGTTGTGCTTTAACTATTTCTTCTCCTATTTTCTTCTCTTTTATTCGGTCAATATCTCAACCCACATACTCACTCCCTTATAATTTTTATCAACACCATTACCTAAAGCCTAACACCATTCTAAGCAATTTTTATTCTCAAGGTTTTGCTAAAAAACCACTCTAGCTAGTCCAAACTCAAGCTTTTTGCTTACTTCCCTAAAGGTGAGTTTTGATTTCTTTGGTTTAAATCTTGATTTTTAATATTTCTAACCATGATTGTTCCATGGTTTTTCCATATTAAACCTTGTATGAGTTTTTACTAATTGTTTTAAATTGTTAGGATTTTGTTTGGAGGCTACCCGAAATTTCAAGGAGAAGGAGGAGACTAACCGGTTATTTTGCTTCAAGAGGTAAGAGGGAGATTACCCTCATCAACCATGTGTTGGTGGTGAGGAATGTTTTTGTTCACTTGTATGAAGAATCCATGAGGATTCGGTTTGTGTAATTGTGGTGGTTTGAATTGTTGTGGCTTGTGTTAATTATTTGATTATTTAAGTATTTTTCGGTTGGTGATTTATTTATTTTTATATGTATGATTATAGCTTTAAAATATTTTGCATGCCTATAGTGTTGAAATATGTGGCATATGTATTGTATGTGTTATTATAATGTTAGAAATGCATGAGCATTCCAAAGAATGCAAAACCCTAGGTTCGGTCATACCATTGAATGGAAGGAATTAAGGTGATTTACAATGTTTTTAATGAATATCAAGTGAATTCAAGTGAATTAGAACAAAGAAATGAATTTTTAGAATTTTATTTATACTATGAGATTTCGGCCAACATGCCAAAAAGTGAGAAAAATTGGATTCTAAATAATCTAAGGTAAGTATAAGCATGTTAAAGGAAATTTTATCAAAATGTTTTGATTATTAAAAATGAAATGGTCGAATTGAATTTTAGAAACTAATTTAAGTATTGTTAGTATTTACAAAGATTATACATTAATTTGAAATATTTTACAGTAGCTTGAAAAATATTTTAAATGGTTTTAAATTGCTTAATAATTTTGTTTATTAGTCAAAAACTGTTTATTTGAGGAAAACGAAAAAGAAAATGATTTAAAAAGCTTATGCGATTGAGAAAATGATATAAAAATATTACGCGATTGAGAAAACAGCAAATTACATTTACGCGATTTGGAAATGTGATGTATATTGTGAAAACGACAAGATTTTGAAAATGAAATAAAATTTTTATGCGATTGACGAAAGCAAAAATTTTCTTGTTGGGCCAATGTGGTGGACCCAGATATGTGGAAAATTATAGTCGCCAAGTGGGTGCGTATTTTGATTTGGTTATATGTGGAAAAGATAGTGCGCGCAAGTGGGAGCGTCATGTATTTTGAGATTTATGCCATTGAGGGCATTTATGTAATTATTTATGCCATTGAGGGCGCTTATGTAATTATTTTCGCTATTGAGGGCGTTTTTTATATTATTTGAAATCAGGGTGTTTTTGTGATTATTTAAAGTTTGATGGCATTTTTGTAAATAATGAAAAGTTTGATGGCATTTTTGTATATAATGGAAGTTTAGTGGCGTTTTTGTAAATAATGGAGATTTGATGGTATTTTTGTAAATAATTGAGAATTGATGACATTCCCGTAATTATTTGAGACTTGAGGACGTTTTGGTAATTATTGCTTTGTTCATGCACCGAAATCGTAAAAATTGGGTGATTTGATTGACGAGATGAATAACATCGTGTTGTCGATGTGATAGGCATAGTGTGTTCGGTTCTCGATATGGACTTGGAGTTCATAGTGTGCACTATTCCATATGTGGACGTGAGGTAGCTCATTCTCGTAGTGGTACATGATAACACACTTATGTTCTCGACGAAGCACTATCCTTAATCAAGTTTTGAGAGGACTATTGACTCGCCTGTAGTATACAATTATTTGACTGTAGTAAACTGGGTTGTATGCTATGCCATTGTTTTTATTATGATTATTTTTCGTGGGCTATAGACACAAAGTTTTGACAAAGGTAATCACAACGGTCACTATAGACACAAAGTTTTGACAAGGCAATAGGCTGGTCTAGGGTAGCCAAAGCTATAGACACAAAGTTTTGACAAGAAAATATTTGGATTGGTTGGCAAGACTAATAGAAGTCTCAACTCATTCTCTCTGATATCGTTGTATGTATTGTAGCTCCATGGAGTAGGATTGTGTCACATTGCATATGTTTATATGTGGTACATTATTATCTTTTATCTGTGATCGTTTACCTTTAACTTTTTATTTGGGATATTATATGTTGATATTGCATTTAATCTTTATTCTATATTATTATGATTTATTGTTATGGCATTTTATATAGTGTGAATTGTTATATCTATCCTGGTAATGTTATTGTGGTTTATTCGATTACAATATATGCTTATTAGAATTAATTGTAAATCGATAATATGACTAAATTCATGTATTGATTTGTGTGTATGGAATGATCTAGTCATTCAGTATCATTCTTTGCTAACTGCGTCTTGGTAAAGGTGAAAGGGATCTCACCTCTTTATTGTATTGTTTTGTTTGGTTTGTATTGTTTAAATTCGTGTAGTAAAGTTACGTATTTTGAGGCTTATTGGAGACAATATTCTCAAGATGGTGACAAATGTCAAGAAGTAATCTTCCAAGTTTCAACATGATGCATTGGTGAAGAAATGGAATTTTTGTTTTAGGTTGAGTTTTATTCTTCCTCGAAAGTGTTATTACCGTGCTATTAGTAGTAACTTTCTTTGGGTTTACTACTGTTTCTCTGAGTCTGTAATTTTCATGTTTTAATTTATTGTTGATTATTTTGTGATGTATATGGCATATGTATGTTAATCAGTTCAATCTAATTTCATTGTTACTCTTAATTTTTGGTAAGTTTATATTTCTGCGAAAAAGAAAATTTAAAATTTGTATTTTTGATACTCAAAGGTTTTATAAAATAATTATAATTGGTTTAAGTTTTTATTTTAAAATGTGACGCCCTAGGGAGGGTGTTACAAAAGGTCTTCCTAGAATGAGTGGAACCTTGCCAAATGATGACTCTCCATCCATCTCCAAAATGTAGAAGTCAGCTGGGAATATTAGCTCATTCACCCAGACCAACATATCCTCCACCCAACTAGCTGGGTAAGCATTACTCCTATTAGCTAGCTGGATCACCACACCTGTAGCCTGTAAAGGACCAAGTTCAAGGGAATTAAAAATAGACATAGGCATTACATTAATGGAAGTACCTAAGTCTAGCATAGCATGCTCAAATCTATGATTTCCTATTATGCAAGGAATTGTAAAGTCCTAGGATCCTTGCACTTCTGTGGCATAGGCTGGATGAAGGCTGAAACATTCTGTCCCATGTTGATTATCTCATTGCCCTTTAGCCACCTCTTGTGTGTACATAGTTCCTTCAAGAACTTGGCATACTTCGGTATCTGCTTGATTGCCTCCAACAATGGAATATTGACTTCCACTTTCCTAAAAGTCTCAAGGAGCTCTCTGTCCTTCTCCGCCTCATGTATCTTTTTGGTCTCAATGGCTCTCTGTGGAAAGGGAAGAGCCACTGCAGGTTGCTATTGCTCATCGGCAACAACTGATTTCTTCTGACCCTCAGATTTTTAGGCTAGTGCATCAGAAATTATTTCTTCTACTGGTTGATGCTTGTTGGCTAGTTGAGGCTTAGACGATACTTCTACAGATTTTCTAAACCTCAGCATAATAGCACTCATATTCCCCTTTAGATTGGGAATTATTTAGGAAGGAAGTTGTCCAGAATCTTGGGCTTACAACTGACTCAATGTAGAGGCCAATTATCCAATTTGAGTTTCTAAATTTTGTATGGTGGCCTTTGTCCTCTACTGGAACTGGATGTTATTTGTGGCCATCTGCTTCATCAAATCTTCAAATGAAGGCTCAAGTTGCATGGTAGCTAGACTTGGTTGTTGCATAGGCTACTGGAATTGCCCACTTAGTCTAACTTGAGATTGAAACTATTACTGTTTCATTGGCTGTTGGAAAGGCTGCTTGTTCTGCAATGGTTACTACTGTTGTGAGGCTACATTGCCATATCTTAGATTTGGATGGTCTCTCCAGCTAGCGTTGTATGTGTTGGAGAATGGATTATATTTAGGTTATTGCTACTACTACTGATATTGTGGTTTACCAGGAAAAACACCTACTACGGCAACAAATTGATATGGAAAAATAGAACCACCATCCTGAAGTGTAGGGCATGCATCTGTGGGATGTAAAGGACAAGAACAAATGCCATACACTTTTACATGCCCCTACACAAGTAATGTTGTCCCATTGCCAACTGTCTCACCAAGTCAGCTCATCAAATCTATGCTCCATTATCTGTTGATCAGCATTAGAAACCTAGACTTCATTAACTCCTCTGGTTTGAGTTATCATTCTAGTACCAAATTGCTGTGAGTTGGCAGCCATGTTTGCAATTAGGTCTCTAAAAGCAGCTAGGGTTTTATGAACTATGACACCTCTACTCGCAGCATTCACTATGCTTCTATCCATTGGCAGTAAGCCTTCGTAAAAGTATTAGGTAAACAGTTGATCACTAATCTGGTGATGTGGGTAGATTGCGTATAATTTCTTGAATATCTACCAGTATTCATACAAGGTCTCACCATTAATCTATCTTATCCCACATATATCCTTTCTGATTACAACAACTCTTGAGGCAGGGAAAAATTTCTCTACAAATAGTCTCTTTATGTCATTCCAACTTGTTATGGAAGCTAGTTGTAAGTAGTATAACCAGTCCTTAGCTACACCATCTAATGAAAAGGGAAAGACTCTCAGCTTGATGTGTTCCTCTACAATTCCTTGTGGTTTCATGGTGGAACAGACCACATGGAACTCCTTTAAGTGCTTGTGAGAGTCCTCTCCTGCAAGGCCATTAAACTTAGGCACTAAGTGAATTAAACCAGATTTAAGTTCAAAATTAGCATCCAAATCAAGATATTGAATGCACAATGGTTGATAGTTCACATCAGGTGCAGCTAGTTCCTTTAAGGTCTTATTTTGCATGTTATCAGGCATAGTTGCAAAATTACTTAAACTTTCAAGTTCACTTGCAGATTCAATATCAAAATCAAATTCAGATATAATTTTTTCACTAAGTCTACGAGCTCTAATCAATGTATGCAAGGTCCTATCAATCTCAGGATCAAAATAAAGTAAAGAACTAGTTTGAGACCTAGTCATGCATCATTCACAGCTCAAAAAACAAAAAACAAAAACACCAAACAAGCAAACTACACTATATAACACTAAAAATGCACCAAAATAAATCTAATTGACCTATCAAATGATTTTTAAAAATTATGGAACCACCACAGTATGAAAACTACACAAAAATAAAACCAAATAATGTAATAAAAAATTTTAAAAAAATTGAAAAAGTGGTCCAAACGATGGAATTTGGGAAAACCAGGGGTGACCTCACAAAGCTTGTGAGTCATGTTTATTAGCCCATTTTCCTTTAACTGACTAAGTTTTAGCTCATTTTGGGCACACTTGTCAGTATGAAATTCTACAAAGTGACTTGTAATCACCCATTTTCAGTTGAAAATAACAAAAACACATCAACAAAGAGGTTAGTGAAGGATTAATAGTCAAATATACTCTTAATAATATTGAACAAAATTAGAATGATACCTGGCAATGGCGCCAAAAATTTGATAACTGCCGAGGCTACCAAATTTAAATCAATTTATAACCAGTTTACCAAAATTACTTATAGCATAAGGTAACACCGGGTCGAGCCCACAGATCACTCTAATTATGATCACGAAATCAAATTAAGAGGTTAGTAAACAAGGGGGGAAGGGATTTATGAGATTAATTAACAGAAACATAAAGCAATTTAAGAAGAGAAAACAAAATTAAGAAATAATCAATCTAAGAGAACTGATCAAACTTGAACTTAATCTATCCTTGATAACTAAAGATCCATTCAATTATCAACCAAATCCTTGGTCTTAGATCACATCAAGACGTCTCTCAATGATCTATGGATCTTCTACTAGAAACGCTTCCAGAATTCAATTAATTAAGGTTAGACAAATTAATCATCCATCCAAAACTCAAATTAACTTAAAAACCAAGATCTAACTAAGCTAACAATTCATCAAACACCTTTGATGTCTTGTTTAATCTCTGGAATCCAGTCTTAGCATACGATAATTATGCAACTAACATATAAAAATCTCAATCAAATTAAGCATTCAATCAAAATAAAACAAAGAGAAGAAGAAGAAGAAGAAGAGAAACTTGATTAATAATCCAATGTATAACAATTAAAACAGAATCTCAAGATTAATCATCAAGAATTTCAATCCCTTGGATTGATTAAAGGCTTTACCCCTCCATGAATGGGAGGGAAGAACTCAAAAAAAGAAGAGAACAAGATGAAAATCTAAAGAAAAAGGAGAAAACTCTAGGAAGAAAAATCAAGTAAAACAGCTAGGGTTTTTCTCTATCTTGGATCTCCTCTTTATAACAAAATAACTAACCAAAAAATTAAGAATCCTAATTTTTCCCTAGGTTAAAGTTAATTTTCAGCCTCTTAACTTTCATTGGCCACCAAAATCACTTCAATTGGGTTTAATATGAGAGAGTTATGCCTAATTCACTCTTAACAGGTCTCTGATCCCGTCATCCGACTTCACAAGGGTGAAACACCATCAAAACATTGTAGGTTCAATTTGTGGTCTTCATATATTTGACCTTTGCGTGTAAGCTTTCCAACGCCACCAGATTCAGCTCCATATCACATCTACATCCCAAGTTATGGACCAATTAGTGCACACTACTCGGGTTATGCAACAGAATCTGAGTTCTGACTTCCAAGCCCAATTCAGTCCACTAGACATCCATTTGATACTTTGAGCTCTTATCAAAGTTGTAGAGATTTCTTTTAGCTTTCTTACAAGGTAAAATTAATAATTATTAGATATCTAAAACTTAAGATATGGCCGAAATACAGAAATAATGTAAAATGCTAATAATGCTGGAAAAATCAATTAAGCCCAATTTGAGCCTAAATTTATAAATTGTAACCAAAACTAATCAATTAAGCATATAAGAGGTCCAAGAGACTAAATATGAGAGTTAACTAATGTATTAAAATTATGTTTATCACTAAGCAAACTCGTGGTAATAGAGAACTTGCTAATGAGAATACGACCGAGATGACAAGAGCATTTAGGGAGATGGTTGCTACTCTGAGGGAGCAGACAACCATCACAAATAGGATGTTAGAAAAGATGGGAACAAATCCACCTCCATTGCCGATAGATAATGCGGTACTAGTAAGAAACCATAATTTTCATGACCTTTATGAGTTTAGAAAGGCTAATCCTTCGTCTTTTAGAGGAGAATATAATCTGGTTAAGGCCAAAGGATGGATTAAGGAGATGGAGAAGATTTTTGCCATTATGTGTTGTATTGATGAACAAATGGTAACTTTTGCCTCTTATATACTAGTAGGAGAGGCAGAAAGTTGGTGGACTGAGGCTAAAAGACTATTAGAGGCAACTGAAACTCAAATTACTTGGGAGGTATTTAAGAATACCTTTTTGGATAAATATTTTCCTAAGAATTTATAGAATATAAATTAATTAGAGCTTTTAAAGTTAGAACAAGGAAGTATGTTTTGTGGGCCAATATGTGGCCAAATATAAGGAATTGTCTAACTTTTCCTCTTATTTTAGATACAAATCTGATGAAGAATGGAAATGTGTAAAATTTGAGGCAAGATTAAAGGAAAACATTAAGAAGATCATAGGACATTTAGAGATTAGAGATTTCCCTACTTTGGCTAATAAGTGTAGAATCATATAAGCTTATGACTTTAAGCCTCCATAGGAGCAAAGGCCACAGAACTTCCAAAAGAGGAAAAGAACATATGATAGGTTGAAAATAGGTGCTTCTCAGCCCAAGTACCCACAAGACAAAGGAAAACAGGTTCAAATAGGAACTTGGGGGCCAAAGTGTACCAAATGTAGGAGATATCATGGTACTAAACCTCGCATAATAGATCAAACAATGTGTTATACTTGTGGTAAACTAGGGCATTAGGCTAAGAATTGACCTCAGAGATAGGGAGTGACACCCAACCCTAGACCCCAAACCAAGGGAAGAGTCTTCACTAAGAATAGAAAAAATGTGACTCAATCTCCCAATCTAATACAAGGTAAATGTATAATCGAAGATAAACTCTTAACTGTATTGTATGATTTAGGAGCATCTCACTCCTTTATTTCCTATGATTTTGTGAAAATGTTATATTTACCTGTGTCTGAGTTTCCTATAATTTATCTGTTTCTACACCAACAGGAAAGCCAGTAATAGCCTCCCATGTTTGCCTAAATTATTGTGTACAAATAGAAGATAGAACTTTCTTTGTAAATCTTATTCGTTTGTCTCTTGCTGATGTTGATATCACCTTGGATATGGATTGGTTATCTGCAAACCATGTTACCTTGAATTGTTCAGATAAGACCTTGATGTTTATGTCTGATATCCCTTCCATAATTGTTTCTTCCGAGTTTATGTATTTGAATGCCAACCAGGTTATCAACCATTTAGTAGAGGGGGCTCAATATGTAGTTGGCTAGTTGACATTGAAGAATTATTTTGATGATAACAAACATGAAGATGATGGTAAGACCAAGTCTAAGAACTTCAAAGAATAGCTTTAGGACTTAGGGTCTTCTTGTAAGAAGCCTTCTGGATATCTCATTGGTTTTGAAAAAAAAAATTCTAAAATTGTTTTTCAACAGCACACATGGCTTTCAAGACTTCAAAATGACTTTTGAAAATAGTTAAAAGGTTGTTAGGTTTTCAGAAACAATTGACAAGTTTTAAAAGAGTTTACAAATGCTTTTAAATAGATTTATTCGAATAAAGCTCTCTCTATTCGAATAAACTAAGTCAAATAATCAAATTTCCTTTTTCTATCAAGGTTTATTCAAATAAACATGGATTTATTCGAATAACAAGTTTTAAAACTACTTCGCACCTCTATATTCAAAAAGAGTTATTCGAATAGCACTTATGTTATTCGAATAAAGGCATTCCAGAACGTATCTTTCAAAATATTTTATGCAAATAACCAGAATGTTATTCGAATAAATCTATTTTTCAGAAACTCTTTCAAAAAAAGTTTATTCAAATAACCATATGTTATTCAAATAAACAATGCTTTATAGAAACTCTCTTAAAAAGAGTTATTCAAATAACCATGGTGTTATTGGAATAACAATTTTCATAATCATTTTGTTCGTGGGTTTTTAAAATGTGTTATACAAATAACACATAGGTTATTCGAATAAACACGGATTCTAGTTTTAGAAACAAATGGCTATTTTCACATTCAATACGTGATTTAATTACCCACAATGACTATTTTCTCATGAACTCTATAAATATAAGGTTTTGGCACATCTTTTACATACACCCAATTGTCTAAAATAGTTTTCTCATGCTTTAATTTGTGAATAATTCTTTTTAATCTCTTCTGCTCTATTTTTTGCCAAAATTTGAGATATCCTGAAAGAGTTTCATAGTGCTTCAATTTATATTAATTACTCTTTGTGAGAGTTTTTTTTCTTCTATACTTTGATTCATTGTAAAAAGGGTGAGGTATTCCTCAAAAAGATTATAAGAGTGAGATATCCCTAATTGTTGAGGCTCAAGCACAAAGGGTGAGTCATCCCAAAGGTGTGTTGAGTACTCTTAGTTGTAAAGATTTTCAAGCACCTATTCAAGCTTGAAGGTTTAGTAGAAAATCTCGAGTGGTTTACTTGAGGACTGGACATCAGCCATAATTAGTTGGTAGCTGAACTAGGATAAATACTATATTTGCTTCTGTCAACTCTATCTCATTTACATTTGTGCTTTAATTATACATGCTTGAGTTGAATTTGATATCTAGTTTCTTTGCTTAATTTATCCTCTAACCCAAGTTGCATTTGAGTAATCTACAATAGTAGTATATTTGTTAAACTTATTCCGCTGCATGTGTTGATTAAAAATATCAAAATGCATAATTTCTTAATGGTGTTTTAAAAATTTGTAATCACCCAATTCACCCCCTCCTCTTGGGTGATGGTTGTCATGGCTAATACAGGGATATGTTCTCCTATTCTCTTTAAATTCTGAACTTAAGCAGAACTTAGAAAGCATACTTGTGGTGAGGGAGTACCTAGAAGTATTTCCCAATAAGATAATTAAGTTGCCACTTGAGTGAAAAATAGAGTTTACTATAGATTTGGTACTAGGATCTAAACCTATATATATAGTACTCTATAGTGTAACATCCCAATATTTACTATCTAGATATATCGTCATATAAAAGAATAATCAATATTGATCATGCTACTTCTAACATACAACAACAAACTAAACCCTTATCATTTATACATAATGAGTAAATATGGAGAGTCACGATAACAAAAGTTATATATATACATCACAGTCTCAAAGGGCATACTGTTATACATAACTCAAAATAACTAAGCAAATATAAAATATATATAAGCTCAGCCCAAAACAACATCGATACTATGCTAGTCTTCATACATCTTCTTTTTCCCTTTCGAAGAACTTGTACTTGGATTTACATGGCAACACAATCGGGGTGAGAAATACCATATCTTAGTAGAAGTATTCCAATACCAATACTTTATACAATCATACAGATTATTCAACCATAAAGTTAACACTTCACAATTGCCCATACAATTGCCATGTATGATTATGTTATGATTAGCAACTGCCTATACAATTGTCATGCTATGCTTATTTTTGTATAATGTGAATGTCTATGCAAGTCCTAAGAATGAATGCAGTTTCAAGATGCCATGAGTCATCAGACATATTAAGGATATTATCTACCCCAACTACTCTAGGATATGTTATGATTTATCAGACATAATGAGAATATGACTCACCTACACTGCCCATCAATACAAACAGATGATATTACTCACCTCACTATTCAATAAAATATAGGGAGGATATTACTCACCTCCCCTATCCAACATTCACGACGAGGAATTACTTACCTCAACATAATGAGGAATTACTTACCTCACTGTTCGATCAATTTAAAGAGGATATTACTCACCTCCTTACTCAACAACATAATAATGATATTACTCACCTTATTACACACAACATAGAGAGGATATTACGTACCTCAATATGCTTCAAACAACATAAAGAGGATATTACTCATCTTAATGTGTTTCACAATTAATAGAGAGGATATTACTCACTTCACTACTCAACAAACACATGGAGAGGATATTACTCACCTCACTATGTTCCACAAACATCTCAAGCAAAACAATCACTAATCACCTACAATAATTAGAATCATAATTTATTTACATGCATCTCAAAATTTACAACATCCAATACTCCTAAATGAGTCTCATTACTCACTAAGAAGTATAAAAGAAAACATCACACAAGTGAGCTACTTCATTTCCCTCAAATAAGGGCTCTGTTCTGTTCTGTCCAGTAAAGGGTGCTCAGGCACTCCGCGCTTGTACGCTTAAGCGCGCAATGTGCATCACAATCTCTGCCTAGGCACTGGGCGCTTGAATGCCCAGCTCTTCAGTGCTTAAGCGCAAGTGATCCTCCAATCATTCAAACTCACTTCCAAGTGATTTTCTAACCTCAAACAAGGTTCAACTACACATAGAAACTCTTATACCACTTCAATTTCATTTAGTTCAACCACTTTGTGAATCAAAATCAAACATTAACCTAAGCCCCCAAAACTAATCCAATGGGAATTAAGGCTTCCAAGTGATGAAAAATTCACCCAACACATCCATAAATCAATTTCTAATTCAACCAATCTATCCACATCAAAATTCAACCAAGAATCACAAAATCACTCTCAAACTTCCATTTCTTCATCAAGTCCCTCAAGAACCAAACATGAAATAAATGAATACAAGCTATCAAACTAAACTTCCCCCTACCTCAAAGACCAGAAATGAAGTCTGAAAGCAGCTTCTCTCTTCCACTAAACTCTTCCTCCTCTTTGCTTGAAGATAGATCTCCCAAGCTCCTTTGTTGGATTTCCTTTAGTGCACCCTAGCTGCAGCCATGAGAGAGAAGAGAGAAATGAGAGAAAAATCTCACTTTGGTGACTTAAAAAGGCTAAGGAAGAAAATAGCCTAGCCGTGCAACCATTTAGTCACTTAAGTGACTACACAGATAAACCCCGATCTACTAAGAATACTTGAATTTAACCAAACAGAGATTCCTAACTTCTAACAAATTTAAAATAAATCCTAAGATTCATTGGAAATCTTGTTTCACCATTTCTACAATTTTTTATATCTGCTGGAGGTCAATCCAACACTAAAACACACAATCAGTATGTTTAAAAATATCAAACTAACTCTGATTAATCTCAAACTTTAACCACGTCACTTCCACACATTTGTGACCTAGAAACAAGTTCTCCACATTTATTTCTATTAACTAAGCAGATTAAGTCAAAACTAGGGCTAAAAATAGTTATATTTCACATATAGTACTACAACAAATTGACTAAATGTGCTCGGACGGTTACAAAAATTCACAGGCAGGACAAACTAGTGTTAGGCTACCTCCGTAATTATTTACAAGTCTATCATGATTATCTAGGGTGTTACATATAGGATATCACCTTTAGAGTTAATAGAATTTAAGAAATAAATAGAAGAATTATTGGATAAGAAATTCATCAAACCCAATGTGCCACCTTGGGGAGCACCAGTGCTTTTGGTAAAGAAGAAAAATAGTAGTATGAGATTGTGTATAAATTATAGGCAGTTAAATAAAGTAACCAGCAAAAACAGGTACCCATTTCTGCAGTGCAAAGAGTTATACACTAACGTTTAATAATATTTTGATACATTTACTTTTATTTTATTCAAAGAGAAAAAAGGTACTAATAAATACTAATTTGTTAAAATATTATTGGTTGTTAATGTTACATTGACATTGTATACATTCACATAAAAATATATTAATATTTACATGAGTTTGAAAATATAATAAACCATAATAAAATTGATTGAAATATAATTTATTATTATAATTAATTAAATTATATTTTTTAAATTATTATATTTATTAAAATATATATTTGTTCTGTAATATTTAAGAAACTTCAATACCTACATGAGATTGAAGACTTTACATAAAAAAATATTAAAATTAATTGAATGTAATTTAAAGTTTAAAAAATAAAAAATTATTAAGTAGTCTTTCTTTGAGGATAGGTTTTTGCGCAGCTCCTCTTGGTTTTTCGTGCGGTGACTCTATGACTCAGATGAAAGGATTCGGCTACAAATGTGACTTTGAGATCAAGATTATTTATCTTTATTTTTTGTCTTTTTCCTTATTTTTTTACTTAAATTTTATCAAGTCAAAAATAAAAAAGAAGAGAATAAAACATGTAATAAGTTTAAAACACTTCGTAAAATTTAAGTGAGAAAGTAGACAAAGAGACAAGAAATAGAGACAGATGAAGATCATCTGTGACTTTGATCCCTTGAGTGGCAATTTGGTGGTTTGTTGGGTGATCAGTAAGGAGCAAACATGACCAAAGAAATGGAAGCCATAAAAGTTCAACCTGAAGGATAGAGTTCAACTTCAACCTTTTGTTCCTTCTTATAGGGAATCTCATTACTGTAAGACCTTTCAATATCAACGCTCTTGGACAAACGATGGAAAGGATTTGGAAGCCCATCAAGGGATTTGGTTTCAAACAACTAGCGGAGAATATGATCCTTTTTGAATGTGCACACAAGAAGGATTATGAGCGAATGGTGAAAGGAAGCCCTTGGTCTTTTGGTAAGTTTCTGTTAGTTCTGATTCTGACAGAATATGATGGCAGGAAAAGATTGTCAGAGGTAATGTTCACTTGATACCCCTTCTGGATTCGAATATTGGATCTCCCAGTGGGTGCAATATCAAAGGCGCTAGGGGAACAAGTAGGGAATGCCATAGGAGGTTGTCTGGGAGTGGACATGAATGATCATTCAAGAGAGGATGGAGGGGGTCCCAAGATCGGAGTCAACCTAGACATAACAAAACCCCTTAGAAGTGTCATGCTACATCTTGAGCCTGGTGATGAACCACAATGGTTCCTAGTTAAGTATGAGAGGATGCCAAACTTTTGCTATGGATATGGCTCACTAGGCATTTACTAGATGATTGTGAGACGTATGAAGCTGACGATAGTAAGGAACATCCATGTGGTGACTATCGACGATGGCAAATGGGAGGAGAAAGTAGGGTGCAAATATCGAAGATAATGGAAGCTAGCCAATTAGACCAAGCGCTCATCGAAGAAGGGGCAGTCAAGGAGAATATTGCTCTACTTCCTCTCAAGAGGTTAATAGTGCATCAAAAAGGACAGAAAACAGGAACGAACAACAGAGTGTAAGCCCGGATGTTGAGGCCAACAGTGCATCAGAGATGGAGAGTAACAGCAACGCCCATTCACAAGTCCAAGTTGGTAGTAAGAAAGGGACTAAGATGTGGAAGAAAATGGCTCAAAGTACCTCACAAGAAACTAAGAAGGCCACAGTTCAGGTGGCAGCAAAAAGAACATTGCAAGTGTGTATGGAGGATATTGGGGATATAGATGTAGGTGAGGGTCCAAACATACAGAAGAGGCGCCACAGAGAGGAGAAGGGTTCTACGATGGTTTTGTCTAGAACAACGGCGGAGGTTGCAACCAGCCAAGAACAATGAAAATCTTACTGTGTAACTGTCGTAGTCTCAGGAACCCACGAGCAGTTCTGGAAGCTCACCTCTTAGTAAGGCAAGTGAAGCCTGAGCTGGTGTGCTTAATTGAAACTAAGCTGCCTAGTGAGGAAATTGCTACAGTGGAGTGGAAACTTGGTTTCTTGAATGGCTTTGGAGTAAGGTGCCAAGATAGGAGGAGAGGTGTTGGAATTCGATGGAAAGAGAGAGTGGATAAATCTACCAGATCATACTACAATCACTTTATAGATACAAGATTTAAAGGGGGACCTGATAATGTTAAATGGAGATTTACTGTGCTTTATAGGGATTCTAAGGTTTCTGAAAGGGTGAATTCTTGGAATATCTTAAATGGAATATCTTAAAAAGTTTGTATTTTGGAGAGGATATACCATGACTCATAGTTGGAGATTTTAACGAAATTCTTAATGCTAGTGAGAAGATTGGGAATCTGAGGACTGATTGGTAGATTCGGGGATTCAAAGAAGCAATAAATTTTGTGGTTTGGAGGACCTTGGCTTTATGGGTTATATAGATTTACATGGAACAATGGAAGGAAAGGTGACCAGAATGTACAGGTGAGGCTTGATCGCTTCCTAGCTAATGTGAAAGGAAAACATTTTTCATCCAACTAAATACTCCAACTTTTGTCCACCGTATGCCACTTTCATCTGACTAACCGATTGTCCAAAAACCTGTACTGATTAACCACTTAGACGTAACTGATTAACCACTTAGACATAATGTCTCACAATGCTCTAATCGATTATCCATCATGCTCTAATCGGTTAGCCCAGTCATTCTAATCGATTCTCCAAAAGCCTATACTGATTAACCACTTAGACATAACTGATTAACCATTTAGACATAACGTCTCACAATGCTCTAATCGGTTATCCATCATGCTCTAATCGGTTAGCCCAATCATTCTAACCGGTTCTCCAGAAACTTATATTGATTAACCACTTAGATATAACGTCTCACAATGCTCTAATTGGTTATCCATCATGCTCTAATCTGTTAGCCCAATTATTCTAACTGGTTCTCAAGAAACCTATACTGATTAACCACTTAAACGTAATATATTAACCAGATATTCATTATTGGGAACTCTTTCTTGGATTTACCAGAAACTGATATAGATTAACCACTTATTTCTAATGTATTAACCAGTTAATTTAGATTCACCAATTAATGAGATTTACCAGAAACCTATAGTGATTAACCACTTTTACGTAATGTGTGATGAATTTCATTAATTAGTGAAAGCCAAAATAACTGGTTAGTATATTAGAAATAAGTGGTTAATCTATATTAGTTTCTGGTGAATTCAAGAAGCGGGAAATGAAAAATTTGAAATGAAAATATTGGCATACGGTGGACAATAGTTGGACGTAATTTCGATGGACAAATAGCGCGACCGCGAAAGGAAAAGGAAAACATTTTTCGTCCAACTAAATACTCCAACTTTTGTCCACCGTATGCCACTTTCATCTGACTAACCGATTAGGAGCAGCTCCTAATCAGTTAGGGACCTTAGAAATTGGCCTAGTACTAACCGATTGTCCAGAAACCTGTACTGATTAACCACTTAGACGTAACTGATTAACCACTTAGACATAATGTCTCACAATGCTCTAATCGGTTATCCATCATACTCTAATCGGTTAGCCCAATCATTCTAATCGATTTTCCAAAAACCTATACTGATTAATCACTTAGACATAACGTCTCACAATGCTCTAATCGGTTATCCATCATGCTCTAATCGGTTAGCCCAATCATTCTAACCGGTTCTCCAGAAACCTATACTTATTAACCACTTAGATATAATGTCTCACAATGCTCTAATTTGTTATCCATCATGCTTTAATCGGTTAGCCCAATCATTCTAACCGGTTATCAAGAAATCTATATTGATTAACCACTTAGACGTAATGTATTAACCAGATATTCATTATTGGGAACTCTTTCTTGGATTTACCAGAAACTGATATAGATTAACCACTTATTTCTAATGTATTAACCAGTTAATTTGGATTCACCAATTAATGAGATTTACCAAAAACCTATAGTGATTAACCACTTTTACGTAATGTGTGATGAATTTCATTTGTTAGTGAAAGCCAAATTAACTGGTTAATATATTAGAAATAAGTGGTTAATCTATATTAGTTTCGGGTGAATCCAAGAAGCGGGACATGAAAAATTTGAAATGAAAATATTGGCATACGGTGGACAATAGTTGGACGTATTTTCGATGGATAAATAGCGCGACCGCGAAAGGAAAAGGAAAACGTTTTTCGTCTAACTAAATACTCCAACTTTTGTCCACCATATGCCACTTTCATCTAACTAACCGATTAGGAGCAGTTCCTAATCAGTTAGGGACCTTAGAAATTGGCCTAGTACTAACCGATTGTCCAGAAACCTGTACTGATTAACCACTTAGACGTAACTGATTAACCACTTAGACATAATGTCTCACAATGCTCTAATCGGTTATCCATCATGCTCTAATCGGTTAGCCCAATCATTCTAATCGATCCTCCAAAAACTTATACTGACTAACCACTTAGACGTAATGTCTCACAATGCTCTAATCGGTTATCCATCATGCTCTAATCGGTTAGCCCAATCATTCTAACCGGTTCTCCAGAAAATCTATGCTGATTAACCACTTAGACGTAACTGATTAACCACTTAGATATAACGTCTCACAATGCTCTAATCGGTTATCCATCATGCTCTAATCGGTTAGCCCAATCATTCTAACCAGTTCTCCAGAAACTTATACTGATTAACCACTTAGACGTAATGTATTAACCTTATATTCATTATTGGGAACTCTTTCTTAGATTTACTAGAAACTGATATAGATTAACCACTTATTTCTAATGTATTAACCAGTTAATTTGGATTCACCAATTAATGAGATTTACCAGAAACCTATAGTGATTAACCACTTTTATTTAATGTGTAATGAATTTCATTAATTAGTGAAAGCCAAATTAACTGGTTAATATATTAGAAATAAGTGATTAATCTATATCAGTTTCTGGTGAATCCAAGAAGCGGGAAATGAAAAATTTGAAATGAAAATATTGGCATATGGTGGACAATAGTTGGACGTATTTTCGATGGACAAATAGCGTGACCGAATGCGAAATGGATGACGAGTTGGCCCAATGCTCAAGTACACCATAAAGTATCATCTCACTCAGACTGTATTCCAATTATGATTGATTTAGAGGAGGACTCAGATAAGGGACATTATGCCAATAGGAAAAGACCATTTACGTTTGAAAAAATTGTGAATAAGGAACCGACGATGTGAAAGAATTGTTAGTGTTGGAAGGACTTATATGAACGAACCAAACTAGAGGCAGAAGTGGAGAAGATTAAAACAGTGGGCAATTGTTTAACTACTTGGAATTGGACTACATTCGGGAATGCCAACAAACAAATCAGAAATTTCCCATCAGAGGTTTAGGAATTGCTAGCCAAACCGTGAGATGAAGGTGCAGTTTCAAAAATGAAAGAGGTGAAGGAGGATTTGAATGAAGTCTTACACAAGGAGGAAATAATGTGGAGACAAATGTCTCAGATCCAATGGCTTAGAGAAGGTGATCAAAACAATAGGTTCTTTCACGGGCGTGCTTCAATGAGAAAAAAAAAATTACAAGCATAATAAGTAGTCATAATAAGTAGCAGAGAGGGGCGTAGGCTATTGAGCTTATTGATGTGTTAATAAAAAAAGCACACAACTTGTTCTTAATTTGATATGAATTGAGAAGAATATTGTGAGAATTTATGTCACTTTAATTGTTTGAATATTTATAAGATCATCCTTGGTAATTTAAGTTCATTCTATAAACTTTAAAGTCTTTTTAGTGCTTAACATTGTATAATTTTTTTTGATGACGATAATTATGTTAAAAATATGGTTTGAATCTTTTCACAATTCAATTCATTTATATTTAATCTTTGTGGAGTGTTTTTTGTTCTATTAAGCTTTTCAAGACTAAACCGAGTTTAAGAAAGCCTTTTGGTCATCGAAAACAACTTAAGAAGATCAATTGATGACTTAAGAAAGCTCAAATAAGACTTGAGAAGCTTTTCTATAGAACATGAAAAAGTTCATTGTGAGAAAGTCTTGAGAAGGTTGAAAGATTATACAAAACAGAACTCCCACTGATGATTACTCTATTGGAAGACTCTCAAACCAACATTACCATTAAGATGAATAAAGACTTATCACTAAGATGGTGAAGATCAAAGTGGAGAAGGTTGAAGTTTTCAAGGATAAGAAGGTTGGGTGAGAAAGTTGGTGAGAAAGTACTTGAGAAGCTTCATGTTGAGAAGACTCAGTTAGAAAGTAGACCTTGAGAAGGTTTATGGTGAACCTTCTCACCTTAAAGTAGAATGGTGATGTGTCTAGGAAAAGGATAAAATAACGGTCATCTATAGCTAGCAAGTACAACCATGGATTGAAGTACCCAACAAACATTTCTCGAAGCCTATAAAAGATATCAAGCCTGAAGATCAAACAGAAAACTTGTTGAAATTTTTTTTGATAAGCTGACAAAAGGTTAACTTTCTCACCCTTACCTACATGAATTTGATTTGTGTAAAATCTATAGTAGGTGTTGCTTCTGATCTATATAAGTATTTGAATCCACTCCTAGAGTGTTTTTGAGAGTTAGACAAATTAAACAAACACTTCTTTCAACCTTTGATTTTATCTTGTAACGAGTGAGCTTGTGAGGTTGTCCAAGCCACTTGATTCTGAGTTTGTAGGCTTGAAGAGGTTGTACAAGAATACTTGTGATTCATCCTAAAGAGGCTATTGTCAAAAATACTTGTAGCTTTCCTAAAAAGATTGTTGGCAAAGAATACTTGTAAGTAAGCCTGGAGAGGCTTGGTTGATTAAAGAATACTCATATTGGTTGAAATCCAAGTGGTTTGCTAGGTATTGGACATAGCCCCACGTGGTTTAGAGGTGAACCAGTATAAATTTCTAGCGTGATCTTCTTTTCCTTCATCTCTTAATTTACTTCTACTTGTTCAAAGGCTTTAAAGACCAAAATCTTGGTGTGCTCTTTAAGAAGTTATTAAAACTAAATTTTGTTGAAGTTTATAAGTTGAATCTGGTTAATTTACTGAATCTCAAGCGTTTGATTCAAGGAAATAATTTTTAAGAAGTTATAAAACCCAATCTGATTAAGAGAAAGAACTTGAAGAGGTGAGAAGGTTGTTTTTACTTAACTACTAAAGCTTTTCACGAACCTTCTCACCTTGGTCTGTTAGTGTTATTTCTGAAGTTTCTCACTAACAAATTGCATTGAGTTATAACCTTTTCACCTTCAAGTATACCAACTTAAAAAAGTTGTGAGAAAGTTCACTTTCAGGAAAAGGGGAAACATAATTCAACCCCCCTTCTTGTGTTATTGCTAACTTCAGTTAATATCAAAGCTCAGCTTCCAGGTTCAACACACCTAATAGCATGAGAGGACAAAGACCACCTATGACATCCTAATACCAGATACCTGAGTATATAACATTAGCCATGTTACTTCTAGCTTATGCAACATTCTAACCCATAACATTTATACAAATAAATTATGGATAGCCATAAAGAAAAGGTAATACATATATTCATTAATAGTCTTAAAGGGTAAAGAGTTATACATACAACTTTATACAAACTCAAAGCAAATATAAATAAATACATAAACTTTGTCTATTAAAGTATATAAACTATACTAGTCTTCGTACTTCTTCTTCTTTTCCTTTATAGGCTTCCACTTGGATTCACATGGCAACACAGCGGGGTGAGAATTCAAAATTCCCAGTATAAGCATTCTAAAATCAGCATTTAGACATTCGCAATGAATAAAAGAACTCAGATAAGTCAGATTATATTTACAACAAGCATATGAAACACTACTCATTACCACATAGGAACATTCGCATACTTACCTTATATGATATTCCCAAGCAAACCACAATTCCAAAGATAAGACAATCGCTTATACAATTGTCATCGAAAGGCAATGTTTATGTCGTATGATCATGCCTAAAGTATGTCTTAAGATAATGAATATGAAATGTAGTAAAATAGTGTTTGTACAATGTCATGAAACTCAAATATTCCCAAGAACTCGGTTCCTTGTATTATTCTGAGTAGTATGGCTATAACCATTTAACATTACCTGGTAATGAATGGACTCCTTCTACTCACAACGATGAGTGTACTGGTACCATCACATATACTGGTAACCCTGACCCTATGAGCTTGAACACTTTGAGAATCTAGGACTAGTCCTCATTCAAATAAGCTTTTGGACTTTCTTATCCCCTCCTTTGGCCAAATGATTATGCACATCATCTAAGGTTACAAATACGTAAGAATAGCAAGTGTGTGAAACTATGTAGTGTTATGTTCAACTCACACATAAACACCACAATAACTCATCACAAGGTCCACACTAACCAAGTGAACTAACAAAATGTAGTAAACGTGCATTCTCAGCTCACTTTATCTCACAAAGGAGCTATACATGTTTTTAGGTTATCCTCATAGCTCAACTCTAGCATATAAGGAAAATAATTATCATTCATACACCTTAAGCTTAACTTTCACCAAAGAAGCAACTCATGCATAATGATATACTAACTATGCTAAATAGCTTAGTATACTACACCTAGTACACCATATCATCACATCACAAGTGATATCACATGCTACACCATATTACTTAAGAGACTAGACTTCTACCTATGTTACTTCACAACCATTGGATTCACAAGTCCTATTCTTTTACACATGCACTAGATTCTTATTTCCTCCACGAAATATCCCTAATAGTGTCTTAACCCACACTAAAAAGCATGCATAAAAGGTCCTAACTAATAGGGAACTCCATTCCCTTCATAAAGAACACATAGTGCGTCTTGTTCTGGGCGCTCAGGCGCTAACCTTCCAACGCTTTGGCGCCCTGGCACCAGAGACCATGCCTCTGTCTTCTGGTCTTCGAGTTCTCAAACACTCCAAGCTAGGCACTTACGCGCTCAAGTGGCAGAAAACATGTCCTATTTTCCTAGCCGTTGGTGCTTAAGCGCTCATCACTGGCACCTAAGCGCCCTACGTGCAACACTACATTGTTTTGCTTTTGGGCAGTGGGTGCTTTGATACCTAACTCCTAGCGCCTAGGCGCTAGTGCACTAGAAAACCAATTTTCGGTTCCATTGGTTCTCAAACCAAAAACCAATTCTCAAACATGGGTTCTAAGTGATTTTCAATCATAACTAAGGTCCCTAATCATATAGTAACCTTCAAACAAGCTCTCAACTCATCTAGCATAGATTTATGACCAAGAACCACAATCACAAATACCAATTTTCCAACCTCCATCTCAAAGAGTTTCATGGATATTCCTAAGATCCAAATTATCTACCATTCAAAGATTAACTCAAGTTGAATCACAAACTAGGTTTCTCACAAATTCTTCCAACCTAAACCATGGAAAAACCATGAAAAACCCATTTTTACACCAAACCATGCACTTCACAAGCATGAAGAGAGATGAGCAAGAGATAGAGTTGAGAACAAACACTATTACCTCTTGTAGCCAAGATAATGATCAAGCTTTAGCTTTCCCCTTTCTCTTCCTCTTTCTCTTTTTTTCTCCTCCTCATTTTCCTCTTCTTTTCTTTCTCCATTTTCTCCTTTGGCTGTTGCTACTAAGTTTGGACGTGAGAGAAATGAGAGAATGGATGAGAAAAGAGATGGAAGATGACTTAAAAGTCAAAGAAAAGGGCTACGGCAAGAGGAGTCATGGAAATGAAAAAGAAAAGCCAAAATATCTTAAGGCTTTGACACTTAAGTGTTGGGAATTTTTGCGGATACATCATGCAGCGGAAAGTAAGGATTCCCACCGAGGATCCATGCGAAAAAGCCATAATCCGAGTTTTTAAAAGATTTACCTCTTGAAGCGTGAATCACCTACACCATAATAGAAACGATGTCTCTGCGGTATCCACACGAATAGACTCACGAACATCCAACGTCCGCAAAGAGGAGCCTCACGTCTCTCACACAGTGCTAGCTGCGAAGAGAAGAGAAGAAACTTGTCGCTCTCTCACTCACTTTTCTGTAGGTGCAACTAGGGTTCAGAAATTATCTAGCTTAGCAGCCCCTTAGCAGTACTATTTATAATAGTGACTGCATTAAGTGAGTGTGAGTAGTAGCAAGATAAGCTGTGTAACCCTAGACCCATCTGTTATGAGTCTGGGCCATATTTGAATACGAGTCCAACTTGGATCCAATGCTCCAATTTTAGTCTGCTCTATGTGTGTGACCCTGCAGGTTCTTATTACGTTGGCAGTAATATTAAAATCTCATTTTAATATTACAAGTAGTGAGCGGTATCTAGCAACATATCGCTGCTACCCAAGTAATAAGAATGTCAGTGATTTGACATAACCTTTCTATGACCAATGTTTCCATGTCGTTTAGTCCCTTTGTCAAGATATCTAGATTGAACACAAGGCATGGAATGCGTCACCCTTGTATAGTCCAATCATTCATTTCCTGATACTCGAGTAGACTTTGTAATAACAAATGAGATCAATATATCATATTGACTCATTTAAGCATGGTCATGCATTTCGCAGTCTCACTCAATCAAGGGGCCCGAAGATATCGCTCCTGTTATGTAGGAGTGACAAATCCCATCTAGGTCACTCACATCCCTCTGCATGATTTGCGGTATGTCCAATAACCAACTTTATAATCATCTTGTTATAGATGACGTTTAATGGCATTAAAACACACAACTCCTTATGTAGGAATCGTAGTGATTTCAGGTCAAAGGACCACAAACACCATTGTCACTATGAGAATCGCTTATGACACTCATGTAACGATCCAAGTAGCGTTCTCATGGTGGGTCAGTGCAGTACATCATTACTCTAATTTGTACCCATGTAAAGACTTGATATCTCATATCCATGACCCGTGAGATGTGGTCATCAGTCTCTGCACATACTAGTCTCAATATATTATTGTTGTCCTAATTAACAATAATACTTGACTAGGGACATTTAAGAATAGTGTTGTAACCAAAAGGATCTCACGATCACGTCATCCACTTGATGTCCTATGGCATCAAACTTACTATTCTAAGGACTTTATTATGTTTATTAAAAAAAGAACACAATAAATGAAATGCCTCATATATAAAATAGCATAATAGAATTTATGTAAATACAGAAAATATATTGGCCTCTAGGGCATACACCAACATTAAGATATTTAGTTGAAACTTTATATCTCTTAGGAATACTTTAATATCACAAAATCAAGTTTTCTAATTTCCTTAAGTATTATAGAAATTCCTAGGGTTCATCTCAATCCTATTATCATCATTTCCATAAACTCCATATATTTGCTAAGTCAATCCGGTATTAAAACACTCACATAGTATACTTAAAATTACCAAACTAACTCAGTTTATCCATAAACTTTAACTACATCACATCACATATTTGTGACCTAGAAACAAACTCTCCATAATTATTTCTATTAACTAAATAGTTTAAGCCATTTTTTGAGCTAATAATAATTCTTTTTCATATATAGTGTAATAGAAAAGTGATTAAATAAACTCAGAATATCACAAAACTAAATAGACATGTTAAAAAAGTATTATGTTACCTCCGTAACCATATACAAGTCTAACATGTCAAAAAGAGGATGTTACACCACCAGCTTATTTATAGAATCTCAGCATGTAGATCTCTGGGATATTATTGAAAATAGACCTTATATACCAAAGACTAGATTTAATAATGGGAGAGAAGTTAAGAAGGAAGGAGAAAGCAGGACAGATGAAGAAAAGAACATAAATATCTGTTACCAAGTGGCCTCAATACTCAAGAGGGGGGTGAATTGAGTATGTAAAACAAGTTCGCAAATCTTTCGCAAATCGTTTGATAAACAATTTTTGTTGAAGCTAATTGATGATTAGAGATGATTAGATATATGAGATAAACACTTTTACTTATAAATGCGATAGCCAAAGGAAACAATATTCAAGCAATTCAATAAAATAGTGCTCAATGTAAGGAGAAGGGTTTAGAGAAAATAAACACAATGATTTATCCTGGTTCGATCACCAATCCACTTATGATCTACGTCCAGTCCTCAAGCAACCGCTAGAGAATTTCCACTATTTCTTCAAGTTTCAATAGGTCCTTGACAACCTTTACAACCTTGAGCACTCAACACTTTGGGATACCTCACCCTTGGAGCTTGAGTCTCTTCAACTAAGGGATGCCTCACCCTTTACACTTTTGGAGGGATGTCTCACCCTCTTTACAAAGCAATTTGGATTGAAAGAATGAAACTCTCACAGGAGTAGATAATTACAAATTGAAGCTCTAATTATGCTCTAAAGAATAACTCAAGTTTTTCATAAAAAATAGAGCAAGAGAGGATTTGGAGATTAAATCATGTTTTGAAGTATTGACAATCAGTTTTTGGTTAAAGGTCAACTTCTAATAAAGACCCAACATTGATATTTATAAGTTTTGCAATAAATGAAGCCGTTGGAGACTTTTAGCCAAGCATTAAATGTATTTAATATAGCCGTAGGACATTGTCAGGATGTGTGTAATCGATTACATTGTTGTTCCAACGTGTTCTTGGCTTTCTGGGCTCTGTGTAATCGATTACATTATTGGTGTAATCGATTACATGGCTTCTGACTTGCTTGTAATTGATTATAATATCTATGTAATCGATTACATGACTTCTGTCTCGCTATGTAATCGATTACAATATCCATGTAATCGATTACATAACTCTTTGAACGTATTCTTGCCTTTCTGGGCTCATTGTAATCGATTACCAACTTGGTGTAATTGATTACATGGCCTCTGACTTGCTTGTAATCGATTACATTGATCATGTAATTGATTACAAGGCCTCTGTTTGCTGTGTAATCGATTACAAACATCATGTAATCGATTACATTGGCCTTTGAACACATTTTTCAAGTCCAATTAAGCTTGTAAGCCATTTTTAACACCTCAAGACATTTGACTAAGTATAAAACCATTCATGAGTGTTAAATCTAAGATTGAAAACCAAGTTTCTTTGAAAACATGTTTAGCTTTGAATTTTCCATTTAATTTTGAAATGATAAATTTAAAAACCATTTGAGAAATCTTGAGAGCATTTAACATTGATGTTCTAATTCTTATAACTAAATAAACCTCTTGACTTCTTTCTTTGATCTTGATCTTTTCTTTTGCACTTGATCTTCATTGATCTTTATCTCTGACTTTGTTATCATCAAAAACCTTTTGACATACTTTAAGGACATAAGGACATAACCTTTTGACATCTTTATCTTGAGAGCATTTAACATTGATGATGACAAACTGATCATAGGAAAAAGAAAGAGTTTTTGCATTTGAATATATACATAAGATTTAGGCGCAACTCTCCCCTGAAGTTTATGCATGATATTTGTGGCATCCCGGGGCCGATGAAGGCGGGGAGTGTCGCCGGTGCAATGAGGCACGGTCAAGGAGCGGCTCCTAGCATGCTTCTAGGCGGAGGGTCTACATGAATGAACTGAATATGCACCGGAATGAGAGGGATTCAGAGACTGTGTAGGTATGAGACTACATAGTTGAGGATAGCTTAAAGGAATTGATTTGGTGTAGCCATATCAACAAGTTGTAACTTCTTTTCGGGAGCCTAGATCATAAGAACTCCATGGTTAAGCATGCTTGACCTGGAGCAATTGTGGGATGGGTGACCTCCTAGGAAGTTTCCTAGGATGCGTGTGAGTGAAGACAAAGCACGCTGAAAAGACCCGTGTTGGTTTGTGGAGACACTCATCAATCCTGCAGGCAGTCCCGGGTCGTTAAAAATGGTATCAAAGACGGGACCTCTCCCAGTACGGTGTGGTTCGGGGACGAACCAAGCGAAAGCTGGTGGGCATGTGGCGTCCCAGGGCCGATGAAGGCGGGGAGTGTCACCGGTGCAATGAGGCACGATCAAGGAGTGGCTCTTGGCATACTTCTAGGCGGAGGGTCTACATGAATGAACTGAATACGCACCGGAATAAGAGGGATTCAGAGACTGTGTAGGTATGGGACTACATAGTGGAGGATGGCTTAAAGGAATTGATTTGGTGTAGCCATATCAACAAGTTGCAACTTCTTTTCGGGAGCCTAGATCATAAGAACTCCATGGTTAAGCGTGCTTGACCTGGAGCAATTGTGGGATGGGTGACCTCCTGGGAAGTTTCCTAGGATGCGTGTGAGTGAGGACAAAGCATGCTGAAAAGACCCGTGTTGGTTTGTGGAGACACTCATCAATCCTATAGGCAGTCCCGGGTCGTTACAATATTAAGTTAGATTTTTCATGTAAAAAGCTTAAGAGCTCAAAGGCTCCCCCATATACGTGCAACACTAATTTGATTTCATTTTTCATTTCATTTCATTTTTTACTATTCTCTCCCCCGTTGGCATTATCAAAAAGACATAAGCATTTAAGAAGGAAAAAAATGGACAGCATTTCAACTGTATTTCATAATTTCCCAAGTATTACCAATAAGATAATGAAGCCAGTAACTTCAAATTAAGAGAATATTCAATATAACCAATATTCAAAAACCAACCATTCAGAGAGAATTATCAAAGCTGTTTTAAGTTCATATATCATCAAAAACATGTACAATGTAACTTATGATAACCAATATAACCAATAACCAAAAACACCAAAAACATATACCAATGGTTATATAACAGAGCCAAAAAGAAAATGTACAATGTAGTCATAAGCAAATAACAATGAAAAACATCAGGGCAATGGGCCATGATCACTATTAGTGGCCTCGCTGTCACTGTCTGGATTCGCAGTGATGTCTCCTAGATCAACGTTATCATCGCCGGGCTCAAGATCGTCCTCAGAGCCTAGGAGCTCCTCATCATCAGCAGGGATGCCGGATGGACCAGCAAATGACAGGGGAACAGGAGAGGCAGAGGATGTGGGAGGTGTAGCAGCAGTACTCAGAGGAAAATAAGGTCCTGCCAAGAGGGATCGAATAGAGGCAAGCTCCTGATCTGAGTAGTCCATCCTCAGCTCAAGATGATCGACCTTCTGCTCAATGCAATCCATGCGTGTGTCCATAGTAGCGCTCAGATTTCTCATATCTTGGAGCAGGAGCAGGAGCAGGATGCTGAGCCTCTTCATCGTCATCACTATCCGGATCATGATGGATATGTCCAAAGGTACCATGGGCGATGTAGTGCCACCTATCATCGACTTTGTAGAGCTGAAGCTACTTTAAGGTATGCAAGCCAATGGATTGTGGTCTTTTTGAGCTGGTATCCTTGGACTCCTCGGCTAGGAAAATGTGACAATGCTCTAGGATGGTTATCACTAGCATAGCGAATGGGAGAGCAGAGTTCTTCTTTTTCTTTACGTCTAGCATATGCTCAATGATGTAGAAACCCCAGATTATTGGTCTCCCAGTGGTCATTGCCCATAGGGACACCACATTATTCTTGAGAACCTGGGAGTAATTCCCTCTCCTGGGAATCAACCCCCTGACCAAAAGATAATGGAGTACCCTGTTTTTCATGGTTAGGCCAGTGGCCATTATTCTCTTTTTGGGATCACTAGGGGGATAGTACCCAGTCCTAATTAGTGAAAGAAGAGCAGTCTTATGCTTAAATTCATGACCCCAAATATTGGCATTCCCACAGAAGTTTGCTCCATCAGGTGTGAGCTTGGTTAGCCTATACCACTTATCCATAGTTATCTTAATTTGTTGCTTCTTCACCTTAGAGATTAAGCAATTATCTTCATATTTCAAGTTTGCATAAAAGACTCTCACTAGGTTTGGATAGATTGCCTTCTCAATACTAAGGAATCCCAGCAATCCTAAGTTTTCAATGGTTCTAAAACTCTCTAGAGGTTCACTCTCACAGAAGGTGACGGGAAGATACTTGGGGGAAATAATCTTGCGAAGCTAGAAGTTTTTCCGTAACAACTCAGCTTTCTTCACGGTGGAGAAGTGGCGAGTGAGATCCAAGCCAGAAATGTTATGTGGAGCAGCACGTGAGGATTCTCCAATCACAACCCCTGTTCTTGGGCACTTTGAACGATGAGAAGATTCAGCCATTAATGAGGAAGAAGATAGTGGGATGAGGGGAAAGTGTTTGGAGATGAGTGAGAAAAGAGAGAGGGATGAGTGAGAGACAGATTAGGGCAGAGAGGGAGATTTGGGTTCGTGAGAGGTGATGGGGAGAATGGGATGATGGAATGTGATGGGATTTGAGAGATGGGCTGCGTGGAGAGGGTATTTTTGAGTGAGATGGAGGTGAAATGGAAGGATTTGAGTGAGATTGAAGTGAGAAAAGAGAGATTGGGAGGTTGAGTGTGCGTGGGAGCAGAGGAGGAGGATGAAGAAAATGAATAGTTTCTGATGAATGGACTCTGCGCGCGTCAGGAAACCTTTTAAAAACCCTGTGTAATTGATTACATTGGTTTTGTAATCGATTATAAGCCTTCTGGTTCTCATGTAATCGATTACATTATGGGTGTAATCGATTACCTGAGTTCTGAGTTAATTATAATTGATTACAACATTTGTGTAATTGATTACATGCTTGACAGAACATTTGTAATCGATTACAAAGGCTTTGTAATCGATGACCAACATACAAAAACTCAGATTTTGCATTCCAATCAGCATATAATCAATTTTAAACCATTCAAATCAGTTCCAGAGCATCTTAAATCAATTCAAATCATCATGCAAGCATATAATCTAATCATATTATGATTTAAATCACATAATTGTGCAAAAACACTAATTTTACCAAGAATTACACCCTTTTTGGTGAAATTGTGAAGTTGTTGAGTTGCTTGAAAGTTCTTTGACATGGGGGAGCACCTGCAAAACAACTTAGGGGAAATCTCCGACGCTCAAGTTAATATTGGATTCAAATATGATTAAAAAACTCAGAGATTATCAGCAAAGTGGCATGATTATGCAGAAAATCACAAGTTATGGATTAGTTTAAGGATTATGCAGCAAATAGTTAATTTATGCATGATTGATCCAATATACCAAGTTCATTTCTTATATAGAAAAATGCTTCTTTTGCTAAGGGCTTAGTGAAAATGTCTGCTAGTTGTTCAGTAGTTTCTACAAATTCAAGCATACAATCACCCTTTTGAACATGGTCTCTAATGAAATGATGTCTTATTTCAATATGTTTGGTCCTAGAATGCAAAATGAGATTTTTGGACAAATTAATTGTACTAGTATTATCACATCTTATAGGGATGTGATCAAGCTCAAGACCATAGTCCAAGAGTTGTTGTTTCATCCAAAGGATTTGAGCACAACAACTCCCAGCTACAACATATTCAACTTCAGCTGTAGATAATGTCACACTATTTTGTTTCTTGCTATGCCAAGAAACTAGTGAGCTTCCAAGCAAGTGGCATGTCCCACTAGTGCTTTTCCTATCCATTTTGCATCCAGCAAAATCAGAATCGGAATACCCAATGAGGCTACATGAGGCACCCTTAGGGTACCACAAACCCATTTATGATGTGCCTATTATATATTTCATTATTCTTTTAACAGCACTTAGATGTGATTCTTTAGGATTAGCTTGATATCTAGTACATATGCATACACTAAACATTATATCAGGCTTACTTGTAGTGAGATAAAGGAGTGAGCCAATCATACCTCTATATCTTGTAATTTCTACTAATTTACCTCCTTCATCATTATCCAAATAGCAAGAGGTGCCCATAGGAGTAGCCATATGCTTGGCATTGTCCATTCCAAACTTCTTGAGCAGCTCCTTGCGATACTTGGATTAGCTTATAAAAGTTCCTTCTCTTGTTTGTTTGATTTGAAGACCAAGGAAGAAATTGAGCTCACCCATCATGGACATCTCAAACTCACTTTGCATAATATTTAAAAATTCTTTACAAAGAGAGTTGTTAGTAGCTTCAAATATAATGTCATCAACATAGATTTGAACTAGAAGTATGTCATGCATTTTGTGTTTTATGAAAAGGGTAGTGTCAACTTTGCCTCTAGAAAACCTTTTTCTAAAAGGAATTTGCTCAACCTTTCATACTAAGCTCTAGGAGCATGTTTCAAGCCATACAGGGCCTTTTTCAGTTTAAAAACATGGTTAGACAATTCAAAATCCTTAAAACCAGGAGATTGTTCCACATACACCTCTTCTTGTATAAAATCATTTAAAAAGGCACTTTTGACATCTATTTGATAGAGTTTGAAATCCATTATGCAAGCATATGCAAGTAACATTCTAATGGCCTCTAACCTAGCTACGGGAGCATTAGTTTTTTCATAATCTATGCCTTCTTCTTGATTATAACTCTTAGCTACAAGCCTAGCTTTGTTTCTTATTATTAAGCCTATTTCATCAAGTTTGTTCCTAAAGACCTATTCGGTGCCAATTATAGGATGATCATTGGGCCTTTGAACTAATTCCCAAACTTGATTTCTCTCAAATTAGTTTAGTTCTTCTTGCATGGCCAAGATCCAATGCTCATCATTAATGGCCTCATTTATGTCTTTAGGTTCAACTTGAGAGACAAAGGCTAAGTGATTACATGCATCTCTAAGTGAGTTTCGAGTGATTACCCCTTTTGATACATCACCTATCACCTTATCGAGAGGGTAATATCTTGAAGTCCTCCATTCCTTGGGTAGATCTAAGATTTCTGAATCTTTTTGCCATGAGTGATCAAGGAATCTCTCTTCTTGCTTCTTGGACTCTTTCTCTTGATTTTCCAAGTGCATTTTTGCCAAGATTTCTGCAACATCATCAACAAGCTCTTTTCTCGACTCATTTGGGTTAGTTTCATCAAATGCAATATGTATAGACTCTTCTATGGTCATAGTTCGTTTATTATAGACTCTAAAGGCCTTACTACGTATAGAATAGCCAATGAATGCCTCATCAGATTTTGCATCAAACTTTTCCAAATTATCCTTTCCATTATTCAAGACAAAACATTTACATCCAAAGATATAAAAATGTGACACATTTGGTTTCCTTCCCTTGTACAATTCATATGGGATTTTCTTTAAAATTGGCCTTATTAGGGCTTTATTTATAACATAACAAGCGGTGTTAACCGCATCCGCCCAAAAATACTTAGGAATGTTGGCCTCATTAAGCATAGTTCTTGTCATTTCTTCTAAAGATCGATTTTTCCTCTCTACAACACCATTTTGTTGTGGTGTTCTAGGGGCAAACAAATTATGCTCAATGCCATGTTCATCACAAAAGGTTTCAAATTCATGGTTTTCAAATTCACCACTATGGTCACTTCTTATAGATGCAATGCAAAAACCTTTTTCATTTTAGATAATTTTGGCAAGCTTTTTAAATGATTGAAAAGCATCATTTTTGTGAGCTAAGAATAATGTCCATGTAAATCTAGAAAAATCATCCACAATAACCAATGCATAGTAATTCCTACCAAAGCTCATAATTCTAGAGGGACCAAAAAGATCCATGTGTAAAAGTTGTAAAGGTCTAGAAGTTGAAACTATGTTTTTAGCTTTAAAAGTGACATTTACTTGTTTTCCCTTTTGACATGCATCACAAAGTTTATCTTTTTCAAATTTGAGTTTTGGAAGACCAATTACTAGTTTTTTAGAAACCAATTTGTTTAAGTGATCCATGTGAATGTGAGAAATTCTTCTATGCCATAACCATGAATCATTTTCTTTACTCATAAAACATTTAGCATCATTTGAGAAAATATCATCAAGACTAATCATATATATATTGTTGACCCTATGACCAACAAACTTAACTTGCTTATCATCCTTTCCCTCAATTATGCAACAAGAAGAATCAAATATAACTTTATTGCCTTTATCACATAACTGATTAATGCTAAGCAAATTATGTTTAAGTCCTTCAACAAGCAAAACATTATCAATAGATGATGAAGAGATCTTACCAACTTTGCCAATTCTAAGAATCTTCCCTTTGTTGTTATCACCATATGTGACATGACCATGTTTCTTGTGGGTAAGGGAGGAAAACTTGGAGCCATCACCGATCGTGTGCTTGGAGCAACCACTATCAAGATACCAACTTAAGCTCTTGGTCTTCAAGCACACCTACAACACACATTCAAATTTTAACCTTTGGTTCCCAAATTATTTTGGGTCCTTGTGTGTTAGAGTGAGGCATGGTGCCTTTAGGAACCCAAACCCTTTTGATTCCAACTTTAGTGTTTGTGTTCTTTCTAACATTGCAAGTGGATGCACTATGCCCTTTCTTACCACAATGAAAACATTTGACAAAGGGGCTACTTGAAGTTTTTGAGGAAACAAAAAAATTCTTATAAGACTTTTGATGGTTATTTGGATTAAATCCCAAACCGACTTTTTGAAAAATACATTTTTGTTTCCCTAACAGCACATTCAAGTTATCTCTTCCAAAAGTGAATTTTGCAAGAATGTTATTCAAATCTTCAATTTTTTTTTCAAAAGCTTTGCATGATGAACAAGGTAATGATATGGAAGTATTATCATGTGAGGAACAAGTCATGCATAATGAATTAGCATCAATGAATCCTAAGGTCTCATTTTCAATCTTAAGCTCATTTATCTCCTTACTTAAAACAGAAACTTTATTTACTAACAAGGAGATTATTTTGTTAGAGGACAAAACCATTTTTGTGAGCCTCAAAGATTCATCATGCAATTCTTGAAAAGCATCTTGCAATTCATCATATGAAAGTAGAGATTCTGAGTTAGAAGAAGTTACCTCGGTGTCGCTCTCTTCACTTTCTTCTTCTTGAGTCATGAGACAAAGATGAGCTTCTTCATTCTCTGAACTATCGGAAGAGCTTAAGTCATTGTCCTCTCAAGCTATGTATGCTCTCCTTCCTTTCTTTTCTTTGGAAGGTCTTTTCTCAAACTTCTCTGTTTTCTTGAGATACATAGGACACTCTATTTTCATGTGCCCTAGTTTTCCACATTCATAGCATTTTGAAGGAGTAGAGCATCCTTCTCCTTTGTGGTACACTTTCTTTTGAGGAAATGGTGGTCTTCTTTGAAATCCCTTTTTCTTTAGGAATCTTCCAAACTTTCTCACAAGGAGACTAAGATTCTCCTCACTTAGCTCAACATTTTTAGCATCCTCTTCACCATCTTTATCATCATCTTCAATTGTAGAAGAGGTGACTTTGAGTGTAATTCCCTTCTTCTTTTTATCATGCTCTTCATTTTGATTGAGCCTATTTAGTTCCAGCTCATGTTCTTGAAGCTTCCAGAACATGGTGGCTAGAGACATTGTTGATAAATCTCTTGATTCCGCAATAGCCATTACTTTGGGTTGCTAATTCCTACTTAGACATCTCAAGACTTTGTTAATAAGAGCCTCATTAGGAAATGTCTTTCCCAATGAGATAAGATGATTAACAATATGAGTAAACCTCTTTTGTATATCTTGAATACTCTCACTTTAGTTTATTCTAAACAATTTGTATTCATGAGTAAGAGTGTTTATTCAAGATTGCTTTACCTCACTAGTACCTTCATGAGTTACTTGTAGGGTATCCCATATTTCTTTTGTTGTCTTGCAATTTGACACCCTAAAGAATTCATCATAACCCAAGGATGTGGTGATGATGTTCTTGGTTCTCAAATTGTATTGAACCTTCTTTTTATCATCATCGGTCCATTCATTTCTAGGTGTATTAATTTTCACACCATTTTTAGTTTGTGTTGGAACAAAAGCACCATTTTCAACGGTGTCCCACACATCTAAGTCAATAGCTTCAATGAAAATTTTCATCCTTTTTTTTTTCCAATAGGCATAACCATCCCCATTGAAATAGGGAGGTCTATTTATAGAAGAACCTTCATTTGAAAAACCATTTGAAGCCATCACTTCTCTTGAAGCTGCTAAGCTCTTTATACAAAAGTCTAACTCTGATACCACTTGTTACCAAGTGGCCTCAATACTCAAGAGAGGGGGTAAATTGAGTATGTAAAACAAGTCCACAAATCTTTCGCAAATCGTTTGATAAATAATTTTCGTTGAAGCTAATTGATGTTTACAGATGATTGGATATATGAGATAAACACTCTTACTTATAAATGTGATAGCCAAAGGGAACAATATTCAAGCAATTCAATAAAACAGTGCTCAATGTAAGGAAAAGGGTTTAGAGAAAACAAACACAATGATTTATCCTGGTTCAATTACCAATCCACTTGTGATCTACATCCAGTCCTCAAGCAACCACTAGAGATTTTCCACTATTTCTTCAAGCTTCAATAGGTACTTGACAACCTTTACAACCTTGAGCACTCAACACTTTAGGATACCTCACCCTTAGAGCTTGAGTCTCTTCAACTAAGGGATGCCTCACCCTTTACACTTTTGGAGGGATGCCTCACCCTCTTTACAAAGCAATTTGGATTAAAAGAATGAAACTCTCACAAGAGTAGATGATTACAAATTGAAGCTCTAATTATACTCTAAAGAATAACTTAATTTTTTCATAAAAAAATAGAGCAAGAGAGGATTTGAAGATTAAATCACGTTTTGAAGTATTGGCATCTTACATTTACTAAGCTTGAACTATCCTAATCTAGTCATTGGAATCAAGAACCAAACCAAGAACATGGATTTGGCTATTCAAACCTCTATTTCTATTCAAAATCTCTAACCTCATTCAATGAGAATCAAAGAGGAGAAAGATGGATAGAAACTTCTTACCTCTTGAAGAATATGAAGATCATGAAAGTTGATCCTCTTACTCTTGCTCTTCCTCTCCTCCTTCTCCTTCTCCTTCTCCTTCTTCCTTTCTCTCCTTTGACCTCTTCTTCTTTCTTTTCTTCTAGTTTTCCTTTCTTTGCAGCTTCTATTGCCTTTTAACCGAGAAAAAGAAATGAGAAAATGACCATTATATCCCTTAAGATATTTTGTTGGAACTTCCTGATCTGCTAAGAACACCTGGATTATGCTAATTCAAGTTTTTCAACTTCCAGCAGCTTTAGAATAAATCATAAGATTCATTTAAATTATTGTTCCATCATTTTCATGATTTTTTATATATACTGGTAGTCAATTCGGTATTAAATGCATAACCAGTTTGCCTAAAAATACTAAACTAACTCAGATTCTCTTGAAACTTTAACTGCATCTTACTTAGCTTATTTGTGACCTAGAAATAAATTCTTTGTGTTTATTAGGTTAACTTCTAATAAAGACCCAACATTGGTATTTATAAGTTTTGCAATAAATGGAGCCGTTGGAGACTTTTAGCCAAGCATTAAATGCATGTAATATAGCCGTTGGACATTGTCAGGATGCGTGTAATCAATTACATTGTTGTTCCAACGTGTTCTTGGCTTTCTGGGCTATCTGTAATTGAATACATGACTTCTGACTTGCTTGTAATCGATTACAATATCCATGTAATCGATTACATGACTTCTGTCTTGCTATGTAATCGATTACAATATCCATGTAATCGATTACATAACTCTTTGAACGTGTTCTTGCCTTTCTAGGCTCATTGTAATCAATTACCAACTTGGTGTAATCAATTACATGGCCTCTGACTTGCTTGTAATCGATTACATTGATCATGTAATCGATTACAAGGCCTCTGTTTGCTGTGTAATCGATTACAAACATCATGTAATCGATTACATTGGCCTTTGAACACATTTTTTAAGTCCAGTTAAGCTTGTAAGTCATTTTTAACACCTCAAAACATTTAATTAAGCATAAAACCATTCATGAGTGTTAAATCTAAGATTGAAAACCAAGTTTCTTTGAAAACATGTTTAGCTTTGAATTTTCCATTTAATTTTGAAATGATAAATTTAAAAACCATTTGAGAAATCTTGAGAGCATTTAACATTGATGTTCTAATTCTTTTTATAACCAAATAAACCTCTTGACTTCTTTCTTTGATCTTGATCTTTTCTTGTGCACTTGATCTTCATTGATCTTCATCTCTGACTTTGTTATGATCAAAAACCTTTTGACATGCTTAAGGACATAAGCATTCACAATATCTTCTCAACTCAAAGGCAAAGTTCTTTCTGACTTGTGCCTTAAGTAGAAGTGAGTATGACAAAATTGCTGCTTGTCAAATAGCAAAGGAGATATGGGATACTCTTGTCATAGCTAGTGAGGGAACAAACCAAGTTAAGGAAGCAAAGACAAGCATGCTTGTTCATCAATATAAAATGTTCAAGATGAAAGACCATGTGCAATAGATGAGATGTTTACAAGATTCATAGTTATTGTGAATGATCTATGGTCACTTGTGAAAGTTTACTTTAACCAAGAGCACGTGAGAAAGCTACTGAGAAGCTTGCCTAAAGTGTGGAGACAAAAGGTTACATCCATCCAAGAAGCTAAGGACTAGTCAGTCCTAAGGTTAGAAGAACTGCTTGGATCTTCAAAGGTCCATGAACAAGAGCTTGCAGAGATAGGCAAAGATGTGGCCAAAAAGGGAAAGAACATAGCCCTGAAATCCACTCATAAAGTAGCCAAGTAATCTTCTCATCAACTTTCTTAGAGTCCTCCCAGTTCAAGAACAGAGACAGATGAAGAATGTGATGATGAAGATGATGATGATTCAAGCAAAGATGAATTTTCCATCATCTCTAGAAAGATCCACAACATGTGGAGGAAACAAGGAAAGAAGGGAAAAAGATTCCAAACCAAAAATAATTTTCAAAAGAATGAACCTGGAAACTTCAACAAGGGTTAAACTACCTGCTTTGAGTGCTAAAAGCATGAACATATCAGATCAGAATGCCCATTGTTGAAGAAGTCCTAAAAGAAGTTCTCCAAGAAAAAAGTATAATGGCAACTTGGGAAGATATATATGGCTCTTCAAGTGAAGAAGATCAAGAGGAAGTTGCCAATATATGTCTAGCTGCTAGAGATCAAGACAATGATGATGATATATGTCTAGTAACAAAGAAAAAGAAAGATAGATGGTATTTGGATAGTGTTACGAAGTGGCCTCAATACTCAAGAGATGGTGAATTGAGTTTGTAAAATATTTTCGCAAATCTTTCGCAAAACACTTGATTACAAATTTTTGTTGAAGCTATTGATTGATAAAGATGAATGGATAGAGAAGATCGAATACTTTCACTCACAAATGAATAAACCAAAACAGAGAGTGTTCAAGCAAGCTTGTAAAATAAATACACAAATGTAAAGGAGTTGAGTTTAGAAGATCAAACACAAGGTTTATCCTAGTTCAGCCACCAATCTACTTGTGGCCTACATCCAGTTCTCAAGAAATCACTCGAGATTTTCTACTATATCTTCAAGTTTCAATAGGTACTTGCAACATTTACACAATAAAGCACTCACCACACCTTGGGATACCTCACCCTTTGTGTTGAGCCTCAACTTCAAGGGATACCTCACATTTTACAACTTTGAGGGATACCTCACCCTCTTTTATAAATTAATCAAAGTGTAGATAAAATGAAACTTTCTCAAGAGTGGATAATACAACTTAAAGTTCAATGGGTATATGGATTCACACTTTAAAGCTCAAAATAGAGTATATGATGAAAAGGCTATGAAAGCTCATATTAATGTTTAACCAAGGTTTTTAGATTGATTTTCTAACCTCCATAAATGCCCAACAACTTATATTTATAGCCTATTAAAGATTAGAGCATTAAATGCTTCATAACTAGCCGTTAGTTCTATTTTTGGTATCAGCTCTTATTCGAATGACAACTTTATTATTTGAATAAAGCTTCAAATAGTATGAAGGCAATTTTGCCTCTAGAATGTGTTATTTGAATAGCATTTATATTATTCAAATAACCCTTTTAAAATATGTTTTGTGAAAATCTTGTTATTCGAATAATAGGATTGTTATTCGAATAAACCATTTAAAATCTGGTTTTTGGAAAACATGTTATTCGAATAACACCTTGGTTATTCAAATATCTAATACACAACAAGGCTTGTTTTAAACCTTTATTTGAATAAAGCAGGGCTTTATTCGAATAAAGTTGACCAGATGTAATTTTTCGCCTCTCTGACTTTGGTTATTCAAATAAGGAGACCTTTATTCTAATAAGCCATTTGAAAATCATTTCACATAGCTTTTAAATATTGCCAATTGATTCCAATTGATCTTATAAGCTTTTGGGAACTTAATGGTAGTTTCTTTAGAAACCAAAAACCTTTTTGAAGCCTTGAAAACATATGTGCTATTTGGTTTATTTGAAAAACAATCTATAGAGCATTAGTATGAACCACTTTATACCTTTACATAATGATCTAAGTCCTAAAGCTATTCTTGAAGGTCTTGGACTTCATCTTGAAACATCTTTATGTTTGTTATCATCAAACAAAGTCTTCATAGGTCAATAGCCAATTATATTCTCCCCCTTCATGACGATGACAAACAATCATTGAGAAAAAAGTTAGTTTCATAAATTGGAATTCACAAGGTCATTAGAAAGACTTACTCCCCCTTTTTTTTGTAAGAGATGAATTTAATTTCGAATTATGCGTAGCTCCCCCTTGCTTTTGGAATCCCAAGATCCAATTTATATTTTCCTATTTTTTCTAAAAAATATTCTAAAGAAGTGAGATCTCTTTAGCTTCTTCTCCCCCTTTTGCCATGATAAAAAAATGAGGCAAGAGAAAGCCAAAGCATAAGCAATGATGATCAATTAAGTTTAACATGCAATTTTTATTGAAAGCAGTAAATTTATCATGAAGACAAGCCTAAATGGAAATAAGATTAATTTGAACACAACAATGCAAGCAAAGATTAATTCATTCATTTATAATTTGGCCAATTACATTTACATTAAAAACAGCCAATACAAGCAAAGAGATAGAAACAAAGGATCCTTTCAGCTATGAATCCTAAAAATATGCATCCGGTGGTGGAGGAGGGAGTTAGGCGCTTGATCTGGCTGTAAAGCTCACAATGCAGCCACTTCTTATTCAACATCTTCTATTCTATCAAATAGATCAGAAAAGGTTTTTTCCATGTAAAAGCGATTGTCAAGCAAGGTGGCCATGATCTACTCCAAAGTGATGGGACCAGCAGCAGGGGCATCTTTAGCAGGAGCTTCTTCAGCAGGAGCACCTTCACCTTCTTCAGTAGCTCTAGCTTCTTCCAATTCATCGGGGTACACCCAATCGCCTTCATCATCTGTGACCATCATCAGTTTCTTTAGAGTGTAGGATCCAAAAACATTGAAGTGATTTAGCTTTACTAGTCGCTTAGTGTCCTTGACAAGTGAGTACTTCTTGAGAAAAGTAGAAATTAGAAGAGCATAAGGCATGTTAGAATTTCCTTACTTTTTGCCTTGATCATATGTTTCATAATGAAGTTGGGCTAGTTGATCCTCTATTTCTTTTGCAGCACCCAAACCATGAAAATACCGTCCTCATTTAGATAAGCGTAGTTGCCTCCACGAGGGGCAAGGATGTGTGCATACGTGCAATGGAGTAGCCCATTCTGACTTTATAGCATGTCGTTCTTCAACCCCACCTTGGGCCACTTTGTTCTAGGTTTCACCATCGGTGTTATAGCATCCTCCTTCTTGTATTCCTTCACATGTGACCTACTATCTTCCTCAATAGCAAGACTAATAGCTCTCAAACCAAAGAACTCCATCCAATCTTTCAGAGTGATCATAATTTGGTAGTGCTTGACTTCTGAGATGATGTTGAGACCATCTAGCCTTAGGTTGCTGTAAAACATCTTCACAAGGTCCGGGAAGATAGTGTCCTTATAGCTGAACAACTTGAGCACGCCTTGGTTGTAATATCCCAAAAATTATTTATTTCATCATAAATAATTATTTTATAATATTTATGATTTTTGGAAATTTCTGTTAATTTTTTTGGAAATGTCAAATATTTTAATATATTTCTCATTTTACGTGTACACGAAAGCAGAGTTAGTGTAACACCCCAGAAATGATTTGGTAATGATTTGTCTTGATTTCTTTTTCCTCACAACGCTTCAACTTTGTTGGTCAAGTTACAACTAAAAGCCTTAGTTTTCGACACTAAGGTTCTTATCTAATGCTCTTAGCGAGATAATGACCGTCATCATGAATAGTTATTTCCCAATATTCGTGATTTTTGGAGATTTTTTTAGAATTTTCTAGAAATGTTGAATATTTTAATATATTTTTCATTTTACGTGCACACTGAGCAGAGTCAGTGAAACGCCTTGGAAATTTGTTTGTTTCATGACAAATAGCCATTTTCTAATATTTGTGATTTTTGAGAATTTTTGTGGAATTTGCTGAAAACGTCGAATATCTTAGTATATTCCCCATTTTCGTTTCTATGGTCTCCTTTATGACCATCCATACCTTATTTTTCAAGCATTAGTGTTATCTTGATGAGATTGAAATTTCTAGGGTTTGGTTGGGTGTGAATCCAAAAATTCGCAAGGGACTTCAAGGGGTTCTCTTGTTTTCTTCTCTTTGGTAAGAGGGAGATACTCCTCCTCAACTCTATTGGTAGTAAGGAACATTATGTTGTGATTGATTGTGAGAAAACCCTATTGAGGGTTATTCTTTGTTTGTATGATTTGTATGATTAAATATTATCTTAAATTTGTTTGAGCTATTTGATTTATTGGTTATGTATGTTGATATACTTGAATGGATTGGAACACTTGAAATGGAAGAAAATGACCTAGATTTCCTCTAAGTAGGCTCACGGTTTTGAGGCCCTAAATTAGGGTTCTTAGTGAAAAATTTATAACAAGTGGAAGACTTAGCTAGCCAAGTGGATAATATGTGATTAATGGAATAAAAATTTAAACTCTAAAACCTAGAGAGGCTCACGGCCTTCATGGCTATAAATGGCTCAACCATATGATTTCATACAACTATGGCATTTAATTAATCAAGTAACTAAATAAAAGGATTAGGTAATGGAAGGAAACAAATTTAATAACCTAAAGGAATTCTTTGGACTTTAAGAACAAATAAGGATGTGTGAGACATTGATAAGAATTAGAAATAATTCTCTAAGTGAATAAGACTAAGTTTAAAGTAAGGAACCTAATTATGAAAAGAATTTCATAAGAGATATCACATTGAAGTGGAACTTAACTAATTTGGATAATTAGGAATTATATAGGATTTCATAAAATGGAAAGACCCAAGAATGGAAATTTTACCTAAAAGACTTAGAATTATTTTCAATTGAAGTAAGAACATGAGGGTAAGTGAGAACACTAAACAATTCCATAATGTACCAAAAATGTAATGTATCATTGGAAGGCTTTAGACTATTTAATGTCGGTCCATGCGTGGGACCAAGAATATTATGATACTTACTTTGGCCAATTGAGGCATATTGTGGAAAATTATGTAATGATAAATATACATGATTATGCAATGAATTGTCATGCATTGTGAAAGTCCGTTGGACTGTTGTTAAGGCCAAGTTGCCTAGGAAATTGAATACACCTTTGTGCGGGTGCGAGTAAACTAGTGTAAGTCATATTGTTGACCTTGGGGACGTCAGGGTGCGGGTATCTCGCAATGGACAGTTGGTAGCTCTTCTGTCTGTGGGGCAGACCGATGCAAACGCACCGAAGATCCTGACCGAGACACTGTCCTATATCATGATCTAGTGTAGAATGTCTGTACAATGCCATGATGTGCATGTGGATAATTTGATGATTTAAAGCACTTTGGCCTCGGCAGCTGAGTTGTAAACATATCTCCTGGTCTTTCTCTTCGACTGCTTGTATCTAGCTCCATAGAGTAGGATTTTGATGTTGTACACATGTGCATATGAGTCCATCTTTTATCTGACATTTAATTCTTATTATTATTGGAACTATTGCTTGGCTGTTGTATAATTACCTGGAACTGTTTGAATTGTTTAATTGCTGTTATTTAATGCTTAATAGTATTATTATTGCGCTTGATATGCTATGTGGGCGCTCTGCGCCGTTTTATTTCTCTACTTCCATAATTGGTAATGATGGTAGGATATCTTACCTCTTTCCTGTATTTCTATTATCTTCTGTTTGTAATTATGTCTCATCGAAGACGACGGCGACGGAGGTGAAGCTCCCGAATTCCCCGGCTTCTGGCCTAACCGCGACTAGCACCTACTGTTTGATCATAGCGGCACGCCCACATGAATTTCTAGGTTATGTACATTTGACCTTCCTCGGAAGGCCAGACTACTGCTACATCAACCTAAATTCTAAACGTTTCATCTACGAGGGAGAGGTGTCGATTTCGCTGGCTTGGGGACGTCACGATCCACCCATCTTCACCGGCAGCATTAGCTTATGTTTGGAGTTCTACTTGCCATCCGAGAGATGTGGGGTGATCGCTATTACACCCTACAGGAGGATTCTTTTGTTTCCACTGCTTGAGCCCCAGCCCGTTACATAGTGGCTCCTATGTGGGTTTCTTCTGATGAGAAGACACCGAGGAGAATCTCGAGGAGGATCCTGACACGGTTCCTCCTCATCTTAGGGACTGATACTGTTGGTAGCTACTGATGGCTATCAATGTTTATTTTTGGGGGGCCTGATGTTTTATTATTTTGGTGGGCTGTATATGCTTGATCCTTTGGGTATGTATAGTTTAGCTTTTTGGTATATCGGGCTTTGTAACTAAACAGATTTGATATAAATATAATGATATGTCATTGTTCATGTATGTTGATTTGATGTATGCTTTATCTCTATTTTACTCTTTATTGCAATTATGTCTCATCACTATATTATACTAATTATAACAAAAAAAAATACTCGCTAATTTAATTACGTAATTACAACCTAGTAAATTTATATTATTTATACAAAGAACCAGGTCTTAAATTAAAATTTTATTTTCTGCATTGTAAATGACAATGTGACGTTCCCTCCCAAAAAGGGGTGTTACATTAAGTTGGTATCAGAGCCTTGGTTTATGTTTCTTTGGGTCTTGTGATTGAGTCTGTCTTGTTTGTGCTGTGTGAATGTCTGTGTTTGGTATTCCGCGTGGATACATCTAACTTTCCTTGTGATTTTTAGCTAACCTGATTTGAGAAAGCAAGATGGCGTGAGGGGGAGACATGGCAGCTGCTATAGAGGCAATGCAGAGGATGGCTGAAGCCATAGCACAACAGGCTAAACGAGCTACTCAACAACAAGAGAGAGTTGCTCAGCAACAAGAGAGGGCTGCTCAACAGCTCGAAGCTACTGCTGATGCTCAAAACTTGGCGGAGTTTCGTCGCCACAATCCTCCCCAATTCAAAGGAGAGTTCGGTCTGGATAAAGCTAGTCTATGGATCAAAGAACTAGAGAAAATTTTTCGAGGCATGAATTGCGCCAAGAATAAGAAGGTGACTTATGCTACCTTTATGTTGGTTGGCAATGCTGAGAACTGGTGGTGCGGGACGCAAAGAATGCTGGAGGCTGAAATTCGCGAGATCACTTGGAATATATTCAAGGATAAATTCTTGGATAAGTACTTTCTCGCGAGCGTGAGGCATGCGAAGGAAGTGGAGTTTCTCAACCTAAGGCAAGGGAATATTACCATTAGTGAATATGCAGCGAGATTTGAAAACTTGTCACAGTTTTCAATGTACTTTCAGCACCAACCGAATGAAGCCTGGAAGTGTTAGAGGTTTACAGAAGGACTGAGATATGAAGTGAAGAAAGTTGTTATCACTCTGAAAATTAATGAGTTCTCGGAGCTGCTAGATACGTGCTGCGAAGTAGAAGTTCTGGAGTAATCTAAAGATACAAGGAGCAGGAAATTTAGACCTACAAGTTTCCAAAGGGGCAGTGGCAATAGTTCTAACCGCTTCCAAAAGAAGCCCTATTCCCAGCCAACGGGAAATCAATAACAGACAGCCGGTGGAAGTTCTAATGGAGGTTCTACTGGGAACCAGACTAGCCAAAATGTGGTGTATCCCTCCAAATACCTGAAGTGTGGGAAGGATCATTTCACGAGTGATTGCACTATAAATGGGATTATCTGTTTCAGATGTGGCAAGCTTGGCCACATATCCCGAGACTGCAATCAAGCAAAGGTTGAACCTTCAGTCAATGCTGCAAGAGCCAAGAAACCGCAAGCTGGAGGACGAGTCTATACCATGAGCGGAGCTGAAGCCTCTGAGTCAGAAGACTTGATTCAAGGAGAAGGCACCATAGAAGGTAACCTTTTAACTGTACTATATGACTCTGGGGTAACCCATTCTTTCATATCTTGTGACTGTGTGCTACGACTTAGTTTACCAGTGTCTACCTTACCTTTTGATCTGATTGTTTCTACCCCTACTAATAAACTGGTAGTTACTACTAAAGCCTGTTTAAATTGTCCCTTGATTGTTGAAGGTCGAATCTTTTTTGTCGATTTGATCTGTTTACCCCTTTCTCAGCTAGATATAATTTTAGGGATGGACTGGTTGTCTTCCAACCATGTTTTATTAGATTGTTCAAGAAAAACCATAGTTTTCCCCGTGGATGAGTATTCTAGATACGTGACGGCCAACTAAGTTCAAGCTCTCTTGAAAGAAAGAGCTCACGGATACATGCTACTGTCTTCTTTGAAAGTCAAGAGTGAGGTGGATGGGAACACAATTCCAGTGGTGAATGAATTTCCTGAAGTCTTTCTTGAGGATATACCTAGTTTACCACCGGCACGAGAAATAGAATTTGCTATTGACCTTGTACCGGGAGCTGGTCCCATGTCTATAGCACCTTATCGGATGTCACCAGCAGAATTAGCTGAACTTAAGAAGCAGCTAGAGGAGCTTTTGGAAAAGCAATTTGTCAGACCGAGTGTATCACCTTGGGGAGCACCAGTACTATTAGTTCGAAAGAAAGACGGTTTATCAAGGTTGTGTGTGGACTACAGACAGCTAAACAAAGTGACAATCAAGAATAAATATCCACTCCCAAGAATTGATGACTTAATGGACCAACTGAATGGAGCAGCGGTGTTTTCAAAAATTGACCTACGATCTAGGTATCATCAGATACGAGTGAAGATGGAGGATATACCCAAGACTGCCTTTCGTACCCGATATGGCCATTACGAATACCTCGTGATGTCGTTTGGCATGACAAATGCACCTGCTATCTTCATGGACTATATGAACCAGATTTTTCGTCCTTACTTAAATAGGTTTGTTGTTGTCTTCATCGATGACATCCTGATCTATTCTCAAAATCAGGAGGGTCATGCTGAACACCTCAGTATAGTTCTCCAGATTCAGAAAGAGAAAGAACTATATGCTAAACTGTCAAAATGTGAATTCTGGCTGGAAGAGGTTAAGTTTTTGGGTCATGTAATCTCAAAGGAAGGCATTGCGGTGGATCCATCAAAAGTGGAGGCAATGCTACAATGGGAAAGCCTAAGTTGGTAACGGAGATTCGTAGCTTCATGGGTTTGGCCGGATATTACCAGAGGTTCATTGAGGGATTTTCTAAAATTACGGGACCTCTTACTCAACTCACGAGGAAGAACCAAGCTTTTGAATGGACCGACAACTGCGAATAGAGTTTCCAAGAGTTGAAGAATCGGCTAACTACCTCGCCAGTGTTAGTGCTACCTAATCCGAATGAGCCCTTCGAGGTGTATTGTGACGCTTCATACTAAGGACTAGGGTCTGTGCTTATGCAACATGGAAGAGTGGTGGCTTATATTTCAAGGCAATTACGAGTGCACAAGAAGAACTACCCGACGCACGACTTGGAATTAGCAGCTGTGGTTTTTGCTTTGAAGATATAAAGGCATTTCCTCTATGGAGCGATGTTCAACATCTTTAGTGATCACAAAAGTATAAAGTATTTGTATGATCAAAAAGAGTTGAACATGAGGTAGCGAAGGTGGCTGGAGTTCCTAAAGGACTATGATTTCCAACTTCTGTATCACCCTGGCAAGGCAAACATCATGGCGAACACCTTGAGCTAGAAAATGATAAGTGTCTCTGCCCTAATGATTAAGGAAAAGGATCTAATAAAGTAGTTCAGAGATGTATGGTCTTTTGTGGAATTAGAACCAGGGAAGATCTGCATGAACATGGTCACCATCTCAAGTGAGCTGATGGAGGACATATAGGAAAAGTAGAAGGTCGACAAGTTCTTGCAAGAAGTGAGAGAGCTAATAAAGCAAGGTAATGAAACAACATTTGTAAAAGGAACAGACGAAATTCTGAGATTCTGAGGTAGAGTCTGTATTCCCCGTGACCAAGAGCTTAGAGAGGATATTCTCGACCATGCTCACACAAATCAGCTGAGTATGCATCCGGGCATAACAAAAATTTTCAAGACTTGAAGAAGTTGTTTTGGTGGCATGGAATGAAGAGTGACATCACTAGATGTGTATCGACTTGTCTAGTTTGTCAGAAAGCTAAAGTGGAACATCAAAGACCAGTAGGATTGCTGCAACCATTATTTATTCTTGAATGGAAGTGGGATAGCATTGCAATAGATTTCGTGGTGGGTTTGCCAAAGACAAGAAAAGGACATGACTCGATTTGGATAATTGTGGACTGACTCACAAAATCAGCGCATTTCCTCCCGATCAACATAAGGTACAACCTGGAGAAACTGACCCAGCTGTATATTGGAGAAATTGTTAAACTGCACGGTGTGCCTACAAGTATTATGTCGGATAGGGATCCAAGATTCATTTCAAAGTTTTGGTAGAGCCTACAAGAAGCATTGGGGACAAAGTTACGTCTAAGTTCTGCTTATCACCCACAAACCGATGGCCAATCAGAAAGGACAATCCAATCATTAGAAGATTTACGTAGAGCTTGCACTATAGAATAGACTGAAAGTTGGGATAATGTTCTACCATTGATAGAATTCACCTACAACAACAGTTATCATTCAAGCATAGGGATGGCACCCTATGAGGCTCTGTAAGGACGGCGGTGTGGGACGCCTTTATGTTGGTACCAAGATGGCAATCGCCTCACTATTGGACCAAATGTTATACAGCAGACGACTGAAAAAGTTAAGATGATTCAGGAGAAGATGAGGACAGCTCAGAGCCGACAAAAGAGTTATGCAGACAAAAGAAGAAAGCCTCTTGAATTTGAGGAAGACGAGCATGTATTTCTGAAAGTCACACCTACGACTGGGGTGGGCCGGGCCTTGAAATCTAGAAAACTCACTCCCAAATTCCTTGGACCTGACCAAATTCTTCGCCTGATAGGTCCAGTAGCCTATCAAATAGCCTTACCCCCTTTTCTCTCAAACATTCACAATGTCTTCCACGTGTCACAACTGCAAAAATACATTCCTGACCTAAGTCATGTCATAACACCAGATACAGTACAATTAAAAGAGAACTTAACCTATGAGGCACCTCCTGTGAGAATTGAGGATAGAAGGATAAAGTAATTAAGAGGCAAGGAGATCTCATTGGTAAAGGTAATTTGGAACGAAACGACTAGCGATGCAACATGGGAGCTGGAAGACAAGATGAAGGAGTAACATCCACAACTGTTCTAAGGTATGAAAATTTCAAGGACGAAATTTCTTTTTAGAATGGGAGAGTTGTAATACCTCGAAAATTATTTATTTCATCATAGATAATCATTTTATAATATTTATGATTTTTGAGAATTTCTGTGGATTTTTTTGGAAATGTCAAATATTTTAATATATTCCTCATTTTATGTACACACTGAGCAGAGTCAGTGTAACACCCCGAAAATGATTTGTTTCATCATGAATAGTCATTTTCCAATATTCGTGATTTTTGGAAATTTTTCTGGAATTTTTTAAAAATGTTAAATATTTTAATATATTTTTCATTTTACGTGCACACTGAGCAGAGTCAGTGAAACACCCTGAAAAATTATTTGCTTTGTGACAAATAGCCATTTTCTAATATTTGTGATTTTTGAGAATTTTTGTGGAATTTTTTGGAAACATCAAATATCTTAGTATATTTCTCGTTTTACGTGTACGCTGAGTAGAGCCGGGATAACGAAATGTTTTCCCTTAGGTTTGTAAACCTTAAACTGTCAACGTGTCGATGAGGGATCTTACTAAACCTGAAGCCGGGCATAGTTTACGAGGTTTGCATTTTTTGAGGTTTTATCTGATAAATAAAATCTCTGTATGCACTGTTAATTAAAATTTTGCAATACGCTCTATTATTCATTGGATAATTAATACTGGCTTTGTACACTGTAACAATTATTGATTGGGTAATAGCTTGTAGTAAAATCCTAATTGTCCCATTATTTTAACTATTAAATCATATTATTTTATCTAAAGGCAATCTCCTTTATGTTTAATCACATCTTCTTTATTGAAAATGCACACAAGCTTCTCAAGGAAGCTAACCATTTCTCTCTCCTCCTCACCACACTCACACGGCTGCAGCACAAATTTGGGAGCCAAAATTTGTGCTTCAATTCAATTAATTAACCTATTCAAATTTCAAAAATAAAACCCTAAAAGCATCTTTCATTTTTTCTATTCACTTCTCTCTCTACCTTCATCTTTCTCAAACTTTCTCTCCTCCTTCTCTCTAGAATACCACACGGCCATCACACCTCCAAGCCCTCCATCTTCACAAAAATTTTAACCAAATACATTTTCTTAATCACCTTCATCATCTAAACACTTCTCTAGTTGGTGATTCTTGAAAAAACTTTCATCTTAACTACTTTCTTCAAGCTTCAAGCTTAGGGTTTTTGGGTAAGGTTCTTGATTCTTCACTCTCTTTTCCTCATTTTCATTTCTATGGTCTCCTTTGTGACCATCCATACCTTATTTTTCAAGCATTGGTGTTATCTTGATGAGATTGAAATTTCTAGGGTTTGGTTGGGTGTGAATCCGAAAATTTGCAAGGGACTTCAAGGGGTTCTCTTGTTTTCTTCTCTTTGGTAAGAGGAAGATACTCCTCCTCAACCTCTATTGGTAGTAAGGAACATTGTGTTGTGATTGATTGTGAGAAAACCCTATTGAGGGTTGTTCTTTGTTTGTATGATTTGTATGATTAAATATTGTCTTAAATTTGTTTGAGCTATTTGATTTATTAGTTATGTATGTTGATATACTTGAATGGATTGGAACACTTGAAATTGAAGAAAATGACCTAGATTTCCCCTAAGTAGGCTCACGGTTTTGAGGCCCTAAATTAGGGTTCTTGGTGAAAATTTTATAACAAGTGGAAGACTTAGCTAGCCAAGTGGATAATATGTGATTAGTGGAATAAAAATTTAAACTCTAAAACCTAGAGAGGCTCACGACCTTCATGGATAAAAATGGCTCAACCGTATGATTTCATACAACTATGACATTTAATTAATCAAGTAACTAAATAAGAGGATTAGGTAATGGAAGGAAACAAATTTAATAACCTAAAGGAATTCTTTGGACTTTAAGAACAAATAAGGATGTGTGAGACATTGATAAGACTTAGAAATAATTCTCTAAGTGAATAAAACTAAGTTTAAAGTAAGGAACCTAATTATGAAAAGCATTCTATAAGAGATATCACATTGAAGTGGAACTTAACTAATTTGGATAATTAGGAATTATATAGGATTTCATAAAATGGAAAGACCCAAGAATGAAAATTTTACCTAAAAGACTTAGAATGATTTTCAATTAAAGTAAGAACATGAGGGTAAGTGAGAACACTAAACAATTCCATAATGTACCAAAAATGTAATGTATCTTTGGAAGGCTTTAGACTATTTAATGTGGGTCCATGCATGGGACCAAGAATATTATGATACTTATTTTGGCCAATTGAGGCATATTGTAGAAAACTATGTAATGATAAATATACATGATTATGTAATGAATTGTCATGCATTGTGAAAGTCTGTTGGACTGTTGTTAAGGTCAAGTTGCCTAGGAGATTGAATACACCTTTGTGCGGGTGCAAGTAGACTAGTGTAGGTCATATTATTGACCTTGGGGACGTCGGGGTGCAGGTACCTCGCAATGGTCAGCTGGTAGCTCTTTTGTCCGTGGGTAAGACCGATGCAAATGCACCGACAATCCTAACCGAGACGCTGTCCTATATCGTGATCTAGTGTAGAATGTCTATACAATGCTATGATGTGCATGTGGATAATTTGATGATTTAAAGCACTTTGGCCTCGGCAGCCGAGTTGCAGACATGTGTCCTAATCTTTCTCTCTGACTGTTTGTGTCTAGCTCCATGGAGTAGGATTTTGATGTTATACGCATGTGCATATGAGTGCATCTTTTATCTGACATTTAATTCTTATTATTATTGGAACTATTGCTTTGTTCTTGTATAATTGCCTAGAACTGTTTAAATTGTTTAATTGTTGTTATTTAATGCTTAATAGTATTATTATTGCACTTGATATGCTATGTGGGCGCTCTGCGCCGTTTTGTTTCTCTACTGCTATAATTGGTAATGATGGTAGGATATCTTACCTCTTTCCTATATTTCTATTATCTTCTGTCTGTACTTATGTCTCATAGAAGACGAAGATGATAGCGACGGAGGTGAAGCTCCAGAATTCCCCGGCTTCTGGCCCGACCGCAACTAGCACCTACTATTTGATCATAGCGGCATGCTTACGCGGATATCTAGGTTATGTATGTTTGACATTCTTCGGAGGGCCAGACTGCTAGTACATCAACCTAAATTCTGAATGTTTCATCTACGAGGGAGAGGTGTCGATTTCGCTGGCTTGGGGACGTCATGATCCGCCTATCTTCATCGGCAGCGTCAACTTATGTTTGGAGTTCTACTTGCCCATCCGGGAGATGTGGGGTGTTCGCTATTACACCCCACAGGAGGATTCTTTTGTTTTCACTGCTCGAGCCCCGGCTCGTAATTCAGTGGCTCCTATGTGGGTTTCTTCTGATGAGGAAGACCCCGAGGAGGATCTCGAGGAGGATCTTGACATGGTTCCTCCTCATCTCAGGGACTGATATTGTTGGTAGCTATTGATGGCTATCAATATTTATTTATGGGTGCCTGATGTTTTATTATTTTGGTGGGCTGTATATGCTTGATTCTTTGGGCAGGTATAGTTTTGCTTTTTGGTATATTGGGCTTTGTAACTAAACAGATTTGATATAAATATAATGATATGTCATTGTTCATGTATGTTGATTTGATGTATGCTTTATCTCTATTTTACTCTTTATTGCAATTATGTCTCATCACTATATTATACTAATTATAACCAAAAAAAATACTCGCTAATTTAATTATGTAATTACAACCTAGTAAATTTATATTATTTATACCAAGAACCGGGTCTTAAATTAAAATTTTATTTTTCACATTGTAAATGATAATGCGACGTTCCCTCCCAAAAAGGAGCGTTACATTGGTGGTCCAGGTGATCCAAAAGTTCAAATCCTCTGTCATTTACGAAGAACTCAAGATCAATGTGCTTGGGTTGCACAAGATCTCTGTTCTAAAATTTTTCCCTAAAGCTGGTCAAATCATCATCATTTGATAAGAGTCTTCGAAGATCCAGTGGGTTGTTGTAGGGAGCAGTTTTGGTGTATAGGTGTTTGGAGGAGGAAGCTATGGATGAATTTTTGGAAGGTTAAGATGTTAGGGTTGTGAGGATGGTGGTTTGGAGAGTGAGAGAGAGACATAGAGAGAAAGATATGTGAGGTTGCTGGGTACAAGAATGGAGACTTTGAGTGAAGGATTGGCTGCTGAGTAATAGGGGCGTGAAGAGAAAGTAGCAAAGGAGGGGGATGAAATGTAAGAAATGATGGAAAGATGTGCAGGACCCGCTTTTATAGGTCGCGTTTTATTCGAATAGCAACTATGTTATTCGAATAATAATGTGTTAACTGAAACGTCTTAGCTCACTGCCAAGCGTTATTCAAATAACAGCGTCGTAGCTCAAAGGTCTTGGCTCTCTGCTAAGCTTTATTCGAATAACCATATGGTTATTCGAATAACACATAAAATACCAGAATTTTGGGAGAGCTTCTGTCAAGTGTTATTCAAATATGGGAAGCCTTATTCGAATAAAACATGCGAACAAACAGAGAATGGGGGTTACTGGGATATGTTATTCGAATAAGATAATTCTTATTCGAATAAGATCATAAGAAAAACACTAGTAAGCTCATTTAAAACAGTAGATTGATAGGAGATTTCTTACCCAATTGATGAAGTACCTGCAAAACAAATTTTGGGATACCTCTGACGCTCAAGTCAGTAATAATTCAAGAGGAATAAATCAATGATAAAGCAATAAACACAAGCATTCATTCATATGCATGATTGATCAATTATGCCCAATTCTCTTCTTATGTAAGAGAATGCTTCTTTTGTTAAAGTCTTAGTGAAGATATCAGTAAGTTATTTAATTATTTCCACAAATTCAAGTATGCAATCACCTTTTTTAACATGATCTTTAATGAAGTGGTGTCTTATTACTATGTGTTTTGTTCTTGAGTTCAAAATGATATTTTTAGACAAATTGAATGCACTAGTGTTATCACATCTTATAGGGATAGGATCAAGCTCAAGACTAAAGTCTAAAAGTTTTTGCTTCATCCAAAGAATTTGAGAACAATAACTCCCAGATGCAACAATGCCACACTATTTTATTTCTTGCTATTCCAAGAACCTAGTGAGCTTCCAAGCAAGTGGCATGTCCCACTAGTGCACTTCGTATCCATTTTGCATCCAGCAAAATCAGAATCAGAATAACCAATTAGGCTACATAAGGAACCCTTAGGGTACCACAAACTCATTTGTGAAGTGTCTATTAGATATTTCATAATTCTTTTTACAACACATAGGTGTGATTCTTTAGGATTTGCTTGAAATCTAGTATACATTCATACACTAAACATAATGTCTGGCCTACTTGCTATAAGATAAAGGAGTGAGCCAATCATACCTCTATATTTTGAGATTTCTACAGATTTATCTCCTTCATCCTTGTCCAAGTAACAAGAAATGCCCATTGGTGCAGCCATATGCTTGGCATTGTCCATTCCAAATATTTTGAGCAGTTCCTTACAATATTTGGATTGACATATAAAAATTCCATCCTTTGTTTGCTTGATTTGGAGTCCAAGGAAGAAGCTGAGCTTACCCATCAGAGACATCTCAAACTCATTTTGCATAATGTTAGCAAACTTCTTGCAAAGAGACTCATTAGTTGCTCTAAATATTATATCATTAACATATATTTGAATAAGAAGTATGTCATGCTTTTTATGCCTGATGAAGAGAGTAATGTCAACTTTTCCTCTAGAGAAGCCTTTTTCCAAAAGGAACTTGCTTAACCTTTCATATCAAGCTTTAGATGCTTATTTTAAGCCAAACAAGGCATTTTTTAATTCAAAAACATGGTTGGTAATAATCGCATATTTTATATATTAATAAACCCTTATTTTTATTCATTTACACTCTCCATGTACTTAATTGATTAAGTTTGGTTATATTTTGTAAGTTTGGACTCAAATTGAACTTAATTAATTTTTTCAACATGATTTATGTCTTATAATGTTTCTGTATTTTGGCCATATCTTGAGTTATAGATGTCTAACAATTATATATTTTACCTTGTTGGAAAGATAAGAGAGATATTTATAACTTTCATGAGATCTCTAGGTCAAAGTCAGACCTAGCAAAACTAATTGGGCTTGGAAGTCAGAATACAGGTTTTGTGATTGGAACCTGAATAGTGTGCAGTAATCAGAGTATAAATCAGGCTGTAAGATCTGGATTAGGTTGAAATTTTGGTATCTACAAGTTAAGGCCCATATCTACAACTTTCATGAAGAACACAAGACTCAATTCGGACTTCTTGGAGGTCATATTGGGATTGGAAGTCAGAATAGAGGAGCTATAACCGGGCCTAAATACTATACAGTATTTGGGCCATATCTCGGGTTGTAGGTGGCCTTTTGAGGTGATTCTAGCAGCATTTGAAATCTAAGATCCATGTCTACAACTTTTATGAAGATCACATTTCAATATTATGATGCATTCAATGACTTCAAAATTGAATGATTTCAGAGACAAAGAATCTCCATAATTTTCTATTCATCAAAAGTCATTTGGCATTTTCCACTCATTTTTCACTCATCCACTCACTCATGAATCAGCCCCTTTGTCATTTTGTATCCCTAATCCTCTATAAAAGGGAGCATTAATTGATCATTTAAGAGTCTTAGTCTTAGAGATAAAGATCATGTTGTTTATCTTGTTGTAGTTTTTTTTTGTTCTAAATTGAAGTTATGTTCTTCTTCTTCTTCTTCTTCTTATTCTTCTTCTTCTTCTTCTTCTTCTTCTTCTTCTTGTCTATAAGTAACTAAGTTTTATTTTACTTAGGTGAAAGGGTGAAGCTCTTGGTAATGAAATAATGTTAGATTCATTTCTTTCTTGTGCTTAAATGATATATTTTCAAGTGGTCATTATAAGTGTTATATTTTGTTTCCAATCAATTTAGAAACCCTCCTTGTAAAGTAGAGATCTTGATTTGTTGTAGACAAGATATTGACACAATGAATGTTTGAGCCCATTTATAAGTGGTTGTGTTAATAGATGATTAAAGGAATTATAATATAATTATGTATATAATCTTAAATGAACTTTGAATGTTGTATTTTTTGATTGAAACCTCTATTATGTGTGGATTCTAATTGAGTTATAAAAAGAATTAATATTGTCATTATTTTACTTACTAAGAGTGGATCTTTTAACCCAAGTAAATCTTTTTTATTTGTGACTAATTTTTATTTATTGTGATAAAATATTTACGTTACGTCAAAGAATTTTTCTTCATCAATTCCCTGTGGATCGATCTCGGAATCCCGAGGATTTATTACTTGAAACAACCTGCACTTGGGTTTGCAGCCTTTAATTTGTATCAAGTTTTTGGCATCGTTACCGAGGACTTGATTTGAAGAACAAATTTATGGTGTAAATATTTTGTGTATATATATATATATATATTTTATTTATATTTTTTGTGGATCTTGTATGTGTGTGTGTGTGTGTATATATATATATATTTCTACTCTTTTAATTTTTCTTTTCTTTTCTTTGTACTTACTAATGTATTAACTTAGTGGGGGAAACTCTCCATTGTCCCTCTATAATATTTAATCATTAATGAAATAATCTTTCTTTTTCTCTTCTCTCTCGCTGGAGCAAAAAATTAGCTTGCCGATTCTCTGATTTTCATATTTTAAATTTACTTTCTGCACTTTATTTTTTATATTTTACTTTTTGTATTTTATTTCTAACTTTCTAACTTACTAACCTACTAAACTTTTAATTTTCTTGCTTACTAACTGTAACACCCCAACTTTTGGGATAATTACAAAATAGTCTCAAAATGTACTGTTTTGTGAATTCTGTGAGCAGTAAATTAAATTTGACTGTTCCGTGAGTGTACTTGACTGTTGTATGTGATTTGCTCCGACTCAAGAAAATAATAATTTTCTAGCTGGATAAATATTATTTTAATTAATTGGAGCTGGGGGATCTTACTAAACCCAATTCTGATTGATATATATATATTAATCTCGTAATTTTTTGGATTTAACTGTGTAATAAAATAATTTTATATTTTTATAATATTATTTTATATTACAAGACCTCTTGTCTCAAAAACAGTAAAAATCTGCTTCGGTTTGACCACAAATCTTTAAAAGTATTGTGGGACCCGCGTTTAAGAAAAGCAGTCAACTGTACTGACTGGGCAAATTCTAGCCAATGAGAGCAAGTCAACAAAAGTGGCTTGACTTTTTAAACCAATAGGAAAAGGTCAACAAAAGGAGCATGGACTTTGATTTGGACCGTTGGATGAAGACTTAGTTAGGAAGCCTTTGATTTCAACCGTTGATCAAATCAATGGTGAGATTAGAATTCAAGATTTATGACTAATTAATATCTACCTTAGATCTAATCTAGGGCTAAGGATTAAAGATGAACCAAGGGTTAGGATTAAGTCAACAATTGTAGGCTTGAAAATGGTTAGTAACCTAATTAAGCTTAATTTGACTAAACTAATTACTTAATTAGCAAACTAAGTGAACTAGTTTAATTCTTAATTAATTATAATCTAAATATTAATTAGATATACTAATATTGATTAAAGGTTATAATATATGTTAATATATATTAAACTAATTGATTATATGATTAGAATGTTGATTTAGTTTTAATAGGATAATTAACTTAACTAATTGCCTAATTTATTAGCATATAATTAGATGTAATTGGAAAACAATTAATTCCCTAAATGGATGAAGACCCACACGGTTTTTGGGCTGCATAAGGAGGCAAGGTGGCTTGGTTCTACATGGTTCTTGAAGGATCCAATGACCTAAGCCATGTGCTTAACTAGTGTGAACACTTTAGGATATTTACATGCAAAATCAAACACTCAACCTCACCCAAAAAGCCACTCACGGCAGCAGCACCTCCTATTTCCCTTTCAATATTTGTTTCACACTTATCACAAATTAAAGCATCCATTTTCTCTCCAAAAATACCAAGAACCCATGCGTACTTTTCTTTTCTTTTCTTTCTCTCTAATTCGGCCAAGCCCTCACCTCACACCACCAAATCTCTATAATTTTATCTCTTAGCTTTTCTTGAACCCAAATCCTATTCTAAACACTTTTCATTCACAAAGTTTTTCCAAATTCCTACTCTATCTTGTCCAAAATCCAACCTTTTGCTTACTTTCTTAAGGGTAAGTTTTGATTCTATGGTTCAAAATTCGATTTCTAATTTTTCTAACCATGATTGTTCCATGGTTTTCCAATATTGTACCTTGTATGTGTTTTTACTAATTGTTTAAGAATTTTAGGAATTGTTTTGGAGATTGTACGAAATTTAAAAAAAAGAAGGAAATCTAACCGATTAATTTGTCTACAAGAGGTAAGAGGGAGATTTAATCTCATCAACCCTAAGTGGTGATGGGAAAATGGATTTGTTTGTGTATGGAATCCATAAGGATTCATTTGTGTGGTTGTTTATTGTATTTATTATTTATTTGTATAATTGTTTAAATGCTTTCCTATTTGTGATTTATTTTGCTATACATGATTATAGCTTTCATTATTTTTGCTATGCATGTTTATGGCTTTAAAATATATTGTATGTATATTATATGTGATTATATAATTGCATGTGTTTATAATTGTATATAATTGTATAATTATTAAAATAGGATGTGAATAACATGTACGATTTGCATGAGTGTTCCAAAGAACACATTATGAGGCTCACTACCTTACATCAAAATAGAGAACCAAAATGTTCTCAGTAATTTTCTAAATCACTGATTTAAAGAATCTAGGTAAAATAATTAATTTAAAGTTGATTTAAGTTAATTATGACCAACATGCCATTTAGGGTATAATTGAATACCATTTTATTTTTGATTTGGCCAACATGCCATTTTATTTTCTAAGATAGGTTAGGTAATTGATTTACAACATAAATGGATTCCAATGATTCATTGAGAAAATAAAAGGAATAAATTCAGTTCTAGAATTTTAACTTAGCAGAAATTAGTTTAAATAAGAATTAAATTAGACGCTTGAAAAATACTAACGTAGAGCTCATTCCATAAATTTTGAAGCGCGTTAGTAAGTTTCAAAGTGAAATTATGGGGTAAAAATAAAATAAACTATATTTAGAGGAAAACGTTAAAAATACCTTATACTGATTTTATAGGCAAAATGCTGCCAAAATTTATTAAAATCAGACGCATAAAATGAAAAGATTTTATACTATATTTAGAACACAAGAAAAATACTCTACGTATTTTAAATATACTAGATATAGTTTTACACATATTGAAAATAATAATTATAAGCTATTCGGTTAAGAAAATGAATTAAAAATCCTATGCGATTGAGAAAATGATTTAAAAAGATTTTGTGATGTTTAAAAATGTCAAAATATGTTTTACGCGATTTAAAAACATTTGTAAAAATGACGAGATTGTGAAAAGGCGATAAAATTCTTACGCGATTGAAAGATACAGTGAGTTTTGCTGTCGGGCCAAAGTGGTGGACCCAGACATATCGTGGTATAGTACTGTCAGGTGGGACGTACTATACTTTGGTTATTTTGTGACGTCAGGTGGGACGTACTATACTTTGATATTTTGTGACTAAGGGCATTTTGGTAATTTTTCATAATTATGGTAAAATTTGGATAATAAGGGTATTTTTGTCCTTTTAGATCATACTTAGAGTGTTGTACCAATTTGGGTTATAATTGGTGATTGATTGACGAGGCGAATTACACCGTGTTTGGTGTGATAAGCATAGTGTGGTTCATTTATGAACTTAGAGGCATTAGTGTGCGGAGGATCCCATATGTGGACAGTGGTAGCACCTCTGGGCCGTGGTAACGGGCAACACACTAATGATCTTGACAAGCACTATTCTTAATCGAGATTTTGAGGGGACTATTAAGTACTATGCCTGTGGTACACGATGTTGGACTGTGTACTGCTACACGATGTTTTGGACTGTGGGCTATAGACACAAAGATTGGACAGTGCAATAGTTTGGTTGGGCAACCATAAAGTATTATTAGTTTCTATTCGGATCATTCCCTCAGATATCCGTGTTTAGCTCCATGGAGTAGGAACGAGTCAGTGTGTGTATCATTCATCATCTGCATTTTAAATGTTTATTATGTTCATGCATTATTTACATTTTATTGTTCATGCATCCTCTGCACTTTACTGTTTACCATATTCTGTGATAAACTATATGAAGTATTGCTTTAATATATATTGTATGATATGATGATATATGTTATTTAATATATATATATATATATATATTGCTTTGTTATATTATGTATGATGTATTAAATTGTTATACCGTATATGATGTAATAGCATGTGTTATTGTAATATCTCGCTTGCCATTGTAATACCTGTTTGTATTGTCATTTTCTTAATTGCCATGCGGGTAATGATGTTGATTGTCTCACCTCTTTATCGTATTGTCTGTTTTGTTTCTACTTTATATTTATATTATCGAAGACTACAATGGCAGCAAGAGGAGGCCAATTAGGTTTTTTTAGACTACAATTTCTCGAAGGCGCTGAGGCTTGGTACGTCCACTGGGACACTGGACACATAGAGTATAGTGGTAACGTGACTTTATCAGTAAGTAGGACTTGACAGGGGTTCGTTACTACTCGTTATACGGCTACTTTCGTACAGGTTATTTTGCCTATTAGGGAGTTGTGGGACGAGTTTCACTATACCCCTAGAGAGAACTTCGATACACTTTTGGGTCGAATTTCTATCGGTTAAGACATTCCTAACTAAGGAATTTGTCTTATGACGAGGGCTCATATCTTAGGTGTTATGTTTGAGTAGTATACTGTCTTTTATTGTTTCTATTAAATCTTAATAGTTGTAAGTTAATTATATACCTCAGACAAGAATCACATGTATATTATGATGAGTTTATGGTTGTTATATTTTGTGTTCCATGTTATTTTATTTAATGTATGTTATTATTATAAAAGGAAAATATATATATATATATACCACAAATATTATTTAAGTATCAAAATGTTTTTACAACTTGGGTAAGGATTTTATTTATTTTATTTTTCTCGCATCATAAATGTGACATCCCCGAAAGGGTGTTACACTAACTTACTAACTATCTAACTCTCTTACTAACTTTCTAACTTTTTAATTTACCTACTTCTAACATTTTAATTTACTTTTTACTAACTTTTTAATTTATCAACTTATTAACTTATTTGGTGGCTGGTTTATACCACACCCTTATGAATATATATTTGGTGGTTAGTTTATACCACACCTTTGTTAATATTTATTTACTACGTGTTAATATATATTTGGTAGCTGGTTTATACCACACCCTTGTTAATATTTATTTGGTGGCTGGTTTATACCACATCCTTATTAATATTTAATGGTAGGTTTACTACCTACTTGTTAATATTTTTTTTATGGAAGGTTGAGCTCTGTATATATTTTTATTTTATTCTTCCTATTTCTTCTTCTCTTTTGTCATGTGTAGTTAAACTCGTGTGTTTTTAGTGTGAAGATGTAACTTAATTCAACCGATATGTATTAAGATTAGAATTTTAATTAATTTTTTTATTCAATTTGAGTGCTTATTATGATTCTTAATGCTTTTATGAATTGACCACTCATAAATTGATTTAGTGAGATGTATGTAGAATCGGAAGGTTTGTGTATGACCTAGACCATAAATAATAAGTTTCATGATTTATAATCATCTAGGAATAGAGGTTATAGGTTATGTGGGAGAATTATGGTATTTTTCACTAGAATCCATAGAGTAAAGGTTATGCCTTTAAGAGTTAGGGTTTAGACCAAGGAATTGAGTTTTAATTAATTACTGGATTCTCCCTATCAATTGAATGATTAGAAATTAAATAGAATGAAGGTCCCAAGGCTACTCTATTGTCTATGATAGATTGTTGAATCAAGTGAAGTCAGAACCCTAGTGTTTTAATTAAATGTGTTTACATCCTTAATGTGTTTTGCATTCATGTGCTTTGTTCTCTCTTTTCCCTCTTAATTTCGTGTGTTTTAGTTTTTTTTCCTCTTAACCATCAACTTTATTACTTTGACAATTTGGTACACTTGTCAATTTTCTCAACAAGTTTTTGCAAACCTAGGTTAATACGGTGGATTTTGTTGCTTCAAGAATTCAAAAGAAGCCAAAAATATTGTTGTAGATCATTTGTCCATACTTACAACAGGCTCACCTTTTGATATCACACCTTTCAATGATTCTTTTCCCAATAAATTTTTATTTTCTGTCAATTCCAAGCCTTGGTTTGCTAACATAATTAATTTTCTTGCAACATGAAAGATCCGGCCTCAATTATCCTGATTAAATCATTTAGAGATTTGTGTCCAACAGTGAGGTAGGTAGTGTCATTAAATTTTGTTACTCAGAAGCATGTGGAGGTTTCTTTTCTTCAAAGAAAACAACTGTGAAAATCTTACAGTGTGAATTTTATTGGCCCACTTTATTTAAAAGCAGCTATACATTTTGAAATAGTTGTGAAAATTGTTAAAAATAGGATTCCATTTCTAAGCGACACAAGATGCCTCTGAATCCTATTATTGTCATTGAAATTTTTTATTATGGAGGAATTGAGAAATGATGCATATGAAAATACAAAGATTTATAAAGCTTGAGCAAAAGCTTTTCATGACAAATCAATTTTGAGAAAAACTTTTGAAATTGGTCAAAAAGTTCTGCTTTATAATTTTCGTCTTCACCTATTCCTTGGAAAATTGAGATCTAGGTGGCATGGCCCTTTTATTGTCAAATATATGTATCCTCATAGGCCCATAGACATTGAGAATCCTAGAAATGATAGTGTATTTAAGGTCAATGAATAAAGACTTAAACCATTTTTGCAGAACCAAGTTGTTGAGTTCTTTGTGTTTCCGATTAAGTGGCGGATAATAGTACTTCGTGACTCTCAAGTCGGTTTATTTTTCAGTTTCTCATAATAACTGATTCCTTTTCCTTCAAAATAGATGTCATTCTCTCAAATCTAAGAAAATATTTCCCTTTTTTTCCTCAAAATGTTCTGACAAAAATCTACAAAGTCAGGCGTGAAAGACTGAGACTTTTAATGTACAAGGGCATCCCAGAAGATATACGCTAGATAATCAAAGCAAAGGTTCGTTTAGTTAGTGAATCTTCATATTCATTTATCCCATACATGCCGGGTCTCGGTAAAAGTTTGTATTCAAAAAGGAGAAGAGCAAAAAAAATGAAAGTTTATCATAAGTGTGCGCGATGGAATTGTAACATGTGATGTCGTTCTTTGGGAATGGTTTCTACAAATTCAGAAGATAAAATATTCTTCATTAAGAATGGACTAAATAAGGAGTCATTAGATGATATCTTATTGACTCTTGAGACGCATTCTTATGGAGTTGTGCATCGTGAACTTCTTAATTTGTGAAATCTCTTCAGGGATGAGCAAGAGCGTTACAGTCTTGGGAATCTGACTCAAAAAGACATTGTTTGCTAATTTATAAGAAAATTGGATGAGAAGCTTATCCTTGACTCATAGAAGGCATTTAAGCTGTTACTGGACGTAAAACCAGAGGAAGATGTGAGCCACAATCACAACAACATGTATATATTATCTTGTATATTTCCTAAAAGAAAGAAAAAAAAGAACAAAAAAGAAGAAAAGAAAAAGAAAAAAAAAGAAAAAAGAAATAAAAAAAAGAGGGTGAAACTTCAGTTGTACTTGGTCTTTAATTAGATTAAGAGCCCCGGGTATATGCCCGTCCCATCATTGACTCAGGTGGACCTTCGCATGCCGGTCTGTAAATAAGATTCGTGTGCCATGCTCTGTAGAGAGCTGCACAAGTATTCCTAGGTTTTAACAGTAGGCTCTGCTTGCTGATGGACAGATAGAAGCGTCCTATGTTTGCATTCTTGCGTGACAAAGTCTCTAAGCTGGATCTTGTGATTTAATGTCATGGGCTCTCCAGTGACCTCTCACTAGCTGTGGTCATTGGTGGTAGCTGTCAGATTTACGCACTTTAATTAGTTGCGTCGTAGCTCAATCCAAAATATCCCATAAGCGAGAGGAAGAAGAATTCCCAGATTGGCTGAGTCATCTTGGTATTATTGCATTCATGACGCGTAGTATAAAGATATGCCATGAAACCTGTACATAAAGGCATATTATCATTTATTATTATTATTTTATCTTTGTTTATTTTGTTGTATTTTGGTTTTGGACAGACAATCCTTTAGGCAGGGTCCTTTAGGGTTTCTAGACTTCTTTACCCTGATGGTTTTCTTGAAGTCAAAAAAATAAAAATAAAACTTTTTCTTAATTTCAAACTTTTCTCACAATAGCCAACCTACCCATATAGGTGCTATCATTACCTTTTTCCATTCTCTTCCCTATTTAAACACTTTATTTTCTTTACTTTCCTCTAACTCATAATCATTCAAAGGGAGTGTGAGTGTAGAAATGGAGGGATCTTCTTCTTCTGTTCATAGACTTACCAGTATCTGTGTATTTTGTGGGACAAGTTATGAGAAGGGTTTAGAGTTTGTAAACGTAGTAAGTACTATTGGTAGAACACTTACTGCGAGAAACATTCGTGTAGTATATGGGGAAGGTAGCATTGGGTTAATGGGGCCTGTATCACTTTATGCACATCTAAGAGGTGGTTAAGTGTTAGGTATCATTCCTGAACCTTTAACTCGAAGGAACATCATTGGAAAGACAGTTGGGCTAGAAATTCAAGTATCATCTATGCATGAACGAATGAGGACAATGCTTGAAAACTCTAATGCATTCATTGCCTTACCGGGTGGTTTTGGTACTTTAGAAGTAGTCTTTCAAATTATCTCTTGGGCCCAACTAAACATCCATCATAAACTCATAGGTTTGTTAAATGTTAATAATTTCTTTGATAATTTGTTATCTTTTATTGACCATGTTATAGAATAGAGCTTTATCACACATTCGGCAAGATGACTCCGTATATCTACTTCTACTGTTGATGAATTAATTGAAAAATTATAAGCTTTTATTTATGAACCTGAACCAGTAATAGCTTAGATAGATTAGTCAGAAGGCAGCAGCAAGGAACAAGAGTGTGATCTGGAAATTCATCTATAACTTTTCTTTATCTTTAGTTTTATTTATCGTACTTTATTTCTATTTAAATTTGTGTAAAGTTTTTCTTTTCAGTAATTGCAGCAACAGGTAATATCTTCTATCCTTTACCTATCTATGTTTTGACATTAAGGATAATGTTGTGATCTGGTTGGGGGAAGGATAGTTGTGTAAAAAAAATTAAAAAAAATTAGGAAGTGTGTGTATTAATATGTTTGTTGTATTTATATGTTTGTCAACAATTTATTAACAGCAAAAGTAATTAAAGATGGCAGAGTAAGGAGTAAATTATTTGTTCTTGAGACGCATCAAAATTGGTGGCAGAGTAAGGAGTAATTAGGTAGACAACTATGTTGTGTGGAAGTAGCAATTCAAATTTAGGAAAATTTTCATGATTGAGTAAATTGTTTTCTTTCTTAAAAATCACATGCTTGGTTATGGATGTTGAATTGGTGGACTGAGAATAATAAAATTATACCTTGTGAGATTTTGAGCCTATTGATGAATGGATTGAGCATTTGTACCATTATTTTCTTTCTTGTATGATTTTCACTCATGAAATTATTACTCTAGAACTTGCTTTGATTCTTTTTTAGACTACATTTTCACATGCATACATAAGCATGATTGAGGCATTTTTCTTGAAATAACTACTTTAACCAAAAAAGCCAAGAATGACTAGTGCACAAATAATTAACCTTGCTTAGCAGCATATTGTCTAAATATGATATCAAGCACTCTTATGACTGTGGAAATAAGCTTGTCTGAAATGGTTTAACATGTTAAGTTTTGATGATGACAAATGCAAGACAAAAAGAATGATGTTTATGCTTGATAGATGTGCTTAATGTGATATATTGTATCATGCATGATATGTACCTTATCTAGTTATATTTCACTTAATAATCATGCAATAAGATATATGTAACATTCATCATATAATATATCCAATAATACTTTATATGAGTTATAAATGAATTAATATTGGATTTGACCTTGCTTAAATGAAAATGTGCAATGTGTTCTGTTGCATCCTACATAGAGCATATCTATTAATAATTATTACATGTCTTATTTGGATGTGTCTATGAAAGTTTTATATGCATGCTAAACTAATTAGACTTATACATTTATGAATCATGCATATAAAGATATTGAATTATGATTTTGGACTAACTATGCTTGTTTAAGTGAGCAATACTTTGTAGGATAGTTCAAGTACCAAGAGTGAACATTGCAACAAGAAAGCAAAAGGTATCTATTAAGCTCAACACAAGGAGAACGTGATTAAACATATGTCTTTGAAGATTTGTTTTGATAACACACATGATGGGAAGACCAAGTCCAAGATCTTTTAAGGATAGCTTTAGGACTTAGAGTCTCTCTGTTTGAGGATCTCTTTGGATATCTCATAGTGCGTTAAGATAAAATAAAAATGCTTCCTTAAACTTATACCAAAACTGTGTTGATCTTGAAAATAACTTTAAAATGTTTTGGTGTTTTTTGTTAAACTTTCTGAGTTATTTTTCAAACATTTTTATAACTATTTTTAAACAGAGGTATTCGAATAACCTTGAAGGTATTCAAATAATATCCTTCTAAACAGCTTTTATAACGTGTTTCAAATAAAGGTATTCGAATACACCCTTGTGGTATTCGAATAACCTGCTTCTGAACTATTTTTTATAAGAAATGAAAACAGTGGTATTCGAATACCCCATGATGGTATTCGAATAACCCATGAGACTCTGTTTCGTGTTTTGAATTCATACGTAAACGAATTAGCATTTATTATCGTATTAAATTCCTTCAACGGGCATTTTCTTTCCGACTCTATAAATGGAGACCATGGGTCTCATCTGTTAGTAGCCCAGCTATCTGTTTAATTTATGCTTGCTTTGAAAAATGTGATTTATAATTTACGCCTATTTTCTGTGCTCCTTTTGCTGAAACTTTGAGATATCCTTTGAGAGCCTCTTAGCACTTCAAATTGTATTATTTAATTTGAGTGAGAGTTTCTCTTTATCTATATTTCTGTTATTCTATATTGAGGGTGAGGTATCCTTCAAGGTTTGTATAAGGGTGAGGTATCCCTTCAAAGTTTGTATAAGGGTGAGGTATCCCTTCAAAGTTTGTATAAGGGTGAGGTATCCCTGCAGGATGAGGCTTTAGCACAAGGGTAGAAAGCACCTATTGAAGCTTGTATACATAGTGAAAAATCTCAGATTGTTTTCGAGGACTGGACGTAGACCATAAGTGGGTTAATCTCTTTATTTTATGCGATTTTATATTATTGCACATTTATTTATTTACTATTCTCAAAGCATTTATTCTTCATCTCACAAATTTTTTTCTTTTATTTAATAGCTTAAATATTTGGATTTATTTTTAAGAGCATTTGTGAAAAGTTTTTTATACCCAATTCACCCCCCTCTTGGGTAATGGTTGCCATGACTAATAATGACTTCTTGGAAATTCTCTGATTTTTAATATGATATCAAACACTCTTATGACTTCTTGGAAATTCTCTGATTCTTGCTAATGTAAGGCATTGGAAATGACCTATTTCCCCTTGCTTAACCCCTTTGAGCTTATTTGACCATTCTTTGTTTCGAACTCATTATGTGCCTAAAATAAAAAAACCATGTTCTTACCCGGCCTTAGGGAATAAGAGAACATTAGCTTTGTCATTAAATGAGTTGTTGAATAAGTGTGGGGGTGTGTGTGTAGAATGGTTAAAAAATTTGTTTAAATGTATATATTACATTTATCTGGTAAAAAAAAATTCAAGAAAAAAATTAAAAAAAAACACAAAAAAGAGTGTAAAGTAGGGCCAACAAGGTAATAAAGAAAAGGAAAAGAATATGTAAAGAGAATTTGTAGTAGGTGGAGTTGGGATGAACTTTCATGCTTGTTAATTGAACTCAACTCTTATGCTCTTTTATTCTCTTTGGTATTTAACTTGTCATATCCATATTACCTCTTCCTTTACCTTAACCCCATTACAATTCTATCCTCATGATTTGTATGTGCATGTGTTCTGAGTAGTGGAGAAGTAGAAGATAAGCAAGCTTATGGTAGTAGAATTTTCATGGGTTGAATTGAGTAAAATACCTACCTTTTAAGCACTTGAGGGATTGAGAGTGAATCTTATGAAGATCTATCATTCTTGACTCATGCATTTCAATTGAAATTTCCTTACTTGTTGGTTTGAGATGTGAAGAAATGTTACCTCATAAATGTTTTGATACCTTGAATGATTGGTTGCTCTTCATTCTTAAATATTATTAGAAATTGAGTTTTTTAGAATGTTTAGCTTTTGAGTTTGTGTCTTTTTTTTCCTAGTTTTAGTCTTGTGTGTTTTGCCCAAGAGTGTAAAAAGCTAAGTGTAGAAAAATTTGATTGATGCAAATTAAAAGTTTCAAATAAGTCTACAAACTTGGTGTACGGTTAATTATTGCATTGCGAACTCAAGTGCAGGTTGTCTCAAGTAATAAATTTCTCAGGAGTCCGAGGTCGATCCACAGGGAATTGTTGAAGATTAATGAAGGTGAAGTAAATATTTTGTTACTACGATAAAAATTATTTACTTGGGTTAAAAGATCCATTCTTAGTAAATAAAGTAAAGGTAAGATTAATTTCTTTTATAACTCAATTAGAATCCTCACAACATGGAGATTTCAATCAGAAAATACAACGTTAAAAGTCCAATTAAAATAATATATGTATTTATATTATGTTTCCAAAAAATATTACCACCACTTATAAATGGGTTAAAGCATTCATTGTGCCAATATTTTATCTACAACAAATCAAGAATTCCACTTTATAAAGAGAGTTTCTAACACCACCACTTGTAAATGGGTTAAAGCATTCATTGTGTCAATCTCTTGTCTACAACAAATCAGGAACTCTACTTTACAAGGAGGGTTGCTAAATTGATTGGAAATAAAATACAATACGTGTAATAACTACTTGAAAATATATCATTTAAGCACAAGAGAGAAATTAATCTAACCTTATTTCATTACCAAGAGCTTCACTCTTTCATCCAAGTAGAATGAAACTTAGTTACTCATAGAAAAGAAGATAGAAAGAGAGATGAAGAAGAAGAATAAGAAGAACATGACTTTAATTTAGAACAAAGGAAAATTACTACAAGAAAACCTAGTAACAAACTAGCATCATTTTGGTACCTAACACCTAACACCCTCAATGATCCACCAAGACCCCTTTTATAGACGATTAGAGATACAAAATGACAAGGGAGCTGAGTCATTAGTGAGTGGATGAGTGGAAAATGAGTGGAAAATGCCAAATGACTTTTGGTGAGTGGAAAATTATGGAGATTCCTTATCTCAGAAATCATTTAGCTCTGAAGTCATTGAATGCATCAGAATGAGTAAATATGATCTTCATAAAAGTTGTAGGCCTAGATATTAGCTTTCAATGGCTTTATTTTGAGTCCAATATCATTTCTATAACTCCAGATACGTTCAAATTACTACACACTACTCAGTCCTAGTCATAGCTCCTCTATTCTGACTTGTAAGCCCAATATAACCTCCAAGGAGTACGATTATGGAAAAGTGTTCAACATAAAAGTTGTATATTTGGGTCTTAACTATCAATCATCAAAATTTTAACCTATTTGACAACTTATAGCATGAGCTATGTAATGAACAGTACATATAGGTCAATTTGTCAGGAACAACACTCTAGTTCTTGCTTCAATGCCAATTTGAGTTATCCAAACGTATGATTGAATCTTTGAGGTATTCATAAACATTTTAGAGCTCTCTCTTATCTTTCAAATGACATTAAAATCACCTCAAACATCCACCTACAACCCAATATATGATCTAAATACAGAAATAGTGTAAGACATAAATCATGCTGAAAAAATTCAATTAAATCCAATTTGAGTTCAAACTTACAAAACATAACCAAACTCAATGAATTAAGTGCATGGAGAGTGTAAATAACTAAAAATGAAGGCTTATTAATGTATCAAATATGTGATCATCAAATTCTCCTACACTTAGCTTTTTGCACTCCTGGGCAAAACACACAAGACTAAAAAAAACGAAACAGACTCAAAAGTTAAACACTCTAAAAGACTCAATTTCTAATAATATTTAAAAATAGAGAGCAACCAATCATTCAAGTAATCAAAACATTCATGAGATAACATATCTTCACATCTCAAATCAACAAGCAAGGATATTTCAATTGAAAAACATGAGTTAAGAATGATAGATCTTCACAAGATTCACTCTCAATCCCTCAAGTGTTTAAAAGGTAGGTATTTCACTCAATTCAACCCATGAAAATTGCACTACTATAAGCTTGCTTATTTTTTACTTCTCCACTACTCAGAACACATGCACACACAAATCATGAGGACTTTATTCAAGGTTGTAATAAGGTCAAGGTAAAGGAGAAGATAATATAGATATGAAGTGTTAAATACCAAAGAGAATAAAAGAACATGAAAGCTGAGTTTAATTGACAAGCATGAAAGTTCATCCTAAATCCACCTAATACAAATTCTCTTTACATATTCTTTTCCTTTCCTTTATTGTCTTGTTGACCCTTTTTTACACTTCCTTTTTTTTAATTTTTTATTTTTTTGATTTTTTTTTTGAATTTGAAGAAGAAGAACATAATATATACATTTAAACAGCAAGCTCAAATTTTTTTAAAACTATTTTGCACACACACCCCCACACTTATTCAAGAACTCATCCAATGACAATGCTAATGTTCTCTTATTCCCTAAGATCGGGTAAGAACATGGTTTTTCATTTAAGGCACATAATGAGCTAGAAACAAGGAATGGTCAAATAAGCTCAAAGGAGTTAAGCAACAGAAAATATACAAGGTTGGCTATTTGGCTAAAATAGCTATTTCAAGAAAAATGCCTCAATCATGTTTATATATACAAGTGAAAATGTAGTCTCAAAAAGAATCAAAGCAAGTTCTAGAGTAACAATTCCATGAGTGAAAATTACACAAGAAAGAAAGGAATGGTACAAATATTCAATCCATTCATCAATAGGCACAAAATCTCACAAGGCATATTTCTATCATTCTCAGTCCACTAATTTAACATTCATAACCAAGCATGTAACTTTTAAGAAATAAGACAATTAACTCAATCATGCAAATTTTCTTGAATTTGAATTGCTACTTCCACACAAACTAGTTATCTACTCCAACTAAGATGCATCTCAAGAGTAAAATTTACTCCTTACTCTACCATCCTGAACTAGTTTAGTAAGTTACTGACAAACATATAAACACAACAAACATATTACTACACACACTTCTTAACTTTTTTTATTTTTTTTGTGTTTTTTTTGGTTTTTTCTTACACAACTATCCTTCCCCCCAACCAGATATCAATATTGTCCTCAATGTCAAAGATAGATAGGTAAAGGATAGAAGATAGTACCTGTTGTTACAATTACTGAAAAGAAAAATCTCACACAAATTTAAACAGAAACAAAGTACGATAAATAAAACTAAAGATAAAGGATAGTTATAGATGAAGTGACAGATCTCACTCTTGTTCCTTGCTGCCTCCCTTGCTGTTGCCTCTCTTGCTGCTGCCTCCCTTGCTACTGCCTTCTGACTAACCTATCTAAGCTGTTACTGGATCAAGTTCATAAATAAAAGCTTCTAATTTATCAATCAACTCATCAACAATGGAAGCAAAAATAAGGAGTCGTCTTGCCGAAAGTGTGATGAATTTCTGTTCCACAGCATGGTCAAGAAAATATAACAAAAGATCAAAGAAATTATTAACATTCAGCAAACCTATGGGTTTATGGTGGATGTTCAGTTGGGCCCAAGAGACAATTTGAAAAATTTATTCTAAAGTACTAAAACCAGCCGGTAAGGCTATGAATGCATTAGAGTTTGTAAGCATTATCCTTATTCGTTCATCCATAGATGATACTTAAAGCTTCTCCCCAATTGTTTTTCCAGTAATATTCTGTCGAGCTAAAGGTCTAGGAATGATACCTAAAACCTGACTGCCTCCTAAATGTGCAGCAAGTGATACAGCCTTCATTAGCCCAATGCTACCTCCCCCATATACTAAATGAATTTCCTCACAGCAAGTGTTCGACCAAGAGTGATTGCTGCGTCTACATACTCTAAACCCTTCCCATAAGTTGACTCACAAAATACACAGATATTGGTAAGTCTACGAACAGAAGAAGAAGAAGAAGCTCCCTCCATTTTACACTCACACTCTCTTTGAATGATTATGAGTTGCAAGAAAGTGAAGAAAATGGAGTGTTTAAATAGGGAAGAGAATAGAAAAAGTAATAATAGCTCCTATATGGGTAGGTTGGCTGTTGTCAGAAAAGTTTGAAATTAAGAAACGATTTTTTTTAATTTTTTTAATTTTTTTAATTTTTTAATTTTTTTTATTTTTTTTACTTCAAGAAAACCATCAGGGTAAAGAAGTCTAGAAACCCCTAAAGGATCCCGTTCAAAGGATCGTTTGTCCAAAACCAAAATACAACAAAATTATACAAAGATAAAATAATAATAACAAATGATGACATACCTTTATGTACAGGATTCATGGTGTATCTTTATACTGCTCGTCATGAGTGCAGTAATACCAAGACGGCTTAGCCAATCTGGGCATTTTTCTCCCTCTCGCTTGTGGAATATCCCAGCCTATGCATCGTCCCTCTAGTTAAAGAGAGAAAATCTGAATACGACGACCAGTGACCACAGCCAGTGAGAGGTCGCTGAAGAGCTCATGGCATTAAATCATAGGATCTAGCTCAGAGGCTTGTCACGCAAGAATGCAAACACGGGACGCTTCTTTCTGTCCATTAGCAAGCAGAGCCTACGGTTAAAACCTGAGAATACTTGTGCGGCTCTCTACAAAGCATGGAACACGAACTTTTTTTATCGACCGGCGTGCGAAGGTCCACCCGAGTCAATGACGGGTCTGCTACTGGCAGGGGCTCCTAATCTAATTAAAGACCAAGTACAACCGAAGTTTCGCCCTTGTTTTATTCTTTTTTTATTTTATTTTTTATTCTTTTTCATTTTTTTATTTTTTTTCTTTTATCTTTTTTTTTAAGATGTACAAGATAATATATACATGTTGTTGTGATTGTGGCTCACATCTTCCTCTAGTTTCACGTCCAGAAACGGCTTAAACGCCTTCTATGAGTCGATGATAAGCTTCCCATTCAATTTTCTTATAAATTGGTAAATAGGATCTTTTTGAGTCAGATTCCCAAGACTATAACGCTCTTGCTCATCCCTGAAGAGATTCCACAAACTAAGAAGTTCACGCTGCGCAACTCCACAAGAATACGTCTCAAGAGTCAATAAGATATTATCTAATGACTCCTTACTCAGTCCATTCTTGATGAAGAATATTTTATCTTCTTTGTTTACAGAAACCATCCCCAAAGAATGACATCGCGTGTTACAATTCCATCGTGCACACTTGTAACAAACTTGCATTCTTTTTGCTCTTCTCCTTTTTGAAAACAAACTTTTACCGAGACCAGGTATGTATGGGACAAATGAATCTGAAGATTCACCGGCTAAACGAACCTTTGCTTCGATTATCCAGCATATATCTTCTGGGATGCCCTTGTACATTAACAGTCTCAGTCTTTCACACCTAGCTTTGTAGATTTTGGTTAGAGCATTTTTAGGAACAGAAGGGAAATGCTTTCTTAGATTTAAGAGGATGACATCCATTTTGAAGGAGAAAGAATCAGTTATTATGGGAAACTGAAAGACAAACAGACTTGAGAGTCACGGAGTACCGTTATCCGCCATTTAACTGGGAACACAAAGAACTACAAAAAGAGAGAAACAAAATTAAAATAAATTCTACTCATAACAAGGATTAGAAAGAGAGATGAATTCTACCTCAACAACTTGATGTTCCAGAAATGGTTTGAGTCTTTGTCCATTGACCTTAAATACAATACCATTCCTAGGATTCTCAATGTATATGGCCCCATACGGATACACATGTATGACAATAAAGGGATCAATCCATCTAGATCTCAATTTTCTAAGGAATAGGTGAAGACGAGAATTATAAAGCAGAATTTTTTGACCAATTTCAAAAGATTTTCTCAAAATTGATTTGTCATGAAAAGCTTTTGTTCTAACTTTATAAATCTTTGAGTTTTCATATGCATCATTTCTCAATTCCTGAAGTTCATTCAATTACAATTTGCGTAACTTGGAAGCATCATCAAGATTTGAGTTAAAAGCTTTAATGGCCCAAAATGCTTTATGTTCCAATTCTACAGGCAAGTGACAAGGTTTTTCATAGACTAACCGATAGGGAGACATGCCTAAAGATGTTTTAAAAGCAGTACGGTAAGCCCAAAGTGCATCGTTTAGTCTTACAGACTAATATTTACGATTTGGGTTAACCATTTTTTCTAAAATTTGTTTAATCTCCTTATTTACTAATTCAACTTGTCCACTTGTCTGAGGGTGATAAGGGGTAGCAATTTTGTGTGTGATGCAATATTTCTTCATTAAGGATTCAAATGGTTTATTGCAAAAATATTTTCCCCCATCACTGATGATAGCTTGAGAGATTCCAAATCGACTTAAAACATTTTCTTTTAAAAATTTCAAGATAGTTTTGTGATCATTGTGTCGACATGGAATCGCCTCAATCCATTTTGAGATATAATCAACTGCAACCAAAATGTACACAAATCCAAATGATGATGGAAATGGACTCATGAAATCAATTCCCCAACAATCAAAAATTTCAATGACAATAATAGGATTCAAAGGCATCATATTTCTTTTAGAAATGGACCCTAAATTTTGACAACTTTCACAACTTTTGCAAAAAAATATAGATGTCCTTAAATAATGTGGGCCAACAAAATCCACACTGTAAGATTTTTGTAGCTATTTTCTTTGAAAAAAAATGACCTCCACATGCTTCTGAATGACAAAATTTAATGACACTACTTACCTCATTGTCAGGTACACATCTCTGAAAGATTTGATCAGGATAATATTTGAACAAATATGGGTCATCCCAATAGAAAAATTTCACCTCAATCAAAAACTTTTTTTTGTCTTGGTGAGTCCATTGAGGCGGCATCTTACCTGTTACAAGAAAATTGACAATGTTAGCAAACCAAGGCATAGAATTGACAGAAAATAAAAATTCATTGGGAAAAGAATCATTGATAGGTGTGCTATCAAAAGATGAGCCTGTTATAAGTCTGGACAAATGATCTGCAACAACATTTTTAGCTCCTTTCTTATCTTTTATTGTGATGTTGAATTCTTGAAGCAACAAGATTCACCGTATCAACCTAAGTTTAGCATCCTGCTTAGACATTAAATATCTAACAGCAGCATGATCAGTAAAAACAACAGTGGAAGAACCAATTAAATAAGCTTGAAATTTGTCTAATGCAAAAATTACAGCAAGTAGTTCTTTTTCAATAGTGGTGTAATTCATTTGTGCACTATTCAAAGTTTGACTTGCGTAATAAATTACATGAGGCTTACCTTCCTTTCTCTGTCCTAAAACAGCACCAACAGCAAAATCACTAGCATCACACATCAACTCAAAAGGCAAAGACCAGTCAGGAGATTGCATGATAGGAGCAGAAGTCAAAAGACCGATTAAGTTTTCAAAAGATTTTTGACAATCTTGGGTCCAATCAATGGTGCATCTTTCGTTAGAAGATTACATAATGGTCTAGATATTACACTAAAGTCCTTTATGAATCTTCTATAAAATCCTATATATCCTAAAAAGGAATGAACTTCTCTGACTGTTTTTGGGAAAGACAAATGAGCAATTAATTCAACTTTGGCCTTATCAACTTCAATTCCTTTAGAAGATATCACATGACCTAACACTATTCCTGAGGTAACCATGTAATGACATTTTTTCCAATTTAATACAAATCCTTTTTTTTTTTACATCTTTTAAGAACTTTTTCCAAATTATCAAGACAATTTTCAAAAGAATTTCCAAAAACTGTCAGATCATCCATGAAAACCTCTAAATAATGCTCAATCATGTCACTGAAAATATTTACCATGCATCTTTGAAAAGTTGCTGGAGCATTACAAAGACTAAAAGGCATTCTTCTATATGCAAAAATGCCAAAGGGGCACATAAAAGTGATCTTTTCTTGATCCTTTAATGCAATTGGTATTTGATTATATCCTGAATAACCATCAAGAAAATAATAATAGGGATGTCCTACTACTCTTTCCAGAATCTGATCAAGAAATGGCAAAGGGAAATGATCTTTCCTAGTGGCTGCATTCAATTTTTTGAAATCAATACACATACGCCAACTAGATGAGACTCGGATAGGTATTAATTCTCCTTTTTCATTTTGAACCACTATTATTCCAAATTTCTTGGGCACAACTTATGTAGGGCTTACCCACTGGCTATCAGAGATAGGATAGATAATTCCAATATCAAGTAATTTAAGAACTTCAGCTCTAACTACCTCTTTCATGTGTGGATTTAATCTTCTTTGAGGTTGTTGAGATGTTTTAGCATTATCCTCTAAATGTATTCTATGTGAATAAATTAATAGATTAATACCTTTTATGTCCTTTAATGTTCATCCAATTGCACTTTTATGCCTTTTAAGTACTTCTATCAACATACCTTCTTATTCTTTGGTTGAGGATGAGGAAATTACCACCGGAAAGCTTTGTTCTTCTCCCAAAAATATGTACTTTAACCTAGCAGGTAATGACTTTAGTTCCAGTGTGGGTACTTCTTCATGGATATCATCATTCATGGGTTTTAGCTCTTTGAATCTTGGCTTCCTTCCTTTGTATTCCATTTCCTGTGTACAGTCAAGCAAAGAGCATATTTCAGAAACATCATCATCTAATTGTGTAGATGAATCCAATGAATTAATTAAACAAATTTCTAATGGGTCAGAAGAACTCCTGGTTTGAAGATGATCATCTATAATGGCCTCAATCCCTTCAATCTCTTCATTGTCATCATAAACTTCATGTGGTTGCTTGCACATGTTGAAAACATTAAGCTCTAGTGTCATATTTTCAAATGTTAGCTTCACCACTCCATTTCTGCAATTTATCAAAGCATTAGATATTGCTAAAAGTGAGCGACCTAGAATAACAGGAACTGACTTAGAACTATCAACCATAGGTTCAGTTTCTAAGACAATAAAATCCACAAGATATATGAATTTATCAACTTGTACTAACACATCTTCTACTATTCCTTTCAGAATTTTAATTGATCTATTAGCAAGTAGAAGAGTTATAGAAGTTGGTTTTAACTCACCCAGGTTGAGTTGCTAATAAACTGAATATGGAAGCAAATTAACACTAGCACCAAGATCAAGTAAAGCTCACTCAATTTTATGTTCACCAATAATGCATGAAGCTGTAGGACAACCAGGGCCTTTATATTTTAACGCATTATTGTTCTGAATAATGGAACTTACCTGTTCAGTCAAAAAGGCATTCTTTTTCACATTATGTTTCCTTTTAACAGTGCACAAGTCTTTCAAAAATTTGGCATAACAAGGAATTTGTTTGATAGCATCTAACAGAGGAATATTGACCTTCACTTGTTTAAAAATTTCAAAAATGTCACTGTTATGGTTCACTTTACTTGAATTGTTTAATACTTGAGGATATGAGGGTGAAGACGAGGGTTTGGTCTCCTTTTGACTAGGTGGTTTATCAACCCCTTCCTCATCTTTGGGAATTGACTCATCATCTTTCTCAAAAAGTTCAGAAATTTGTTTTTCAACAACCTTTTCACTCCTAAGAGTTATCACTGAGTTGACTTAATCTATTTTTTGACTTTCTGAACTACCCTCATTTAGGTTGTACTGACCCTTGGGATTTGGTTGAGATTGAGAGGGAAATTTTCCTTTCTCGTGAATGGCAAGTGCAGAAGAAAGTTTAGTAAGAGTGTCTTTTATGTCAATCATAGCTTGAGTGTTTTGGTTATTAAGGGCCTCTTGTTTTTCCATGAATGCATGTAATGTTCCCTCAAGGTTTTTCCTATATGGTGGGACATAAGGTGCATATCCTTGAGAATTTTGAGAATCCTGCTGTGCCTGAGGAGGTGGTGGTTGCATGAATTGTGCCTGATTATTGGTCCTCCAACTGAAGTTCAAGTGATTTCTCCATCCCAGATTGTATGTATCTGAAAAAGAAGAAGTGAATAACTTTTTAAAATTGTTCATTGCATTTACTTGCTCATGCACAACTTCTTTAAAAATAGAAATTTTTGGACATTCATTTGTTGAGTGTCCCAATTCATCACAAATGCTACAAATTTCTTCATTTTGCACAAATTTGATTTCTTTTACTTTCCCTGATTCCATGGCTTCAACCTTTCTAGCCAAACTAGCAAACCTAGCATTTAAATCTTCTTCTTGACTAAGCTGATATTTTCCTTTACTAGCATTTGCAAGGTTTGATCTAATTGAATTTTCAGAAAGATTAGTACCATGCCAAGATTGAGAATTTTTAGCCAAATAGTCTAAATAGTCTAAAGCTTCTTCAGGTTCTTTATCAAGAAATTCACCATTGCACATTATTTTCACAAATTGTTTAGTTTCGGGTGTTAACCCTTCATAAAAAAAGCTTATAGTGCGCTATTTTTCAAAACCATGATGTGGGCAAGAATTCAACAGATCTTTAAAATGTTCCCAACTTTGAAAATATGCTTTATTTGAATTTTGGGAAAAATTTTAGATTTATCTTTTCAAATCATTGGTTTTATGTGTCAGAAAAAATTTCTTTAAAAATTCACCTTACATTTCTTGCCATGTGCCAATTGATCTTGGTTTCCAAGTGTTAAGCCAAGCTTTTGCTTTATCTTTTAAAGAAAAATGAAACAATTTAAGCTTAACAACCTCTTCAGTGCAAGTTTAATCATGAAAAGCGATATATACTTCCTCAAATTCTTTTAGATATAAATATGGGCTTTCAAATTCTAAACCATGGAAATTAGAAAGTAAAGAAATCATACCTAGCTTGAATCTAAAATTATTAGCATTAAATGAAAATATAAAACATGATGGACTAGAATTTCGAGATGGTTGCAAATACTAACGCATGGTTCGCAACGGTTAATTTTCATGTTCATCATGCACACTTTCGTTTTCAGCCATGGTGTTTGATGTGTGTGATTGTGATTCAAACAAATCAATATTTAACGTACCTGGATTAACTCTAACCAAACGATCAGAATTTAAATCCTGATACCAATTAAGCATACGCAAAAAACTTAATAAGGATGTGGTATAAACCAACCACCATATATATATAAATATTAACAAAAGTAGGTGTAGTATGAACCAACCACCAAAAAAAATAATAAAATGACAACTGTGTGGTATGAACCAACCACCAAATAAAGAAAATAAAATAAAAAAATACAAAAAATAAATTACAGAAAAGTAAAAGGGAGAGTTTTCCCCACTAAGTTAGTAAGTACAAAAAAAAATTACAAAAAGTAAATTTAAAATATGAAAACCAGAGAATCGGCAAAGTTGATTTTTTACTCCGGCGAGAGAAAAAGAAGAAGAAAGATTATTTCATTAATGATTGCAGATTATAGATGGTTAAAGGAGAGGTTCCCCCACTAAGTTAGTACGTTAATAAGTACAAAAAAAAATTAAAAGAGTAGAATATATACACAAAATATTTACACCATAAATTTGTTCTTCAAATCAAGTTTCCCAGCAACGGCGCCAAAAACTTGATACAAATTAAAAGTTTTAAATAAGTCTACAAACTTGATGCGGGATTAATTGTTGCATTGCGAACCCAAGTGCAGGTTATCTCAAGTAATAAATTTCTTGGGAGTCCGAGGTCGATCCACAGGGAATTGTTGAATATTAATGAAGGTGAAGTAAATATTTTGTTACTACGGTAAAAATTATTTACTTGGGTTAAAAAATCCACTCTTAGTAAATAAAGAAAAAGTAAGATTAATTTCTTTTATAACTCAATTAGAATCCTCGCAACATGGAGATTCCAATCAAATACAATGTTAAAAGTCTAATTAAATAATATACGTAATTATATTAGGTTTCCAAAAAATATTACCACCACTTATAAATGGGTTAAAGCATTCATTGTGCCAATATTTTGTCTACAACAAATCAAGAACTCCACTTTATAAGGAGAGTTTCTAACACCACCACTTGTAAATGGGTTAAAGCATTCATTGTGCCAATCTCTTGTCTACAACAAATCAAGAACTCCACTTTACAAGGAGGGTTGCTAAATTGATTGGAAACAAAATACAATACGTATAATGACCACTTGAAAATATATCATTTAAGCACAAGAGAGAAATTAATCTAACTTTATTTCATTACCAAGATCTTCACTCTTTCACCCAAGCAAAATGAAACTTAGTTGCTCATAGATAAGAAGAAAGGAAGAGAGAAGAAGAAGAAGAAGAAGAACATGACTTTAATTTAGAACAAAGGAAAATTACTACAAGAAAACCTAATAACAAACTAGCATCATTTTGGTACCTAATGATAACACTGTATTTTATACATTTTGTAATCCTCTCACTAGGCTTCTTAAGGTTCAATTAGGCTTAATTAAGTTAGTTTTGACACATTTTATTATTTTGAGCCGAATTGGATAATTAAATAAATTATTACATAAATTAGCCTTAATTATCTCTTTGGAAGTGCTTAGTAAATTGGCTATAACTTGAGTTTCAAATATTTGATTGATATGATTTTGGTCTTGTAGGAAAGCTAAGACAATTCTCTACAACCTTCATGTTGAACACTTTTCCAGAATCGGACTCCTTGGAGGTGATATTGGGCTTTGAAGTCAAAACAGAGGAGCTGAAATCAAGTCTAAACACTTTGCAGTAATTGGATCATATCTTGAGTTCTAGACATGATTTTGGACTCAAACAAAAGTCATTTTAAAGCAAATATTCAGGCTTACAACTTTCATGAAGACCACTTTTCTCAAAAATGAAGAAAATTGGACACACGACTGTACACGTTTGCTCAATTACTATAACAATAATAACAATAATAATAAAAGCCTACAAGTCAGAGACTTAATCGTTAAGTTTCCTACTGTAGCACTGTAGCATCACTGTAGCATTACTGTAGCGTCACTGTAGCTCCAAATTGCATCTTCCCTGTAGCACTCAAAATTGCCTATAAAAAGGCATTAGATGCGCAAACGAGAAGAGAAATTCGGAGGAGGAAACTCTGGGCATCCCTCCTCTCCTCAGTCTCCCTCCAATTTTCTTTCTCTTTCATTTTTTCTTTTACTCTTTTCTAGTTTATGTGTAAATAAGTTTTAATCTACTTGGGTCAAAGTGTGAAGCTCTTGGTAGTAAAATAGGGATAGATTTATTCCTCTCTTATGCTTTAATGATTTATATTTTTAAGTAGTTATTATGCGTGTTATATTTTGTTTCTGATAATTTAGAAACTACCATTGTAAAGAGGAGTTCTTGATTTATTGTAGACAAGATTTTGGCACAGTAAATGCTTTAGCCCATTTACAAATGGTGGTAATAATTATAGGAAACACAATATAATTATGTATATTATTTTAATGACTTGTCTTAAATGATGTATTTTTCAAGCAGTCATTATATGTATTGTATTTTGTTTCCAATCAATTTAGAAACCTTCATTGTAAAGTGAAATTCTTGATTTGTTGTAGACAAGAGATTGGCACAATGAATGCTTTAATCCATTTACAAGTGTTGGTATTAGAAACTCTCCTTGTAAAGTGGAGATCTTGATTTGTTGTAGACAAAATATTGGCACAGTGAATGCTTGATCCCATTTATGAGTGATGATATTAATAGATGATTAAAGAAAACATAATATAATTATGCATATTATTTTAATGGACTTTTAACGTTGTATTTTTCGATTGGAACCTCTATGTTGCGAGGATTCTAATCGAGTTATAAAAGGAATTAATCTTACATTTCCTTTATTTACCAAGAGTGGATCTTTTTACTCAAGTAAATAATTTTTACCGTAGTCACAAAATATTTACTTCACCTTAATCTTCAATAATTCCCTGTGGATCGACCTCAGACTCACCGAGAAATCTATTACTTGAGACAACCTACACTTGGGTTTGCAAATGCGACAATTAAAAAGTGTGCATCAAGTTTTTGGCGCTGTTGCTGGGGACTTGTTTTGAAGAATAAATTTCTTATGTAAATATTTTTGTACATAGTAAAAAGTAAATAATGTGTGAATAGTGCATAAATAGTGTGTGAATATTGTGTGAATAGTGTGTAAATAGTAACGTAAATAGTATAAATAGTAAAAAAAAAAAAAAAATTTATGTGAATAATGTGAATAGTTTGAATAAGGTAAATAATATGTGAATAGTATAAATAGTAAAAAATAAAAAAAATTTAATAATAATATAAAAAATAATAATAAAATTAAAAAAAAGATGTGTAAATTGTGTAAATAGTAAAAAAGTAAAAAAAAAGTTTATATATTTAAAAAAAATGAAAATTATTAAAAAAAGAGAGAAGGTGGTCACACCCGTGACCACCCAAAAAAAAACCAAAAAAATAATTAAAAAAACATAAAAAAAATTTAACAGTGGGATTAATTCTCCCTTTTATTTTCTTGTCTAGTAGGGGAACCTCTCCCTTTTAATTTTTGTACATACTAACATCCTAACTGTGGGGGAATCTCTCCCTTTTATCTTTGCATACTAATTTAGTAGGAGTACCTCTCCTTTTTATTTTTTTTTGTACATATTAACTCAGTGGGAGTAATTCTCCCTTTTAATTTTTGTAAATATTAACAGTGGGGGGATTCTCTCCCTTTTATTTTTATTTATTTATTTTTTTTATCCTTACTAATTAGTGGGGGAAACTCTCCCTTTTATTTATTTTTATTTTCTTGCACATACTAATAGTGGGGAACCTCTCTCTTTTACTTTCTATAATTTACTTTTTGCACTTTATTATTTTTTGTATTTTATTTTTGCACTTTATTTTTTTTGTTATTTATTTTTCTGTCATTTATTTTTTGTCATTTATTTTTGTTATTTATTTATTTGTTTATTTTTGTCATTTATTTTTTGTTTACTAACTTACTAACTTACTAACTTTCTTACTAACTATCTAACTTTTTACTTTACCCGCTTCTAACATTTTAATTTACTTGCATACTAACTTTTTATTTATTTATTTATTTTACTTATTAATTTATTTGGTGGTTGGTTTCTACCACACCATTTTTAATTTTTTATTTGGTGGTTGGTTTATTATCCCACCATTTTTAATTTTTTATTTGGTGGTTGGTTTATTACCCCACCTTTGTTATTCTTTTTATTTATTTGGTGGTTGGTTATTACCACACCTTGTTAATATTTATTTATTACGTATTAATATATATATTTGGTAGTTGGTTTATTACTATGCCTTTGTAAATATTTATTTGGTGGCTGATTTATACCACACCTTTGTATATATTTTTTATTTTTTTTTTTTTCTATTTCTTCTTCTATTTTGTTATGTGTAATTAATTTGTGTGTTTTTAGGGTGAAAACGTAACTTGATTTAATCGACATGTATTAAGATTGAAATTCTAATTAACTCTTTTCTATTCAATTTGAGTGTTTATTATGGTTCATAATGCTTTTATGAATTGGCTACTCATAAATTGATCTAGTGGGTATATGTGTAACCCAAAATGTTTGCATATGACCTAGACCATAAATAATAAAGTGCCATGATTTATAATCATCTAGAAATGGAGGTTATAGGTTGTGTGGGAGAACTGTGGTATTTTTCCATGAGAATCCATAGAGTAAAAGTCATGACTTTAAATATTTTTAAATTACTGATTCTCCCCATCAATTGAATGATTAGAAATTGATTAGAAGGAAGGTCCCAAAGCTACTCTATTGTCTATGATAGATTATTGAATCAAGTGAAGTCTGATCCCTAGTATTCTAATTTCATGTGTTTTCATTTCATAATAAAAATACAAAAATTTTTTTAAAAAAACTTTGTTTTCTCTTTTTCTTCTTAATTTCGTGTGTCTTAATGTTTGTTTTTCTTTTATTTTTAAATAGTCAACTTTATTTTGACCTTTTGGTCACTCGTCGATTTTCTCAACAAGTTTTTGTAAACCTAGGTTGATACGGTGGATTTTGTTGCTTCAAGAATTCAAAATGAGCCTAAAATTTTGTGGTTGATTTGTCCATACTTACAATAGGCTCACCTTTTGAAATCACACCTATCAATGATCATTTTCCTAATGAATTTTTAATTTTTAATTTTATGGTTTGATTTGTTAATATTATCAATTTTTCTTGTGACAAGCGAACTTGTTCTTTGTGGATGGTTTTTGCAAATAAAAAAAAAAGATAAATTATTTTTCATTAAAGAATGGCCTGAGTAAAGAGTCATTAGGTGAAATCTTTTTGACTCTTGAGACGCATTCTTACGAATTTGTGCAGTGTGAATTGATTAATTTGTGGAATCTCTTCAAAGGCAAGTAAGCGTGTTACAGTCTTGGGGATCTGACTCAAAAAGACCCTGTTTGTCAATTTATAAGAAAATTGGATGGGAAGCCTATCCTCGACTCATAGAAGGCGTTTAAGCCGTTATTGGACGTAAAACCAGAGGAAGATGTGAACCACAATCATAACTACATGTATATATTTTCTTGTATATCTTCTTTTTATGATAGCCCTGATCCAGTAGCAGCTCAGCTAGAAGTGGTCCGAAGGAAATGTTGTGTGAAGCAATAAGAAAAGGAAGCTAGTCAAGACACTCCATCTGTATAAATAATTTCAATCTTTGGTCATACTTTGTTTCTGTTTATATTTGTGTGAAGTTTCTCTTTTCAGTAATTGCGGTAACAGGTACTATCTTCTATCTTTTTCCTTTCTATTTTTTAACATTGAGGACAATGTTGTGATCTAGTTAGGGGGAAGGATAGTTGTGTAAAAAAATGTATAAAAAAATAGTAAGTGTGTTTATGTTTGTCGTGTGTAGAGTTGTGTAAAAAAAAAACCCAAAAAAATTTTTTTTTAGGAAGTATATGTATTAATATGTTTATTGTGTTTATATATTTGTCAGTAACTTACTAAACCAGTTAAGGATGGCAGAGTAAGGAGTAAATTTTACTCTTGAGACGCATCTTAATTGGGGTAGACAACTAGTTTGTGTGGAAGTAGTAATTCAAATTCAGGGAAATTTGCATGACTGAGTAAATTGTCTTCTTTCTTAAAATTCACATGCTTGGTTATGAATGTTGAATTGGTGGACTGAGAATGATAGAATTATGCCTTGTGAGATTTTGAGCCTATTGATGAATGGATTGAACATTTGTACCATTCTCTTCTTTCTTGTGTGAATTTCACTCATGGAATTGTTACTCTAGAACTTGCTTTGATTCTTTTTGAGACTATATTTTCATATGAATACATAAAAATGATTGAGGTATTTTCTTGAATTAACTACTTTGACCAAATAGCCAACCTTGTATATATTTTCCCTTATTTAACCCCTTTGAGCCTATTTGATCATTTTTGTTTTGAACTCATTATGTGCCTTAAATGAAAAATCATGTTCTTACTTGACCTTAGGGAATAAGAGAACATTAGTTTTGTCATTCGATGAGTTCTTGAACAAGTGTGGGGGTGTGTGTGCAGAATGGTTAAAAAATGTATATATGATGTTCTTCTTCTAAAAAAAAATAATCAAAAAAATAATAAATAAAAAAAAGAAGATGGTCAACAAGGCAATAAAGAAAAGGAAAAGAATATGTAAAGGGAATTTGTATTAGGTGGAGTTGGGATGAACTTTCATGCTTGTTAATTGAACTCAGCTCTCATGCTCTTTTATTCTCTGGTATTTAACTTGTCATATCCATATTACCTCCTCCTTTACCTTGACCCCATTACAACCTTGAATAAAGTCCTCATGATTTGTGTGTGCATATGTTCTGAATAGTGGAGAAGTAGAAGATAAGCAAGCTTATGGTAGTGCAATTTTCATGGGTTGAATTGAGTGAAATACCTACCTTTTAAACACTTGAAGGATTGAGAGTGAATCTTGTGAAGCTCTATCATTCCTGATTCATTCTTTTCAACTGAAGTTTCCTTGCTTGTTAGTTTGAGATGCGAAGAAATGTTACCTCATGATTGTTTTGATCCCTTGATTGTCTAGTTGCTCTTCTTGAATCATTGAATCCTTTAGAGTTTTTAGTTTTTAAGTTTGTGTTGTTTTTCTTTTTTCTTTGGTCTTTGTCTTTTGTGTTTTACCCACTAGTGCAAAAGTTAACTATGGGGGAATTTGATAACACTGTATTTTATACATTTTGTAATCCTCTCACTAGGCTTCTTAAGGTTCAATTAGGCTTAATTAAGTTGGTTTTGACACATTTTATTATTTTGAGCCGAATTGGACAATTAAATAAATTATTACATTAATTAGCCTTAATTATCTCTTTGGAAGTGTTTAGTAAATTGGCTATAACTTGAGTTGCAAATATCTGATTGATGTGATTTTAGTCTTGTAGGAAAGCTAAGACAATTCTCTACAACTTTCATGTCGAATACTTTTTCAGAATCGGACTCCTTGGAGGTGATATTGGGCTTTGAAGTCAAAACAGAGGAGCTGAAATTGGGTCTAAACACTTTGCAGTAATTGGATCATATCTTGAGTTCTAGACATGATTTGGACTCAAACTAAAGCCATTTTAAAGCAAATATTCAGGCTTACAACTTTCATGAAGACCACTTCTCTCAAAAATGAAGAAAACTGGACACACGGCTGTACACGTTTGCTCAATTACTATAATAATAATAATAATAATAATAATAATAATAATAATAATAATAATAATACAAGTCGAGACTTAATCGTTAAGTTTCCTACAAGTCGAGACTTAATCGTAGCATCACTGTAGCATTACTGAAGATTCACTGTAGCGTTACTGTAGCTCCAAATTGCATCTTCCCTGTAGCACTCAAAATTGCCTATAAAAAGGCATCAGATGTGCAAACGAGAAGAGACATTCGGAGGAGGAAACTCTGGGCATATTTCCAGAGGAGGAGAGGATGAATTCCCTCCTCTCCTCAGTCTCCCTCCAATTTTCTTTCTCTCTCTTTTTTTCTTTTTCTTTTTTCTAGTTTATGTGTAAATAAGTTTTAGTCTACTTGGGTCAAAGTGTGAAGCTCTTGGTAATAAAATAAAGTTAGATTTATTCCTCTCTTGTGCTTTAATGATTTATATTTTTAAGTAGTTATTATGCATGTTATATTTTGTTTCTGATAATTTAGAAACTACCATTATAAAGAGGAGTTCTTGATTTATTGTAGACAAGATTTTGCCACAGTAAATGCTTTAACCCATTTACAAATGGTGGTAATAATTAAAGCAAACTTAATATAATTATGTATATTATTTTAATGACTTTTCTTAAATGATGTATTTTTCAAGCAGTCATTATATGTATTGTATTTTATTTCCAATCAATTTAGAAACCTTCATTGTAAAGTGGAATTCTTGATTTGTTGTAGACAAGAGATTGGCACAATGAATGCTTTAACCCATTTACAAGTGTTGGTATTAGAAACTCTCCTTGTAAAGTGGAGATCTTGATTTGTTGTAGACAAAATATTGGCACAGTGAATGCTTGATCCCATTTATGAGTGATGATATTAATAGATGATTAAAAGAAACATAATATAATTACGTATATTATTTTAATAGACTTTTAACGTTGTATTTTTTGATTGGAACCTCCATGTTGCGAGGATTCTAATTGAGTTATAAAAGGAATTAATCTTACATTTTCTTTATTTACCAAGAGTGGATCTTTTTACCCAAGTAAATAATTTTGACCGTAGTCACAAAATATTTACTTCACCTTAATCTTCAACAATTCCCTGTGGATCGACCTCAGACTCACCGAGAAATTTATTACTTGAGACAACCTGCACTTGGGTTTGCAAATGCGACAATTAAAAAGTGTGCATCACCTAACACCTAACACCCTTAATGATCCGCCATGACCCCCTTTTATAGAGGATTAGAGATACAAAATGACAAGGGGGCTGAGTCATTAGTGAGTGGATGAGTGGAAAATGAGTGAAAAATGCCAAATGACTTTTGGTGAGTGAAAAATTATGGAGATTCCTTGTCTCCGAAATCATTTAGCTCTAAAGTCATTGAATGCGTCAGAATGAGCAAATATGATTTTCATGAAAGTTGTAGGCCTGGATCTTAGCTTTCAAATGGCTTTAGTTTGAGTCTAATATCATTTCTATAACTCCAGATACGTTCAATTTATTGCACACTACTCAGGCCCAATCACAGCTCCTCTATTCTGACTTGTAAGCCCAATATAACCTCCAAGGAGTCTGATTATGGAAAAGTGTTCAACATGAAAGTTATAGATTTGGGTCTTAAATATCAATCATCAAATTTTTAGCCCATTTGACAACTTGTAGCATGAGCTATGTAATGCACAGTACATATAGGTCAATCTGTCAGGAACAACACTCTAGTTCTTGCTTCAACGCCAATTTGAGTTATCCAAACGTGTGATTGAATCTTTGAGGTATTCATGAAAGTTTTAGAGCTCTCTCTTATCTTTCAAATGACACGAAAATCACCTCGAACATCCACTTACAGCCTAAGATATAACCCAAATACATAAATAGTGTACGACATAAATCATGCTGAAAAAATTCAATTAAATCCAATTTGAATTTAAACTTACAAAACATAACCAAACTCAATCAATTAAGTGCATAGAGAGTGTAAATGACTAAAAATGAACGCTTATTAATGTATCAAATATGTGATTATCATTGATGATGACATATTTTATACATTAATAAACCCTTATTTTTAGTCATTTACACTCTCTATGTACTTAATTGATTGAGTTTGGTTATGTTTTGTAAGTTTGGATTCAAATTAGACTTAATTGATTTTTTCAGCATGATTTACATCTTACACTGTTTCTATATTTTAGTCATATCTTGAGTTTTAGATGTTTAACAATTATGTTTTTTACTTTTTTGGAAAGATAAGAGAGAGATCTACAACTTTCATGAAGAGCTCTAGGTCAAAGTTGGACATCTAGTAGAACTAATTGGGCTTGGAAGTCCGAATACGGGTTTGTGATTAGAACCTAAATAGTGTGCAGTAATCAGAGCATAACTTAGGCTGTAAGATCTAGATTGGGTTGAAATTTTGATATCTATAAGTAAGACCCATATCTACAACTTTCTTGAAGAACACAAGACTCAATTCGGACTCCTTGGAGGTCATAGTGGGATTGGAAGTCAGAATAGAGGAGTTGTAATCAAGCCTAAATACTGTGTAGTAATTGGGCCATATCTCGGGATGTAGATGGCCTTTTGAAGTGATTCTAGTGGCATTTGAAAGCTAAGATCTAGGCCTACAACTTTTATGAAGACCATATTTCAATATTATGATGCATTCAATGACTTTAGAACTAAATAATTTTGGAGACAAAGAATCTCCATAATTTTTCACTCATCTACTCACTCATGAATTAGCCCCCTTTATCATTTTGTATCCCTAATCCTCTATAAAAGGGAGCATTGGCTGATCATTTAGGAGTCTTGGTCTTAGAGATCAAGATCATGCTATTGTGTTGTTTGTTTATCTTGTTATAGTTTTCTTTTGTTCTAAATTGAAGTTGTGTTCTTCTTCTTCTTCTTCTCTCTTCCTTTCTTCTTGTCTATGAGTAACTAAGTTTTATTTTACTTGGGTGAAAGGGTGAAGCTCTTGGTAATGAAATAAGGTTAGATTCATTTCTTTTTTGTGCTTAAATGATATATTTTCAAGTGGTCATTATACATGTTGTATTTTGTTTCCAATCAATTTAGAAACCCTCCTTGTAAAGTGGAGATCTTGATTTGTTGTAGACAAGATATTGGTACAATGAATGTTTGAGCCCATTTATAATTAGTGGTGTTAATAGATGATTAAAGGAATCAAAATATAATTACGTATATAATCTTAAATGAACTTTGAATGTTGTATTTTCCGATTAGAACCTCCATTATGTATGGATTCTAATTGAGTTATAAAAAGAATTAATTTTGTCCTTATTTTATTTACTAAGAGTAGATCTCCTAACCTAAGTAAATCTTTTTTATTTGTGACTAAGTTTTATTACTTTTATTGTTGTGACAAATATTTACATTACGTCAAAGAATTTTTCTTCATCAATTCCCTGTGGATCGACCTCGGACTCTTAAGAATTTATTACTTGAAATAACTTGCACTTGGGTTTGCAACTTTTAATCCGCATCAGTTGGGCAGTTCAAAGTTTTCAAAACTAGGAGGTTGTTCCACATACACCTGTTCTTGTATAAAACCATTTAAGAAAGCACTTTTGACATCCATTTGATAAAGTTTGAAATCCATGTTGCATGCATATGCAAATAGCATTCTCATGGCCTCTAATCTAGCTATAGGAGCATATGTTTCCTTATAATCTATGCCTTTTTCTTGATTATATCCTTTAGCAACAAACCTAACTTTGTTTCTTATTATTAAGCTCATTTCATCAAGTTTGTTTCTAAAGACTTATTTGGTGTCAATTATGGGATGATCATTAGGCTTTGGAACTAATTCCCAAACTTGATTTATCTCAAATTAGTTTAGTTCATCTTGCATGGCCAAGATCCAATGTTCATCATTAATGGCCTCATTTATGTCTTTAGGTTCAACTTGAGAGACAAAAGTCATATGGTTACATGCATCTCTAATAGAGTTACTAGTGGTTACCCCTCTTGATACATCACCTATCACCTTGTCAAGAGGATGATATCTTAATGTTCTCCATTCCTTGGGAAGGTCTATAATTTGTGAATCATCTTGCCTTGGGGGATCAAATGGTCTTTCTTCTTGCTTCTTAGTCTCTTTCTCTTGATTCTCCAAGTGTGTTCTTGTCAAGGTTTCTGCAACATCATCAACCACATCCTTTCTCGGACTATTTGGGTTTGTTTCATCAAGTGCAACATAAATAGACTCTTTTATGATTATAGTTCTTTTATTGTAAAATTTAAAAGCTTTACTATGCATAAAATAGCCAAAAAATATTCCTTTATGAGACTTAGCATCAAACTTTCCCAAGTTATCATTTCCATTGTTCAAAACAAAACATTTACATCCAAAGACATAAAAGTGTGAAACATTTGGCTTCCTTCCCTTGTATAACTCATAGGGGGTTTTCTTTAAAATTGTCCTATTAGGTCCTTATTCATAACATAACAAGTGGTATTTACTGCATTCGCCCAAAAGTACTTAGGAAGGTTGGCCTCATTGAGCATGGTTCTTATCATTTCTTCTAAAGATCGATTTTTTCTTTCTACAAACCCATTTCATTGTGGAGTTCTAGGGGCAGAGAAATTGTGCTCAATGTCATCTTCACCATAAAAGGTTTCAAAATCATGATTTTCAAACTCACCACCATGATCACTTCTTATAGATGCAATACAAAAACTTTTTTCATTTCGGATAGCTTTGGCAAGTCTCTTAAAATATGGAAAAACATCATTTTTGTGAGATAGGAATAATTTCCATGTAAACTTAGAGAAATCATCAACAATCACTAGTGCATAGTAATTCTTAATGAAGCTCATTATTCAAGAAGAATAAAAAAGATTCATGTGTAAAAGTTATAAAAGTCTAGAAGTTGAAATCACATTTTTAGCTTTAAAAGAGACTTTTACTTGCTTTCCCTTTTGACATGCATTACAAAGTTTATTTTTTTCAAATTTAAGCTTTGGAAGTCCAATTACTAACTCCTTTGAGACCAACTTATTTAAGTTATCCATGTCAATGTGAGCAATCCTTCTATGCCATAACCATGAATCATCTTCTTTACTCATAAAGCATTTAGCATCACTTGAGGATATATTATCAAGGCTAATCATGTATATAGTATTGACTCTATGACTAACAAACTTAACTTGCTTATCATCTTTTCCTTCAATTATGCAATAATTAAAAATAAATATAACTTTATTTTCTCTATCACATAATTGACTAATGCTAAAAAAATTATGTTTAAGCCCTTCAACAAGTAAAACATTATCAATAGAGGAGGAAGGGATTTTATCAACATTACTAACTCCAAGGATGTTCCCTTTGTTGTTGTCACCATATGTTACATGTCCATTATTCTTGGGGACAAGGAAGAAAAACTTGGAGCCATCACCTATCATGTGCTTGAAGCAACCGCTATCAAGATACCAACTTGAGCTTTTGACCTTCAAGCATACCTACAACACACATTCAAATTTTAACCTTTTGTATCCAAATTTTCTTGAGTCCTTGTGTGTTAGATTTAGGCAAGGTTCCTTTAGAAACCCAAACCCAAACTATTTTAGTCCCTACCTTGGTGTTTAAGTTCTTCCTAACATTGCATGTTGAGGTACTATGCCCTTTCCTCCCACAATGAAAGCATTTGATAAAGAGGCTACTTGACGTACTTGAGGAAATAAAGAAATTCTTGTAAGACTTTTGTTGGTTATTGGGATTATATCCCAAACTGGCCTTTTGAAAAACACATCTTTGTTTCCCTAACAACACATTCAAGTTGTCTCTTCCAAAAGTAAATTTTGAAAGATTATTTTTCAAATTTTCAATTTCATTTACAAATGTTTTACATGATGAGCAAGATGAGGGTGTCGGTACATTATCATGTGAAGAATAAATCATGCATGATAAGTTAGCATCAATAAGTCCTAGAGTCATTCTCAAATTTGAGTTCATTAATTTCCTTGTTGAAAATAGAAATTTTGTTTACTAATAAGGAGATTATTTTGTTAGAAGATAAAACCATTTTTGTGAGCCTCGTGGATTCAGCATGCAAGTCTTCAAAAGCATCTTGTAATTCACTATAGGAAAGTGAAGAGTTTAGGTTAGAAGAGGTACCTTGGTATCACTTTCTTCTTCTTCTTCTCCTCTAACCATGAGACATAGATGAGCTTCTTCATTTTCTGAACTATCGAAAGAATCCATGTCATTGTCCTCTCATGCTATGTAGGCTCTCCTTCCTTTCTTTTCTTTAGAAGGTCTCTTCTCAAACTTCTTCGTCTTCTTGAGATATATAGGACATTTTATCTTCATGTACCCCGATTTTCCACATTCATAGCAAGTTAGAGTAGATGACGTTAATTCCCCTTTATGATAGGTCTTCTTTAGAGGGAAATGTGGCCTTCTTTGAATTCCTTTCTTCTTAAAGAATCTTCCAAACTTTCTTATAAGGAGACTAATATTCTCACCATTTAACTCAAGGTTTTCTGCTCCATCTCCATCATCTTTATCATCATCTTTAATTATGGAGGAGGTGGCTTTGAGTGCAATTTCTCTTTTCTTCTTGTCAAGCTCCTCATTTTGATTGAGCTTATTTAGCTCCAATTCATGTTCTTAGAGCTTCCCAAATAGAGTGGCCAGTGTCATTGTTGATAAATTCTTTGTTCTGCAATAGTCGTTACCTTGGGTTGCCAATTCTTACTCAAGTATCTCAAGACTTTGTTAATAAGGTCTTCATTAGGAAAAGTTTTTTCCAGTGAAGCAAGATGATTTCCTATGTGTGTGAACCACTTTTGCGTTTCTTGAATGCTTTCTCCTTAGTTCATTCTAAACAACTCATACTCATGAGTGAGACTATTTATTCTTGATCTTTTTACTTCACTTGTACCCTCATAGGTTACTTGTAAAGTATCTTACATTTCTTGGGCGGTCTTTGTAATACCCTAAAATGATATGTTAGAATTGTTTTTGTGTTCAAAGGGTAGCATATGACTTGCTTAGCATGCATATTTAATTTTGTGACAATCTAAATTAGTTTAGATACTTAGTTACAAACTAGACTATGAAAAATAGCTTAAAATGACTCAAATAATAGCATTAATTGCTTAGACAATGGAAATAAATATGAATAATTTATTTTTAAGTCACAAATATATGAAACAAGTTACAATTAAAGTTTTAAGGTAAACTGAGCTAGTTTGATATTTTTAGGCATATTAGTTGTCTATTTATAACTAATTTGACTAGCAGCAGATATGAAAATATCAGATAATGGTAAAACAAATTTTTATATAAATCTTAGTATTTATTTTAAAGTTGTTGAAAGCTGAAAATCTTGATTTAGCTAAATCTGAGTGTTTTTAGCATATTGGGGTTTTATCAATTTTGGCCTAAAGGCCATTTGAGTCTTTATTTTCCTTTTTATAAGCCTCACTCACAACTCTTTACTTCACAAAATAGAAATAGAAAACTTGCAAGGAGAAAAAGAGAAAGGACAAGCAAATACTAAGGAGGAGGAAGAGAGAAAGAAGAAAGTCAAAGGAAAATGCTTGAGATCCAACCAAGCTTGAATCTCTTCACAACTGCCAAAGGTAGGGGTTTTATGATCAATTTCACATCTTTTCACTTTGTTCACTATTTATGCACTTAAGGTGCTTAATAGGTCAAATTGAGTTCTAGAGGTGTTTGATGTGTTTTGTTTGCATGATTAATTTTCTTTGGTCATTTATGACTTGTTCAGAGCATAAGTTTAAGATAGAAGCTTAGAATATATCATTTGGACCTTGGATTCCCAAAAGAGGGGTTAGGTCACCCTATGGATGATTTTGGTGCATTAATCCAAATTAAGAGGTTTAAGTTTGTGATTGATGATTCCTATGTATTAAAGAACTGATTAGGAACTTAGAATCACTTAGAAACTGATTGGAATGGCCAAATTTTGAGAAATGAACTAATGGAATAGTACCACGATTATGTAGAATTCTGTAGACTTTGGATTCTACTATGAACGATGTGGCATTAGAACGCCATGACGCGGCATGGGATTGAATTTCGTAGCATGCGTCGCAGTGTGAAGAATGTCGTGTTGCGGAGTGAGAGTAATGTTGCACCAGTATTGAGACTCGAGGCTATGGTGCCGCGGTGTGAAGAACGTCGTGCCGCGGCATGAGCACCAGGAACTCTAAAAATGTTGTTTTTGATGTTTTAAAGTTCTGAACTAGATGGGATCATTAGTATATGTTTCCTAAAGTGTGTTGAAACACAAATAGGTATAATTTCAAGAGAGGAATTGTTACCTAGTATGTATGAGAAAGTGTAAACCTTTGAGCATTCATGAGTTATGGTTTGCTTTAGGTTAGTATCTAGCACCTTAGGCCACTTTAGTGGTATTTATGTCATTTAAGAGCATTAAGTGATGAGTCAGTGTTAGATATATGTATGATGAGAAGGATTGGTAGTATTGATCTTATAAGTATCCTTTGATGCCCATTCATGGAGGCCAAGGGAGGTAGATGGGTGTCTGATAGACTCTTTTGAGGAAAGACATAGCCCTGATATCTTGATAGTGCCAAGGCCAAGGGAGATAAGTGGGGAGTCCATAAAGTTCTTTTGAACAAGGATTCAGCTTAAACTTCTCAGCGTGCCAGGATATGTGTGATGTAAGGATGAGTTTTCCTCTATTTACCACAAGATAATACATTAAACCAGTATTCCTAAGCTTAATATCTTGATTCTAAGTTAGACTAAGTATGTATGTATGAAATGTATGTTAACTTGGTTTATCTAGATGTTGTAGTTAGACCTTGTAGATGCTTTAAACATATCTTACTTAGCATGTTGTGTATCATATAATTCTAGGTGAAACTTCTTCCAAGAGTAAGAAGAAGAAGGAAGCTAAAGACTAGAGTAGCTTTATAGTTTATGTTATAAATGTTGTATCTATTAGTATTTCTTTTGAAACATTTTAAAGTTATGTAATACTCCAAGTCTTTGCTAAAGGTGATGTTGTATATATGTATTTAATGCATTATGACATAAATGTTGTATTTTTTGCATTTCATAAGGTTCTCTGTAATGTTTCCAATGAACATTATAGATATATGTATCATGTTAGTATATATGTAGTGGCATTGTAATGCTATGTATCTCATTGTATATTTGATATATTGAGATACTAGTATCAGGATATTACAGTCTTACAATTTGACACCCTACAGAATTCATCATACCCCAAGGATGTGGTAATGATGTTCTTCGCTCTCAAATTTTATTGAACCTTCTTTTTATCCTCATCGGTCTATTCACTTCTTAGTGTATTAGTTCTTACACCATCAACCATACGAGTGGGAACAAAGGGGTCATTTTCAACGGCATCCCACACATCAAGATCAATAGGTTCAATAAAAATATTTATCTTTTTTTTCCAATAGGCATAACCATCTCCATTGAAATAGTGGGGTCTATTTATAGAAGAACTTTCAGAAGAAAAATCATTTGAAGTCATCACTTCTCTTGAAACTACTAAGCTCTTTACACAAGAGTCTAACGCTAATACCACTTGTTACTAATTAGCCTTAATACTCAAGAGGGGGGTGAATTGAGTTTGTAAAATATTTTCACATATCTTTCACAAAACACTTAATTACCAATTTTCATTAAAACTATTAATTGATAGAGATGAATGGATATAGAAAATCGAATACTATCACTCATAAATGAATAAATCAAAACAGAGAGTGTTCAAGTAAGCATGTAAAATGAATACACAAATGTAAAGAAGTTGAGTTTAGAAGATCAAACACAAGGTTCATCCTGGTTCAGCCACTAATCCACATGTGGCATACATCCAATCCTTAAGCAATTACTCGTGATTTTCCACTATATCTTCAAGCTTCAATAGGTGCTTGCAATCTTTACACAATAGAGCACTCACCACACCATGGGATACCTCACCCTTTGTGTTTAAGCTTCAACTTCAAGGGATACTGAGCATCACATATTCTATACATTAATAAACTCTCATGTTTAGTCTTTTACACCTTCCATGTCCTTAATTCTTTGAGCTTAGTTATATTTTATAAGTTTGGGCTTAATTGATAATTCCCAGCATTGTTGAGATTTTACACTATTTCTGTATTTTGGCCATATCATGAGTTTTAGATACCTGATAATTATGCATTTTACCTTATAGAAAAGCTGAGAGAAAGCTCTATAACTTTGATGAAGAGCTCAAAGTCTCAATTGGATGTCTAGTGGACCGAATTGGGTCTGGAAGTCAAAATACAAGTTTAGTAACCCATTGATATTGTTTTGATCATAACTTGAGTTGTAGAACTCCAAATTGCTTGGGATTTAGGCTCAATTGCTCATAACGGACCCAGCTTTGTATTAAAGTTGATTATAATCATATGAGGCCAAAATAGGAGGTAGTTTTATCAGTTTTAGGCAGAAATCCGAGGCTAGGCAGAGAGACCTCTCATTTTACACTTTCCTCTTCTTCTCTCAAGAACTTCTTCCTCCTCATTCTCTCTAGAATTTCATTTTCTCTTCTTTTATTTTTATGAGTTCTCCTTTTTCTCATAGAGGGGTAGGGCCTTTAGATCAATCCAAGAGATTGAACAACTTGATGCTTAATCTTGAGATTCTGCTTTAATTGTTATATTCATCTATTAATCAAATTTCACTTCTTCTTCTTCTCTTTGATAATTTTGGTTATTTTATTAGAATTTTCATATGTTAATTGCTTAATTATCATGTGCAAAGAGATGAAATCAGAGGTTAAACAAGACATTGAAGGTGTTTGATGAAATGTTTAACTTGGTTGGATCTTGGCTCTTAAATTAATTTCAGTTTTGATGGGTGCTTAATTTGTCTAACCTTAATTAATTGAATCCTGGTAGCATTTCTAGTAGAAGATCTGTGGATCATTGAGAGGCATCTTGAAGTATTCTAAGACCAAGGACTTGATTGATAATGGAATAGATCTATAATAATCAAGGATGGATTAAAATCAAGTTTAGTTAATTCTCTTGGATTAGTTGCTTTATTAATTCTATTTTATCCATTTTTGTTTGCATTATGTTATTTACATTTTCTGTATGCTCAACCCCCCTCCCAATTTTGGCTTGATTTGATCCAATTGCAATTATAATCCTTGAGAGACAATCCAGTGTTGAAAAGGTTATAAAAACTCGTATTAATGCTCAACCAAGGTTTTCAGATTGATTTTCTAACCTCCATGAATGTCCAACAACTTGTATTTATAGCCCATTAAAGATTAAAGCTATTAGGTGGTTAGTTGGAGCATTAAATGCTTCATAATTAGCTATTAGTTCTATTTCTGGCATAAGCTCTTATTCGAATAATAACTTTCTTATTCGAATAAAGCTTCAAATTGCACGAAGGCGATTTTGCCTCTAGAACGTGTTATTTGAATAACACTTATGTTATTCGAATAACCTTTTTAAAATCTATTTTTTGAAAAACTTGTTATTTGAATAACAGGATTATTATTAGAGTAAACTATTTAAATTCTAATTTCTGGAAAACGTGTTATTCAAATAGCACCTTGGTTATTCAAATAACCAATATGCACCAAGGCTTGTTTTAAACCTTTATTCGAATAAAGTAGGGTATTATTTGAATAAAGCTTAACCAGATGGAATTTTTGGCTTCTCTAATTTTAGTTATTTGAATAAGGAGACCCTTATTCAAATAAACCATTTGAAAAACATTTCATATAGGTTTCAAATACTGCCAGTTGATTCTAAATGATTTTATAAGCTTTTGGGCACTTAATGGTAGTTTCTTTGAAAACCAAAAACCATTTTGAAACCTTTAAAACATATGTGCTATTTGGTTTCTTTGTAAAACAATTTTTAGAGCATTAGTGTGAACCACTTTATACCTTTACATAATGATCTAAGTCCTAAAGCTATTCTTGAAGGTCTTGGACTTGACCTTGTAACATCTTTATGTTTGTTATCATCAAAACAAAGCCTTCATAGGTTAATAGCCAATTACAGATAGTGGCTATTCTAAGCACATAACCAAGGACAAAAGCAAGTTTGAAGCGAGCTTTGACCAGTACCCCTGTCATTCAGCCACCTAATTAGACACTCCCGTTTGAGCTAATGTGTGATGCTTCTAACTATGTTGTGGGAGCTGTCTAAGCACAAAGAGTGGGCAGAGCTTCCCATGTGATCTACTATGCTTCACGAACTTTGGATGCTGCTCAAGCAAATTACACAACCACAGAAAAAGAACTTTTAGCTATTGTGTTTGCATTAGACAAGTTTCGATCTTATTTGCTCGATTCTAAGGTTGTGGTATTTTCTGATCATATAACTCTAAAATTTCTTCTGAAGAAGCCTGAAGCTAAACCACGATTGATTAGGTGGATGCTTCTACTCTAAGAATTTGATGTGGAGATTTGAGATAAGAGTGGAGTAGAAAACCTGGTGGCTGATCACTTGAGCAAAATTGAGAGAGCCTCAGATCCCCTTCCCATTGATGATTCATTTCCTGATGAGCAGATTTTACAGCTACAAGGTAAGGTCACTTCTCCTTGGTTTGCGGATATGATAAATTACCTAATTGTTGGTGTTTTCCCTCTATGTTTTACTAGGGCTCATATTGATAAGTTGAAGAGTGAGTCTAAGTATTATATGTAGGATGATCCTTATCTTTGGAGATTTTGTAGTGACCAGGTAATTAGGAGATGCATTCCTGATCATGAGTTTGATTATATTCTTAGCTTTTGTCATGCATTTACATGTGGTGGACATTTTGGACCTACTCATACAGCTAGGAAAGTTTTGGACTCTGGTTTATTTTGGCCTACCTTATTCCATGATGCATATGTGTTTTGTGAATCTTGTGAACAATGCCAGAGAACAAGAAATATTTCTTGTAGGAATGAGATGCCCTAGTAACCCTTGTTGTTCTGTGAGATATTTTATGTATGAGGTATTGATTTTATGGGTCCTTTTCCTGTATCATTTAGTTTTGTTTACATTCTGCTTACTGTGGATTATGTATCTAAATGGGTGGAGGCTACGGCCACTCGGACTGATGATTCCAAAGTTGTTATGAATTTTGTTAGATCACAGATTTTCTGCAGGTTTGGAGTCCCGATGGCCATCATTAGTGATCAGGGTTCACATTTCTGCAATCGGAGCATGGAAGTCTTGATGAAAAAGTATAGAGTCTTGCATAGAGTTTATACACCTTACTACCTCTAGACTAATGGGCAAGCAGAGGTTTCCAACAGAGAGATCAAGCAGATACTTCATAAAATAGTTCAACCTAACAAAAAGGACTGGAGCAAGAGGCTTGAAGATGCTTTTATGGGCTTACCAAATTACTTATAAGACACCGATCGGGATGTCTCCGTATCAGGCTATTTTTGGCAAAGCATGCCACTTGCCGGTGGAAATTAAGCATCTCACGTTTTGGGCAGTGAAAATGTGCAACTTGGACCTAGATCAAGCGGGCATGGAGAGGAAACTACAGTTGCAGCAATTGGAGGAGATCCGCCTGGAGGCTTATGAGAGTTCCAAACTCTATAAAGAGAAGATCAAAGCCTTCCATGATAAGATGATTATGAGAAAAACATTTGAGATTGGTCATAAAGTTCTCCTCTATAAATCCCATCTCAAACTCATGCCTGGAAAGCTCTGATCTAGGTGGCTTGGTCTATTTGTTATTACTAAAATTTTCCCTTATGGTGCTGTGTAGGTTACTAGTGAAAATACCACCAAAGCTTTCACAGTCAATGGACAACGCCTCAAACTATTATATGAGGGAGCTCAAGAGGACATTGTGGAGGAGGTCCACTTGCAAGAAGCCGTCTACCCTACTTCATAAGGATGTTTCTTTTCTTTCCCTTTCTTTTATTTTACTTGTCCATGTCCTTCATTCATTGATGATTTTGATGGATGTTATTTTTCTTTTGAGCTTTACATTGAAGACAATGTAGAATTTAAGTGGGGCAAGAAATTTTAGCATTCTGTTTTTTACTGTTTCTATTTTTACTATTTTTAAATTCTATTTTTACTGTTTCTAATTTTGTTTCTTTGTTTCTATTTTTACTATTTCTTTTTTTTTAATTTCTACTATTTTTGATAATTTTATGCTATTTTAATTTTTGTTGTGTTGATTTTCTCTTTGCTTTACTAAATTATGCTATTCTTGAATTTTACTATTTTTATTTTTGTTTCGATTTTTTGTTTTTGCTATTTTTGTGCTTTTAAATTCTACTTTTTTAAATTCTATTTTCTATTTGTTTTTAAAATGTATTTGTGTTTTTAATTATTTTCCAATGATGTTTTGAAATTTGTGAAGTTTAAGAGTTTGAGACAATTGAAATTCAAGGTTCATAATATGATTGAATAAATTTTCTTTCTTCTTGAATTTGATATGCTTGGTGGTGGATGTTTGAATTAGTGGATTAAGTTTGATGGGTGCATACCTTGTGAGATTTTGAGCCTATTGGTGGATTTAACATTTGCACCATTCTCCTCTTTCTTGTGTGATTTTCACTCATGTCATTTGATCACTCTAGAACTTGCTTTGATTCTTTTTTAGACTACCTTTTTTAATTGCATGCATGAACATGTGAATGCTTATGTCTCTAAGGCATGTTGAAAGGTTTTTGATGATAACAAAAGCAAAAGAGAAGATCAAAGCACAAAAGAAAAAAATCAAGATCAAAGAAAGAAGACAGAAGGTTTAATTAGTTATTTAGACTTAGGACATTACTGTTAAATGCTCTCAAGATTTCTCAAATGGTTTTTCAAATATATGATTTCAAAATAAATAGGAAATTTCAAAGATAAACATGGCTTTCAATAAAACCTAAGTTTCAACTTTAAATCTAACACTCTTAAAAGGATTTATGTTTAAACAAGTACCACGAGGTGTTGGAAATGACTTACACGAGTTATTGAACTTGAAAAATGTGTTCAAAGGCAAATGTAATCGATTACACAATGTTTGTAATCGATTACACATCAAACAAAGAATGTAATCGATTACATGAACAATGTAATCGATTACAAGAAAGTCAGAGGCCATGTAATCGATTACACAAAGATATGTAATCGATTACACAAAGCCCAGAAAGGCAAAGAACACGTTCGACAAGAAATGTAATCGATTACATATATTGTGTAATCGATTACACAAAACCCAGAAACTCAAAAAACATGTTCGACGAGACATGTAATCGATTACAAGGATATTGTAATCAATTACACAGCAAGTCAGAAGTCATGTAATCGATTACATGATCATTGTAATCGATTACAAGCAAAGTCAGAAGCCATGTAATCGATTACCTCAAGAATGTAATCGATTACACGAGCCCGAAAGTTGACGTTGGAACAATAATGTAATCGATTACCGAGATATGTAATCGATTACACACGCATCTGACAAGGTCCAACGGCTATATTAAATGCATTAAATGCATGCCCAACTACCTCCAACGGCTCTATTAATTGAGAAACTTATAAATACCCAGTTGGGTCTTTGTTTACTGATTGACCTTGAACCAAAAACTGATCATTATACTTCAAAACGTGAATCAATTCTTAAAATCATTTCTTGCTCTGTTTTCGACTAAAAACGTGAAAAATCCTTGAGAGCATATTAGAGCTTCAATTTGTAAACACTTGCTCTAGAGAGAGCTTCTTCTATTTCAATCTTATACTTTCGATTAGTGAGGGTGAGGTATCCCTCAAGTATTGTAAGGGTGAGGTATCCCTTGGAAAATAGAGGCTCAAGCTTTTGGGTGAGGTATCCCATCTTGTTGAGTGCTCAAGGTTGTAGTGGTTTTCAAGCACCCATTGAAGCTTGAAGATATAGTGGAAAATCTCAAGGTGTTGCTTGGGAATTTGGACGTAGATCACAAGTGGAGTAGTGATTGAACCAGGATAAACGACTGTGTTTTGTTTCTCTAAACTCTCCTCTGTTCATCTTTGTGCCTTTGTTTCATTGTTTTATTTGGATATTGTCTCCTTGACTATTACGTTCATTAGTAAAAGTGCTTAACTCATCTATTCAATTATCTCGATCATTCAATAGCTTCAACGAAAATTGATTGTCAAACGATTTGCGAAAGATTTGTGAACTTATTTTTAACTACTCAATTCACCCCCTCTTGAGTATTGAGGCCACTTGGTAACAAGTGGTATCGAGCTAGACTCTTGTATAAAGAGCTTAGCAGACTTCAAGAGAAGTGATGGCTTCAAATGGTTTTTCAAATGAAGGTTCTTCTATAAATAGACCTCCTTATTTCAATGGGGATGGCTATGCCTATTGGAAAGAAAGGATGAAAATTTTTATTGAAGCTATTGACTTAGATGTGTGGGACGCATTGAAAATGGTGCTTTTGTCCCTACACAAACTAAGGATGGTGTGACAATTAATACACCTAGAAGTGATTGGACCGATGATGATAAAAAGAAGGTTCAATATAATTTGAAAGCCAAGAACATCATCACCACATCTTTGGGGTATGATGAATTCTTTAGGGTGTCAAACGTAAGACCGCAAAAGAAATGTGGGATACCCTACAAGTAACTCATGAAGGCACTAGTGAGGTAAAAAGATCTCGAATAAACACTCTTACTCATGAATATGAATTGTTTAGAATGAACCAAGGTGAGAGTATTCAAGATATGCAAAGAGATTTACTCATATTATTAATCATCTCATCTCATTGGGAAAGACATTTCCTAATGAGGATCTTATTAACAAAGTCTTGAGATGTCTAGCGAGAATTGGCAACCCAAGGTAATGCGATTGCGGAATCAAGAGATTTATCAACCATGTCTCTAGCCACCCTATTCGGAAAACTTCAAGAGCATGAGCTGGAACTAAGTAGGCTCAATCAAAATGAAGAACATGACAAAAAGAAGAAGGGAATTACACTCAAGGCCACCTCTCCCATACTTGAAGATGATGATGAAGATGGTGAAGAGGATGCTGAAAATATTGAGCTAAGTGAGGAGAATCTTAGTCTCCTTGTAAGAAAATTCGGAAGATTCTTGAAGAAAAAGGGATTTCAAAGAAGACCACCGTTTCCTCAAAAGAAAGCATATCACAAAGGAGAAGGATCCTCCACTCCTCCAAAATGCTATGAATGTGGAAAACCTAGGGGCACATGAAAATGGAGTGTCCTATATATCTCAAGAAGACGGAGAAGTTTGAGAAAAGACCCTCCAAGGAAAAGAAAGGAAGAAGAGCATATATAGCTTGGGAGGACAATGACTTAAGCTCTTCCGATGATTCTGAAAATGAGGAAGCCCATCTTTGCCTCATGGCTCAAGGAGAAGAAAGTGGAGAAAGCGACACCGAGGTAACCTCTTCTAACCTAGAACCTCCACCTTCTTATGATGAATTACAAGATGCCTTTCAAGAATTGCATGATGAATCTTTGAGGCTCACAAAAATGATTTTGTCTTCCAATAAAACAATCTCCCTATTGACAAAGAAAGTTTCTGCTTTAACCAAGGAGATAAATGAACTTAAAATTGAAAATGAGACTTTAGGACTCATAGATGCTAATTCATCATGCATGATTTGTTCCTCACATGAAAATGCATCCATATCATTACCTTGTCTATCATGCAAAGCTTTTGAAAAAGAAATTGAAGACTTGAACAACACTCTTGCAAAATTCACTTTTGGAAGAGACAACTTGAATGTGTTGTTAGGAGACAAAAATGTGTTTTCCAAAAAGCCGGTTTAGGATTTAATCCAAACAACCATCAAAAATCTTATAAGAATTTCTTTGTTTCCTCAAAAACTTCAAGTAGCCCCTTTGTTAAATGTTTTCATTGTGGTAGGAAAGGGCATAGTGCATCCACTTGCAATGTTAGAAAGAACATAAACACCAAGGTTGGAATCAAAGGGTTTGGGTCCCTAAAGGCACCATACCTAATTCTAACACACAAGGACCCAAAACAATTTGGGTACCAAAAGTTAAATCTTGAATGTGTGTTGTAGGTGTGCTTGAAGACCAAGAGCTCAAGTTGGTATCTTGATAGTGGTTGCTCCAAGCACATGACCGGAGATGGCTCCAAGTTCTCCTCCCTTACACACAAGAAACATGGTCATGTCACATATGGTGACAACAACAAAGGGAAGATTCTTGGAATTGGCAAAGTTGGTAAGATCCCTTCATCATCTATTGATAATGTCTTACTTGTTGAAGGACTTAAACATAATTTACTTAGTATTAGTCAATTGTGTGATAAAGGAAATAGAGTTATATTTGACTCCTCTTGTTGTATAATTGAGGAAAGGATGACAAGCAAGTTAAGTTTGTTGGTCATAGGGTCAATAACATATATATGATTAGTCTTGATGACATTTCCTCAAATGATGCTAAATGCTTTATGAGTAGAGAAAATGATTCATGGTTATGGCATAGAAGAATTGCTCACATTCACATGGATCACTTAAACAAATTGGTTTCTAAAGAACTAGTAATTGGTCTTCCAAAGCTCAAATTTGAAAAAGACAAACTTTGTGATGCATGTCAAAAGGAAAAACAAGTAAAGGTCTCTCTCAAAGCTAAAAACATAGTTTCAACTTCTAGACCTTTACAACTTTTGCACATGGATCTTTTTGGACCCTCTAGAACTATGAGCTTTGGTGGGAATTACTATGCATTAGTAATTGTGGATGATTTTTCTAGATTTACATGGACATTATTCTTAGCTCACAAAAATGATGCTTTTCAATCATTTAGAAAACTTGCCAAAGTTATCCAAAACGAAAAAGGTTTTTGTATTGCATCCATAAGAAGTGATCATGGTGGTGAATTTGAAAATCATGAATTTGAAACTTTTTGTGATGAACATGGCATTGAGCATAATTTTTCTGCCCCTAGAACACCACAACAAAATGGTGTTGTAGAAAGGAAAAATCGATCTTTAGAAGAAATGGCAAGAACTATGCTCAATGAGGCCAATCTTCCTAAGTACTTTTGGGCGATGCGGTTAACACCGCTTGTTATGTTATGAATAGAGCCCTAATAAGGCCAATTTTAAAGAAAACCCCATATGAATTGTACAAAGGAAGGAAACCTAATGTGTCACATTTTCATGTTTTTGGATGCAAATGCTTTGTTTTGAATAATGGAAAGGATAACTTGGGGAAGTTTGATGCAAAATCTGATGAGGAATATTCATTGGTTATTCTATCCATAGCAAGGCCTTTAGAGTCTATAATAAACGAACTATGACCATAGAAGAATCCATACATGTTGCATTTGATGAAACTAACCCAAATGTGCCGAGAAAGGAACTTGTTGATGATGTTGCAGAAATCTTGGCAAAGACGCACTTGGAAAATCAAGAGATAGAGTCCAAGAAGAAAGAAGAGAGACTCCTTGATCACTCATGGCAAGAAAAATTCTAAAATCTCGGATCTACCCAAGGAATGGAGGACTTCAAGGTATCATCCTCTTGACAAGGTGATAGGTGATGTATCAAAAGGGGTAATCACTCGAAACTCACTTAGAGATGCATGTAATCATCTAGCCTTTGTCTCTCAAGTTGAACCTAAAGACATAAATGAGGCCATTAACGATGAGCATTGGATCTTGGCCATGCAAGAAGAACTAAACCAATTTGAGAGGAATCAAGTTTGGGAATTAGTTCCAAGGCCCAATGATCATCCTATAATTGGCACCAAATGGGTCTTTAGGAACAAACTTGATGAAACGGGTTTAATAATAAGAAATAAAGCTAGGCTTGTAGCTAAGGGATATAATCAAGAAGAAGGCATAGATTATGAAGAAACTTATGCTCCCGTAGCTAGATTAGAGGCCATTAGAATGCTACTTGCATATGCTTGCATCATGGATTTCAAACTCTATCAAATGGATGTCAAAAGTGCCTTTTTAAATGGTTTTATACAAGAAGAGGTGTATGTAGAACAACCTCCTGGTTTTGAGGACTTTGAAATGCCCAACCATGTTTTTAAATTGAAAAAGGCTTTGTATGGCTTGAAACAAGCTCCTAGAGCTTGGTATGAAAGGTTGAGCAAATTTCTTTTAGAAAAAGGCTTTTCTAGAGGTAAAGTTGACACCACTCTTTTCATAAAACACAAAATGCATGACATTCTTCTAGTTCAAATCTATGTTGATGACATTATATTTGGAGCTACTAACAACTCTCTTTGTAAAGAATTTTCAAATATTATGCAAAGTGAGTTTGAGATGTCCATGATGGGTGAGCTCAACTTCTTCCTTGGTCTACAAATCAAGCAAACAAGAGAAGGAACATTTATAAGCCAATCCAAGTATTGCAAGGAGCTGCTCAAAAAGTTTGGAATGGACAATGCCAAGCATATGGCTACTCCTATGGGCACCTCTTGCTATTTGGACAAGGATGAAGGAGGTAAATCAAGAGAAATTACAAAATATAGAGGTATGATTGGCTCACTCCTTTATCTCACCGCAAGTAGGCCTTATATAATGTTTAGTGTATGCATGTGTGCTAGATATCAAGCTAATCCTAAGGAATCACACCTAAGTCTTTGTTAAGAGAATAATGAAATATCTAATAGGCACATCACAAATGGGTTTATGGTACCCTAAGGGTGCCTCATGTAGTCTTATTGGATATTCCGATTACGATTTTGGCTGGATGCAAAATGGATCGAAAGAGCACTAGTGGGACATGCCACTTGCTAGGAAGCTCACTAGTTTCTTGGCACAAAGAAGAAACAAAATAGTGTGGCATTATCCACAGTGAAATTGAAAGTTTGAATATGTTGCAATTGGGAGTTCTTGTGCTCAAGTCCTTTGGATGAAACAGCAACTCTTGGACTATGGTCTTGAGCTTGATCACATTCCCATAAAATGTGATAATACTAGTGCAATTAACTTGTCAAAAAATCCCATTTTGCATTCTAGAACTAAGCATATTGAAATAAGACATCATTTCATTAGAGATCATGTTCAAAGAGGTGATTGCATACTTGAATTTGTTGAAACAACTAAGCAATTAGCTGATATTTTCACCAAACCCCTTGCAAAGAAGCATTTTTCTACATTAGAAACGAACTGGGTATATTGGACCATTCATGCATAAATTAAATATTTGCTGCATAATCCTAAAACAAAAGCCTAAGCTTGCGTTTTTCTGCATAATTATGCCACACTGCTGCACAATTTCTGAATTTTCATTATATATATTTGAATCCCATACTAACTTGAGCGTCGGAGGTTTCCCCCAAATTATTTTGCAGGTGCTCCCTCATGTCCAACTTTGACAAGAAGGGTGAAATTCAACAGCCTCAAAAATCACCAAAAAGGGTGAAATTCTTGGTAAACATGATAATTTTGATCAATTATATTAGTTGAATCATAATGTGATTAATCTATATGCTTGGATGATGATTTGAATTGATTTGAGTTGCTTTAAAACTGTTTTGGGTGGATTAAAATTGATTATATGTTGTTTGGAACGCAAAATCTGAGTTAAAGAGTGCTGGTAATCGATTACAATGCCTTTGTAATCGATTACACAGGTTCTGTCACGCATGTAATCGATTACACACATTTTGTAATCGATTACAACCAACTCAGAACTCAGGTAATCGATTACATCATCTATGTAATCGATTACAAGGTTCCCAGAAATCATGTAATCGATTACACTAAAAATGTAATCGATTACATACCTACCGGAAGCATGTAATCGATTACACCAAAAATGTAATCGATTACACACCCACCCACTGAATGCATGTAATCGATTACACACTCAATGTAATCGATTACACAGGGTTTTTTAAAAGGCTCCTGACGCGCGTAGTGGTCATTTCTGTTTGGCCCTGTTCATCTTCCTCGTTCTCTCCCTCTGCACCCACGCACCTCAGATCTCAAAACCTCTCATTTCTCACTCAAATTTCCATCAAAACTCATCATTTCGCCTCTCTCAATCTCGGAAATCCCTCTCCACATAACCCACCGATCAAATCTCCTCAAATCCCTCATCCAAAATCTCCCCATCTTCTCTCACGAACACCCTCTCCACTTTTCTAACCTAATTTCGTCCCTCTCTCTCTCTCCCTCACTCATCCCCAACCATTTACCACTCAACCCGTGCTTCTCTCTCTCATCAATGGCTGAATCCTCCCATCGCTCGAAGCGCCCAAGAACAGGGGCTGTTGTTGGAAGTTCCTCTGGTGGCTCTACATGCAATATCTCGGGTTGGACCTCACGAGGCACTTCTCCACCGTGAAGAAAGCCGAGTTGTTCGGGAAGAACTTCCGGCCGCAAGATCATCTCTCCCGTGTATCTACCCATCACCTTCGTGAGAGTGAACCCTTAGTGAGCTTTAGGACAATAGAACACTTAGGCTTGTGGGATTCCTAAGTATAGAGAAGGCCATCTACCCTAACCTTGTCCGAGTGTTTTATGCTAACCGAAGGTTGAGGATAATTGCATCATTTACGAGGTGAAAAAGCAACAAATCGGGTTAACCATGACAGAATGGTATAGGCTCACCAAGCTCACTCGATGGAGCCCGGTTACGTGGGAATGCCAAAGTCCGGGGGGCATGAGTTTGAGCACAAGGCTGCTCTTCTCTCCTTGATTAGGACCGGCTACCACCTCCCCGGTGATCCTAGACGCGAATAATGGCCACCGGCCTCACTATGGAAAACGGGGTCCTCCACTACCTCTTGGTTCGTGGATTGATTCCCGTGAGGGAGGAAATTACTCCCAAGTCCTCAAGGACGATGTAGTGGCATTATGGGCAATGACCACAGGGCACCCAATCAACGGGGATACTACATTCTACAGCATATGCTAGACATCAAGAAAAAGAAGAACTCTGCTCTCCCCTTCGCCATGTTAGTCACCACAATTCTTGAGTATTGTCGCATTTCGCTGACTGAAGAGTCCAAGGACACCAGCTCCAAGGGACCCCAATCAATTGGGCTGCATACTCTGAAGAAGCTTCAGCTCTACAAGATGGAGGATAGGTGGCATTACATTACTCATGGCACATTTGGCCATATCCATCACGATCCGCAGACCGGTGATGATGAGGGGCTCGATATCCGCCTCTCTCCTCTGCTCCAGGCTTCTCTTGATCTTCTGCTCCAAGAGATGCGCAACCTGAGTGCCAACGTCAACACGCGCATGGATCATATAGAGCAAAAGATCGACCACCTTGAGCTGAGGATGGACTACTCAGACCAGGAGCTTGCCTCCATTCGATCCCTCTTACGTGGACCTCCTGTTCCTGAGAGTCCTGCTGCTGCTGCCCCCCCACATCCTCTGCCCCTCCGGATCCCATTTCCTTCGCTGGTCCATCTGGAGTTCCTGCTGATGATGAGGAGCTTCTGGATTCTGACGACGATCTTATGCCCAGCGATGATGACATTGGTCTAGGAGACTCTGTGCGGATCCAGAGGGTGATGTCTTTTGGTGACAGCGAGGACACTGATAGTGATCCTGGCCTTATGCCTTGATTTGTTTTTCCGCCTTGTACTTTTTTTAACTCGATTATATAAAATTGGTATACCTTTATGGTTATCTTTTGATTATTGCCTCTTGGTTGTGACATGTTTCTTTGTACATGCTTGATTATTAATACATAAACGTGTTTTCACTTTGAATGGTTGTTTGTTGGAATATTGCTTGGTGATCTTAGTGGCTTTTCATTATGGCAAACAATTGGGAATCATGAACTATAAGCGACATCTTGTCCATTTTTTTTAATGCTTATGTCTTTTTGATAATGCCAACGGGGGAGAAAATAAGGAAAAAAGGTTGCATGAGTACGGGGGAGTTATTGAACTTTTAAGTTATTAAGCTTTTCATATGCAAAATCTAACCCAATATCATGCATAATCTCCGAGGACAGCATTGTAACTAAATGACTATGATATACAAATGCAAAAACTCTTTCTTTTTCCTATGATCAGTTTGTCATCTTAAAAAGGGGGAGAATGTGAATGCTTATGTCTCTAAGGCATGTCGAAAGGTTTTTGATGATAACAAAAGCAAAAGAGAAGATCAAAGCACAAAAGAAAAAATCAAGATCAAAGAAAGAAGATGAAGGTTTAATTAGTTATTTAGACTTAGGACATTCTTGTTAAATGCTCTCAAGATTTCTCAAATGGTTTTTCAAATATATGATTTCAAAATAAATAGGAAATTTCAAAGATAAACATGGCTTTCAATAAAACCTAAGTTTCAACTTTAAATCTAACACTCTTAAAAGGATTTATGTTTAAACAAGTACCACTGAGGTGTTGGAAATGACTTACACGAGTTATTGAACTTGAAAAATGTGTTCAAAGGCAAATGTAATCGATTACACAATGTTTGTGTCGATTACACATCAAACAGAAAGAATGTAATCGATTACATGAACAATGTAATCGATTACAAGCAAGTCGAGAAGTTATGTAATCGATTACACGGTATATGTAATCGATTACACAAAGCTGAAAGGCAAAGAACACGTTCGACAAGAAATGTAATCGATTACACAAAATATGTAATCGATTACACAAAACCCGAAACTCAAAAAACATGTTCGACGAGACATGTAATCGATTACAAGGATATTGTAATCAATTACACAAAGAAAGTCGAAGTCATGTAATCGATTACATGATCATTGTAATCGATTACAAAACAAAATCGAAGCCATGTAATCGATTACCTCAAGAATGTAATCGATTACACAGAGCCCGAAAGTTCGTGAACGTTGGAACAATAATGTAATCGATTACCGAGATATGTAATCGATTACACGCATCTGACAAGGTCCAACGGCTATATTAAATGCATTAAATGCATGCCCAACTACCTCCAACGGCTCTATTAATTGAGAAACTTATAAATACCCAGATTGGGTCTTTGTTTACGGTTGACCTTGAACCAAAAACTGATCATTATACTTCAAAACGTGAATCAATTCTTAAAATCATTTCTTGCTCTGTTTTTTCGACTAAAAACGTGAAAAATCCTTGAGAGCATATTAGAGCTTCAATTTGTAAACACTTGCTCTAGAGAGAGCTTCTTCTATTTCAATCTTATACTTTCGATTAGTGAGGGTGAGGTATCCCTCAAGTATTGTAAGGGTGAGGTATCCCTTGGAAAATAGAGGCTCAAGCTTTTGGGTGAGGTATCCCATACATCTTGTTGAGTGCTCAAGGTTGTAGTGGTTTTTCAAGCACCCATTGAAGCTTGAAGATATAGTGGAAAATCTCAAGGTGTTGCTTGGGAATTTGGGCGTAGATCACAAGTGGAGTAGTGATTGAACCAGGATAAACGAACGTGTTTGTTTCTCTAAACTCTCCTCTGTTCATCTTTGTGCACTTGTTTCATTGTTTTATTTGGATATTGTCTCCTTGACTATTACGTTCATTAGTAAAAGTGCTTAACTCATCTATTCAATTATCTCTGATCATTCAATAGCTTCAACGAAAATTGATTGTCAAACGATTTGCGAAAGATTTGTGAACTTATTTTTAACTACTCAATTCACCCCCCCTCTTGAGTATTGAGGCCACTTGGTAACAGAACATGATTGAGACATTCTTTCTTGATTAACTACTTTGGCCAAATAGCCAACCTTGCATCATTTCTCTTCATTTAACCCCCTTGAGCCTACTTGCCTATTCTTTGTTTTAGCTCATTATATGCCTTATGTGAAAAAGTCATGTTTTTACCTTACCTTAGGGAATGGGAGAGCATTGGTTCATTTTCATTTGAGGAGCTATTTTGTTCAAGTGAGGGGGAGTTGTGCAAATTGATATATAATATGCAAGGTGATTGGCTCTTGAAAAAAAAATGAAAGAAAAAAATGATGAAAAAAAAAGAAGAAAGGTTGTGAAGAAAAGAAATCAAAAAAAAAAAAAAATAAATAAGAGAAGGAATAAGAGATGTGCATAAGATGTGCATAATATGGAATTAAGGGGTAAAATTTCATTCTTGTCACTTGTCATTTGAGTTCCTTCCCAATGCTCTTTCATTCTCTTTGGTGTCTATCTTACCATATCCATATTATTTCCTTCCCTTACCTTGGTCCCATTACAACCTTGAACAAAGTCCTCTTGATTTGTGTGTGCATGTGTTTTGAGTAGTGGAGAAATAGGAGATAAGCAAGCTTATGGTAGTACAATTGTTCATGAGTTGAATTGAGTGAAATACTTACCTTTTAAACACTTGAGGGTTTGAGAGTGTATCTTGTGTGAGGATATATCATTCTTGATTCATGCTTTTCAATTTGAAGCCACCTTTCTTGTTGGTTTGAGATATGAAGAAATTTTAATTCATGAATGTTTTATCCTCTTGAATTTTTTATTGTTCTTCTTGCTTGTAAACTTTTGCATTCTTGAATGTCATGGAAATTTGAGTTTTTTTTTAGTTTTTATATTGATTCCTTGTTCCCTAGTTTTGGTCTTATGTGTTTTTCCTAGGAATACAAAAAGGTAAGTATGCGAGAATTTGATAATCACATATTCTATACATTAATAAACCCTCATGTTTAGTCTTTTACACCTTCCATGTCCTTAATTCTTTGAGCTTGGTCATGTTTTATAAGTTTGGGCTCAAATTGGACTTAATTGATAATTCCTAGCATTGTTGAGGTTTTACATTATTTCTGTATTTTGGTCATATCTTGAGTTTTAGATATCTGATAATTATACATTTTCCCTTGTAGGAAAGCTGAGAGGAAGCTCAACAACTTTGATAAAGAGCTTGAAGTCTCAATCGGATGTCTAGTGGACCGAATTGGGCCTGGAAGTCAGAATACAAGTTTAGTGACCCATTGATATTGTTTTGATCATAACTTGAGTTGTAGAACTCCAAATTGCTTGGGGTTTAGTCCTAATTACTCATAATGGACCCAACTTTGTATCTTAGTGGATTATAATCATGTGAGGCTAAAATAGGAGGTAATTTTAGTAATTTTAGGCAAAAATCCAAGGCTAGGCAAAGAGACCTCTCATTCTACACTTTTTTCTTCTTCTCTCTAGAACTTCTTCCTCCTCTTCTCTCTAGAATTTTGTTTTCTCTTATTTTTTTTTCTGAGTTCTCCCTTTCTCATGGAGGGGTAGGGCCTTTAGATTAATCCAAGAGATTGAACAACTTGATGCTTAATCTTGAGATTCTGCTTTAATTATTATATTCATCTATTAATCAAGTTTCGCTTCTTCTTCTTCTCTTTGTTAATTCTGGTTATTTGATTAGAATTTTCATATGTTAATTGCTTAATTATCATGTGCAAAGAGATGAACTCAGATGTTAAACAAGACATTAAAAATGTTTGATGAAATGTTTAACTTGGTTGGATCTTGACTCTTAAGTTAATTTTGATTTAGATGGGTGCTTAATTTGTCTAACCTTAATTAATTGAATCTTGGAAACATTTTTAGTAGAAGATCCGTGGATCATCGAGAGGCATCTTGAAGTGATATAAGACTAAGGACTTGATTGATAATTGAATAGATCTATAATAATCAAGGATGGATTAAAATCAAGTTTGGTTGATTTTCTTGGATTGATTGCTTTATTAATTCTGTTTTATCTATTTTTGTTTGCAATCTATTATTTACGTTTTCTGTATGCTCAACCCCCTTCCCAATTTCAGCTTGATTTGATCCAATTGTAATTATAATCCTTGAGAGACGATCTAATGTTGACTCATATACTACAAGCCATAGGTAAAACTCGGTTTTAATTTTGATTGAGTTCGACACTCGTCAAGATACCTCACCCTTTACAACTATGAGAGATACCTTATCCTCTTTTATAGATTAATCAAAGTATAGATAAAATGAAACTATCTCAAGAGTGGATAATACAACTTGAAATTCAATGGGTATATGAATTCACACTTTAAAGCTCAAAGTAGAGTATATGATGAAAAGGCTATGAAAACTCGTATTAATGCTCAACCAAGGTTTTCAGATTGATTTTCTAACCTCCATAAAAATGTCCAACAACTTGTATTTATAGCCCATTAAATATTAGAGTTGTTGGGTGGTTGGTTGGAGCACTAAATGCTTCATAATTAGCTGTTAGTTCTATTTCTGGTATAAGCTCTTATTCGAATAACAACGTTCTTATTCGAATAAAGCTTCAAATAGCACGAAGGCAATTTTGCCTTTGGAACATATTATTCGAATAACACTTATATTATTCGAATAACCTTTTTAAAATCTATTTTCTGAAAACTTGTTATTCAAATAACAGGATTATTATTAGAATAAACCATTTAAATTCTAATTTCTGGAAAACATGTTATTCGAATGGCACCTTAGTTATTCAAATAACCAATATGCACCAAGGCTTGTTTTAAACCTTTATTCGAATAAAGTAGGACTTTATTCAAATAAAGCTTAACCAGATGGAATTTTTGGCTTCTCTAACTTTGGTTATTCAAATAAGGAGACCTTTATTCAAATAAGCCATTTGAAAAACATTTCATATAGGTTTTAAATACTGCCAGTTGATTCTAATTGATTTTATAAGCTTTTGGGTACTTAATGGTAGTTTCTTTGCAAACCAAAAACCATTTTGAAGCCTTTAAAACATATGTGCTATTTGGTTTCTTTGAAAAACAATTTTTAGAGCATTAGTGTGAACTACTTTATACCTTTACATAATGATCTAAGTCCTAAAGCTATTCTTGAAGGTCTTGGACTTGATCTTGCAACATCTTTATGTTTGTTATCATCAAAACAAAGTCTTCATAGGTCAATAGCCAATTACATATAGCGATTATTCTAAGCACATAACAAGGGATAAAAGCAAGTTCTTATCATTAAAGGACAAAGATGGAGGTGATGTAACCTTTGGAGATAACAGCAAAGCCAAAATCAGAGGGATAGGTAAGATTCGTAAGAAAAACTCTCTAAATGTGCATAATGTATACTATGTGAAGAAGTTAGAACACAACCTTCTCAACATTTATCAAATTTGTGACAATGGGTATGAGGTTGTGTTTGAACCTACCAAATGCATAGTAAGAGAAGAATGTTTATAGCATTTAGTTGGAGGATCTTAGCAATCAAAATGTAGATTGCCTCATATCTATGAGTTCTAAATAATGGTTATGACATAAGAGGGTTTATTATGCAAACATGAGTACTATCTCTATGCTACTAAAACATGACCTTATGAAAGGCTTGCCAAAGATTAAGTTTGATAAAGATATAGTATGTGAAGCATGTAAGCTCCAAAGCCCTTTTGTGCCTAATATTACAATTTATGTTTTGATAATAACAACTACACTAAAAATTATGAATGATTGTTGTTAAGTATTTTAATTGTGCTAACATGATCATTGTGGAGTTTTCTTATTAGTAGTAACTTTTTCATGACTAAATCAAATGTAAGGAAGATTTCTAGATGATTAGAAAAGGATACAAAGATCAAATTCAGACTTGAGAAAGTTCAAGTGCATTCTGAGAAAGTTCTTGAAGAACCTGAGAGAGTTCATCCTATGAAGGTTGTGAGAAAGTTTAGAAACATGAAGAATCTCTACAAGGATGAATCCAAGAGCAAGTCAAAGATCAAAGTGAAGCTATCACCATATAAGATATCAAGAAGAAACATGAAACTGTTGGTGGAATCAAAGGACAAGAAGATTTTTGAAAGATCAAGCTTGAGAGAGTTACTGAGAAGGTTAGCTGAGATGAATCGTGAGAGAGTTCCTAGGTAAAACTTAAGATACACTTGGTGACTCAACAAACAAAACAAAATAACAGCTACCTGCCACAAGAAGGACAAGTAACCATTGGGTGTCCCAAGCTTGAAATAGAGAGGGTTAATGATCTGACCAAGATTTAAGCTAAGCACACAAAGAATAACTCTCTCACCTTTACCTATTATGTTCTTAAAGTTCTCAAATATTTAGGAGGTGTATATTAGGCCTTGCTAAACAATGTTTATACTCTCTTTGAGTGATTTTGAGACCTACCCACTTGTATTAAACACCTTAAACCTGACTTTGATTCTTGAGTATTGGTAATGAGCTTGTGGTTTATACAAGCTACGTAGAAATTTAGTTAAGCTTGTTATTCAAACCTTGAGAGGATGAGGGAAAAGAATACTTGTTGATTCATACTGAGAGAGGCTAAGGGAAAAGAATACTCAATATAAGAGCCTAAAGAGATTTGACAAGAAAGAATACTTGTTTATAGCGAAAAAAGTAGTATTTTCTAGGTACTAGATGTAGCCCTAAGTAGTTTAGGGGTGAACCAATATAAATCTTTGTGTCATGTTTCTCTTCCCTTACTTTAACTCAATTGATTCACTTAGATTCTAAACTTAAGAAAATCTGAGTTTTACTTTAAGAACTAAGGTGGTTTTGGAGTTAAAGTAAACTCAACAAGAACATCCTCTTCTAAGGTTTGATTCTGTGTTCTAGTAGTTATTCTTGTTGTTAAGAAAATGGTTTTTCAAAGATAATGTGTTGGTGTTTTGAGAAATTAACTTGAGAAGCATTTTTTGTTAAATATTGAAACTATGAAAGAGTTTAACTCAATTCAACCAATAAACTCTCTTATGAACTCTCTTACCTAACCATTGTTCTTTAAGGTAACCTTCTCACCTCCAAGTTTGTTAAACTTGAGAAAGGTGTAAGAAGTCTAAAATTTTCAAGAGAAAAGAAACACAATTCAACCTTTTTTCTTGTATTACTGCCAACTTCAGTTGGTATCAAAGCTCAACCTCTTAGTTGAGCACACCTAATAGTGTGAGAGGAAAAAGATTCTGAAGGAAGTATGTCAATTCAATAAGGAGGTGGAACTTACATGCCAATGGGTTCTTCTACCAATAAACCACCTGCTTTTGATGGAAGGGACTACTACTATTAGAAGGAAAGGATGAAGCATTTCATTGAATCTGAATAAGTTGATCTCTGGGATATTATAGAAATTGGTCTTTACATTCTTATGACAAGAACAAATTCCTTATGAACTCTAAGGCAAAGTTCCTCATGAACTCTAAGGCAAAATTCTTCCTCCTATGTGAATTAAGTAGAGGAGAGTATGACGTGATTGTTGGTTGTGCTACAGCTAAAGAGATATGGGATACTCTTGTCATAGCTCATTAAGGAACAAATCAAGTGAAGGAAGCGAAGACAAGTATGCTAGATCATTGGTATGAAATGTTCAAAATGAAGGAACATGAGAGCATAGATGAAATGTTTGCCAAATTCATAGTAATTGTGAAAGATTTGAAGTCACTTGGAAATACCTACTCAAATCAAGAGCATGTGAGAAAGCTGTTAAGAAGCTTGCCTAAGGTATAGAGGCCCAAGGTGACTGCTATACAAGAAGCCAAAGACCTATCAGTTTTGAGGTTGGATGAGCTGCTTAGTTCCTTAAAAGTGCATGAGCAAGAGCTTGCTAAAATAGAGGAAGATGAACCAAGAAAAGGAAAGAGCATTGCTCTCAAATCCACCCACAAGGCAATCAAGCAATTCTCTCACCAACTTTCTTAGAGCTCTCTCAAATCTAGAACTGAATCTAAAGAAGAAAGTGAAGATGATGAATCTGATAAAGATGAGCTTTCATTCATATCTAGAAAGTTTCAGAAGATGTAGAGGAAGAAAGGAAGATGATGAGGAGGCTTCCAATACAAACAAGCTTCCAATACAAACAAGAACCTCAAAAAGGAGAATCTAGAAGCAGCAACAAGAACCAGATAGTTAGCTATAAGTGCAAAAAGCCTGGTCACTTCAAATTTGAATGTCTACTACTAAGGAAATGATCATAGAAGCTCTCAAAGAAGAAGGGAATGAAGGCAACCTTGGATGATCTCGATGACTCATCAAGTGAGGAAGATCAAGAGGAAGTTACAAATTTATGATGATGAGGTATCAAGTTGCAAACTTGGTTTCTAGAGATCAAGAAAGTGATGGTGAGGTATCGGATACTAAACTCTCTCACCCTTCTTATGATGAACTTAAATAATCTTTTGACAACTTTCTCTTTAATTCTAACTTTTTAGCCAAAAACTACATTTTTCTTAAAGCAAAAAGGGCTAAGTTACAAAAAGGAAATAACTTACTAAAGAGAGACAATGAAACTTTAAGCAAGAGGACTGGATCCTTAGTGAAGTTAAATATTGAATTGGTAGCTCTGTCTAATAATGTACCTTCTTAGAACCTTTTTGAGAACCTTCTTAGAAGCCAATAATGTACCTTTGACAAAGTTGGATTAGGATACAAGCAAGGGGCAAAACAAAAGTTGTATGCGAATATTTTTGCACCTACTAAGAAGATTGAAGTGATTTGTTTCTATTGTGGCAAGGCTGGCCATAAAGCCTCAAAATGCTACCACAAAAGGTCCAACCATCTAACATGAAAGGACCCAAGAAAGTTTAGGTACTGAAAGGCATGATACCTTTTCATATAGGTTTGCCTAATCACAAAAAGAAAGAAAACCAAATGGTACCTAGACAATTGGTGTACAAGATATATGACAGGGGTCAAAAGCAAACTTTAGACCCTTAAAGATAAAGATGAAGATGATAACACTTTTAGAGACAATGGCAAAGCAAAAATAAAAGGAATAGGTAAAGTTGATAAGAAGAAATCTACAACTGTTGATAATATGTATTATGTGAAAGAGTTAGAACACAACCTTCTTAGCATAAGTTATTTTTGTGATAATGGTTATGAAGTAGTGTTTGAACCAACAAGATGCATTATTAGAGAAGCCAATAATGGTAAAGTACACTTTTTTGGAAACTGAGACAAAAATATCCATAGTATTAAATTAGAGAACTTTAGTGATCAAAATGTTGAATGTCTTGTGCCTATAAGTTCTAAATGGTTATGGCACAAGAAAGTTGCCCATGTAAACATGAACATAGTATGCCAAAGAGGCAAGCAAACAAAGTCAAGTTTTCAGCTTAAGAATATTGTTATAACTCATAAACCTCTAGAACTTCTTTTTCATACTGATCTCTTTGGACCTACTAAGACTACTAGCTTAAGTAGAAAGAGGTATAACTTTATTGTAGTTGATGATTTCTTAAGATTTACATGGGTACTCTTCCTAAGAAGCAAGGATGATTCTTTTGACGCCTTTAAAACCTTTTGTAAACAAGTTCAAAATGAAAAAGGTTTTGCATAATTGCCATAAGAAGTGATCATAGAGGAGAGTTTGAAAAAGTTTTCTTTAAAACTTTTTATGTAGAAAATGGAATAATTCACAAATTTTCTTGTCCAAGAACTCTAGAACAAAATGAATTTGTGTAAAGGGAAAATAGAACCTTACAAGAAATGGGTAGAACTCTTTTATGTGTTACTAAATTGCCAAAATATTTTTGGGCTGAGGTAGTCAGCACCTCATGTTATATAAATAGAGTTTTCATAAGGCCAATACTAAAGAAGACACCATATGAATTATGGAAAGGAAGGGAACCCAACATCTCATACTTTCATGTTTTTGGATGTGAATAATTTGTGTTACATACTAAAGATTAGTTAGGAAAATTTGATTCAAAGTCTGATAAATGCATTTTTCTCAAATATTCTTTGATATCTAAAGCATATAAGGTATATAATTTGAGGACACTAGTTATTGAGGAAAATAGGCATATTGTATTTAATGAAACTAGCTCTCTCAATGAGAAAGATAAGCATGCAGAGCTTGATAATGAGTTTAAAAAGCTGACTCTCAATGAGAATAAGGATAAAGATGACAAGAACTAAGATAGAACAAGTTCAAGTAGCAAGAAGGATCAGACCGTGGATGAGAAAGTTAAGCCAGCTAATAAGAGAGTTATGTCAGAAGTTAAGAAAGTTCATGAACCTTCTCACAAACCCTCTCAGCTACCTAAAGACTAGAAGCTTCATCCTTCTCACCCAAAGGAGCTAATCATTAGTGAAACATCTTCTAGTGTCAAGACCATATCAACTTATAAAAGACCTAAGCACACAAGTCAATTTGCCTTACTCTTTTAGATTGAGCCAAAAACTACTAAGGAGGCTCTTCAAGAAGACTCTTGGATTGAAGCATTGCAAGAGGAGCTCAATCAGTTTGAGAGGAACAAAGTGTGGTCTCTAGTTCTCGAACCTAAAGATTCCTCACTAATTGGCACAAAATGGGTGTTTAAGAACAATTTGGATGAAGATGGAAAAATGGTATAGAACAAGGCAAGGTTAGTTGCTCAATGGTATAACCAATAAAAAGGTATAGACTATGATGAAACCTTCATTCTTGTAGTTAGATTAGAAGCAATTAGAATTCTCATTGCATATGCTGCATTCAAAGGCTTTAAACTATTTCAAATGGATGTTAAGAGTGCATTATTCAATGGATTCATAAATGAGAAAGTCTATGTCCATCAACCCCTTGGTTTTGAGGATGTTGAACATCTAGAATATGTTTATAACCTCTCCAAAGCCTTTTATGGCCTAAAGTATGAGCTATTAATAATTCAAATATATGTAGATGACATTGTATTTGGATCTACTAATAAGTGTCTATATAGAGAATTTTTTGAATTGATGAGAAGTGAGTTTGAGATGAGCATGATGGAAGAGTTGAAATTCTTCCTTGGCTTGCAAATAAAGTAAGACAAGTCTAGAATATTCATCTATCAAGAGAAACATACTAAAGACTTGTTTAGAAAGTTCAATATGGAAGGGGCCAAGCTAATGAAGACTCTCATGCATCCTTCAAATGTGATTAAGAAAGGAAAATTAGTAAGTGACAAGCTTTATAGAGGTATGATTGGTTCCTTACTCCATCTAACTGCATATAGACTTGATATTGTGTTTAGTGTTGGCTTATGTGCAAGGTTTCAATCTTGTCCAAAAGAGTAATACCCTAAAGCCGTGAAAATAATTTTTAGATATCTTCTTGATACTTCTAACTATGGTTTGTGGTATGAAAAAGGATTTAGTTTTGATCTAGAAGGGTCCTGTGATGCCGATTTTGTTGGGGATAAAGTTTAGAGGAAAAGCACAAGTGGTGCATGTCACTTCCTTGGGAATACATTAGTGACTTGGTCAAGTAGGAAGCAAAATTCTGTAGCTCTCTCAACTACAGAAGCTGAGTACATTTCAGCATCTACCTGCTGCTCGTAACTCTTATGGATCAAGAATCAAATGGAGGATTACTTCATGAGGTATAACCACATCCCTATCCCTTGTGATAATACAAGTGCCATTAACTTGTCTAAAAATCCTATACATCATTCAAGGTTAAAACACATTGATATAAAGCATCGTTTTATTCGTGATCATGTCCAAAAGGGTGATATATAACTGAAATTTATTGATTCTGACCATCAATGGGTAGATATATTTATAAAACCCCTTAGTGAGGACAAAGTTTGTTTTATAAGAGAAAATCTCAATATGATTCCTCTAAAATGATTGATCTTGAACTTTGTAATGATTTGATCAGTTTCTTGCATGGCATTTTGATGTTTAAAGGTTGTTTTAATATATGAAAATATTTGTTCTTGTCTATGGATTACAATACTGAGAGATTAGGAACTTGTTAGGGATCAAAAGAGAATTAGAGTCAGAAGGTGATAAAGTTGATGAAAGAGTTCGTGAAAGAGTTGGACGAAACCCTCTCAACCTCAACCTTCTCACTTGGAACTTTCATTTCCTAATAGATTTTAGCTATGGCTAGTTTTCCAAACTAACCATCCTCTCTTCATCAAGAGGCATTTATTGCTTTCTAACGATAAAATTATGGGACTAATGGTCACTTTTCATCCCCTATAAAACCCCCTAAACACCATATTAACTCACTTTAATTCATTTCCTTTTATTCTCATATGAGATCATCATACTCTCTCTCTTGACTATTTCTCTCTTTCCCTTATTCTTCATTACTCTCTAATCCTTGTTCACATCCTTCTATCTCGTGGAAAGGTAGTATACAAATCCATGTTCTAAATATAATAAGAGTTAAGCACACAACCATAAGAACCAAAAACCAAACCATCACACCTTTGTCCTCTACTTCAAGTGAAGAACCCACTTCATCTTCCTCAACCTATCCTGAACCTTCTCCCAAAACTAAAACCAAACCTCAATCCCTTATTTTGAAAAGAATACAATCACTAAGATTGATGTTTGGTGCTATAAAAAGTATTGCACCTAAGAAGAACACAAGGATCGAGGAAGCAATTATTTTAGAGGAGAAGTCTGAACCTTCTTAAAAGCCCTTGAGACCCAAATCTGAGAAGGAAGGAAGCAAAAGCTTTTCTGAATGGTTCAAGGGAAAGAAAATTACTCCAGAAGAAGCATAAACTTTGATGATATAGCCAAAGAATGAAGGGATCTGAGACCCCATGTGAGAGCACTTGAGTGAGGGGAGTTTTTTTCCATTAGTGAGAAAGTTTACCTAACCTTATGTCAGAAATTCTACGCTTATGCAACCATAGACAATAACTTTCCAGCAATTATCTCTAGTATTAAAAGGATCTAAATGAGGGTAGACTTGGAGTCCCTTGCTGCAATCACTAGTGCTCCTAACAAAGTAACAAAAGCTTTTAATGAAGAAAGGTGGCATGATGGAGCCTAGGAGGAAGTGGTAGCTATTCTCTTCACTGATGAAAAGTCAAGGTTGGCTAGTGACTTGAATTCCACTACAAAATTTTTGCACTTTCTCTACTACTTCGTGGTGATGCCTAGAATTGGTAACACCCAGAAAATCCATAAGGTTGATATGGAGACCATGTACCATATCAAAACGAGGAAACCTATAAACCTACACTACATAATTCTGAAATACATGGTCTTTGCCATAGAGAATACCAAAAGGGCTGCAAGTTTGCCTTATGGTATGCTTCTCACTAAAGTTTTCAAGCACTTTGGTGTTGAATTAAAGAATGAAGAATGAAGAGAAAAAAAGGTCTGGTCTTCATAAGAAAGCATTTGAAACTAATGTATCTTAAAAAGAGAGAATTATAAGATAAAGGTTCAAAACCTAGAAGCAAAGTGAGGCATAACTGTAACACCCTCCTTTGGATGTCATATTTTTTACTAACCTTGTTGAAAATCCCTCTACCCAAGTTATAAAATATTTATAAGTCCCAAAAACTAAGTTTCCATTTTTCCTTTGGATGACATAGATGATATATATAACTACGGTTCTATTTTTTTTTTATAGAAGCGTAAACTTTAAAGTAAGGTAACAGCACAAGATGTAGCTACTTAATATTACACACCAAAAAGATTATATATAAACCAGTGGCATAGATTATAACTCCAAATATACAAGTTTTTGCCCAAGAGACATATGATACCCACTGACAACAAAACTAACTGGCACAAGTCTAGATATCTAGGGAGAAGGGTCTTCTCCGAGATCCTCCATAGGATCTTCCTCGGGGTCCTCCTCCTCCTCCTCAGATCCCAAGTCAACAAAGTTCCTTAGACGAGGTGGAAACTCATAGATGGGTGTGTTAGCAGAAGACACCACAGGGTCCGGATTCTCCCTAGTGGTGTAATGTAAGTCACCCCACAACTCCCAAATAGGCATGAAGAACTCCAGGTATACAGAAATAGTGAGAGAAAAGAAAGGAACATCATTACGGGTCCTACGAATGGTTAAAGTTACACCCCTACATATCTAATATGCTCATTATACCAATCAATATGCCAGGCGCTTGCATCATCGTGAAATTGAGCTCGGACATAACCAAAAAGATTTCTTTGACTAGCCATCCCAAAATACGACCACTGCCAACTGTGACTCTTCCTCTCAATCTTTATCCACAAGAACACATAAAGGCAAAAGCAAGCAGAACAACAATACAAAGAGGTGAGACTTTCTACATCATTACCAACATGACAGCAAAAAACAATAAACAACAAACAACAATAAATTCACAGAACACCAATATCACAAAATATTTTTTTTTATAAAACTTTCCAACAAATATCCCAATAAGTCATATCACAGGCAAATCCATAGTATAATAACAGATCATTCCATCACACAGGTACCTTATGATAAAATGCTAAATGATATATGTATGCACAATGGACAGACACCTACTCCATAGAGCTAAGACCAACATTGGAGAGAATGATCGGGAGAACCACTCTATGTATATCGTTAGCCTCAAATAATGTGTTTTCAATATAATCAATATGCGCAACATGGCTATATAAGACATTCTCAATCGGATCGGGAATAGGATAGTGCCTAGTCGAGATCTTCAATGCGTTGCACAGTCACCACAGCCCAGTGGAGCTACCAATTATCCACTTGTGAGATACCTGTGCCCCGACGCCTCCAAGTTCAACAAGTGAACTACACTACGCAATTCGAACCCGCACAAAGGTGTAATTCATCTCCTAGGCATTCCGCCTTAACAACAAGTCATTCCAACTTTTACAATGCATGATCACATGATAATGAATCTATGCATTCCGCCTTAACAATAAGTCATTCTAACTTTTATAATGCATGATCACATGATAATGAATCTAGGCATTCCGCCTTAATAACAAATCATTCCGACTTTTACAATGTATAATCACACGATAATGAATCTAGGCCTTCCGCCTTAACAACAAGTCATTCCAACTTTTTCAATGTATAATCATGTGACAACGAACATTAATCTCAATAGCCTAATAACATTATGATCAATCATAGGGCATCTCAAATATACAATTCTTCATAAAGGGTCAAAAAGAATTTCTAAGGCATTGATTTCACATTTTCACTTCTCTTTTTCCATAAACCCTAAAGATCCTTTAATTTGTTATGAATTCTATTCCTCACCCATTTTCCTCTCTCAAGGTCGAAACCTTTCTCTAACCAAGGGACTAAATTTTTATTTCACCACTCACTCATTATTACCAATTCTCAATTGACTTCTTTCCTCATCTTAACACTTAGGTTCAATTTGACATAATACTTTATCTTGGATACCCCATTTTGGCTTTATGGCCGCGAACTCCCTAGAGCACTAGGACCTCAAATTTTCCAACTTTCATAAATAATCTCAAGCAAAGGAAATATATCAACTATCACAATTTTCACCAAGGTCATACATAACATTAAATCATAAAAATCACATGAGAAAAGATTCACACAAAATACCAAGAATCAATACAATAAACTGAGTAATCCTCACATAGATTTCTCACTTCCCACACATCAATTTCGCCCCTCACCACCATGAGTGGGTGATGAGAAAAATCTCCCTCTTACCTTTGGAGATATCCAACCACTTTTGTAGAGCTTCTTGAAATAACTTTCCTCCTCCAAAAGCTCCTTAAAACCGAAAATGACAAGGCTAAAAGACATCATTTTTTTGACTTGGAAAAGAGTAGCCAATAACATACATCAAAGCTTTGGAAGGAAGAAGAGAAAGATGATGAAAAAAAAGAGAACTTTTACCTTAGAAAATCACAAACCCTAACTTGAAGGATTCATGAAAAAGTGATGAATAACCAAGATCTCTGTAACACCCACCTTAGGATGTCACTTTTATGTTACACAATTACCAAATTAACCTTATTTAGATAACGTAAGTTGTAAGGAAAAACACGAGTTGCAAAATTTCTTAATTACAAGAAAATAAACTTAGCAGAAAATAAAACATCACAGCATCATTACAATAATTTACATCATTTATACATATCCAAGTTTCTTGTTATACATATACAAATCTTTAACACTCTCATACTATAAATATTACAAACTAGTCACTCCAAAAAATTATAAACACTATTTACATTGACATTTTTGCCCAAGTACTACTAGGCAGTGAGCCCTCGAGTAAGCTTCTGACCCTCGGATGGGTCCTCCTCGGATTCCCGGGTGGGGGAATTCCAACTCTACGTAAAGTCCGGGGAGGAAATGTCCGAGCGGACGATACAACACTACCCTCTCTAGGGGTGCGATAGTATGCTCCCCAGTGCTGCCTAATGGATATAGGGAACTCTAATTGTACATAAATAGTAACAAAAAGTAAGGGTTCCCTGACTGTAGCCTACTCAGTCTAATATTTACATCTCCTAGATAATATATACTCTCTCTCTCAAGATCTTCAGTCCATGCCTCGTCCCCTCCGATGAATGTCAGTCTCATGTAACCCAAGAAACTAGGAATCTCCACCGCCATCAAAACTCGAAGTTCTCAATGGAATCTGGACCTTTCTCTCGCTTCTCGCTCTACGTCTGGCTCAGTCTCTTAACAACACATAAACATGATACAACATATATATACAAGAGGTGAGATCCCATGCCAATACCAGTATGGTAGCAATGAAGATAATCACATACAAAATATCATACAGATGTTATACTATAATTACAGTTATGTCACTAACCTTATATATTATCATTATACAGGAAATAAAAACAACAAGAATTACAACCATATTATTTTTAATACTCAAGTATTCAATATTTTAATTATCACGAGCAAGAATTTCACATGAATAAAATTACAATGATATATCCTCTATGAATGCAAATGTGCATGCAATGTATACTGACTCAATATCCTACTCCATGGAGCTACAACTCAAGTCGGAGAGAGTGACTGAAAAGATCTGTCGGCACCAACATGCTTCAGACCACGTGCTCAATTTCTGCACATCTAGCATATGCTCGACAGTCTGTATCAAATCATGATTAGGGATAATGTCTCGGTCCGAATCATTGATGTGTTGCATCGGTCTAACCCACGGTACAGAAGAGCTATCAACTGTCCATTGTAGGCAACCCGCACCCCAATGCCCCCAAGGTCAATCAGTGACCTACACTACGCTTATCGCACCCACTCAGGAGGTGTTTTCTCTCCTAGGCAACTTGCCTTACACAGTCCTTTGGACCTTTTCAATGCATGTACTATGCACTATTCACAATTTCCATTGATATCCCATGTGCAGGGTTCATATAATAATTTAACAGCAATGTTACTGTAATTTAATCGTGTAATCATATTTTCGTATTTTCTCACTCGCGACTCAATTCTGTCGCCTTTTCAAATCACGTAGTGATTTTTCAGTGTTTTCCAATCGCGTAACTATTTTTCATACGTTTTAAATCAGAATTACTGTTTTACTCATTTTAATATTAAAATTTACTGTATTTTTCTCATATTTGCAAAAATAGTCCTTTAAAATACATAATTATATATTCGTCCCTCGAACAAATTAATTATACTTTCGTCCCTCAAAACACATAATTTACATTTTCATCCCTCAAAATACATTATTTTCAGTATAACCCCTCAAAATTTTATATTTACATAATGACCCCATATTTCCATGGCATTTCCAATTGAGCCCCTTCCTCATAAAATTTACTGTGTAAATTTCACATACATACAGTATAAGTTTCGCTACAGTATATATTTCACATACACACATATTATCAGTTCCTTAAGCATTATAGCATACAGGCAAGAATCGAAATAAAATCAGATCTCACAGATACTACACGTACAGACATAGAAACACAAGCAATCACATCCCAAATACAATCCAAACATAGAAACACAATCAAGCACATCTCAATACAGTCAATCAATACAGTCCAAGAACCTCAAACAATAGGTGAATAAATCCTTAAGGATTTTTCACCGAATAAACCATCCTCATACTACCAGAACATGGGTGGTAAGGTTGAGTCTCCCTCTTACCTCTTGAAGACAAGCTTTCTAAGCTTTCCTCCTTTCCTTGAGACTTTGTTCACCTCCTAAACAAACCCCCAAATTTCAAGAAATTTAGTAAAGGATTATACAAGAATCAAGATTGAAAACCATGGAAAAATCATGGTTAACAAAATAAAAAAAATTAACTTTGAATCATTAACTCAAAGCTTACCTCTTTAGGAGAAAATTGAAGAAGCTTTGAACAAGATAGAATGGGTTTTGTGACAAAACCTTATGAAGAAGAAATGCTTAGAATAGACTTTGAGTCAAAACAAACTAAGAGATGAGTGTTTAAAAGGATAGATGGTGTGAGTTTAAAATGGTGACCGGTTGGAAGAAGAAAAGAAAATGGGAGATGTGTGAGTTTCCCTTGGAACTTTGAGAGAATTAGGCTTATATTTTGAGAAGTAAAAAGTGAAGATGAAGACGTGAATAAGCTGCTGCCAAGTGTAATACTTGTGATATTTGGGAGAATTACTTGAGTGTGATTATCTAATTTTTGAGTGCATAAGACAGCTGCCAACCGTGGATGATTTGTGACATTTGGAGAGCTTTATTTGCATGGTTATCCACTCCTTCCAGCTGCCCATGAGCTGCTACCGTGCTGTGTTCTTTGTGAATGACGTGAATGACATTTTGCTTGAGCAAATAGCCATGCATTAATTGCACAAGGACACTCACTTCTCATTGGTCACAAGCTTGACTTTGCATGGCATTTGAATATTCAAATATCACATATAGGCTTTACAAATGTGCTAACCGTGTTTGCTATTTCTCGGACGTGGTCGCTTTGTTTCTATTGCTCCAAATTATTCTTTGACCGTCAAAATTCTGCTGCTATTGGGCCTCCAAATTCTGCTGCTGGTCCATGGTGTTTTAGGTGAGTTTAAGTCTTTAATTCATCATTAGTTCAAGCCTAGTTACTAGTTAATTGGTTAGCTAATTAATTGGATTTAATCTCCTAACCCATTCTTACTTAATCCTTCAAGTACATAACTAATTTAGTTTAACATATTTAACTTATATCTAATACATATTTAACATGCATCATCACCTCTAATTAGAATTAGGATATTAAATTAAAGATTAAGTTACAACTAATCCCTAATCAAGTTAGTTTACTTAATTTCTTAATTAGGTAATTAGGACAACTAAATTAAAGTTAATTAGTTTCCTCAATAAAAGTCAAGTAATTATTGTTGACCCAATCTTATCCATTAATCTTATCTATGGTGAATATTACTTGATAATTTTGGTAGGATTTGTTTTACACCATTGATTGGATCAATGGTGAAGATCAAAGCTCCTAAGTCAAACTTCAAATCTAATGGTCCACAAGGAAATCTAAACTTCTTTCCTTGACCAATTCTCATTGGTTAGAAAAGTCCAACCATTTATTTTGACTATATCCTATTGGATCATTTTAATTTTAATTACAAGAAATATTCTAAACACTTTTCTATTAATTAAAACTTATCGGGTCCAACATTCATAGCAACAACTGCTATAAATATAATCACAGATATTTATCAGTACAATATTTTTATTTTTATAGATAGGTTCTAAAATTTAAAAGATTCTTTTCTGAGTCACTCAGATTCGGGTTTTTAGTAAGATCCCCCGTCTCCAAATGAGGCAGATTCAGAATTTCCCCGGCCTGAAAATTATTATTTTCTTGGCCAGGAGCAAATAACACAAAACGATCAAATATGATCTCAGAACAGTCAAATTATTTTTATACCACACAGAAAATGCAAAACAATGTAATTCTGCTATTACTATTCATATAGTCAGAATTTGGGGTGTTACAACTCTCCCCCTCTAAAATAAAGTTTCGTCCTCGAAACTTGACATATACTTAACACAAAAACGGATACTGCTCTCTAATCTTTTCTTCCAATTCCCATGTGGCTTCACCACTTACATCGTTCCAAACTACTTTAACTAATGCAATATCCTTTCCTCGAAGCTGCTTTATCCTTCGATCTTCAATCTTGTCTGGAACTGTCTCATAGGTCAAGTTCTCCTTTAGTTGTACAGTGCCTGGTTCAATAATGTGAGTTGGATCTGGAATATATTTTCGTAGTTGTGATAAGTGAAATACATTATGAAGATTTGATAAAAATGGTGGCAGCGCGACTTGATATGCTACCGGACCTATCCGACGAAGTATCTGATACGGTCCGATAAACTTGGGAGTAAGCTTCCTCGACTTGATGACTCGTCCAACTCCAGTCATAGGCGTCACACGTAAAAATACATGGTCACCTTCTTCGAATTCCAGTGGTCTTCGCCTTTTATCTATGTAGCTCTTTTCCGCGTCTGAGCTGTTCTCATCTTGTCTTGGATCATCTTTACCTTTTCGGTTGTGCTTGCACAAATTCAGTCCTATCACAAGATTTCTTTCACCATCCTGGTACCAACACAATAGTGTCCTACATCTTCTCCCATATAAGGCTTCATAGGGTGCCATCCCTATACTCGAATGGAAACTATTGTTGTAGGTGAACTCTATCAATGACAGAAATTCATCCCAACAACCAGTTTGCTCTAGAACGCAAGCCCTCAACAAGTCCTCCAACGACTGAATTGTTCTTTCTGACTGACCATCAGTTTGTGGATGGTAAGCAGAACTCAAATGTAGATTGCTTCCCATGGCTTCTTGTAGACTAGTCCAAAATCTTGATGTGAATCGTGGATCTCGATCAGAAATTATACTGGATGGTACACCATGAAGTCTAACAATTTCATTGATGTATATCTGAGCCAACTTCTCCATTGAGTACTTAACATTAATCGATAAAAAGTGCACCGACTTTGTAAGCCGATCTATAATTACCCATATAGAGTCGTGACCCTTCCGAGTTCTTGGTAGTCCCGTGACAAGATCCATTGCTATGTCATCCCATTTCCATTCAGGAATAGGCAAAGGTTACAACATTCTTGATGGTCTCTGGTGTTCTACTTTGGCCTTCTGACAAGTCAAACAGGATGATACATATTCTGCGACATCCCTCTTCATTCCTTGCCACCAATACAGCTGCTTCAAATCTTGGTACATCTTCGTGGCTCCTGGATTCATACTCAACTTGCTTCTATGAGTTTCATTCAAAATCGATCTCCTAAGTTCTGGATCATTTGGTATGCAAACTCTCCCTCTGAACTTCAAAATTCCATCAACACCTTCGCTGAATTCCAATTCTGCTCCTTGATTTCTTGCTTCCTTTGCTTCTTGCAGATATTGATCACTATTTTGCCCTTCTCGTATTTTATCCATCAGATCATTCGAAATGGTGATCATATTCAAACACATCTTCCCCAGTGTCAACTTCACAGATAATCGCATATCCCAAAATTCTTCTATTAACTCCTTCTCCTTCATCATCATAATAGAAGCATTAAGCGATTTTCTACTCAAAGTATCCGCTACGACGTTCGCCTTTCCAGGATGATATTGTAACTGAAAGTCATAATCTTTCAGAAACTCGAGCCAACACCTCTGTCTCATGTTCAACTCTTTCTGGTCGAACAGATACTTCAAACTTTTATGGTCACTAAATACAGTGAACATTGCCCCATAGAGAAAATGTCTCCATACCTTCAACGCAAGCACCACTGCTGTTAGCTCTAAGTCATGAGTCGGATAATTCCTCTCATGCACTTTCAATTGCCTCGACGCATATGCCACAACTTTACGGTTCTACATAAGTACACAACCCAATCCTTGATAAGAAGCATCACAGTACACCTCGAAAGGTTCGTTCGGATCAAGTAGAATCAACACTGGTGAAGTAGACAGTCTTCGTTTCAACTCCTGAAAACTTTCTTCACAGGCTTCAGTACACACAAATGGTTGATTCTTTCGTGTAAGTTGGGTAAGAGGTCCTGCAACCTTTGAAAACCCTTCTATGAATCGTCGATAGTAACCAGCTAATCCGATGAAACTACGGATCTCCGATACAGTCTTCGGTCTTTCCCATTCAACAACTGTCTCCACCTTCGACGCATCAACTTTAATTCCATCTGCCGATATGACATGCCCCAAGAATTGTACTTCGCTCAACCAAAATTCACACTTGGACAACTTGGCATATAGTTTATTTTCCTTCAAAATCTGGAGAACCACTCTGAGGTGTCTCTTGACTTCGAGAATAAATCAAGATGTCATCAATAAAGACAACAATAAACTTATCCAAGTATGAACGAAAAAGTCTGTTCATGAAGTCCATAAATATTGCAGGTGCATTAGTCACACCAAAAGGCATCACGTGGTACTCATAATGCCCGTATCGAGTCCGGAATGCAGTCTTCGGAATATCCTCCACCTTTACACGTATCTGGTGATAACCAGAACGTAAGTCAATCTTAGAAAATATGGTGGCTCCTCGCAATTGATCCAGCAGATCATCAATCCTCGATAGGGGATATTTATTCTTGATTGTAATCTTGTTCAGCTGCCGATAGTCCACACATAGCCGAGGAGTCCCATCCTTTTTCTTTACTAATAACACTAGAGCTCCCCAAGGTGATACACTTGGTCTCACAAATTGCTTTTCCAATAAATCTTCCAATTGCTTCTTCAGTTCGGCCAACTCTACTGGTGACATTCTGTAAGGTGCCATAGATATAGGTCCACTCAGTGTACCAAATCAATAGAGAATTCAATCTCCCTTTCGGCGGTAATCCCGGTATATCTTCGAGAAACACTTCGGAAATTCATTCACTACAAAGATATCCTTCAGAACATCTTCATAGTGAACCTCTAAGGAAGATATCAACAAATACCCTAGATCTCCTTCCTTTAAACAGGCTTCCACTTGAGTAGCCATTAAGAATTTAGAATCCTTAACCTCAGGGAAAACTAACGTCTTACTTGAACAGTCAATCAGGATATGGTTAGAAGATAACCAATCCATTCCTAAGATTACATTAATCTTAGAAAGAGGCAAACAAATCAAATCCACATGAAAGATTCTATCCCTAACACAAATAGGGCAATTCAAGCATACTTTTGTAGTTATCACAGGTTTATCAGTAGGAGTAACCACAGTCAAATCATATGGCAATGTAGTCACAGTCAATCCCAAACGCTCCACACAATCACATGCAATGAAAGAATGTGTTGCTCTCGAATCATATAACACTGTTAAAGGGTTACCTTTAATGGCACACTCCTCCATTATCAAGTCCTCAGATTTAGCGGCTTCCTCCCCGCTCATAGTATATACTCGACCACCTGCCTGTGACCTTGCAGTACGAACATTGGTCACTGATGGCTCTGCCTTCAACTGATCACAATCTCTGGAAAAAAGTCCAGGCTTCCCACATCTATAACAGATCACCCCCTTATGCTGACAGTCTCTAGTAAGATGTCCTTTCCCACACTTAAAACATTTAAGTGCAGAAGTTCCAGTTGAAGCTGTCTTACTACCACTTGAACTTCCCCCAACTGATTGCTATCGATTCTGATTTGCTGCTGGTTTAGTGTAGGGCTTTTGTTGATAACGGTTGCCACCGCTACCCCTTCCTCGTTGGAACCGTGCTGGTCCAAAGTTTTTAGTCCTTGCCGCCCGTTGGTTATCGATCTCCTCAATCTTGCAGCACTTGTCCAATAACACTGGAAATTGATCAATATCCACCGTCGCTAAAGCTCTCTTGATGTCAAGTCTTAACCCCTCTTCGAATTTCCTACACTTCCATTCCTCATCCGGATGCATCTGAAAGTACCTCGAAAACTTAGACAAGCTCTCCTTGCCTCAGACTAAGGAACTCCATCTCCTTAGCATGTTGCACACTCGTTGGAAAATATTTTGCCAAAAACTTCTGTCTAAAGAGCTGCCATGTTATAATTCTTCCTTCAGCTTCAATTAATCTTCGAGCTCCTACCCACCAGGCCTCTCCATCACCAAATAGCACAAACGTCGCGAAAGTAAGTTTTTGCTCATCAGTACAACCCATACCATCAAATATCTTCTCTAATTCCTTAATCCACAGATCAGCCTTCTTTGGATCAAACTCTCCATGAAACTTAGGCGGATTATTCCTTCGAAATTCTGATAAGCTATGAGCATCGTCAGTTGCTCTCTGATTCTGCTATACAACAACTTCAGCAATCCTTTGTATTCTTTGCTATAGTCTACACCATATTCGATTGTCATTGCTTTGGCATTCTCATATTCTGCTCTAGTATTAACACGCCCTCTTCCTCGTCCAGCCATTTCGTCTTTCTCAAGTCAACTGGACAACGCAAATAATAGTTGAAATCAATCTTCTAGTAATATGATTTCCTTTCCGACAAACAAACACAGAGAAACACGCAACTTAAACAAGACAGACCTAACCACAAACCCAAAAGACTTTAACTTGGGCTCTGATACCAACTAATGTAACACCCACCTTAGGATGTCACTTTTATGTTACATAATTACCAAATTAACCTTATTTAGATAACGTAAGTTGTAAGGAAAAACACGAGTTGCAAAATTTCTTAATTACAAGAAAATAAACTTAGCAGAAAATAAAACATCACAGCATCATTACAATAATTTACATTATTTATACATATCCAAGTTTCTTGTTATACATATACAAATCTTTAACACTCTCATACTATAAATATTACAAACTAGTCACTCCAAAAAATTATAAACACTATTTACATTGACATTTTTGCCCAAGTACTACTAGGCAGCTGAGCCCTCAGAAGTAGCCGGACCCTCAGATGGGTCCTCCTCAGATTCCCTGGGTGGGGGAATTCCAACTCTACGTAAAGTCCGGGGAGGAAATGTCCGAGCGGACGATACAACACTACCCTCTCTAGGGGTGCGATAGTACGCTCCCCAGTGCTGCCTAATGGATATAGGGAACTCTAATTGTACATAAATAGTAACAAAAAAGTAAGGGTTCCCTGACTGTAGCCTACTCAGTCTAATATTTACATCTCCTAGATAATATATACTCTCTCTCTCAAGATCTTCAGTCCATGCCTCGTCCCCTCCGATGAATGTCAGTCTCATGTAACCCAAGAAACTAGGAATCTCCACCGCCATCAAAACTCGAAGTTCTCAATGGAATCTGGACCTTTCTCTGCTTCTCGCTCTACGTCTGGCTCAGTCTCTTAACAACACATAAACATGATACAACATATATATACAAGAGGTGAGATCCCCTATGCCAATACCAGTATGGTAGCAATGAAGATAATCACATACAAAATATCATACAGATGTTATACTATAATTACAGTTATGTCACTAACCTTATATATTATCATTATACAGGAAATAAAAACAACAAGAATTACAACCATATTATTTTTAATACTCAAGTATTCAATATTTTAATTATCATGAGCAAGAATTTCACGTGAATAAAATTACAATGATATATCCTCTATGAATGCAAATGTGCATGCAATGTATACTGACTCAATATCCTACTCCATGGAGCTATAACTCAAGTCGGAGAGAGTGACTGAAAAGATCTGTCGGCACCAACATGCTTCAGACCACGTGCTCAATTTTTGCACATCTAGCATATGCTCGACAGTCTATATCAAATCATGATTAGGGATAGTGTCTCGGTCCGGATCATTGGTGTGTTGCATCGGTCTAACTCACGGTACAGAAGAGCTACCAACTGTCCATTGTAGGTAACCCGCACCCCAATGCCCCCAAGGTCAATCAGTGACCTACACTACGCTTATCGCACCCACTCAGGAGGTGTATTCTCTCCTAGGCAACTTGCCTTACACAGTCCTTTGGACCTTTTCAATGCATGTACTATGCACTATTCACAATTTCCATTGATATCCCATGTGCAGGGTTCATATAATAATTTAACAGCAATGTTACTGTAATTTAATCGCGTAATCATATTTTTGTATTTTCTCACTCGCGACTCAATTATTTGCCTTTTCAAATCACGTAGTGATTTTTCAGTGTTTTCCAATCGCGTAACTATTTTTCATACGTTTTAAATCAGAATTACTGTTTTACTCATTTTAATATTAAAATTTACTGTATTTTTCTCATATTTGCAAAAATAGTCCTTTAAAATACATAATTATATATTCATCCCTCAGAACAGATTAATTATACTTTCGTCCCTCAAAACATATAATTTACATTTTCATCCCTCAAAATACAGTATTTTCACTATAACCCCTCAAAATTTTATATTTACATAATAACCCCATATTTCCATGGCATTTCCAATTGAGCCCCTTCCTCATAAAATTTACCGTGTAAATTTCACATACATACAGTATAAGTTTCGCTACAAGTATATATTTCACATACACACATATTATCAGTTCCTTAAGCATTATAGCATACGAGGCAAGAATCGAAATAAAATCGATCTCACAGATACTACACGTACAGACATAGAAACACAAGCAGTCACATCCCAAATACAATCCAAACATAGAAACACAATCAAGCACATCTCAATACAGTCCAATCAATACAGTCCAAGAACCTCAAACAATAGGTGAATAAATCCTTAAGGATTTTTCACCGAATAAACCATCCTCATACTACCAGAACATGGGTGGTAAGGTTGGGTCTCCCTCTTACCTCTTGAAGACAAGCTTTCTAAGCTTTCCTCCTTTCCTTGAGACTTTGTTCACCTCCTAAACAAACCCCCAAATTTTAAGAAATTTAGTAAAGGATTATACAAGAATCAAGATTGAAAACCATGGAAAAATCATGGTTAACAAAATAAAAAAAATCAACTTTGAATCATTAACTCAAAGCTTACCTCTTTAGGAGAAAATTGAAGAAGCTTTGAACAAGATAGAATGGGTTTTGTGACAAAACCTTATGAAGAAGAAATGCTTAGAATAGACTTTGAGTCAAAACAAACTAAGAGATGAGTGTTTAAAAGGATAGATGGTGTGAGTTTAAAATGGTGACCGGTTGGAAGAAGAAAAGAAAATGGGAGATGCGTGAGTTTCCCTTGGAACTTTGAGAGAATTAGGCTTATATTTTGAGAAGTAAAAAGTGAAGATGAAGACGTGAATAAGCTGCTGCCAAGCCGTGTAATACTTGTGATATTTAGGAGAATTACTTGAGTGTGATTATCTAATTTTTGAGTGCATAAGACAGCTGCCAACCGTGGATGATTTGTGACATTTGGAGAGCTTTATTTGCATGGTTATCCACTCCTTCCAGCTGCCCATGAGCTGCTGCCGTGCTGTGTTCTTTGTGAATGACGTGAATGACATTTTGCTTGAGCAAATAGCCATGCATTAATTGCACAAGGACACTCACTTCTCATTGGTCACAAGCTTGACTTTGCATGGCATTTGAATATTCAAATATCACATATAGGCTTTACAAATGTGCTGAACCGTGCTGCTATTTCTGCTGGACGTGGCTGCTGTTTCTGCTGCTCTAAATTGTTGTTGGACCGTCCAAAATTCTGCTGCTATTGGGCCTCCAAATTCTGCTGCTGGTCCATGGTGTTTTAGGTGAGTTTAAGTCTTTAATTCATCATTAGTTCAAGCCTAGTTACTAGTTAATTGGTTAGCTAATTAATTGGATTTAATCTCCTAACCATTCTTACTTAATCCTTCAAGTACATAACTAATTTAGTTTAACATATTTAACTTATATCTAATACATATTTAACATGCATCATCACCTCTAATTAGAATTAGGATATTAAATTAAAGATTAAGTTACAACTAATCCCTAATCAAGTTAGTTTACTTAATTTCTTAATTAGGTAATTAGGACAACTAAATTAAAGTTAATTAGTTTCCTCAATAAAAGTCAAGTAATTATTGTTGACCCAATCTTATCCATTAATCTTATCTATGGTGAATATTACTTGATAATTTTGGTAGGATTTGTTTTACACCATTGATTGGATCAATGGTGAAGATCAAAGCTCCTAAGTCAAACTTCAAATCTAATGGTCCACAAGGAAATCTAAACTTCTTTCCTTGACCAATTCTCATTGGTTAAAAAAGTCCAACCATTTATTTTGACTATATCCTATTGGATCATTTTAATTTTAATTACAAGAAATATTCTAAACACTTTTCTATTAATTAAAACTTATCGGGTCCAACATTCATAGCAACAACTGCTATAAATATAATCACAGATATTTATCAGTACAATACTTTTGTTTTTATAGATAGGTTCTAAAAATTAAAAGATTCTTTTCTGAGTCACTCAGATTCGGGTTTAGTAAGATCCCCCGTCTCCAAATGAGGCAGATTCAGAATTTCCCCGGCCTGAAAATTATTATTTTCTTGGCCAGGAGCAAATCACACAAAACGATCAAATATGATCTCAGAACAGTCAAATTATTTTTATACCACACAGAAAATGTAAAATAGTGTAATTCTGCTATTACTATTCATATAGTCAGAATTTAGGGTGTTACAATCTCCATACTAGATGATCTTAGGAGGAAGCATAGATGTAAGAAATATGGTTGTTAGGATTTTAGAATATGGGATGGTGGTTCAAAGGGTGATGGCCATGTGGTGTGGGAGAGAAAAATGGAAGAAAATGAAGAGAAAAATGAGAAAAAAACGTTTTAGTGAGAAGAGAGAAAGTGATAGGAAGGCTTGATTTGAAAAGATGATAGAAACTTGTGTAAAGTTTTTTTTTCCCCTACATATGGTTGTGTGCCTTCTTGGAAAAAGGGGAAATGAAGCTTCTCTTGGAAGCTTCTCCAAAGCTTGCTTGAGAAGCTTCGCACGCTTCCCAAAAAGGTCAAACAATAATGTGATGTGATGATATCACTTAGGTGTTGTCATAAAAATGACTAGATAAAATAATTTGTTAGATTTCTACTACAAGCTATTATCCAATGGTTAAAAATCACTGTCAATAAACTCGGTATCATTTATTCGATGGTTAATAGAGTATACTTAAATTTTATCTGTAAGATAAAATCTCGAAAAACGAAAACTCAGTAAACTATGTCCAGCCTCGAGTTTAGTAAAATCTCCCATCGACGTTTCCATAATCCAAAGTTTTTCATCCTCGGAGAAAATATTTTATTTTTCCAGCCTGGCTCAGTGTATACGCAAAACAAGAAATATATTAAAATAATCAAACAATTTCAAAAAAATTTACAAAAATCACAAATATTATAAAATGAATATTTATTATGAAACAAACAATTTCTGGGGTGTTACAACTCTCCCCCTCTAAAGAGAATTTCATCCTCGAAATTCATCATACCTTAAACTAAATGCGAATATTGCTCCCTTATCTTGTCCTCGAACTCCCAAGTTGCATCTCCGGTCGCATCACTCCAAATTACTTTGACTAATGCAATTTCCTGGCCCCTGAGTTGTTTCACCCTCCTATCCTCAATCTGGATAAGAAATGTCTCATAGGTCAAGTTTTCTTTTAATTGTACCGTATTTGGTTCTATGACATGGGCTGGGTCAGGAATATACTTTTGTAATTGTGACACATGAAAGACATCATGAAGGTTGGAAAGGAAATGTGGTAAAGCTATTTGGTAGGCTACCGGACCTATTCGATGAAGAATTTGGTAGGGTCCAATGAGTCCAATGAATTTATGAGTGAGTTTTCTAGATTTTAGAACCCTTCCAACACCAGTCGTAGGTGTGACCCTGAAAAACATATGCTCACCTTCCTCGAATTTGAGAGGTCGCTATCTCGTGTCAACGTAGTTTTTCTGTTAGCTTTCAGTTACTTTCATTCTTTCTTGAATCATCTTAACCTTTTCAGTTGTCTATTGCACAAGCTCAGGTCCTACCACAAAACTTTCACCATCTTGGTACCAACATAAGGGTGTTCTGCACCGTCGCCCATAAATGCTTCATAGGGTACCATTCCAATGCTTGCATGGAAACTGTTATTATAGGTGAATTATACCAAAGGCAAGAATTCATCCCAACTCCTATTCTGTTCCAAAACACAAGCCCTTAACAAATCTTTCAACGGTTGAATTATTCTCTCCGACTGACCATCCGTCTGTGAGTGGTACATAGAACTTAAATGAAATTTTGTCCCCATGGCTCCCTGCAGACTCTGCTAGAATCTTGATGTGAATCTCGGATCTCTATTAGAAATAATGCTCGAAGGCACATCATGCAGTCTTACAATCTCACTAATATACACTTAAGTCAACTTCTCCATGGAATACTTCATACTGATTGGTAGAAAATATGCTGACTTCGTAAGCCGATCAACAATTACCCATATCGCGTCATACCATTTTCTAGTCCTTGGTAGTCCATTCACAAAGTCCATCGCAATGCTATCCTATATCCATTCAGGAATAGTCAAGGGTTGTAGCATTCCAGAAGGTTTTTGGTGTTCCACTTTTGCTTTTTAGCAAACTAAGCACAATGAGACATACTCGGTAAAATCCCTCTTCATCCCCTGCCATCAATACAGTCGTTTAAGGTCTTGGTACATTTTGGTAGTTCCAGGGTGTATACTTAGCTTGCTCTTGTGAGCTTCCTCAAGAATCACCTTCCTAAGCTCGGGATCATCTGGTACACAAACTCTGATTCTGAATCTCAGGATCCTATCTGTTCCTTCCACGAATCCAGACATAGCGCCCTGCCTCGCTATTTCCTTCTCTTCCTGTAAATATAGGTCACTTCCTTGTTTCTCTCTAATCCCTTCTATTAATTCACTGGAAATGGCGATCATACTCAAACACATTATCCCCGAAGTCAGTTCCACGGATAATTGTATATCTCTAAATTGTTCTATCAACTCTCTTTCCTTGAGCATCATAGCAAAAACACTACGCGTCTTTCTACTCAAGGCATCCGGTACGACATTCGCCTTCCTGGGATGATACTGGAGTTGAAAATCATAGTCTTTTAGGAACTCTAGCCACCATTTTTGTCTCATATTTAGTTCTTTCTGGTTAAACAAGTATTTCGGGCTTTTATGATCACTATAATCGTTGAACGTTGCCCCATACAAGAAGTGCCTCCGTATTTTCAATGCGAACACAACTGCGACTAACTCTAAGTCATGTGTAGAATAGTTCTTCTCATGAATCCTCAATTGCCTCGAAGTATATGCCACCACTCTTCTATTCTGCATGAGGAAGCATCCTAAATCTTGATATGAAGCATCATAGTATACCTCAAAAGGTTCATTGGGATCTAGAAGAATTAGTACTGGCGAATCGGTTAATCGTTTCTTCAATTCTTGGAAACTTTCCTCAGATGCATCCGTCCATGCAAAAGGTTGATTCTTCCTTGTGAGTTGAGTGAGAGGTCCTACTATCTTGGAGAACCTTTCAATAAACCTTCGGTAGTAACTGGCCAATCTGAGGAAACTACGGATTTCTGTCACCGTCATCGATTTTTCCCACTGAAGAACCACTTCGACTTTTGACGCATCTACCTCGATTCCTTCCTCTAAAATCACATGTCCCAAAAACTGAACTTCACTTAACCAGAACTCACACTTGGACAGTTTTGCATATAACTTGTTTTCCTTCAAAATCTGAAGAACCACTCTAAGATGTTCAATATGCTCCTCCTGACTTCGAGAGTAGATCAAAATGTCATCAATAAAGACAACTACAAATCTATCCAAGTAGGGGCGAAAAATCCTGTTCATAAAGTCCATGAATACAGCAGGAGCATTGGTTACTCCGAACGGCATCACAAGGTACTCGTAATGTCCATAGTGGGTTCAAAAGACCATCTTAGGAACATCCTCTGCTTTCACACGGATTTAATGGTAGCTAGAACGTAAGTCAATTTTGGAGAAAATAGCAGCTCCATTCAGTTGATCCATCAAATCATCTATTCTCAGAAGTGGATACTTTTTCTTGATTGTAATCTTGTTCAGCTGGTGATAGTCTACACATAATTGAGAAGTCCCGTCCTTCTTCTTGACCAACAACACTAGAGCTCCCCAAGGTGAAACAATAGGTCTCACAAACTTCTTCTCTAACAAATCCTCTAACTGCTTCTTGAGCTCGTCTAGTTCTGATGGTGACATCCGATACGGTGCCATAGATATAGGACCTGATCCTAGCATAAGATCGATAGAGAATTCTATCTCCCTTTTTAGCAATAATCCAGGTATATCATCAGAAAAGACCTTAAGAAATTCATTTGCCACAAGAATAGCATCCACACTACTCTCACCCCTAATCTCTAAGGAAGACAAAAGCATGTATCCTTGAGCTCCTTCCCTTAAGAAAAATTTGGCTTGGTTGGCGGTTATAAATCTAGAAACCTCAGTATCAGGAAATATCAAGATTTTACTAGAACAGCCTAACAGGACATGGTTAGAGGACAACCAATCTATTCTTAGAATAACATTTATCTGAGAAAGGGGTAAACAGATTAAACTGACTGAAAAGACTCGGCCTTCTACAAAAATAGGACAATTCAAACAAACTTGAGTAGCAACAACGGGTTTAGCAGTAAGAGTAGAAATATTCAAATCAAAAGGTAAGGAAGACACAGGCAAACCTAATCGATGTACACAATCATAGGCAATAAAAGAATGAGTTGCCCCTGAGTCATACAGTACAGTTAAAAGATTACCTCCTATTTCACAATCTCCTTGTATCAGATCTTTGGATTGGGAGGCTTTCGCTCCACTCATGGTATAAACTCTACCTCCCACTTGGGGTCTCGCAGCTCGTACATTATTAACAGAGGGCTCTGCCTTGGGTTGATTGCAATCTATAGAAATATGTTTGGGCTTCCCACATCTGAAGCAAATGATTCCCTTAATTGTGCAGTCCCTCATCTAGTGGTCCCTTCCACACTTTAGACATTTTAGCGTAGACGCCGTGGTAGTACCGAACTTGTGGCCACTACAACCTTCTCCATAGGGTTGTTGCTGGGCTTGATTTCCCGGTGGTGTGGATTGTGATTAAAAAAAATGACATTAAAAATAGTTGCCAAGTTCCCCCAAAAATATAAAAACCTTGCAACCAGTTGTAGTTAGTAAGGGTCGATCCACAGAGAACTAATTCAATTGACACTATAAACCGATTCTTAATTTAGACTTTAAGGAAAATAGTAAAAAAATAAAAAAAGGGGGTTTTATTAATTAAAAATAGAAATTAAACTTAAAACAAAAATAGTAAACAGAAATTGAATTACCAAATTAAAGATATTGGTTAAGAGATGGAATCCACTACTAGATTTATATAATTATGCTACCTTATATACTCTTTATATCAATATAATCAATTATGTTTTTATGTGATTGTGAGATAAATTCCCTGTTTCCTTAAGTTTTGCTCAATTAAGCAACCACTCAAATCAAACCCTAACTATTAGTTATTTGTAAAGCAACCGCTCTTACACCTACCTAATGATTGCATTAAGAATTAGAAAAATAATCACACTAAGATCTAATCACACACCGAGATTAAATTACTCAGATCATATGTCTCACTAATCATACAACTGCAACCACGCATAGCAATCCTAGTTTTACCACTCTCAAAATTTGGCAAGAATATAAAGACCTTTATATTGATTTAAGATAAAAAAAAACATATGAATAAAAATATAATTGTATTGACATAAAGAAATATGCAAGATTCACATAATCAAAACTAGGGTTTCATCTTCCCTTAACCAAATAAGAAAACTAGCCATACATGACAAATTCAAAAACACAAGAAAAACAAAAGAAAAACATAGTTTAGAATGAAAGTGCAGAAGAAAACTAAAAGTCAAACTAGTTTCCAAAGGTTGGAGATGATCGATCTCCGATTGCTCAAACTCGAGAATCCAATCTTCGATCCAATCTTTCTTTCCCTTGTTCTTCGAATCCTCTTCTGTTCTCTGATGGCTCTCAGTCCAGACTCCCCTTTTTGGGGCTCTAAGCAACCTTATTTATAAGTTTTAATCCCTAGCTCCTCATTAGAATTTGAACTTAAGTTTCTGAGTCGATGACACAAGCCGTGTCATATGACATGGCCTACCCTATGTCAGGGTCCGTCAGCATAATTTCAGCAAAATTGGAAGTCAGAGAGTAACACGGCCTACCCCGTGTCTGAGTACACGGGTTGTGTCATTTGTTGATGCCCAGAAGTAAGTATACGTGACATGCCAAAGAAGAACACGACCTACCCTGTGTCAGGAGACATGGGCCGTGTCACTTAATTTCTTCATATTCAGCCCTGATTCTTCATATATTCTCTTCTCTCTTCGCTCCTAAAGGTGATATTGATCTCCTGAAAAATACAATGCAATTATGAGTACTTATAAACACACTTAAGCGTAGTTTCACAATAAAGATCCGATTAAACTTCATATCTAGAAACTTAGCTAAAAGTTAACAATTAAACACACATGAAGTCCAATTAGATTAAACATAAGGCACTCAAGATATGAAAATAATCGACAGATCAAATACCCTCACACTTAGCCTTTTGTACTCTTGGACAAAAAATAAGACCAAAACATAAGGACTCAGCCCACTTACCCTCACACTATGCAATGACTTCAGAGCTGCATGATTTCAGAGATAAGGAATCTCCATAATTTCCCACTCACCTAAAGTCATTTGGCATTTTCCACTCATTTTCCACTCATCCACCCACTAATGGCTCAGCCCCCTTGTCATTTTATATCTCTAATCCTCTATAAAAGGGGGCCTTAGCAGATCATTGAGGGTGTTAGGTGTTAGTTACCAAAATGATGTCATTTTGTTACTAGGTTTTCTTGTAGTAATTTTCCTTTGTTCTAAATTAAAGTCATGTTCTTCTTCTTCTTCTTCTCTTTTTCTTTCTTCTTATCGATAAGTAACTAAGTTTCATTTTACTTGGGTGAAAGGGTGAAGCCCTTGGTAATAAAATAATATTAGATTTATTCTTCTCTTGTGCTTAAATGATTTATATTTTCTAGTAACCATTATACGTATTATAATTTGTTTCTTATAATTTAGAAACCATCTTTGTAAAGAGGAGTTCTTGATTTGTTGTAAACAAAATATTGGCACAATGAATGCTTTAACCCATTTATAAGTGGTGGTAATATTTTTAGGAAACATAATATAATTACATATATTATTTTAATTAGACTTTTAATGTTGTATTTTTCGATTGGAACCTCCATGTTGCGAGGATTCTAATTGAGTTATAAAAGGAATTAATCTTACCTTTATTTTATTTACCAAGAGTAGATCTTTTTACCCAAGTAAATAATTTTAATTGTAGTAACAAAATATTCACTTCACCTTAATTAATCTTCAACAATTCCCTGTGGATCGGCCTCGGACTCCCGAGAAATTTATTACTTGAGACAACCTGCACTTGAGTTTGCAAATGCGACAATTGAAAATTGTGCATCAAGTTTTTGGCGCCTTTGCCGGGGACTTGATTTGAAGACTGAATTTCTGGTGTAAAAATTTTGTATATATACTAACATACTAACTAGTGGGGGAACCTCTCCCTTTTTAATTTACTGTGCATACTAACTTGTGGTGAAACTCTCCCTAATTTCTATAATCTTTAATCATTAATGAAATAATCTTTCTTCTTCTCTCTCTCTCATTTGAGCAAAAAATCAGCTTGTCGATTCTCCGTTTTCATATTTTAAATTTACTTTTTATTTTTATTTTTTTTGTATTTATTTTCTGTCATTTTTTTTTTGTTTACTAACTTACTAACTCTCTTACTAACTATTTAACTTTTTTACTTTATCAGCTATCTAACTTTTTACTTTTTATGCTTTTTAATATATATTTGGTGGTTGGTTTATACCACACATTTGTTAATATTTAATGGAAGATTTATACTGCTAGCGTGTACATTTTATTTTATACTGTAAGTTACTTGTTTATGCTTAATTGGTATCGTGATTTAAATTGCGGTCGTTTGGTTAAAGTTAATCCAGGTACTTTACATATTAATTTGTTGAATCACAATCACACACATTAAGCACAATGGCTGAATACGAAAGTGTGCATGATGAACATGAAAATCAATCGTTGCGAACCATGCGTGAGTATTTGCAACCATCTCGAAATTCTAGTCTATCATGTTTTATCTTTTCACTCAATGCCAACAATTTTAGATTCAAGCCAGATATGATTTCTTTACTTCTTAATTTCCATGATTTAGAATCTGAAAGCCCATATTTACATCTAAAAGAATTTGAGGAAGTATGTACCGCTTTTCATGATCAAACTTGCACTGAAGAGGTTGTGAAGCTTAAATTATGTCCTTTTTCTTTGAAAGATAAAGCAAAAACTTGGCTTAACACTTTGAAACCAAGATCAATTGGCACATGGCAAGAAATGCAATGTGAGTTTTTGAAGAAATTTTTTCCAACACATAAAACTAATGCTTTGAAAAGACAAATCCAAAATTTTTCCCAAAATTCAAATGAAGCATATTTTCAAAGTTGGGAATGTTTTAAAGATTTGTTGGATTCTTGTCCACATCATGGTTTTGAAAAATGGCGCACTATAAGCTTCTTTTATGAAGGGTTAACACCCGAAACCAAACAATTTGTGGAAACAATATGCAATGGTGAATTTCTTGATAAAGAATCTGAAGAAGCTTTAGACTATTTAGACCATTTGGCTGAAAATTCTCAATCTTGACATGGTACTAATCCTTCTGAAAATTCAATTAGATTTAACCTTGCAAATGCTAGTAAAGGAAAATATCATCTTAGTCAAGAAGAAGATCTAAATGCAAGGTTTGCTAGTTTGGCTAGAAAGATTGAAGCTATGGAATCAGAGAAAGTAAAAGAAATCAAATCTGTGCAAAATGAAGAAATTTGTGGCATTTGTGATGAATTAGGACACTCAACAAATGAATGTCCAAAACTTCCTGTTTTTAAAGAAGTTTTGCATGAGTAAGTAAATGCAATGAATAATTTTAAAAAGTCATTCACTTCTTCTTTTTTAGATACATACAATCCGGGATGGAGAAATCACCCGAACTTCAGTTGGAGGAATAGCAACCAGCCACAATTCATGCAACCACCACCTCCTCTGGCATAGCAAGATTCTCAATATCCTCAAGGATATGCACCCTATGTGCCACCATATAGGAAAAACCTTGAAGGAACGTTGCATGCATTCATGGAAAAACAAGAAGCCATCAATAACCACAACACTCAAGCCATGATTGACATAAAAGATACTCTTACTAAACTTTCTTCTGCACTTGTCATTCATGAGAAATGAAAGTTTCACTCTCAACCTCAACCAAATCCCAAGGGTCAGTTTAGCCTAAATAAGGGTAGTTCAGAAAGTCAAAAAATAGATCAAGTCAACTCAGTGATAACTTTTAGGAGTGGAAAGGTTGTTGAAAAACAAATTCCTGAACTTTTTGAGAAAGATGATGAGTTAATTCCCAAATATGAGGAAGGAGTTGATAAGCCACCTAGCCAAAAGGAGATCAAACCCTCGTCTTCACCCCCATTTCCTCAAGCATTAAACAATTCAAGTAAAGTGAATCATAACATTGACATTTTTGAAATCTTTAAATAAGTGAAGGTCAATATTCCTTTGTTAGATGCTATCAAGCAGATTCCTTGTTATGCCAAATTTTTGAAAGACTTGTGCACTATTAAAAGGAAACATAATGTGAAAAAGAATGCATTTTTTACTAAACAGGTAAGCTCCATTATTCAAAACAATAATGAGTTGAAATATAAAGACCCTGGTTGTCCTACAGTTTCATGCATTAATGGTGAACATAAAATTGAACGAGCTTTACTTGATCTTGGTGCTAGTGTTAATTTGCTTCCATATTCAGTTTATCAGCAACTCAACCTTGGTGAGTTAAAACCAACTTCTGTAACTCTTCTACTTACTGATAGATCAATTAAAATTCCAAAAGGAATAGTAGAAAATGTGTTGGTACAAGTTGATAAATTCATATATCCTGTGGATTTTATTGTCTTGGAAACTGAACCTATGGTTGATAGTTCTAAGTCAGTTCCTGTTATTTTGGGTCGCCCATTTTTAGCAACATCTAATGCTTTGATAAATTGCAGAAATGGAGTGGTGAAGTTAACTTTTGGAAATATGACACTAGAGCTTAATGTTTTCAACATGTGCAAGCAACCACATGAAGTTTATGATGAAAAGGAAGAGATTGAAGGGATTGAGGCCATTATAGATGATCATCTTCAAATCAGGAGTTCTTTTGACCCATTAGAAATATGTTTATATGATTCATTTGATTCAGCTACATAATTAGATGATGATATTTCTGAAATATGCTCTTTACTTGATTGTACACAGGAAATGGAATACAAAGGAAGGAAGCCAAGATTCGAAGAGTTAAAACCCATGAATGATGATACCCATGAAGAAGTACCCACACTGGAACTAAAGCCATTACCTGATGGGTTGAAGTACACATTTTTGGGAGAAGAACAAAGCTCTCCAGTGGTAATTTCCTTATCCCTGACCAAAGAACAAGAAGGTAAGTTGATAGAAGTACTTAAAAGGCATAAAAGTGCAATTGGATGGACATTAAAGGATATAAAAGGCATTAATCCATTAATCTGTACACATAGAATACATTTAGAGGATAATGCTAAAATATCTCAACAACCTCAAAGAAGATTAAATCCACACATGAAAGAGGTAGTTAGAGCTGAAGTTCTTAAATTACTTGATGTTGGAATTATCTATCCTATATCTGATAGCCAGGGGTAAGCCCTACACAAGTTGTGCCTAGGAAATCTGGAATAACAGTGGTTGAAAATGAAAAAGGAGAATTAATACCTACCCAAGTCTCATCTAGTTGGCGTATGTGTACTGATTTTAGAAAATTGAATGCAACCACTAGGAAAGACCATTTTCCATTGCCATTTCTTGATCAGATTCTGGAAAGAGTAGCAGGACATCCCTGCTATTGTTTTCTTGATGGTTATTCAGGGTATAATCAAATACCAATTGCATTAGAGGATCAAGAAAAGACCACTTTTACTTGTTCTTTTGGCACTTTTGCATATAGAAGAATGTCTTTTGGTCTTTGTAATGCTCCGGTAACTTTTCAAAGATGCATGCTAAGTATTTTCAGTGACATGATTGAGCATTATTTAGAGGTTTTCATGGATGATTTGACAGTTTTTGGAAATTCTTTTGAAAATTGTCTTGATAATTTGGAAAAAGTTCTTAAAAGATGCGAAGAAAAAGGATTTGTATTAAATTGGGAAAAATGTCATTACATGGTTACCTCAAGAATAGTGTTAGGTTATGTGATATCTTCTAAGGGAATTGAAGTTGATAAAGCCAAAGTTGAATTAATTGCTCATTTGTCTTCCCTAAAAATAGTCAGAGAAGTTCGTTCCTTTTTAGGACATGCAGGATTTTACAGAAGATTTGTAAAGGACTTTAGTGCTATATCTAGACCTTTATGTAATCTTCTAACAAAAGATACACCATTTGATTGGACTCAAGATTGTCAGAAATCTTTTGAAAAATTAATCGGTCTTTTGACTTCTGCTCCTATCATGCAATCTCATGACTGGTCTTTGCCTTTTGAGTTGATGTGTGATGCTAGTGATTTTGTTTGTTAGCGCTGTTTTAGGCCAAAGAAAGGAAGGTAAGCCTCATGTAATTTATTACGCAAGTCGAACTTTGAATAGTGCACAAATGAATTACACCACTACTGAAAAAAAACTACTTGCTGTAATTTTTGTATTGGATAAATTTTGAGCTTATTTAATTGGTTCATCCACTGTTGTTTTCACTGATCATGCTGCTGTTAGATATTTAATGTCTAAACAGGATGCCAAACCTAGGTTGATACGGTGGATCTTGTTGCTTCAAGAATTTAACATCACAATAAAAGACAAGAAAGGAGCCGAAAATATTGTTGCAGATCATTTGTCAAGGCTGACAACAGGCTCATCTTTTGATAGCACACCTATCAATGATTCTTTTCCTGATGAATTTTTATTTTCTGTCAATTCCATGCCTTGGTTTGCTAGCATTGTCAATTTTCTTGTAACAAGTAAGATGCCGCCTCAGTGGACACAACAAGACAGAAAAAAGTTTTTGATTGAGGTGAAAATTTTCTTTTGGGATGACCTATATTTGTTCAAATATTATCCTGATCAAATCTTTCGGAGATGTGTACCTAACAATGAGGTAAGTAGTGTCATTAAATTTTATCATTCAAAAGCATCTGGAGGTCATTTTTCTTCAAAGAAAACAGCTGCGAAAATCTTGCAGTGTGGATTTTATTGGCCCACTTTATTCAAGGACAGTTATACTTTTTGCAAAAGTTGTGAAAGTTGTCAAAAATTGGGGTCCATTTCTAAAAGAAATATGATGCATTTGAACCCTATCCTTGTCATTGAAATTTTTTATTGTTGGAGAATTGATTTCATGGGTCCATTTCCATCATCTTTTGGATTTGTGTACATTTTGGTTGCAGTTGATTATGTCTCAAAATGGATTGAGGCGATTCCATGTCGGCACAATGATCATAAAACTGTTCTAAAATTTTTAAAAGAAAATATTTTGAGTCGATTTGGAATTCCTCGAGCTATCATTAGTGATGGGGGAACACATTTTTGCAATAAATCATTTGAATCCTTAATGAAGAAATATTGCATTACCCACAAAATTGCAATCCCTAATCATCCTCAGACAAGTGGACAAGTTGAATTAGCAAATAGGGAGATTAAACAAATTTTGGAAAAAATGGTTAACCCAAATCGTAAAGATTGGTCTTTAAGACTAAACGATGCACTTTGGGCTTATTGTACTGCTTTTAAAGCATCTTTGGGCATGTCTCCCTATCGGTTAGTTTATGGAAAACCTTGTCATTTACCTGTAGAATTGGAGCATAAAGCATTTTGGGTCATTAAAGATTTCAACTTAAGTCTTGATGATGCTTCCAAGTTACGCAAATTGTAATTGAATGAACTTGAGGAATTAAGAAATGATGCATATGAAAACTCAAAGATTTATAAAATTAGAACAAAAGCTTTTCATGACAAATCAATTTTGAGAAAAACTTTTGAAATTGGTCAAAAAGTTCTGCTTTATAATTCTCGTCTTCACCTATTCCTTGGAAAATTGAGATCTAGGTGGATTGGTCCTTATATTGTCAAACATGTGTATTCTTATGGGGCCATAGACATTGAGAATCCTAGGAATGGTATTGTATTTAAGGTCAATGGACAAAGACTCAAACCAATTCTAGAACATCAAGTTGTTGAGGTAGAATCCATTTCTCTTTCTAATCCTTGTTATGAGTAGAATTTATTTTAATGTTGTTTCTTTCTTTTTACAGTTCTTTGTGTTCCCAGTTAAATGGCGGATAACGGTACTCCGTGACTCTCAAGTCGGTTTGTTTTTCAGTTTTCCATAATAACTGATTTCTTCTCCTTTTAAAATAGATGTCATTCTCTCAAATCTAAGAAAACATTTTCCTTCTCTCCCTCTAAATGCTCTAACAAAAGTCTATGAAGCTAGGTGTGAAAGACTGAGACTGTTAATGTATAAGGGCATCCCAGAAGATATACGCTGGATAATCGAAGTAAAGGTTCGTTTAGCTAGTGAATCTTCAGATTCATTTGTCCCATACATGCCTCGTCTCGGTAAAAGTTCATTTTCAAAAAGGAGAAGAGCAAAAAGAATGAAAGTTTGTTACAAGTGTGCAAAATGGAATTGCAACACGCGATGTCACTCTTTGGGGATGGTTTCTGTAAACAGAGAAGATAAAATATTCTTCATTAAGAATGGACTGAGTAAGGAGTCATTAGATAATATCTTATTGACTCTTGAGATGCATTCTTATGGAGTTGTGCAGCGTGAACTTCTTTGTTTGTGGAATCTCTTCAAGGACGAACAAGAGCGTTATAGTCTTGGGAATCTGACTCAAAAAGACCTTGTTTGTCAATTTAAAAGAAAATTGGATGGGAAGCTTATCTCCAACTCATAGAAGGCATTTAAGTCGTTTCTGGACGTGAAACCAGAGGAAGATGTGAGCCACAATCACAACAACATGTATATATTATCTTGTACATTTTCAAAAAAAAAAAGAAAAAAAAGAAAAAAAAAAAAAGAATAAAAATGAAATAAAAAAGAATAAAAAAGGGCGAAACTTCGGTTGTACTTAGTCTTTAATTAGATTAGGATCCCCTCATGGGGCACTCTGTCATTGACTCGGGTGGACCTTCGCACGTCGGTCGGTAAATAAGGTTCGTGTGCCATGCTCTGTAGAGAGCCGCGCAAGCATTCCCAGGTTTTAACCAAAGGCTCTGCTTGCTGATGGACAGAAAGAAGCGTCCCGTGTTTGCATTCTCCCGTGATAATGCCTCTAAGCTGGATCCTGTGATTTAATGTCATGGGCTCTCCAGCGACCTCTCACTGGCTGTGGTCACTGGTCGTCGTATTCAGATTTTCTCTCTTTAACTAGAGGGACGATGCATAGGCTGGGATATCCCACAAGCGGGAGGGAGAAGAATGCCTAGATTGACTGAGCCGTCTTGCTATTACTGCACTCATGATACGCAGTATAAAGATCTGCCATGAAACTTGTACATAAAGGTATGTAATCATTTGTTATTATTATTTTATCTTTGTATGATTTTGTTGAATTTTGGTTTTGGACAGACGATCCATTGGATGGGATCCTTCGGGGGTTTTTAGACTTCTTTACCCTGATGGTTTTCTTGAAATAAAAAAAAACAAAAAACAAAAAAAAATATTATTATTTTTTTTTTAAATTTTTAAACTTTTCTGACACCAGCCAACCTACCTGTATAGGATATATTATTACTTTTTTCTATTCTCTTTCCTATTTAAACACTCTATTTTCTTCACTTTCCTGCAACTCATAATCCTTCAAAGACAGTGTGAGTGTAGAAATGGAGGGAGCTTCTTCTTCTGTTCGTATATTTGCCAGTATCTGTGTATTTTGTGGGACAAGTTATGGTAAGAGTTTAGAGTTTGTAAATGCAGCAACCACTGTTTGTAGAACACTTGCTGCGAGGAACATTCGTGTAGTATATGGGGGAGGTTGCCTTGGGTTAATAGGGGTTGTGTCACTTTCTGCATTTGTAAGAGGTGGTCAAGTTTTAGGTGTCATTCCTGAACCTTTAACTCGAAGGAACATCGTTGGAAAGACAATCGGACTGGAAATTCAGGTATCATCTATGCATGGACGAATGAAGGTGATGATTGAAAACTCTGATGCATTCATTGTCTTACCTGGTGGTTTTGGTACTTTGGAAGAAGTCTTTCAAATTGTCTCTTGGGCCCAACTGAACATCCACCATAAACCCATAGGTTTGTTGAATGTTAATAATTTCTTTGATAATTTGTTATCTTTTGTTGACCATGCTGTGGAACAGAAATTTATCACACCTTCTGCAAGACGACTCCTTATCTCTGCTTCTACTGTTGATGAATTGATTGATAAATTAGAAGCTTTTGTTTATGAACCTGATCCAGCAACAGCTCAGATAGATTGGTCCGAAGGAAGTGGTGAGGGAAGCAAAATGAAAAGAAAGTCAGCCAAGACGCTCCAACTATTTAAATAATTACAAGCTTTGGTTTTATTTATCGTACTTTGTTTCTGTTTAACTTTGTGTGAGATTTTTCTTTTCAGTAATTGCAGCAACAGGTAATATATTCTACCCTTTACCTATCTATGTTTTGACATTGAGGACAATGTTGTGATTTGGTTTGGGGGAAGGATGGTTGTGAAAAAAAAACCAAAAAATAATAATTAGGAAGTGTGTTTGTTAATATGTTTATTGTGTTTATATTAGAAAAAAAAACTAAAAAAATATAGGAGTGTGTTTGTTAATATGTTTGTTGTGTTTGTCACCAATTTATTAACAACAAAAGTAATTAGGGATGGCAGAGTAAGAAGTAAACTATTTACTCTTGAGACGCATCAAAAATTGATGGTAGAGTAAGGAATAATTAGGTAGAAAACTAGTTTGTGTAGAAGTAACAATTCAAATTCAGGAAAATTTTCATGATTGAGTAAATTGTCTTCTTTCGTAAAATTCACATGTTTGGTTATGGATGTTGAATTGGTGGACTGAGAATGATAGAATTATGCCTTGTGAGATTTTGAGCCTATTGATGAATGGATTGAACATTTGTACCATTCTTTTCTTTCTTGTGTGAATTTCACTCATAGAATTGTTACTCTAGAACTTGCTTTGATTCTTTCTGAGACTACATTTTCATATGCATACATAAATATGATTGAGGCATTTTTCTTGAAATAGCTACTTTAATCAAATAGTCAACCTTGTTTAGCAGCATGTTGTCTCAATATGATATCAAGCACTCTTATGACTTCTTAGAAATTCTCTGATTCCTGCCAACATAAAGCATTAGAAATGACCTATTTCCTCTTGCTTAACCCCTTTGAGCTTATTTGACTATTCTTTATTTCGAACTCATTATGTGCCTTAAATGAAAAACCATGTTCTTACTTGACCTTAGGGAATAAGAGAACATTAGTTTTGTCATTCGATGAGTTCTTGAACAAGTGTGGGGGTGTGTGTGCAGAATGGTTAAAAAAAATGTATATATGATGTTCTTTTTGTAAAAAAAAAAATCAATAAAAAAATGTAAAAAGAAGAGGGTCAACAAGGTAATAAAGGAAAGGAAAAGAATATGTAAAGGGAATTTGTATTAGGTGGAGTTGGGATGAACTTTTATACTTGTTAATTGAACTCAGCTCTCATGTTCTTTTATTCTCTGGTGTTTAACTTGTCATATCCATATTACCTCCTCCTTTACCTTGACCCTATTACAACCTTGAGTAAAGTCCTCATGATTTGTGTGTGCATGTGTTCTGAGTAGTGGAGAAGTAGAAGATAAGCAAGCTTATGGTAGTGCAATTTTCATGGGTTGAATTGAGTGAAATACCTACATTTTAAACACTTGAGAGATTGAGAGTGAATCTTGTGAAAATCTATCATCCTTGACTCATGCTTTTCAATTGAAATATCCTTGCTTGTTAATTTGAGAAGTGAAGATATGTTACCTCATGAATGTTTTGATTACTTGAATGATTGATTGCTCTTCATTTTTAAATATTATTAGAAATTGAGTCTTTTAGAGTGTTTAGCTTTTGAGTCTGTTTCATTTTTTTTTTTGTGAGTGGTCTTATGTGTTTTACTCAGGAGTGTAAAAAGCTAAGTGTGGGAGAATTTGATGATTACATATTTGATACACGAATAAGCTTTCATTCTTAGTCATTTACACTCTCTATGTACTTAATTGATTGAGTTTTATTATGTTTTGTAAGTTTGGACTCAAATTGGACTTAATTGAATTTTTTAGTATAATTTACGTCTTACGTTATTTCTGTATTTGGGCTATATCTTGGGATGTAGGTGGTCTTTGGAGGTGATTCTAGTGGCATTTGAAAGATAAGAGAGATTTCTACAACTTTCAAGAATACCTCAAAGGCCCAATCACACGAGTAGATAACTCAAATTGGGGTTGAAGTAAGAACCAGAGTGCTTTTCCTACCAGCTTAACCTATGTATACTGTTCATCACATATTTTGGGATAGAAGTTGTCAAATGGGCTGAAATTTGGATACTGAATATTTAAGACCCATATCTACAACTTTCATGTTTAACACTTTTCCAAAATCAGAATCCTTGAAGGTGATATTGGGATTGGAAGTCAGAACAGAGGAGCTGTGACTGGGCCTGGGCAGTGTGCAGTAATTTGAACGTATCTGGAGTTATAGAAATGATATTGTACTCAAACTAAAGCAATTTGAAAGCTAAGATCCAGGCCTACAACTTTGATGAAGACCACTTGGATCAAAAATGACGAATGTAATGACTTCAGAGCTGCATGATTTCAGAGACAAGGAATCTCCATAATTTCCCACTTACCTAAAGTCATTTGGCATTTTCCACTCATTTTCCACTCATCCACCCACTAATGACTCAGCCCCCTTGTCATTTTATATCTATAATCCTCTATAAAAGGGGGCCTTGGCAGATCATTGAGGGTGTTAGGTGTTAGTTACCAAAATGATGTCATTTTGTTACTAGGTTTTCTTGTAGTAATTTTCCTTTGTTCTAAATTAAAGTCATGTTCTTCTTCTTCTTCTCTCTTTCTTTCTTCTTATCTATGAGTAACTAAGTTTCATTTTACATGGGTGAAAGGGTGAAGCTCTTGGTAATAAAATATGGTTAGATTTTTTCTTCTCTTGTGCTTAAATGATTTATATTTTCTAGTAACCATTATACGTATTATAATTTGTTTCTTATAATTTAGAAACCATATTTGTAAAGAGGAGTTCTTGATTTGTTGTACACAAAATATTGGCACAATGAATGCTTTAACCCATTTATAAGTGGTGGTAATATTTTTAGGAAACATAATATAATTATGTATATTATTTTAATTGGACTTTTAATGTTGTATTTTCCTATTGGAACCTCCATGTTGTGAGGATTCTAATTGAGTTATAAAAGGAATTAATCTTACCTTTATTTTATTTACCAAGAGTGGATCTTTTTACCTAAGTAAATAATTTTAATCATAGTAACAAAATATTCACTTTGTTACCAAGTGGCCTCAATACTCAAGAGGGGGGTGAATTGAGTAAGTAAAACAAGTTCGCAAATCTTTCACAAATCGATTGATAACTAATTTTCGTTAAAGCTATTGAATGATTAGAGATGATTGGATAAATGAGATGAATTCACTTACTTATAAATATGCTAGCCTACGGAGACAATATCTAAGAAAATTAATGAAACAGTGCACAAAATAAACAGATGGGGGTTTTGAGAAAAACAAACGCGGTCGTTTATCCTGGTTCGATCACCAATCCACTTGTAATCTACGTCCAGTCCCCAAGTAACAACTTGAGATTTTTCACTATATCTTCAAGTTTCAATGGGTGCTTGAAAACCACTACAACCTTGAGCATTCAACACTATGGGATACCTTACCCTAAAGCTTGAGCCTCTATTTTCCAAGGAATACCTCACCCTTTACAGTTTGGAGGGATGCCTCACCCTCTCTACAGAAATTACAAAGATTGAATGGATAGAAACTCTCTTGAAAGAGTAGATATTACAACTGGAAATTCAACCAGTATAAGATTTATGATTTACGCTCAGAAACAGAGTATTAATGGAGAAATAGATGAAAACTCATTTTAATGCTCAACCCAGATTTTTCAGATTGATTGTCTAACCCCCATAAATGCCCAACAACTTCTATTTATAAGTCATTGAAGATTAGAGACGTTGGGAGGTGGTTGGAGCATTAAATGTTATGCTACTATCCGTTAATTTCTGTTTCTGGAAATCTTCATTATTCGAATAAGACATTTCTTATTCGAATAACGCTTGAAATAGCTTTCACCATGTTTTCCTCTGTAATATGTTATTCGAATAACATTCTGGTTATTCGAATAACCAAATAAATATTTATTTTCTGGAAAACACGTTATTCGAATAACATTCATGTTATTCGAATAACTTATTTGAATTAAATGAGCTTCTGAGTTCCTGTTATTCGAATAACAACATCGTTATTCAAATAACTAATTCAGCATGGTTTTATTTGAAAGCCCTGTTATTCGAATAACACTTTTCTTATTCGAATAACTAGTAAAGTATGGCTTTTTCTGAAATACTTGTTATTCGAATAACGACTTTGTTATTCGAATAACCAATTCATGAACTGACTTCTTGAAATGTATTATTCAAATAACACTTCTGTTATTCGAATAACCTATTCGTGCCAAAATACTTTTGAAACACTTATTCGAATAATGCATGGCTTTATTCGAATAAATCCTTTCCTGAGTGATTAATTTGGAATCTCTGACTTGTGTTATTCGAATAAGGAACCCCTTATTCGAATAATACATGTGAAAACATGTTTTGAGCCTTTTTAAATGTTGCTCTTGATTCCATATGATCTTGTAGGTTTATGGACACGAGGTGGTTTAATTCTTTGGAAGTTAAAAACCATATTGAAGCCTTAAAAACTTGTGTGCTATTACGAAATGCAAGATTAACCTTATTTGTGAATCTTTATATACCTCTACAAAAGGATTAAAGTCCTAAAAGCTATACTTGATGGTCTTGATAATCTTGGACTTGATCTTGCAACATCTTTGAGTTTGTTATCATCAAAACATATTCTTCATCAGATACATGTCAGTCACACACTTCACCTTAATTAATCTTCAACAATTCCCTGTGGATCGAAATCAGACTCCCGAGAAATTTATTACTTGAGACAACCTACACTTGGGTTTACAAATGCGACAATTGAAAATTGTGCATTAGCTAAGTATTTTTAGTGACATGATTGAGCATTATTTAGAGGTTTTCATGGATGACCTGACAATTTTTGGAAATTATTTTGAAAATTATCTTGATAATTTGGAAAAAGTTCTTAAAAGATGCGAAGAAAAAGGATTTGTGTTAAATTGGGAAAAATGTCATTACATGGTTACATTAGGAATAGTGCTAGGTCATGTGATATTTTCTAAAGGATTGAAGTTGATAAGGCTAAAGTTGAATTAACTGCTCATTTACCTTCCCCAAAAATAGTAAGAGAAGTTTGTTCTTTTTTAGGACATGCAAGATTTTACAGAAGATTCGTTAAGGACTTTAGTGCCATATCTAGACCATTATGTAATCTTCTAACAAAAGATGCACCATTTGATTGGACCCAAGATTTGTCATAAATCTTTTGAAAAATTAATTAGTCTTTTGACTTCTGCTTCTATCATGCAATCCCCTGACTGGTCTTTGCCTTTTGAGTTGATGTGTGATGCTAGTGATTTTGCTATTGGCGCTGTTTTAGGCCAAAGAAAGGAAGGTAAGCCTCATGTAATTTATTACGCAAGTCAAACTTTGAATGGTGCATAAATGAATTACACCACTACTGAAAAAGAACTACTTGCTGTAATTTTTGCATTAGACAAATTTCAAGCTTATTTAATTGGTTCTTCTATTGTTGTTTTCATTGATCATGTTGCTATTAGATATTTAATGTCTAAGCAAGATGTCAAACCTAGGTTGATACAGTGGATCTTGTTGCTTTAAGAATTCAACATCACAATAAAAGACAAGAAAAGGGTCGAAAATGTTGTTGCAGATCATTTGTCCAGACTTATAACAAACTCATCTTTTGATAGCACATCTATCAATGATTCTTTTCCTGATGAATTTTTGTTTTCTGTCAATTCCATGCCTTGGTTTGCTAACATTATCAATTTTCTTGTAACAGGTAAGATGCCCGCCTCAATGGATGCACCAAGACAAAAAGAAGCTTTTGATTGAGGTGAAAAATTTCTATTGGGATGACCAATATTTGTTCAAATATTGTCCCGATCAAATCTTTCGGAGATGTGTACCCGACAATGAGGTAAGTAGTGTCATTAAATTTTATCTTTCAGAAGCATGTGGAGGTCATTTTTCTTTAAAGAAAATAGCTGCAAAAATATTACAGTGTGGATTTTATTGGCCCATTTTATTTAAAGACAGCTATACTTTTTGTAAAAGTTGTGAAAATTATCAAAAATTGGAGTCTATTTCTAAAAGAAACATGATGCCTTTGAACCCTATCATTGTCATTAAAATTTTTTATTGTTAGGGAAGTGATTTCATACGTCCATTTCCATTATCATTTGGATTTGTGTATATTTTAGTTGCAGTTGATAATGTCTCAAAATGGATTGAGGCGATTCCATGTCGACACAATGATCATAAAACTATTCTTAAATTTTTAAAAGAAAATGTTTTAAGTCGATTTGGAATCCCTCGAGCTATCATCAATGATGAGGGAAAACATTTTTACAATAAACCATTTGAATCGTTAATGAAGAAATATGGAATTACTCACAAAATTGCCACCCCTTATCATCCTCAGACAAGCGGACAAGTAGAATTAGCAAATAGGGAGATTAAACAAATTTTGAAAAAAATGGTTAACCCAAATCATAAAGATTGGTCTTTAAGATTAAATGATGCACTTTGGGCTTATCGTACTCCTTTCAAAACATCTTTAGGCATGTCACCTTATCGGTTAGTCTATGGAAAACTTTGTCATTTTCCTGTAGAACTGGAGTATAAAGTATTTTGGGTCATTAAAATCTTCAACTCAAATCTTGATGATGCTTCCAAGTCACGTAAATTACAATTAAATGAACTTAAGGAATTGAGAAATGATGCATATGAAAACTCAAAGATTTATAAAGTTAGAACAAAAGCTTTTTATGACAAATCAATTTTGAGAAAATCTTTTGAAATTGGTCAAAAAGTTCTACTTTATAATTCTCGTCTTCACCTATTCCCTAGAAAATTGAGATCTAGGTGGATTGGCCCTTTTATTGTCAAACATGTGTATTCTTATGGGGCCATAGACATTGAGAATCCTAGGAATGATAATGTTATAAAGGTCAATGGACAAAGACTCCAACCATTTCTGGAACATCAAGTTATTGAGGTCGAATCCATCTCCCTTTCTAATCCTTGTTATAAGTAGAATTTATTTTAATTTTGTTTCTTTCTTTTTGCAGTTCTTTGTGTTTTGGGTTAAGTGGTGGATAACGGTACTCCGTGACTCTCAAGTCAGTTTGTTTTTCAGTTTCCCATAATAACTAATTCCTTCTCCTTTCAAAATGGATGTCATTCTCTCAAATTTAAGAAATCATTTTCCTTCTCTCCCTCAAAATGCTCTGACAAAAATCTACAAAGCCAGGCGTGAAAGACTGAGAATTTTAATGTACAAGGGCATCCCAGAAGATATACGCTGGATAATCAAAGTAAAGGTTCATTTAGCTGGTGAATCTTTAGATTTATTTATCCCATACATGCCAGGTCTCGGTAAAAGATCGTATTAAAAAAGGAGAAGAGCAAACAGAATGAAAGTTTGTTACAAGTGTGCGCGATGGAATTATAACACGCGATGTCGTTCTTTGGGGATGGTTTCTATAAATAGAGAAGATAAAATATTATTCATTAAGAATGGACTGAGTAAGGAGTCATTAGATAATATCTTATTGATCTTGAGACGCATTCTTGTGGAGTTGTGCAGCGTGAACTTCTTAGTTTATGGAATCTCTTCAGGGATGAGCAAGAGCGTTACAGTCTTGGGAATCTGACTCAAAAAGATCCTGTTTGCCAATTTATAAGAAAATTGGATGGGAAGCTTATCCTCGACTCATAGAAGGCATTTAAGCTGTTATTGGACGTAAAACCAGATAAAGATGTTAACCACAATCACAACAACATGTATATATTATCTTGTACATATTCAAAAAAGAAAAAAAAGTAAAGAAAATAAAATTTAAAATAAAAAAAAGGCGAAACTTCAGTTGTACTTGATCTTTAATTAGATTAGGAGCCCTGGGTAGATACCCGCCCCATCATTGACTCGGGTAGACCTTCGCACGCCAGTCTGTAAAAAAGGTTCGTGTGCCATACTCTGTAGAGAGCCGCGCAAGCATTCCCAGGTTTTAACCATAGGCTCTACTTGCTGATGGACAAAAAGAAGTGTCCCGTGTTAGCATTCTCGCGTGACAATGCCTCTATGCATGATTTAATGCCATGGGCTCTCCAGTGACCTCTCACTGGCTGTGGTCGTTGGTGGTGACTGTCAGATTTATACACTTTAATTAGTGGCATCGTAGATCAATCCAAAATATCCCACAAGCAGGAGGGAGAAGAATTCCCAGATTGGCTGAGTCATCTTGGTATTACTGCACTCATGATGCGCAGTATAAAGATATGCCATGAAACCTGTACATAAAGGTATGTCATCATTTGTTATTATAATTTTATCTATATTTGATTTTGTTGTATTTTGGTTTTGGACAGACTATCCTTTGGGTAGGGTCCTTCAAAGGTTTCTAAACTTCTTTACCCTGATGGTTTTCTTGAAGTCAAAAAAAAAAAGAATAAAAGTTTAGATAAAAAAATAGAAAATAAAAAGAAATTTCTTTGATTCAAACTTTTCTGACAACAGCCAACCTACCCATACAAGAGCTATTATTACTTTTTCTATTCTCTTCCTTATTTAAACACTCCATTTTCTTCACTTTCCTACAACTCGTAACCATTCAAAGAGAGTGTAAGTGTAAAAATGGAGGGAGCTTCTTCTTCTATTTGTAGATTTACCAGTATTTGTGTATTTTGTGGAACAAGTTATGGGAAGGGTCTAGAGTTTGTAAACGCAGCAAGCACTGTTGGTAGAACACTTGCTGCAAGGAACATTCGTGTAGTATTTAGAGGAGGTAGCATTGGGTTAATGGGGGTTGTATCACTTTCTGCATATCTAAGAGGTGGTCAAGCTTTAGGTATCATTCCTGAACCTTTAACTCGAAATTACATCACTGGAAAGACAATTAGGTTGGAAGTTCAAGTATTATCTATGCATGGACGAATGAGGACAATGCTTGAAAACTCTGATGCATTCATTGTCTTACCGGGTGGTTTTGGTACTTTAGAAGAAGTTTTTCAAATTATCTCTTGGGCCCAACTGAACATCCACCATAAACCCATAGGTTTGTTGAATATTAATACTTTCTTTGATAATTTGTTATCTTTTGTTGATCATGTTGTGGAACAAAAATTTGTCACATCTTTGGGAATATGACTCCTTATCTCTGTTTCTACTGTTGATGAATTAATTAATAAATTACAAACTTTTATTTATGAACTTGAACTAGTTATAGCTCAGATGGATAGCTCAGAAGGCAGCAACAAGGGAGTCAGCAGCAAAGAACAAGAGTGTAATCTGGCACTTCATCTATAACTTTTTATGTTTGGTTTTATTTATCGTACTTTGTTTCTGTGTAAGGTTTTTTTTTCAGTAATTGCAGCAACATGTAATATCTTCTATCCTTTTCCTATCTATGTTTTGACATTGAGGACAATGTTGTGATCTAGTTGGGGGAAGGATGGTTGTAAAAAAAAAACCCAAAAAAAAATATATTAGGAAGTGTGTTTGTTAATATGTTTGTTGTGTTTATATGTTTATCATCAATTTATTAACAACAAAAGTAATTAGGGATGGCAGAGTAAAGAGTAAATTATTTACTCTTGAGACGCATCAAAATTGGTGGCAGAGTAAGGAGTAATTGGGTAGATAACTAGTTTGTGTGGAAGTAGCAATTCAAATTCAGGGAAATTTTCATGATTGAGTAAATTGTCTTCTTTCTTAAAAATCACATGCTTGGTTATGGATGTTGAATTGGTGGACTGAGAATGATAGAATTATACCTTGTGAGATTTTGAGCCTATTGATGAATGGATTGAACATTTGTGCCATTCTTTTCTTTCTTGTGTGATTTTCACTCATGAAATTGTTACTCTAAAACTTGCTTTGATTCTTTTTGAGACTACATTTTCACATGCATACACAAACATGATTGAGGCATTTTTCTTGAAATAGCTACTTTAACAAAAAAAAGCCAAGAATGACTGGTGCACAAATAGGTAGTCTTGCTCAGCAGCATATTGTTTCATATGATATCGAGCACTCTTATAGCTTCTTGAAAATTCTCTGATTCCTGCCAACGTAAGACATTTGAAATGGCCTATTTCCCCTTGCTTAACCCCTTTGAGCTTATTTGACCATTCTTTGTTTCGAACTCATTATGTGCCTTAAATGAAAAATCATGTTCTTACCCGGCCTTAGGGAATAAGAGAACATTATCTTTATCATTGGATGAGTTCTTGAACAAGTGTGGGGGTGTGTGTACAGAATGGTTGAAAAAAAATTGTTTAAATGTATATATTATGTTCATCTTGTAAAAATAAAAAGAAAATAAAATAACAAAAACAAGAAAAAATGTGTAAAGAAGGGCCAACAAGGCAATAAAGGAAAGAAAAAGAATATGTAAATGGAATTTGTATTAGGTGGAGTTAGGATGAACTTTCATACTTGTTAATTGAACTCAGCTCTTATGCTCTTTTATTCTCTTTGGTATTTAACTTGTCATATCCATATTACCTCTTCCTTTACCTTGACCCCATTACAACCTTGAATAAAGTCCTCATGATTTGTATGTGCATGTGTTCTGAATAGTGGAGAAGTAGAAGATAAGCATGCTTATGGTAGTGCAATTTTCATGGGTTGAATTGAGTGAAATACCTACCTTTTAAACACTTGAGGGATCGAGAGTGAATCCTATGAAGATCTATCATTCTTGACTCATGCTTTTCAATTGAAATTTCCTTGTTTGTTGGTTTGAGATGTGAAGAAACATTACCTCATAAATGTTTTGATCCCTTGAATGATTGATTGCTCTTCATTCTTAAATATTATTAGAAATTAAGTCTTTTAGAGTGTTTAGCTTTTGAGTCTGTGTCATTTTTATTCTTCATAGTTTTGGTCTTGTGTGTTTTGCCCAGGAGTGCAAAAAGCTAAGTGTAAAGAAATTTGATAATCACATATTTGATACATTAATAAGATCTCATTTTTAGTCATTTATACTCTCCATGTACTTAATTGATTGAGTTTGGTTATGTTTTTTTAAGTTTGGACTCAAATTGGACTTAATTGAATTTTTCAGCATAATTTATGTCTTACATTGTTTCTGTATTTGGGCCATATCTTGGGTTGTAGGTGGCTTTTTTAGGTGATTTTGGTGGAATTTGAAAGATAAGAGAGAGCTATACAACTTTCATGAAGGCCTCAAAGGCCTAATCACACGATTGGATAACTCAAATTGGAGTTGAAGAAAGAACTAGAATACTGATCCTAACAACTTGACCTATGTGTATTGTTCATACCATATCTCGGGCTATAGGATGTTAAATAGGTTGAAATGTTGATGGTTGATATTCAAGACCAAAATATACAACTTTCATAAAGAACACAAAACTCAGATCAAACTCCTTGGAGGTCATATTGGGCTTGGAAGTCAGAATAGAGGAGCTATCGCTAGGCCTGAGTAGTATGCAGTAATTAGACCATATCTTGAGTTGTAAGAATGAGTTTAGGCTCAAACGAATGACATTTGAAAGCTAAGATCTAGTCCTACAACTTTCATTAAGACCATTTGGTGAAAAAATGATGAATGCAATGACTTCAGAGCTAAATGATTTTGGAGATAAAGAATCTCCATAATTTTTCACTCACCAAAAGTCATTTGGCATTTTCTACTCATTTTTCACTCATCCACTCACTCATGACTCAGCCCCCTTGTCATTTTGTATCCTTAATCCTTTATAAAAAGGAGCCTTGGCTGATCATTTAGGATCCTGAGGGGTTTGATACCAAGATCATGTTATTTTGTTACTTATTTTTCTTGTAGTAGTTTTCCTTTGTTCTAAATTGAAGTCATGTTCTTCTTCTTCTTCTTCTTCTTCTTGTCTTCTTCTTCTTCTTCTTCTTCTTCTTCTTCTTCTTCTTCTTCTTCTTCTTCTTGTCTATAAGTAACTAAGTTTTATTTTACTTGGATGAAAGGGTGAAGCTCTTGGTAATGAAATAAGGTTAGATTCATTTCTTTCTTGTGCTTAAATGATATATTTTCAAGTGGTCATTATACGTGTTGTATTTTATTTCTAATCAATTTATAAACCCTCCTTGTAAAGTAAAGATCTTGATTTGTTGTAGACAATATTTTGGCACAATGAATGCTTGATCCCATTTATGAGTGGTGGTGTTAATAAATGATTAAAGGAATTATAATATAATTACGTATATAATCTTAAATAAACTTTGAATGTTATATTTTTCGATTGGAACCTCCATTATGTGTGGATTCTAATTGAGTTATAAAAAGAATTAATCTTATCCTTATTTTATTTACCAAGAGTGGATCTCCTAACCCAAGTAAATTCTTTTTATTTGTGACCAAGTTTTATCATCTTTATTGTTGTGACAAAATATTTTCTTTACCTCAAAGAATTTTTTTTCATCAATTCCCTGTGGATCGACCTCAGACTCCCGAGATTTTATTACTTGAAACAACCTGCACTTGGATTTGTAACTTATAATCCGCATCAATGAGTATAGGAATGAAATGAAGTCCTAGAGTTTTTATAATACCTTTGAAAGTTAGAAAACTCATCAATGGAAGACAAAGGTATTCCTAAGAGATACATTACTTCCATTTAACCATAAAAGTCAAACATCCTGATCTTTTTCTTCATCTTTCCACCGCCATCCATACTTCTCACTTTCACTTTCTTATTTTCCTCACTCCACTCTCTCACACTTGGATTCAACAGAAAAGAAAAGAAAGAAATAAGAACAAAAGGGAAGAGCCAACAAGAAGGAAGGCAAGGAGGAATAAAGAAAAGGAAAGAAATACCAACACCAAGGAGTTAAGGTAGGGGTTTATGTTTCTATCCCACTCCTTCCTCTCTTTGTTTCCAAAGAGTTTATGTTAGTAAGCTTGATGGAAAGTTATGGAATGATATGTTAAATTGTGGATATATGCATGTGTATAGATTTTGGACTTATGAGTATCTACAAAACTCTATGTTTTTTAGATTGTGGATCTGGGTTTGTAATGGTTTGACCATTGTTGTTATACCCTCTTGATGTTGAATTAAGGATATGTGTTGAGGATTGATGACATTTTGATTTGATAGTGGTTGTTTTAAGTTTGTTATGCTTAAAAACCTCTTGTTGTTGATGAATAGTAGATGGTAATCAATTACCATAAGTAGGTAATCGATTAACAACCTTCAAAGATGGTTGCTGGAAACATGGTAATCGATTACCATTAGTATATAATCGATTACCAAGCTTTTGTAAGTAAGAATTTATAGGTGGTAATTGTGGTAATCGATTGGTAATCGATTACCAAGCCTCTGACTTGTGAAATTTGAAGCTTGTAATCGATTACCAAGCCCCTGTTTTACGAGAATGTCTTGTGGTAATCGATTACCAAGCATGGTAATCGATTACTAATCCCCTGATTTGAGAAAACAGAGTTCTCTGCTCAATGAGGACTAAGTGGAATACATCTATACTATGTGATGAGATGAAATTTGACTAAAGTCACTAAATAATATGACTTAAGTCTATGAATGTGAACTTGTTACTTATGCGATTAAGGTTATATACATTTGGTACATCTATGTGGTGAATTTAGATATGCACTTGATATAAGTTTAGATGAGCACTTGATATGAGTTGTGATGTGCACTTGATATGAGTTGTGATGTGCATTGGATATACTTACATAATAATGATAAATTGAGAATTACTTCTTTAAAATATTAAAGTTTAGCTAGTGACTGAATGAGAATATAAGTTATATCTTTATGTGTTCAAATCTTAAAGGTATTTGGACATGATCCTTAGGAGAGGAGGTGATCCTAAATATATTATTAGTTTGAACTCCCAATGTTTGGGATTAGATTGTTGGTAGAATAATTAAAATCCCAAGAACCGATGACCCTATGGTGATCACATCCAAGATGGTCAATGTTAGTGTAAAGAGGGTCTTTATGGACCAACGGAGCTCAACAAACATCTTTTTCATGGAATGCTTCAGGAACATAGGCATCCATCCCCATATCTAACCTCATAAGTTTCTTAGGGGGCAAGGTTAAGCTAGAGGGCTAATTGAGTTATTTGTAACCCTCGGTGAAGGCCCTTTGCAGAAAACGGTGAAAGTGAAATTCCTAGTGGTGGATTTGCCCTCAGCTTACATTGTCATCTATAGGAGGCCATCCTTGAATTCACTTGGGGCGATACTTTCCACTGACCACCTAGCTATGAAGTTCTTATCAAAAGATGAACTGGTGGTGACTGTGAAGGCTGACCAAGTTGTAGCAAGAAGCTGTTAAAATACAAGTTTGGACCTCCCCATATAAGATACCAACACTAGACGACAAACTGATAACTGCCGAGGCTACCAAATTTAAATCAATTTATAACTGAATAACCAAAACTACTTGCAGTATATGGAAAACAACTAATCCAAGATAATTAACCAATCTTGATCTTAATCAATTCTTGATCACTAAAGGCCCATTCAATTATCAATTAAATCCTTGGTCTTAGGTCATATCAAGATGTCTCAAATGATCCATGGATCTTCTACTAGATACGCATCCAGAATTCAATTAATTAAGGTTAGACAAATTAAGCATCCATCCAAAACCCAAATTAACTTAAAAACCAAGATCCAACCAAGCTAAACATTTCATCAAACACCTTAAATGCCTTGTTTAGTCCCTGAATCCCTCTCTTAGAACATGGTAATTACGCAATTATCAAATGCAAATCCCAATCAAATTAAGCACTCAATCAGAACTAGAAAAAGAGAAGAAGAAGAGAAACTAGATTAACAGCTGAATGTAAACAATTAAAATAGAATCTCAAGATTAAGCATCAAGAATGTTCAATCCCTTGGATTGATTAAAGGCCCTACCCCTCCAGGAATGTGAGGGAAGAACTCAAAAAAAGAAGAAAAAATCTAGAGAGAAGGAAGAAAATAGAGAAAGATCTAGATCTAGAGAGAGGATGAAAAGTGTAGAATGAAAACTGAGTCTCAGACTTCTACTTCTAACCCCTATAAATACCCCCTAATTTGGCTTAACATGATTAGAAAACTATTAGTTACAAGCTGGGTCCATTAGGAATCATTGGGCCCAAGTCCCATGTCAATTAGAGGCCTATAACTCAAGTTATGCCCATTTAAGTGACATAAACTCGTTAGTAACTTGTCTTTGTTTTCCAGTAGCAATTGCACGCCCAAAACAACATAATTTGGATTAGGAGTCTTCATAAGAGTTGTAGCTTTGGATCTTAGATTTCATTTAGGCTTAGAATGACATGGGACTTAGGCCCATGAGTGCACAGAGGTCAAGCTATCAAGATCAACATTTTGGTTCTTACTTTAACTTCAATTTAAATTATCCAAATGTGTGATTTAGCTCCAAAGATCTTCATGAAAGTTGTAGAGATTTGTCTTAACTTTCCTTCAAGACTAGAATCACATCAATTAGATACTTGAAACTCATATTATGGCCAAAATACTAAACATTGCTCAATAGATAATTTAAGATCAATTCATGCAATAATTCCCACAATGATCCAATTAGGTCCAAAATCATAAAATGTGACAAAACCAATTTAATTAAGCCAAATTGAACCTTAAGACACCTAGTGAGAGAATCATTAAATGAATAAAATATATTGCTATCAAATTCTCCCATAGTTAGCATTTTGCACTTCTGAGCAAATCACATAAGACCAAAATTAGGGAATAAGAAAAAATAACACAAACTCAAAAGTTAAAAACTCTAAAAGACTCAATTTCCAAGATATTCAAGAATGCAAAAGTTTACAAATAAGAAGAGCAACCAAAGATTTAAAGGATCAAAACATTCAAGTGGTAACATTTATTCACATCTCAAACTAACAAGCAAGGTAATTTCAATTTGAAAAGCACGAATCAAAAATGATAGATTCTCACAATATGCACTCTCAATCCCTCAAGTGTTTAAAAGATAGGCATTTCACTCAATTCAACCCATGAAAAAATACACTATCATAAGCTTACTTATCTTTTACTTCTTCACTACTCAAACACATGCACACACAAATTAATAGGACTTTATTCGAGGTTGTAATGAGGCCAAGGTAATAGAAGGAAATAATATAGATATGACAAGTTAAATACCCAAGAGAATAAAAGAATATTGGGGAGAAACTCAAATGGCAAGTAACAAGCATGAAATTTTGCCCTGAATTCCATATAATGCACATTCTCTTTACATATTCCCTTCCTCCTTTTGTATTTGATTTCTTTTCTTTCACAACCTTTCTTGCATTTATTCTTTTTTTTTTTTTTTACATTCTATTATTTATTTATTTATTTATTTTTTTCTTTTCATCTGACTCTTTTTCTTTCTTTTTCTTCCACCGAACACTTTGCATATTGTACATCAATTTGCACAACCCCCACACTTGACCGACTAGTTACCCATAAGCAAAAGAGCTCCTGCAATGAAAATGAACCAATGCTCTCTCATTCCCTAAGGTAAGGTAAAAATATGATTTTTCACATAAGGCATATAATGAGCTAAGACACAGGATAGGTAAATAGGCTCAAGGGGGTTAATCAAAGGAAAATGATGCAAGGTTGGCTATTTAGCCAAAGTAGCTAATTTAAGAAAGAATGCCTCAATCATGTTTATGCATGCAAGTTAAAATGTAGCCTAAAAAAGAATTAAAGCAAGTTCTAGAGTGATCAATTGACATGATTGAAAATCATACAAGAAATAAGAGAGTGGCATAAATGTGACATCCATCCATCCATAGGCTCAAATTTTCGCAAGGTATGCATCTATCAAACTCAATCCACCAATCAAACATCCAAAACTAAGCATGTCAAACTTAAGAAGGAAGAAAATTTTGTTCAATCATCCTATGAACCTTGAATTTCAATTGCTTCAAACTCATAAACTTCACAAATCTCAAAACATCATTGGAAAGAAATTAAAAACACATTTTTTTCTTTAAAAATAGAAAATAGAATAAAAAACAAAAACAAAATTAAAATCAAAAAACATAAATAGTAGTAGAAAAATAACGAAAATAGCAAAAACAAAAATGAAAATAGCAGAATTTAGTAACATAAAATTAAAAAAAAAAACAAAAAATAATAGAAAATAGAAAACTAAAATAATAAACAAAAAAAATTCAAAGAATAACAAAAATTAGAAACAACAAAAATTAGTAACAGAATTAAAAATAGAAATAAAAATAGTAAATAGCAATAATAAACAAAGAATAGCGAGAAAAAATAGAATAGCATAATTATAAACAAAAAAAATTATAAACAAAGAAAAATAGAAAACTACCACAAAAATAGAAAAATAAAATCGAACACTAACAACGAAAAACAATAGAAATAGAAAATTAAGACAGAAAATTAAAACAAAAACAAAATTAAACACAAAAAATAGAAATAAAACAGAAAATAAAATGTAAATTCCTCCCCACACTTAAATTCTATATTATCCTTAATGTAAAGCTCAACAACAAACAATCATTAATTAATCTAGGATAAGTAAAATAAAAGAAAGAGAGAAGAAAGATCCTTATCAATTAACCAGGGTACCATTGTCTGAAGCATAATGACCAACTTATGCTTGAAGCAGCATGAGAGCTTCCACCGAAGTCCCATTGGTTGAAGTGTAATGACCAAGTTAAGCTTGAAGCATGAGAACTTCCACCGGAGTCCCATTGGCCATCCTTAATTTTTTTGGCTTCACCACTAGAATGCAGTATGTTTACTTTATCAACTCCATTTTCATTGTTTATGTTGGACCATGGTCCAAAAACAAAATCCACCATAGTAGTAACTGCCATCTAGTGCTTTTTTCCTATCTCTGAAATTTCTTCAATGGCCTTCAACTCCACATCCCTATGTGTTTCAGAATCTGCAACTGCATCAAGAACATTGCTATAGACCCTTCAATATCATCAGTTGCTGCGTAATCTGTAGAAATAGAATCATCATCTCTAATGCAGAAATCTCAACATAAATAGTACATATAATATCACAAGCACAACTAGTACATGAGTGGCAATGAATAGAATTATAACATCCCAAAATTTCTTATTTCTCATTAATATTTAAATTGTATTGTTTGGTGGTTTCTGTGTACTGTAAATTTATTTTGACTATTCTGTGACTGTTTTTGATCTTTGTGTGTGATTTACTCCGACCCAGGAAAATAATGTTTTTCAGGCCTGGGAAAATTTTAGACTATAAATTCAGAGACGGGGGATCTTACTAAACCTGAAATTGAAAAACACAGTTCTAAATCTTTTAAACGATGACTCATCAATTGATGACTCACCTAGATGACTAGACTGGTGACTCGTGTAATTTTAGAACATTCTAGAAGATTTTAGTAGTTGTGACTCACCATGTATACACCAATGAGGAGCTGGTCAAACTTGGTGGCTGTGACTCATCGTGGAGGACCAATAGGAGCTGGACACTTTGCGTGGCACCTCAGCACGATGACTTAGCATGATGACTTAGCATATTCTAGAAACGATGACTCAGTGCGATGACTCGCCACATTCTAGAAGCTTGTGGGACGCTGACTCACCCTATGACTCGCCACAGTGAATCACACATTCTAAAAATTTCTTTGTGATGGCTCACCTAATAAAATATCTATGGATAAATATTTAACAAAAAAAAATTTATATCTAAATTTTCTATTATCCATTTGGTAATATTATTATCCATTGGGTAATACTTTTAAGTGTTGTGTAAAGTTACTATTCATTGGACAATAATTAGTAGTAGCCTTTGTTCATTGGGTAATAGTTTCTAAATATATTTCAGTAAAATATCTCAATAAAATATCTTAGTAAAATATCTAGATGAAAATATCTAAGTTAAATATCTTAAGTGTAATTATGAACCATTATTACATAGCTTTATGACTAACTAATAGAAATTGGTCAACAAAAATGGTTGGACTAGTTAGCCAAGTAACTAGATATTTTAACTAAGCTACTTAAAATGGCTAAGTAGTAACTAAGTGGAGCTAACTAAGTTTGCTAATACTTAGAGTCTTTAGTTACAAGAAAATATCTAGAGTTTCTAGAATCATTACCTATGCATGACAAATGCATGACTTAATCATGAAACTAGATGGTTAGTATGTAACTAAATGGCTTAATTAAATTAGTTCAAATGTAACTAGATGAACTAACTAATTAAGCTAAGTGTAACTAGGAATTAGAATGAAACCAAATTTAGTTATATCATTCCATGACTCACATGGCCAACAAGAAGTTCTAGGATGTTCATGGTTCTTCTAGTGGTCAAATGATGACCATTATGTGACATAGGCCATGTGCACACCATGTGAGTAATTATAGCTTATTGACCAAGCTTTGAACTTTCTATCCAAGCTATTGCACGGCTATGCATTAGAGAAATAGGCTATTCTTCATTTCATTTTCACACTTTGTGACAAGAATCCATCATCTTTTCTCTCACTTTCTCTCCAAGTCACTTACATGGCCAAGGACTTGAAACTTGGACATTTCATTTTATTCCTATTACACTTTGAGACATAAACCTATCATCTTTTTCTCTCTCTTCTCTCTCTTCCAAGAACACCAAAAACTCCATTCTCTTTTCCTCTTAGAGCTCACGACCTCCATCACTAAAACCTACCTCCACTTTTCTATAATTTCATCCAATACCACTTTCTTAACCTATATGCTATTTTAAAGACTTTTCATGTTGTAAGTTTTACTTAGTTCATCCATTTAGTGCTTCAAAAATCTAGCTTGAGTTTATTATTCTTGAAGGTAAAGTTCTTGTTCCTTGATTCTAAGTTGATTCTTGAATTTCTAAACCATGATTGATCCATGGTTTCTCATTTTCTAGCTTAGTTTATGACTTTAATTTGGTTTAAGTGTGTTAGGGTTTTTGTTTGGTGCCTCACGAAATCCATAGGAGGAGCAACAAGAAGGACTTTTGTCTTCCTTGAGGTAAGAAGGAGATTAACCTCATCAGTCATATGTGGTGGTGAGGAAATGGATTTGTTTGTGTTTGTGAGTGAAAATTCCCTTAAGGGATTTATTCACTTGATTATGTATGTTTATGTGTTCTATGTTCTATTTTATGTGATTTTGTTATTTATTAATTATGCATGATTTTATTCCTTGAATAATTAGATGTAATGGTATGATATTGCATTAATTATGATTAGATGCTTAACATGAATTTTATTGCTTGAATAGTAAGCATGAACATGTCATAGTAGAAATATCATGAGTGATATGTTGGAAATAATAAGAATTATGTGGAAAGGAAAGTTATTTCGGTTACAATGAACCAAGAGGCTCACGACCTTCATGAAAACTTTGGAGCAAAATACTTAAAATATTTTACTAAGTGTAGATTTTAAATGATTATGTAACAAGTAATTGGATGAAAGAGTTTTATAAAGAAAAATAAGATAGGAAATGAATAAATATTTGATTATGGAACATAAGTTGATTTTCGGCCAACATGCCAAGAATTAGTATTTTAGATTAAAAAGTATTTTCTAAAGTGTAGTCTTAAAGGATTAATTAACAAGAATCTATTTTAGTAAATTTTGAGATGTAAAAGGAAAGTAAACTAGTTTTTATAATTAATTAAATTAATGAATTGAGATTATGATGAGAAATAAATTTTAAGTTAAAGTTTACTGACGTATAGCTCACCTTTTTCGATTTTGAAGCGCGTTAGAAAACTTTGAGCTGTAATATTTGATTAAATTATGGAAGTGTAAAGTTTTGTGAAGAAAATATTAGAAAGCATGGTTAAGAGGAAATAATTGTTGAAGATGGTTTGGAACTTAACGTATTTTATTTAAAGTTTTATTGAGAGTAATGAATAAATATTTTTGAGATATTATAAGTTTATTAAAATAATATAAGTTTTGTGGAAAACGTTTACAAATATTAATTAACAGAAGTTTAGAGAGAAAATGTTAGAAATATTATTTAAAGGTAATTTATTAAGAAAATATTGGAATTAAAGTCCAATTTTGATATTAAATGATAAAAGTTTTAATTTAAGCTTAGAATATGATTAAAATGTTTTATGCGATTGAAAATACGTAAAAAAACTCCTATGCAATTTAAAAATAGTAATTTTTAACTATGCAATTGAGAAGATGTTTTAAAATTGTTATGTGATTGAGAAAATGTTGAAATATTGTTACACGATTTGAAAATGAAACAGAAGTTTTCCACGATTGTGAAAATGAGATAATATCGTTACACGATTGAGAGGAACAACGAGTTGTGTTGTAGGGCCGACGTACTGGACCCATGTGAATTATGAACTTAACATTGTGCTTTTGGGCCGACGTACTGGACCCATGTGAATTATGAATTTATCATTGTATTTTTTAGCCGAAGTATTGAACCCAAGTGGATCATTGGTATTATGTGATTGTATGAGCGGTTATATAATACTATTGATATTAATAATATTAGACAATTGTATGGGCGGTTGCTTTAATATCATTGGGAAAGATACAACGGTGTTGATGTTATTGAATATGCATTTGAGCGTTGTACAGTCGATAGCTGTAGTGGCATTTTATGCCTAAAAAGTGAATAAGATCTTACAGGATAGTTGGATCTATGATAGATTCTAGGGGACGTCAGGGTGTGGTGATTCACTTGTTGACCATTGTGTCATATGATATACCCCTGGCCGTGATGATCCATTGCAACGCACTGACCGCCCGACATACACTATTGCTTTTCGTGGTCTAGTTAGACTGTCTTTTAGGGAGGCAGATCTTCTGCACGTTTATCTCTGAATTTGTGATTAGCTCCATGGAGTAGGAAATGAGTGCACTGTGCAGGAGAATGGTCAGTATAATCATTAGGTCTATGCATAATAAGCGTACATATTGTCCATATGCAAAGTCAGCATTTATACTATTGTGATACAATATTATTGTGGTATGATTACTATAACGGTTATTGTGTTGCAAGTTTATTAAGTTATTATTTATTAAATATTATGAATATATCTGCTGATTTTATATTATTTTATGGATTATATATTGAACTGTGTTGACATGTTATGTTGAACTTTATTGGCATGTTTATCGTTTTCTTGTTGCCATGTTGGTATACGATGTAGGGGATCTCACCTCTTCATTGTATTGTTCTATTTGTCTTGTTCTGTATTTATATTATAAGAAGTTTGCGATGGCGGTGAAGCAAGATCCACGAAATTTTGTTAGCGTACCACTTCATGGGGGTACCAGAGCATGGAACATCTTTTGGAATGTGGGACGTGTTCAATATAATGGAGATGCTACTTTATTGCAGAGTAAGACCCATCATGGGGTTGTTACATTTATCTTTGGACACTACTGTTTGTCTAAAGTTTTATACACCAACTAGGAAGTTTATCTGTTAGGGATCCCTAAGAGGATCTGTACGAAGATTGGGTTCAGGACCCTATTCTTCCAGTCTTTGGACTTGTGCTAGGTAGAGTTTCTATATGGTAATTATATATTATTTTGGTGTACGTAAGTTCTATGTAAGTAAGTTGTTACCAATCTATGTTATGTATTAGAGATGTATGTTTTTCATTTCTTGTATTTTGGGTTTCTCTAATTCGGTAAGTTTATATTTTTCGCGAAAAAGAAAATTTAAAATAGTATTAAATTAATATTAAATATTTTATAACTTGGGAAAAAAAAGAGTTGGCATAAAATGTGATATCCTTCGGAGGGGGTGTTACAAGAATCATTAAAACCAATAAAATCAGGAAATTCATCACACAACTCATCATAAGTTTCCTCAACTAAATCAGCAAGTAAATCAATATGAAAAACATAATGCAGGGAGTTTGGAATTGTTTGGGAAGGGAGTTGGCCAGATCCTTGGGATGGTAGTTGACTCGGAGTAGAAGTTAATTGTCCAATTTGAGTTTCCAAGTTTTGAATTGAAGCTTTTGTCATATATTGAAACTACATGTTTTTAGTGGCCATCTGCTTCACCAAATCCTCAAATGAAGGCTCAAGTTTTGTGGCTGCTGAAATTGCTGTCTACTTGGTTCAGCTTGAGGTTGAAATTATTATTGTCTTATTGGTTGTTGGATGGGTTGCTTGTACTGCTGTTGTGGTGTTGCATTCCTATATCTTAAGTTAGGATGATCTCTCCAGCCAAGATTGTATGTGCTATAGTATGGATCATATCTCGACTGTTGTTGTTGTTGTTGCTACTGGTACGATGGTTTACCAGGAAAGATACTTGCTATAGCAACAGATTGATCTGGAAAAATAGAACCAATATCCTAAAGTATAGGGCATGCATCTGTGGAATGAGATGACAAGAACAAATGCCACACACAGTTACAACTATTTGCACAAGTAATTGTTGTCCCACTGCTAATTGTCTCACCAAATAGGTTAATTCATCAAGTTTATGCTCCATTCTCTATTGATTAGTATAGGATACATGAAGATAATTGACTCCTCTGGTTGAAGTGATCATTCGAGTTTTAAACTGCTGGGCATTTGCGGCCATATTTGCTATCAAATCTCTTGCTGCAGTAGGGGTTTTGTCCACTAAGGCAACTCCACTAGTAGCATCCACCATGCTTCTGTCCATTGGCAGTAAGCCTTCATACAAGTACTGGATCAACAACTGATCATTGATTTGGTGATGAGGACAACTTGCACATAACTTCTTAAATCTCTCTTAATATTCATGCAAGGTCTCTCCTGTCATCTGCCTTATGCCACATATATCTTTTCTAATGGCAGCAGCTTTAGATGCAGGGAAGAATCTCTTTAAGAATAACCGCTTCATGTTATCCCAACTCATGACTAAACCTGGTGAAAGGTAAAACAATCAATCCTTGGCTGCATCAACAAGTGAGAAAGAAAATGGGCTGAGCTTGATGTGCTCCTCAGGGATCCCTTGTGGCTTCATGGTTGAGCAGACCGTATGAAACTCCTTAAGATGCTTATGAGGGTCTTCACTTGCAAGACCATGAAACTTAGGCAACAAATATATCAATCTAGATTTTAATTCAAAATCAGTATTAAGATCAAGATATTGAATGCACAAAGACTGGTAAGTTACATCAGGAGCAACAAGTTCCTTAAGAGTCCTATTCTACATGTTATCACCCATAATTGTAAAATTACTTAAGATCTTGGTTTTACTTTCAAATTCAAGATCAAAATCAAGTTTAGAAGCAATTCTTACACTTAGCCTACGAACTCTAATAAGTGTATGCAGGGTCCTCTCAATGTCAGGATTAATATCAAGTAAATTACTAGTGGAAGACCTAGTCATGCAACATACAAAGCATAAAAACAAAAAAAAATGCAAAATTAACTACACAACACTAAAAATCTACCAAAATAAATCTAGTTAACCTATCTAAACATTTTTAAAAATATGGGACCACCACAGCATGAAAACTACACAAAAATGAAACTAAAAAATGTAATAAAAAATCTTAAAAAATTGAAAAAGTGGTCTAAACGATGGAATTTGGTAAAATAGGGGTGACCTAATATGAGCCTTGTTTATTAGGCCATTTTCCTTCAACTGACCAAGTTTCAGCTCATTCTGGGCATGTTTGTTATTAGTACGAAATTATGTAAAGTGACCCGTAATCACCCGTTTTCACCTGAAAACCACCAAAACACCGCAACATAGGGGTCAGTGAGGGATTAGTAGTCAAATATACTCTTAATAATATTGATCAAAATCAAAGCGATCCCCAGTAACAGTGCCAAAAATTTGATAACTGTTGAGGCTACCAAATTTAAATCAATTTATAACTAAATTACCAAAACTACTTGCAGTATATAGTAACACTGGGTCGAGCCCCATAGATCACTCTAATTACACAATCAGATAAAGAGGTTGATAAATAGGAGGGAAAGGCTTTGTAATATTAAACAACATAAAGTAATTAAAAAGTGTAAACAGAATTTAGAAAATAACCAAACCAAGAGAATTAACCAATCTTGATCTTAATTCATCCTTGATCACTAAAGGCCCATTCAATTATAAATCGAATCCTTAGTCTTAGATCATATCAAGATGCCTCAAAATGATCCATGGATATTCTACTAAATACGCATCCAGAATTCAATTAATTAAGGGTAGACAAATTAAGCATCCATCCAAAACCCAAATTAACTTAAAAACCAAGATCCAACCAAGTTGAACATTTCATCAAACACCTTTAATGCCTTGTTTAGTCTCTGAATTCCTCTCTTATCACATGATAATTATGCAATTATCAAATGCAAATCCTAATCAAATTAAGCACCCAATCATAATTAGAAAAATAGAAGAAGAAGAGAAACTACATTAACAATTAAATGTAAACAATTAAAATAGAATCTCAAGATTAAGCATCAAGAATGTTCAATCCCTTAGATTGATTAAAGGCCCTACCCCTCCATGAATGGGAGGGAAGAACTTAGAAAAAGAAGGGAAAATCTAGAGAGAAGGAAGAGGAGAGAGAAAGATCTAGATCTAGAGAGAGGATGAAAAGTGTAGAATGAAAACTGAGTCTCAGACTTCTATTTCTAACCTCTATAACTACCCCCTAATTTAGCTTCACATGATTAGAAAATTATTATTTACAAAGCTAGGTCCATTGGGAATCATTGGGCCCAAGTCCCATGTCAATTAGAGGCCCACAACTCAAGTTATGCCCATTTAAGTAACATAAACTTGTCAGTAACTCATCTCTGTTTTCCAGCTGCAGTTGCATACCTAAAACGATGTAGTTTGGCTTAGGAGTCTTCATAAGAGTTGTTGCTTTGGATCTTAGCTTTCATTTGGGCTTGGGTTGACATCAATTGCATTTCTGTAACTCATGATATAGGCCAATGAGTGTGTAGAGGTCAAGCTATCAAGATCAACATTATGACTCTTACTTTAACTTCAATTTAAATTATCCGATTCAGCTCCCGAGGTCTTTATGAAAGTTGTAGAGATTTATCTTAGCTTTCGTATAAGACCAAAATCATATTAATTAGATACTTCAAACTCAGATTTTGGCCAAAATATTGAACATTATTCAATAGACAATTTAAGACCAATTCATTCAATAATTCACAATGAACCAATTAGGTACAAAATCATAAAATGTGACAAAACCAATTTAATTAAGCCAAATTGAACCTTAAGACACCTAGTGAGAGGATCATTAAATGAATAAAATATATTGCTATCACAAACTTCACCACCTCAAGAGAAAAACAAACATCCCATGATGATGGCAGAGCTCGACGTTCGTGGTGACATGAAGAAGAAAAAGACATAGCCAGAAGGCCAATTGTTGGATCTTCAACTCAGAGCACGGGCTGGTCAAACCACCAAGATTAGAGCAAGTTTATCTAAAGAAAAACAAAGAAGTTAATGAAATTCCTCCAAGAGAATATAGAATTGTTTACATGGACATCCATTGATATGACTGGCCTTGATCCCAACTTCATTTGCCACTGGTTATCTATCTCTCCAAGTGCCAAATCAGTGGTTGAAAGGAATAGGAAAGTGGGACCTGAGCGCTAGAAGGTCATAAAAGAATAATGAAGGAGCTCCTCAAAGTTGGTTTTTCCAGGGAAGTATCCTACACCACTTGGCTTTCTAATGATGTTTTGGTTAACAAGTCCTTATGGAAATTGGCACATGTGTGTGTATTACACAGCCTTTAATAAAGCCTACCTTAAGGACCTTTACCCATTACCTAACATAGATAAGTTGGTAGATGGATCTTCTGGATATCAATATTTATCTTTCTCAAATGCTTACTCAAGGTATAATCAAATTCCAATGAATCCAAAAGATGAAGAGAAAATAGCTTTCAACACTGAGAGGGCTAACTATTGTTACAAGGTGATGACTTTTGGGCTCAAGAGCACTAGAGCCACTTACCAGCACATGATGAATAAGGTCTTGGAAGACCAAATTGGGAAGGTGATGGAAGTCTATATTAATGACATGATTATCAAAACCCCAAACACATGAGACCATGTAGCTGACCTTGCTCAAGTGCTCTCACAACTGAGAAAACACAACAGGAGGCTTAACCCAAAGAAATGTGACTTTGGGGTCCAAGCTAGAAATTTTTTTGGGTTTTATGTTGACTAACAGGAGCATAGAAGCTAATCCTAGCAAGTGCCAAGTTGTTATCAACATGTAAATCCTCATATCTCTGAAGGAGATCTAGCAGCTGACAGGTCGGATTGCAATGCTCGAAAGATTCATCTCTAAGTCAGTTCAAAAATCTCTACCCTTCTTTAAACATCTAAAAAGGGGAAAATACTTTGAGTAGACTATGGAGTGCAAGGAAGCTTTCTAGAACCTAAACACTATTGCCACCCCTCCCATTTTGGCTACGCCGGAGGAGGACAATACCCTTTTCCTCTATCTTTCAGTAGCTATTGAAGCTGTTAGTTCGATCCTCGTTAAAGAAACAAGTGAAGGCCAAAAGCCCACCTACTTCATCAATGAAGTTTTATATGGACTCGAGCTTCGTTATCAAAAGATAGAGAAGTTAGTGTTTGCATTTCTTATTTTAAGACAAAAGTTGAGACAATACTTTTAATGTCACCTTGTGATCATCAGGATAGACTAACCTGTTAGGCAGGTTCTCCACAAACTTGAGCTCACTGGAAGGATGACAGCTTGGTCCATGGAACTATTAAAGTTCAGAATAGGATACAAGCACCACCAAACCATAAAGGTGCAAGCTTTGTCCGATTTAGTGGTGGAATTCACACATTCCCCGACATCCAACTACGAGGACCAATGGACCATTTAATTGGATAGAGCCTCCAATCCAAAAGGAAATGGTGTAGGTATCATCCTAGAAAATGCCAATGGAGTCACACTTGAGCAATCCCTAAGATTCGAATTCCCAACTTCAAATAATTAAGTAGAATATGAGGCAATGATAGCGGGACTCCTTATGGCCAAAAATCTTGGTGCGTTGAAAGTTAGACTTTGCAATGATTCCTAACCAGAAACCTCCCAAGTCCTAGGAGAATACCAAGCTAAGGATCTTGAACTACAAAAAGTACCTGCTCAAGGAAAAGTAACTGATGACTACATTCTTTGAGATCAGGGTCAATGTTGTTAATTTTCCACAAGCGCACGGATCGTACAAGTAGTAAATAAAAATCATTCCCACGAGGATTGATTGATTACTAACTCTTACAGCGATTTTGATTATTTAAGCAAACAAAATCAATAATGAAAGCTAAATTAAAATCAAAACAAAACTCAAAGCAATTAAATAAGTAATTAAATCAAGAAAAGTTAAGATTCAACCAAGGTTTAAAGGCCTAGGACTGGGAATCCACTACACTACCCCCTATGCTAAATTGTAATCCTATCTTTGCTAATGTCAATTATGTTCTTGAAGCTGATTTGTCCTAAAATATTTAAAGCTCAATTTCTTGGCACTAAAAACATGCTAAAACTTTATCAATCTCATTCTCATGGCAATTAATCCAAGTTCCAATCCATTAAGTTTTATGATAATAGTTTAACCCTCGAAAGATTTAAGTCTATGTCTAGGTCTCAATTCCTAAGTTCAATTCTTAGATTATCAAGCAATTAGATTCCATCTTTAGATCCTTCACCTAAAGCCTAAGATCATGTAAATATGGCGCGCAATATACCACAAGTATTAAGCACACTAAGAATGAATCAAGAACAATAATTCTCATTAACAAAGAATCAAATTAACAATTCAACATATAGAAATAGAGAGTTTCATACTAATCCTAAAAAAAAGGATTTTAGCTACTCATGACAATTGTAGCACAAATAAGAACAAAAGTTAAAGAAACAACCATGATTCCAAAACAAAAAGAGAAGATAGAGAAGATGAAGATAGAGGAAAAGACTTTAATGGTTAAACTTCAATTACTCTTGTTCTTGTCTTCCAAGCTTTAGCCTCAAATCCTTGTGCCTATCAAAGTCTTCTGCAGCCTCTATGTGTTTTAGGTTTAAGTGTTTGCTTCTATTTATAATAATTAGGGTAAAAACTGACTCTTTTATGCTCCAGAATACCTCACACCACCGTGTGAGAGCACGACATGGCCGTGTGAGTTTTAAAAATTGTATGATTTCAATGTAGGAGGGTCACACGGCTATGCGACCAAGACATACTTCCGTGTGACCTAGTCAAAAGCCTTCCTCAAGTTACACAGGGTTGCGTGAGCTTGACATAAGCATTTTCTGAGTTACACACGATCTTGTGTAACTCCTCAATCACTCAATGGTTAGAAAAAAGATAAGTGGTCTTCATAAAAGTTGTAGCTCTTTTTCTTATCTTTCCAATGCCACTAAAGTCACCTCGTTTCGACCTCCATAGCTTAAGTTATGCTCATTTTATCATATAAAGATCAAAAACTCTATGAATTTTGGCCATATAAATTCCGAGCTCTACTCCATTGCAATGAATCCATCCAAAGCTTTATAAAGTCATGTCAAAACACCTCTTTTGGATATAAAAACATAGAAAAAGACCAATCATGAGATAACAATGATAATTAATACGGATTAAAAGTTGCAAACCTAGGTGCAGGTTGTTTTAAGTAATAAATCTCGAGAGTCCGAGGTCGATCCACAGGGAATTAATGAAGAAAAATCCTTTGACATAAGGTAAATATTTTATCACAATAATAAAAGTGATAAAACTTAGTCACAAATAAAAAAAGATTTACTTAGGTTAGGAGATCCACTCTTGGTAAATAAATTAAGGAGAAGATTAATTCTTTTTATAACTCAATTAGAATCCACGCATAATGGAGATTCCAATCGAAAAATACAACATTCAAAGTTCATTTAAAATTATATACGTAATTATATTATGATTCCTTTAATTATCTATTAACACCACCACTTATAAATAGGCTCAAACATTCATTGTGTCAATATCTTATCTACAACAAATCAAGATCTCCACTTTACAAGAAGGGTTTCTAAAATTATTAGAAACAAAATACAACACGTATAATGACTACTTGAAAATATATCATTTACACACAAGAAAGAAATGAATCTAACCTTATTTCATTACCAAGAGCTTCACCCTTTCACCCAAGTAAAATGAAAATTAGTTACTTATAGACAAGAAGAAAGAAAGAGAGAAGAAGAAAAAGAAGAACATAACTTCAATTTAGAACAAAAGAAAACTACAACAAGATAAACAAACAACACAATAACATGATCTTGATCTTTAAGACCAAGATTCTTAAATGATCAGCCAAGGCTCCCTTTTATAGAGGATTAGGGATACAAAATGATAAGGGGGCTGATTCATGAGTGATTGGATGAGTGGAAAATGAGTGGAAAATGCCAAATGAGTTTTGATGAGTGGAAAATTATGGATATTCTTTGTCTCCGAAATTATTCAGTTCGTAAGTCATTGAATGCATTAGAATATTGAAATATGGTCTACATAAAAGTTGTAGGCTTGGATATTATCTTTCAAATGCCTCTAGAATCACCTCAAAAAGCCACTTACAACCCAAGATATAGCTCAATTACTGCACAGTATTCAGGACTGATAACAACTCCTCTGTTCTGACTTCCAAGCCTAATATGACCTCCAAGGAGTCCGAATTGAGTCTTGTGTTCTTCATAAAAGTTGTATATATGGGTCTTAAATTTCATATACCAAAATTTCAGCCCAATCCAAATCTTACAGCCCGAGTTATGCTCTAATTACTGCACACTATTCAGGTACCAATCACAAAAATTGTATTCTGACTTCCAAGCCCAATTAGTTCTACTAGATGTCTGACTTTGACCTAGAGTTCTCATGAAAGTTGTAGATCTCTCTCTTATATTTTCAACAAGGTAAAATACATAATTATTAAACATCTAAAACTCAATATATGTCAAAATAAAGAAACAGTGTATGACATAAATCATGCTAAAAAAATCAATTAAGTCCAATTTGAGTCAAAACTTACAAAACATAACCAAGCTCAATCAATTAAGTACATGGAGAGTGTAAATGACTAAAAATGAAGGTTTATTAATGTATCAAATATGTGATTATCAAATTCTCCCACACTTAGCTTTTTGCACTCTTGGGCAAAACACATAAGACCAAAACTAAGGAAAAAAACAACAACACAGACTCAAAAGATAAACACTCTAAAAGACTCAATTTCTAATAATATTTAAGAATGAAGAGCAACCAATCTTTCAAGGGATCAAAACATTTATGAGGTAACGTTCTTCACATCTCAAATTAACAAGTAAAGAAATTTCAATTGAAAAGCATGAGTCAAGAATGATAGATCTTCACAGGATTCACTCTCAATCCCTCAAGTGTTTAAAAGGTAAGTATTTCACTCAATTCAACCCATGAAAATTGCACTACCATAAGCTTGCTTATCTTCTACTTTTTCACTACTCAAAACACATACATACACAAATCATGAGGACTTTATTCAAGGTTGTAATGGGGTCAAGGTAAATGAGGAGGTAATATGGATATGATAAGTTAAATACCAAAGAGAATAAAAGAGCATGAGAGCTGAGTTCAATTAACAAGCATGAAAGTTCATCCCAACTCCACTTAATACAAATTTATTTTGTTAGTTATGGCAACTATTACCCAAGAGGGGGGGTGAATTGGGTATTAAAAATTTTTCACAAAAGCTCTTAAAATAAATACAAATATTTAAGTTATTAAATAAAAAAAAGAATTGCGAGATGAAAAATAAAAGCTTTAAGAACAGCAGATAAATAAGTGTGCAATAATATAAAATTACGTAAACTAAAGAGATTGAGAATAGAAAAGCAGACACGATATTTATCCTAGTTCGACTACTAACCCACTTGTCGTTTACGTCCAGTCCTCGAAAACAATCCGAGATTTTTCACTATGTATACAAGCTTCAATAGGTGCTTGCAACCGTTACATAAAAGAGCACTTTTCACACACAGGAAAACTCTACCTTTGTGCTAAAGTCTCAACCTGCAGGGATACCTCACCCTTATACAAACCTTGAAGGGATACCTCACCCTTAAACAAATCTTGAAGGATACCTCGCCCTCAATACAGAAGAACAGAAATATAGATGAAGAGAAACTCTCACAAAGAGTAGATGATACAATTTGAAACTCTATGAAGCTCTCTAAGGATATCTTAAAGTTTCAGCAAAAAGAGTATAGAAAATAGGCGTAAATTATAAATCACATTTTTCAGAGCAAGTGTAAATTAAACAAATAGCTGGGCTCCTTACAAATGAGACCCACGGTCTCTATTTATAGAGCCAGATAGAAAATTAGCCATTGTAAGAATTAATTCCATAATTATTATGAAAAAAGTGTCTGTTACATACTATATCCGGATCTTTGTTTACCGTGTTTATTCGAATAAGCATTCTGCTATTCGAATAATACGTTCTTTTAAAAACGTTTCTGAAACTGGTTATTCGAATAACCTTTGTGTTATTCGAATAACGCTGCCACAAAGGCCTTCTTTAGAAAACTGGTTATTCGAATAACTCTAAGTTTATTCTAATAACATTTGTTAAGACAGACTTCTGGGAAAATGTTCTATTCGAATAGCTGACATAAAATAAACTATTTAGAAAACTTTTATTCGAATAACAGGAGTGTTATTCGAATAACACTTTAAAGCACAGAGTCACGCAACAGCCAAATTTAAAGCTTTATTTGAATAACCAATGAGTTATTCGAATAACTCAATTTATAAAACAATTATAAAAACTTGAAAACCATCCCAGAAAGTTTATCAAAAACACCAAAACATTTTTAAGTTTTCAAGATCAAAACAGTTTTGGTATAAGTTTAAGAAAGCATTTTTGTTTTATCTTAAAGCACTAGGAGATATCCAAAGAGATCCTCGAACAAAGAGACTCTAAGTCCTAAAGCTATTCTTATAAGATCTTGGACTTGGTCTTTCCATCATCTTCATTTTTCTCTTCACGTTCGTTATCATCAAAACAAATCTTCAAAGACATATGTTTAAACACATTCTCCTTGTGTTGAGCTTAATAGATATCTTTTGTTTTCTTGTTGCAATGCTCATTCTTGATACTTAGACTATCCTATAAAGTAATACTCACTTAAACAAGCATAGTTAGTCCAAATTCATAATTCAATATCTTCGTATGGATGATTCATAAATATATAACTCTAGTTAATTTAACCTGCATATAAGACTTTTATAGACACATCCAAATAAGATATTTATCAATTACTAATGGATATGCTCTATGTAGGATGCAATAGAACACATTGCACATTTTCATTTAAGCAAGGTCAAATCCAATATTGATTCATTTATAACTCATATAAAGCATTATTGGATATATTATATGATGAATGTTACATATATCTTATTGCATGATTATTAAGTGAAATATAACTAGATAAGGTGCATATCATGCATGATACAATATATCACATTAAGCACATCTATCAAGCATAAGCATCATTCTATTTGACTTGTATTTGTCATCATCAAAACTTAACATATTAAACCATTTGAGACAAACTTATTTCCACAATCTCCCCTTTTCTGATGATGACAAATCACCAAAGAAAAAAATATGTTGAGCAATATACAATAATGGATATTCATGTAAGCATATCAAGCAATAAGAGCAAGAACATATTTTTCTTTCTAATTTTCACTTAATAAGGTGCATATCATGCATGATACAATATATCACATTAAGCACATCTATCAAGCATAAGCATCATTCTATTTGACTTGTATTTGTTATCATCAAAACTTAACATATTAAACCATTTGGGGCAAACTTATTTCCACAATCTCCTCCTTTTTTATGATGACAAATCACTAAAGAAAAAAATATGTTGAGCAATATACAATAATGGATATTCATGTAAGCATATCAAGCAATAAGAGCAAGAACATATTTTTCTTTCTAATTTTTACTCCCCCTATTTGACATCAAAAAAAAGGTTTAGAAAGGAAAAAATATTTTCTCCCCCTTATAGATTCTACATATGATTCAAGAATAGAGAGATGAAGTAAGAATACTTTTCAAGATATAGAAGATTATTCACGCAATGCTTGTCATATTTTTGTATGTCAATATTTAGCATATGATAGCAGTAAAATACTTTATGTAATCAAAGAAAGATGTAAGGTAAGAGATATAAACAACTTAAGAGCTAGGCTCCCTCTCAAAATATGCATATTATCAAAATAATAGATAAAAGAAATATATATGCGAAGACCATGTAAGCACATTACCTTAAAGAAAAGCAAGGCAAATATACATCTTCTTAATTCTTCAAACAAAAATCATTTTAAAACTTCTCCCCTTTTCAAAAAGAATTTTATAAGAGCACATTATATTTTCAAAAGCATTTTAGAAGGGTAGAAATATTTTATATTAAAAAAACATATTCATTAAGACAGATTAATCCAAGTTAAAAGAACATAAGTACATCTCCTTGATGAAATATGCTATAGGGATCAAAGCATATATAGAACTAATATCATTCACGCTAAATGCAATGACAAAATAGCAAGTTAATATCCAATTAGGCACTTTGTCAATGCTAAGCATACTTCTCATATAAAGAAAGCATATAATCATTTAAGATCAATTTTTCAACAAGTATCATATGATCTATACCATATAGAATACCACAAAAGCTAAGGGATAGAGGTAGTTATTGAGTTAGATAAAGAGTGATGCTTCTTTAGAATGTTCTTCATTTATTTGTCCTTTGAGTTTGAGTTTTCTTCTATTGAGTATTCCATTCCATTGCACTTGAAGAAATGCTTTGTTATCTTTCTATTTGAATTCCATTCAACTTTTCTCGTTTATCCACATATGCTTGTATGTAAAAATCTGATAGCTATATTTGAAACACATAGAGAGACTTGCAAAACTAACTTAAAAAGTCCTCTAAAACATAGGTTAGCATCAAATATCATGTAAGCCCATTTATAAGCATAATTTTGATTGATATATAATTTAAAGCATGTATCACATTATCAACCTTGCAATATTAGCTTTAACAAGAATGTATGAAGTACATATGAACTTGAATAAATAAAAAAAGTTTAAGCATTTTAAGGCATGATTCAAGTTTATCAAGAAACATATGATTATCATCAAAACTTATTTAGGCATTTTTTAGGAAAAAAAGTAATTATCATGTAAGGTATAACGCAACTCTCTACTTCTCCAAATAGCATATGATATCAAATTTAAAGTATATAAAAAAGGATAATAGTTTGATATCACCAAAAATGTACTCTTTGAATTTTTGTAGATGTCTCTCACTTCCACCAACTTCCAAGTTTCAAGCTTTCATGAGGGAATTCTTTGCACCCCTTTTAAAAAGTTGAATCCTTTTAAATTTTACTATCCTCAAGTTGAACTTATTCCATATAAATGCTTGCTTGAGGTAGTTGACACCCTACAAAATAATTCAAAGTACTCTCTTTGGTATCCATCAATTTTGGATCCATAGAGGTTAGTCATTATACCAAACTCATAAGCAAATAAGCATTCAAAATAATAAAATAACAAATGAGTTCACAAGGGCAAAAGATATTTCATTTCATTGATCAATTTAGCCAAGTACATATATTTATCAAAAGAATAGTCAATTACATTTGATTAAGCATTTGCATTTTCGGTCTAATTAAAAAGAATTTAACATGTACAACAAATTCTTAAGAAAAGAAGCAACAGAACCTTTCATGCAAATTGTGTTTATTTGAATAAAATGGATGTTATTCGAATAGAAGAAGATCCTATTCGAATAGAGGATCTGGGAAGGCCAAATGTTTTGGCCATTTAACAAGATTTATTCGAATAACCTAGGGATTATTCGAATAAACAGAGATTAGCCAAGATAAAACTGATAAACCAGGTCTCTGGTTATTCGAATAAGCTTGATTTTATTCGAATAGACAGAGATCAGTCAAATAAGACTGATGAAACAAGCTTCTGCTTATTCGAATGATCTGAGATTTATTCGAATAGACAGAGAGCACAGAAAACACAGAACTGACTTAGAAGTCAGTTTATTCGAATGACCTTAGTTTTATTCGAATAAAGCTATTAAGAGACACAGTAAGGCATACGTTCAAAATATGATTTAAAAAAGAGTTATTTTACCTAAATATAAAGTACCTGCAAAACAAGATTTGGGATATCTCCAAAGCTCAAGTCAGTGATAGATTCAAGAGAGATAAAAAATATTTATGTAATAAATTCAAATATTTAAATATATGTATGATTGATTAAAAACTCAAGCTCAAGAATATTATCATTAGACATGTCATTTCTAACAATGAGCATACTTTTATCTAGCATATTAACATCTAGAAATATTTTCAAATTATAAGGCTAGAAAAGCATAACACAAGTTTCACTTATCCAAGGATTGCAAGTCTATGCTTCATGGAGATAAGGAAAAGAGCTTGAAGTTATTTATGATATTTGTATTTGGAGCAGCCATTTTCAAGATGCTAAAGTCACTTCTTGGCCTTCAAGCACACCTACAACACACTTCAATTTTTGACTTTTTGTACCCAAATTTTATTGGGTCCTTGTGTGTTAGTTTTCGAATATTAATCTATTATGCTCTCATAAAGATTAATTTTTCATAGTATGTAAATTGAGCACAATAAATTAAATAATTAAATATCATTAAGCACATAGTTGATAGCATGCTTACTTTCATGATATATAGACAATTTTAAAGCATAGCAAACATACCTAGGCATTATAGAACCTTATGTACTAAGATATATAACAAATTAATGAATTATGATATAATAAGAATGAACATAATTATGTGCTAAACATAATATTCAAATTTTATCAAGTACACATGATTCTATCTTCTACCTAAGGCCTACAAGGAATATACCTCATATTCATTATTATCATTTTTAAGTGAATGTGCATAAGAGGTAAAAGCTTTTGATACCTTGGCCTTGGTAATCAAGGAAATACTTTTTCTTATCCATTGCTTCCCTTTTGGAGTCTTGAACTTTGCAAGTTCTACATTTTGTGCTTGAGAAGCTTTGGTTGAAGTCATCTTCCTTCTTTGACCAAAGTTTCTACCATTAGGCTTTAGAAGCATTCTCCTTGATGATTCCTTTTTCTTTTGACCAATTTGTCCATCCTTTTGAGAAATATCCTGCATAATTGAAACACTAGGAGGACACTTTGGTACCCACTTCATTTTGGGTCCTTGAATGTTAGTATTAGGGCCTTTAGGATTTTTAGGAACCCATACCATATAATTTCTCATATAAGAATTTCTTCTATAATTGCATAAATGAGAAATATGTCCTAGATGACCACAAAAATTACAAACAATTGAATTTAATGATGGCTTGGTCTTTTGAAGATCATCTTTGAAAAACTTAAGCCTTTTCTTGTTATTACATTCTATGTTATTTTTGCCACAAGCTTTACTTGAATTTTCATGTGGAATAACAATAATTTTATTTTCATTAACAAGCATAGAATGTAAGCAATTAGAATCATTAGCTTTGGAAAATTTGAAAGATAAATCATCAACTTGATTTTCTAAATTAATGCATTTTTACAAGAAGATGAGGTTTCATATTTCAAAGGCATTTCCTCATTAAGAAAAGCATATTCATTTTTCAAAGTCTTAATTTCATTTTCAATAGAGAAAACATTTTCTAAACACAATAAGTTTTTCTTTTCTAAATTCAATAAACCATCATACAGTTCATTATATGCACATTGTAACTCATCGTAGGAAGGACTATAATTTAGCTTAGCATTATTTACCTCAAAGTCCTTTTTAGCCATATAAGAAGTAGTCTCAATTTCTAGCACACTTGGCTCTTTAAGGGAATCACATTCTTCCTCATCAATTTTGTTTTGCTTTGTCTTGTCTTCAAATTAAGTACCATCGTCACCAAGAGGCATTTGACTCCCTTCAATAGTTTGAATATGTCTTTGAGGATGCGTTTCATGACAAGCTTCCTTCAATGGCGTTTGCTCTTCTTGCTTTCTATATACAACTTTATACACAAAATCATTGTTAGCAAAATAAATAGCATCAAGAGCATCCCATATATCTTTAGCACTAGAATAATTTTTAATTTTAGCATAAGCATCATCATTCAAACTACTTCTCAAAATTTGCATAGCTCTAATATTCAAAGAAAAGCATTTCTTGTCATAGGCATTCCAAGTTTGTTTTGGTTTGCAAGTAAATTCATTTAGCACAATATCCCATAAATCCAAATCAATAGATTGCATATAAAATTCTATTCTAACTTTCCAATAAACAAAATGCACACCATCAAAGAATGGTGGTTTATCAATTTCAAAACTTTCCATTTAAAAAAAAAAACTTTCAAGGTTGCCAACAGACAAGGATCTTTAACTCTAAGCGGTTAAGCTTTCACCAGAGCGCGAAGCTCTGATACCACTTGTTAGTCATGGCAACCATTACCCAAGAGGGGGGTGAATTGGGTATTAAAAACTTTTCACAAAAGCTCTTAAAATAAATACAAATATTTAAGCTATTAAATAAAATAAAAAGAATTGCGAGATGAAGAATAAAAGCTTTAAGAACAGCAGATAAATAAATGTGCAATAATATAAAATTACGTAAAATAAAGAGATTTAGAATAGAAAAGCAGGCACGATATTTATCCTGATTCGACCACTAACCCACTTGTGGTCTATGTCCATTCCTCGAAAACAATCCGAGATTTTTTACTCTATATACAAGCTTCAATAGGTGCTTGCAACCGTGATATAAAAGAGCACTTTTCACACACAGGGAAACTCTACCCTTGTGCTAAAGTCTCAGCCTACAGGGATACCTCACCCTTATACAAACCTTGAAGGGATACCTCACCCCTATACAAATCTTGAAGGATACCTCACCCTCAATACAGAAGAATAGAAATATAGATGAAGAGAAACTCTCACAAAAAGTAGATGATACAATTTGAAGCTTTATGAAGCTCTCTAAGGATATCTCAAAGTTTCAGCAAAAAGAGCACAGAAAATAGGCGTAAATTGTAAATCACATTTTTCAGAGCAAGCGTAAATTAAACAAATAGCTGGGCTCCTTACAAATGAGACCCACGGTCTCTATTTATAGAGTCAGATAGAAAATTAGCCGTTGTGAGAATTAATTCCGTAATTATTATGAAAAAAGTGTCCGTTACATACTATATCCAGATCTTTGTTTACTGTGTTTATTCGAATAAGCATTCTGCTATTCGAATAACACGTTCTTTTAAAAATGTTTCTGAAAATGGTTATTCGAATAACCTTCGTGTTATTCGAATAACGCTGCCACAAAGGCCTTCTTTAGAAAACTGGTTATTCGAATAACTTTAAGTTTATTCGAATAACATTTGTTAAGACAAACTTCTGGGAAAAGGTTCTATTCAAATAACTGATGAGTTATTCGAATAGCTGATATAAAACAAGCTATTTAGAAAACTTTTATTCGAATAACAGGAATGTTATTCGAATAACACTTTAAAGCATAGAGTCACGCAGCAGCCAAATTTAAAGCTTTATTCGAATAACCATGAGTTATTCGAATAACTCAATTTATAAAACAGTTATAAAAGCTTGAAAGCCATCCCAGAAAATTTATCAAAAATACCAAAACATTTTTAAGTTATTTTCAAGATCAAAACAGTTTTGGTATAAGTTTAAGAAAGCATTTTTGTTTTATCTTAAAGTACTAGGAGATATCCAAAGAGATCCTCGAACAAAGAGACTCTAAGTCCTAAAGCTATTCTTATAAGATCTTGGACTTGGTCTTTCCATCATCTTCATTTTTGTCTTCACGTTCGTTATCATCAAAACGAATCTTCAAAGACATATGTTTAAACACATTCTCCTTGTGTTGAGCTTAATATATATCTTTTGCTTTCTTGTCGCAATGCTCATTCTTGGTACTTGGACTATCCTATAAAGTAATGCTCACTTAAACAAGCATAATTAGTCCAGATTCATAATTCAATATCTTCATATGCATGATTCATAAATATATAATTCTAGTTAATTTAACTTGCATATAAGACTTTTATAGACACATCCAAATAAGATATTTATCAATTACTAATGGATATGCTCTATGTAGGATGCAACAGAACACATTGCACATTTTCATTTAAGCAAGGTCAAATCCAATATTGATTCATTTATAACTCATATAAAGCATTATTGGATATATTATATGATGAGTGTTACATATATCTTATTGCATGATTATTAAGTGAAATATAACTAGATAAGGTGCATATCATGCATGATACAATATATCACATTAAGCACATCTATCAAGCATAAGCATTATTCTATTTGACCTATATTTGTCATCATCAAAACTTAATAGTTAAACCATTTGGGGCAAACTTATTTCCACAATCTCCCCCTTTTTGATGATGACAAATCACCAAAGAAAAAAATATGTTGAGTAATATATAATAATGGATATTCATGTAAGCATATCAAGCAATAAGAGCAAGAACATATTTTTCTTTCTAATTTTCACTTAATAAGGTGCATATCTTGCATGATACAATATATCACATTAAGCACATCTATCAAGCATAAGCATCATTCTATTTGACTTGTATTTGTCATCATCAAAACTTAACATATTAAACCATTTGGGGTAAACTTATTTCCACACATTTTACATATTCTTTTTCTTTCTTTTATTGCCTTCTTGGCCCTTCTTTACACTTTTTTAATTTTTTGTTTTTTTTTTAAGAAGAACATAATATATACATTTAAACAATTTTTTTTCAACCATTCTGCACACACACCCCCACACTTGTTCAAGAACTCATCTAATGATAAAGCTAATGTTCTCTTATTCCTTAAGGCTGGGTAAGAACATGGTTTTTCATTTAAGGCACATAATGAGTCTGAAACAAAGAATGGTCAAATAAGCTCAAAGGGGTTAATCAAGGGGAAATAGGTCATTTCAAATGCCTTACATTGGCAAGAATCAGAGAATTTTCAAGAAGCCATAAGAGTGCTTGATATCATATTAAGACAATATGCTACTGAGCAAGGCTGTCTATTTGTGTACCAGTCATTCTTAGCTATTTGATTAAAGTAGCTATTTCAAGAAAAATGTCTCGATCATATTTATGTATGCATATGAAAATGTAGTTTAAAAAAGAATTAAAGCAAGTTTTAGAGTAACAATTCCATGAGTGAAAATCACACAAGAAAGAAGAGAATGGTACGAACGTTCAATCCATTCATCAATGGGCTCAAAATCTCACAAGGCATATTTCTATATTCTCAGTTCACCAATTCAACATTCATAACTAAGCATGTGATTTTTAAGAAAGAAGACAATTTACTCAATCTTACAAATTTCCCTGAATTTGAATTGCTACTTCCACACAAACTAGTTGTCTACCCAATTAGTCCTTACTCTGCCACTAATTTTGATACGTCTCAAGAGTAAATAATTTACTCCTTATTCTGTCATCCTTAATTACTTTTGTTGTTAATAAATTGCTGACAAACATATAAACACAACAAACATATTAATAAACACACTTCCAATTTTTTTTTATTTTTTTGGTTTTTTTTAAGTTTTTTTTTTACACAACTTTCCTTCCCCCCAACTAGATCACAACATTGTCCTCAATGTCAAAACATAGATAGGTAAATGATAAAAGATATTACATGTTGCTGCAATTACTGAAAAGAAAAACTTTACACAAATTTAAACAGAAACAAAGTACGATAAATAAAACCAAAACTTATAATTATTTAAATAGTTGGAGTGTCTAATCTGGCTTACTTTTCATACTGCTTCCCTCACCATTTCCTTCTGACCAATCTATCTGAGCTATTACTAGATCACGTTTATAAACAAAAGCTTCTAATTTATCAATCAACTCATCAATAGTGGAAGTAGAAATAAGGAGTTGTCTTGGGGAAGATGTGATAAATTTCTGTTCCACAGCATGGTCAAGAAAAAATAACAAAAGATCAAAGAAATTATTAATATTCAACAAACCTATGGATTTATGGTGGATGTTCAGTTAGGCCTAAGAGACAATTTGAAAAACTTCTTCCAAAGTACTAAAACCACCTAGTAAGGCTATGAATGCATTAGAATTTGCAAGCATTGTCCTCATTCTTTCGTGCATAGATGATACTTGAAGTTCCAGCCCAATTGTCTTTCCAATGATGTTCTTTCGAGTTAAATGTTCAGGAATGACACCTAAAACTTGACCACCTCTTATATGTGCATAAGGTGATATAGCCCCCATTAACCCAATGCTACCTCCCCTATATACTACACAAATATTTCTCGCAGTAAGTGTTCTACCAACAGTGCTTATTACATTTACAAACTCTAAACCTTTTCCATAACTTATCCCACAAAATATACAGATACTGGTAAATCTACGAACTGAAGAAGAAGCTCCCTCCATTTCTATATTCACATTCTCTTTGAATGATTATGAGTTACAGGTAAGTGAAGAAAATAGAGTGTTTAAATAGGGAAGAGAATAGAAAAAGTAATGATAGCACCTATATGGGTAGGTTGGCTGTTGTCAGAAAAGTTTAAAAATAAGAAACACAAATTTTTTTTATTTTCTTATTTTTTTTAATTTTTTTTAGACTTCAAGAAAACCATCAGGGTAAAGAAGTCTAGAAACCCTTGAAGGACCCCGCTCAAAGGATCATCTGTCCAAAACCAAAATATAACAAAATCATACAAAGATAAATAATAATAATAAATAATAACATACCTGTATGTACAGGTTTCATGGCGTATCTTTATACTACGCGTCATAAGTGAAGTAATACCAAGACGGCTCAGCCAATCTGGGAATTCTTCTCCTTCCCACTTGTGGGATATTTTGGATTAAGCTATGACGCAACTAATTAAAGTGCGTAAATCTATCAGCTACCACCAACAACCATAACCAGTGAGAGGTCGCTGGAGAGCCCATGACATTAAATCACAAGATCCAGCTCAGAGGCGTTATCACACGAGAATGTAAACACGGGATGCTTCTATCTGTTCATCAGCAAGCAGAGCCTACGGTTAAAATCAGGGAATGCTTGCGTGGCTCTCTACAGAGCATGGCATATAAACCTTATTTACAGCCAACATGCGAACGAGTCAATGATGAGACGGGCATCTACCCGGGGCTCCTAATCTAATTAAAGACCAAGTACAACCGAAGTTTCACCCTTTTTTTTTCTTTTTTTTCTTCTCCTTCTTTTCTTTTTCTTTCCTTTTTTTTGGAGATGTACAAGATAATATATACATGTTGTTGTGATTGTGGCTCACATCTTCCTCTGGTTTTATGTCTATTAATGGCTTAAACGCCTTCTATGAGTCGAGGATAAGCTTCCCATCTAATTTTCTTATAAATTGGCAAACAGGGTCTTTTTGAGTCGGATTCCTAAGACTATAATGATCTTGCTCATCCCTGAAGAGATTCCACAAATTAAGAAGTTCACAATGCATAACTCCACAAGAAGGCATCTCAAGAATCAATAAGATATTATCTAATGACTCCTTACTCAGTCCATTCTTAATGAAGAATATTTTATCTTCTCTATTTGCGGAAACCATTCCCAAAGATCGACATCGCGTGTTACAATTCCATTGCGCACACTTGTAACAAACTTTCATTCTTTTTACTCTTCTCCTTTTCGATTACGAACTTTTACCAAGACCCGGCATTATGGGACAAATGAATCTGAAGATTCACTAGTTAAACGAACCTTTGCTTCGATTATCCAATGTATATCTTTTGGGATGCCCATGTGCATTAACAGTCTTAGTCTTTCACACCTAGCTTTGTATATTTTTATTAGCATTTTGAGGAAGAGAAGGGAAATGCTTTCTTAGATTTGAGAGAATGACCTCCATTTTAAAGGAGAAAGAATCAGTTATTATGGGAAACTGAAAAACAAATTGACTTGAGAGTCACAGAGTACCGTTATCCGCCACTTAACTGGGGACACAAAGAACTCAAAAACTTAGTTTTTCAGAAATGGTTTGAGTCTTTGTCCATTGACCTTAAATACACTATCATTCCTAGGGTTCTCAATGGCTATGGGCCCGTGAAGATACATATGTTTGACAATAAAAGGGCCACGCCACCTAGATCTCAATTTTTCAATGAATAGGTGAAGACGAAAACTATAAAGCAGAATTTTTTGACCAATTTCAAAAGTTTTTCTCAAAATTGATTTTTCATGAAAAGCTTTTGCTCTAGCTTTATAAATCTGTGTTTTCATATGCATCATTTCTAAATTCTTCAACAATCAAAAATTTCAATGACAATGATAGGATTCAGAGGCATCCTGTTTCGCTTAAAATTGGAACCCTATTTTTGACAATTTTCACAACCTTTTCAAAATGTATAGCTGTCTTTAAATAAAGTGGGCTAATAAAATCAACACTGCAAGATTTTTGTAGTTGTTTTCTTTGAAGAAAAGAAATCTCCACATGCTTCTGAATGACAAAATTTAATGACATTTCCTACCTCACTATTGGACACACATCTCCAAATGATTTGATCAGGATAATTAAGGCGAGATCTTTCATGTTGTAAGAAAATTGATTATATTACAGAAAGTAAAAATTCATCGGGAAAAGAATCATTGATAGGTGTGATATCAAAAAGTGAGCCTATTGTAAGTATGGACAAATGATTTACAATAATATTTTCAGCTCCTTTCTTATCTTTTATTGTGATGTTGAAATCTTGAAGCAACAAAATCTACCGTATCAACCTAGGTTTGCAAAAACTTGTTGAGAAAATTGACAAGTGCACTGAATAGTCAAAGAAATAAAATAATTGGTTTAGAGGGAAAAGAAAAGAAAAAACTAAAATGCACAAAATTAAGAGGGAAAAGAAAGAATAAAACACATGAATGCAAAACACATTAAGGATGTAAACACATTAAATTAAAATACTAGGGATCTGACTTCACTTGATTCAATAATCTATCATAGACAATAGAGTAGCTTTGAGACCTTCATTCTAATTAATTTCTAATTATTCAATTGATGAGGAGAATCCAGTAATTAAAACTCAATTTCTTGGTCTAAATCTTAACTCTTAAAGGCATGACATTTACTCTATGGATTCTCATGGAAAATACCACAATTCTCCCACACAACCTATAACCTCTATTCCTAGATGATTATAAATCATGACACTTATTATTTATGGTCTAAGTCATATGCAAATCTTCTGATTCTACATGCACCTCACTAGATCATTTTATGAGTGGTCAATTCATAAAAGCATTAAGAATTATAATAAGCACTCAAATTGAATAAAAAAGAAATTAATTACAATTCCAATCTTAATACATGTCAATTGAATTAAGTTACATCTTCACCCTAGAAATACACGAATTTAACTACACATGACAAAAGAGAAGAAGAAATAAGAAGAATAAAATAAAAATATATACAGAGTTCAACCTTCCATAAAAAAATATTAATAAGTAGGCAGTAAATCTGCCATTAAATATTAACAAGGATGTGGTATAAATCAGCCACCAAATAAATATTAATAAGGGTGTGGTATAAACCAGCCACCAAATATATATTAACACATAGTAAATAAATATTAACAAAGGTGTGGTATAAACCAATCACTAAATATATATTCACAAGGGTGTCATATAAACCAGCCACCAAATAAGTTAATAAGCTAATAAATTAAAAAGTTAATAAGTGATAAATTAAAAAGTTAGTAACAAGTAAATTAAAATGTTAGAAGTAGATAAATTAAAAAGTTAGAAAGTTAGTAAGAGAGTTAGATAGTTAGTAACTTAGTAAGTAAGAAAATTAAAAGGTTAGTAGTTTAGTAAGTTAGAAAATTAGAAATAAAATATAAAAAGTAAAATATAGAAAATAAAGTACGAGAAAGTAAAGTGCAGAAAGTAAATTTAAAATATGAAAATTGGAGAATTGGCAAGTCGATTTTTTGCTTGATGAAAGAGAAGAGAAGAAGAAAAATTATTTTATTAATGATTAAAAATTACAGAGTAATAAAGCGAGTTTCCCCACTAAGTTAGTACGTTAGTAAGTACAAAGAAAAAAAAATTAAAAGAGTAGAATATAATATATATATATATATATATATATATATATATATATATATAAAGATCCACAGGAAAAAATATATATATATATACAAAATATTTGCACCATAAATTTGTTCTTCAAATCAAGTCTCTGGCAACGGCACCAAAAACTTGATGGGGATTAAAATTTACAAACTTAAGTACAGGTTATTTCAAGTAATAAATTCTCGGGAGTCTGAGGTCGATCCACAAGAAATTGATGAAGAAATTTTTTTTGACGTAAGGTAAATCTTTTGTCACAATAATAAAAGTGATGAAACTTAGTCATAAAAAAAAAGATTTACTTGGGTTAGGAGATCCACTCTTGGTAAATAAATTAAGGTAAAGATTAATTTATTTTATAACTCAATTAGAATCCACGCATAATGAAGGTTCCAATCGGAAAATACAACATTTAAAGTTCATTTAAAATTATATATGTAATTATATTATGATTCCTTTAATTATCTATTAACACCACTACTTATAAATGGGCTCAAACATTCATTGTGCCAATATCTTATTTACAACAAATCAAGATCTCCACTTTACAAGAAGGGTTTCTAAAATTATTGGAAACAAAATACAACACGTATAATGACCACTTGAAAATATATCATTTAAACACAAGAAAGAAATGAATCTAACCTTATTTTATTACCAAGAGCTTCACCCTTTCATCCAAGTAAAATGAAAATTAGTTACTTATAGACAATAAGAAAGAAAGAAGAAGAAGAAGAAGAAGAAGAAGAAGAAGAAGAAGAAGAAGAAGAAGAAGAAGAACATAACTTCAATTTAGAATAAAAGAAAACTACAACAAGATAAACAAATAACACAATAGCATGATCTTGATCTCTAAGACCAAGATTCTTAAATGATCATCCAAGGCTTCCTTTTATAGAGGATTAGGGATACAAAATGACAACGGAGCTGATTCATGAGTGAGTGGATGAGTGGAAAATGCCAAATGACTTTTGATGAGTGGAAAATTATGGAGATTCTTTATCTCTGAAATCGTTCAGTTCTGAAGTCATTGAATGCGTTAGAATATTGAAATATGGTCTTCATGAAAGTTGTATGTCTGAATCTTTGCTTTCAAATGCCACCAGAATCACCTCAAAAATCCATCTACAGCCCGAGATATAGCCCAATTATTGCACAGTATTTAGGTCTAGTTACAACTCCTCTGTTCTAACTTCCAAGCCCAATATAACCTCCAAGGAGTCCGAATTGAGTCTTGTGTTCTTGATGAAAGTTGTAGATATAGGTCTTAACTTTCAGATATCAAAATTTCAACCCAATCCAGATCTTACAATCTGAGTTATGCTCTGATTACTGCACACTATTCAGGTTTCAATCACAAAACTTGTATTCTGACTTCCAAGCCCAATTAGTTCTACTAGATGTTCGAATTTGACCTAAAGCTCTTCATGAAAGTTGTAGAGATCTCTCTTATATTTCTAACAAAATAAAATGCATAATTATTAGACATCTAGAACTCAATATATAGTCAGAATACAGAAATAGTGTAAGATATATATCATGCTAAAAAAATTAATTAAGTCCAATTTGAGTCCAAACTTACAAAACATAACCAAGTTCAATCAATTAAGTACATGAAGAGTGTAAATGACTAAAAATGGGGGTTTATTAATGTATCAAATATGTGATTATCAATAATTAGATTAAATGTGGCATAAATTCCAACATAAATCAATCAAAGCACACCTAAATCTACCTTAAATCAAGCACAATATGTGTGTATTTTATCCACTATGTTTCTAGAGAGCAAAACTCCAAGGATGACATCATGTCCAAACTAGCGAGTACAAAAAGCCCTAGGAATAATAAGTCTGTGATTCTAGAGATGCTACCTACCTTGAGCATCTAGAATGACGAGGAGGTGATGGCCATATCAGATGAAAACGGTTGGATAAAGCCCATAGCAACTTACCTGAAGAATAGAGAGTTCCCTAAAGATTATGTAGAAGAAAAACCAGTGGTTAGAAAGGCAACACGGTACATAATTTTGTATGACAAGCTATACCACAGAGGCTTCTCCCTTCCATTGTTAAAGTGCCTTACTCCAGAAGAAACCCAGTATGTCTTAGTAGAAATCCATAAGGGATAATGTGACCAACATCTAGGGGGAAGAGCCCTAGCAAGAAAAGCCAAGTGAGTTGGATACTTTTGGCCCATGATAATGGTGGATGTTATAACCTATATATATCTAAAATTAGGACAAGTGTCAAAAGTTTGTTGATATCCATAAAGCACCACTTGAAAAGCTCTCCATAATTTCCATGCCTTGGTCATTTTGCAGGTGGGGTTTGGATTTGCTAGGACTATTCCCCCTAAGTCCCTGTAAGCTAAAATACTTAGTGGTAGCTATAGACTACTTTACTAAGTGGATTGAAGTAGAACCCTTGGCCATTGTTAAGAAGTTTTAGAAGAAGCTAACTTGAAGGCTTGGGATCCCTGAGTCTATTGTCACAGATAACGGGACCTAGTTCATAGATAAGAAGTTTCAAAAGATGTGCTTCGATCTCCATATCAAGCAATACTTCACCTCGATAGAACACCCCAAGTAAATGATAGGCAGAAGTTTCCAATAAGATAATTCTCCAAGGTATAAAGAGAAGATTGGAAAATACATAGGCAAAACACTATTTAAACTTACTTATGGGCGTGAAGCCATAATTCCCGTCGTGATCAAAGAACCAAGTCGAAGGAAAGAATATTTTTATAGAATCCTCAACGATAGGTCACTGAGGGAGGAACTCAATCTCAGCGAAGAACATTGCAACATGACCCAATCAAAAAAGTCACCTTCAAGCTCCATAATGCGCTGAGGTACAAAATAGGAAATCTCGTCCTCATGAAAGCCAATATTAGAGGACAAAACAAATGGGATGGAAAGTTAGCTGTGAATTTGGAAGGCTAGTACTAGATAACGAAGGTCCTAAAAAAAGGTGCATACAAGATTGTTGACCTATCAGGATAGGAGCTACCTAGAGCTTGGAATGCCTCGAACATGAAAAAAATACTACAATTGATTTTTAGCTTTCCCAGTTAGAATATTCATTTTGTAATGATGAGAAATTCTAATGAATAAAATAAGGAAATTTAGTGATGTGGCATCTTAAACCCCCAATCCACTCCGCTCACACTCCCAAGGAGTTAGATTGCTAAAGGTACATTGGATCCTTAAAGCACATAAGAAAAAATAACAAGGTTGGGACCACGGGTCCTAACCTAATATAGAACCATGGAATCCAACTTAGGTGGATTTTTAAAGGGACATTGGATCCCTAAAGCATCCAAAAAATATGAAGTTTAGGACTATGGTTCCCAACCTAATATGAGACCATAGATCCCAACTTGGATGGATTGCTAAAGGGACATTGGATTCCTAAAGTATCCAAACAGCAAGTTGGGGCCATGGATCCCAACTTAATATAGGACCATGGATCAAAACTTGGGTAGGTTGCTATAGGGACATTTGGTCCCTAAGGCATCCAAAAACACTAACAAGTTTAGAACCATGAATCCTAACTTAGGTGGATTGCTAAAGGGACATTGGATCCCTAAAGTATCTTGAAAACAACAAATTTGGGACCACAATCCCAACCTAATATAGGACCATGGATCCTAACATGGGTGGATTTCTAAAGGGACATTTGGTCCCTAAGACATCCAAAAAACATAAGTGTGGGATATCGGATCCCAGCAAACACAAACAATGGTGTTTGAGGGCATTGGACCTCAGAGGTCGCAAGAATTAAGCAAAACAAAAAATTTAGAAGTAATAAAGAAAGAAAGAATAGAATAACATCAAGCCCTCAAATTGGGGCACCCTATGTTTGAATAAAAATTGAGAAGCCCATGTAGGGGCCAAAATGCAAAACAAACAAAAGGAAAGAATGGATTCAAGTGAAGGCTCCGTCCTTACCACCACTCGCTTCCCCAACAAGCGCCTCAGGTAGCTCAATGTTCACTGCCACATTGTCCTCAAACTGCCTGTCATCCATGTTTAGCCCAACATCCTCTTCCTCGTCTGAAGAAGAATACTTGACCACTATGATCTAGCCATCGACCATGATGCTCATATGATCTACCCTGGTGAACTCTGTAATGGTGGAGTAGATGACAAAAACATGTGTGAGGGCATTTTGGAAGGATGTTTCATTTGAAGCTTTCTAGCTAGCAAGATAGCTATCCCACTCCACTGTTAACTTTGCTTTCTCCATATCCCAAGCTTTGGCCCCGCCTAGCTTATTCTCAAGCTCCGACACTTGGGTCTCAAGACTTGTCTTCTCAATGCCCAAGTCCTTCACCTTGGCTTCTAGCTCCTTTGCCAGGGTTTTGGAGGTCACAACTTTAGACATAAAATCCTTGGCCTGTGTCTTCTACCTTTCAGTCCATCGTGTGGCCTCCAAGGCTTTGTCCAAGGCAATCCTCACATCTTGGCAAAGCCTAGTCATCACCTCTTTGATCTCCGTCATTTCGTTTTCCAGGGCAGTGACTTTCTCTCGCAACATTTTATTGTCCGACTCTAACACTAACTTCTTCTTCAAATCCAACGTCTTCTCTAGATAACGGACGACACTTGCTAATTGATATTGGGACTTTTGTGGAGGAGGAGCTCTATAGATGACTTCTAGCTGAGAACGTTGATGTCTTTATCCCTCTAGAAAAAAGCATCAAAATGGCCCCAAATGTCGAAGGCCTTGCTCTATAAAGAAGTTGATGAAGATAGAGAGCCCATAGTCAAATCAATGACCCCTTACCCTCTGGTGTGGCCAGAGGATTCGTTGATATATTCAGCAATAGGAGGCGAAGGTGGTGCGACCTCCTTGGTTTGAGCCCTCTTAAGCCTATTGTCTCCACTATATTTGCGATGTTTGCGCTTTCGGCCTTGGTCCACGAGGGTCAGAGAACTAGAGTCAAAGGTTGCTTCCTTCGACCTTGCCACCATTCCACTAGCAGATTATCAAACATCAAAGTCAGTCTTGGTGGCTGAGCAATGCCTACAATAGCAGCTAAAGTATCCTTCTTTTGCTTATTCAAGCCTTTCTTAAGGACCTACTATCTCCTGGCTCAAACATGCTATCTGTAAAGAAACTATGGAGAATAGAGTCATAAACATTAATTCTAACATAGGAAATCAATTATATGGAAAACAAACAAAGTCTAAGTCACAAAACACAGAAAATGACATTTCGGATGCTAAAACTTACTCAAAATGCCCTTAACCTCCTTAGGGACCCAGTTAACCCACTTGGATTAACTAGTCAAAGTTCCCACGCTTCTTTGTAATGGTGATGAAGAAGTTATAGGCTTCTGGTTGACCTATGACATCCTCTCCCACTTTGTATGCACTTCACCTTGTACTTGAAACTTTTGTTCTAGTGCAAGTGGAACCTCGGTATTCGATCAAAGTCGATAAATAATGAAGTACGGTCACGAGCACCACAGAGTTTGAAGTAGGTGTCTTTGAAGTCCTCGTAGGACTCATCTTACAACTGGAAGCATTTCTTCCTTTGGTGGTTGCAAATAGTAATCCAGTTTGGCTTGTCTCACCATGCGGTAGCACGTCGAACATATAAAAGAAGAGGTCAGTGGAAGGCTCCATCTCGAAGTACTTACTTATGATCTCAAAAAGGACCATATGTACGCCCAGCTATTGGGATGAAGGTAGGAAAGAGCCACCTCAATCCAATTCTGGACTTCAACATAGAACTCGAGAAGCGGAATACAGAGCCCTAGTCTGGTGAAGAAGGTCTCATACATATACATGTACAGAGGATCGAGCCAAGGCAATCTGTAAATTTTTTCATCCTCGCCACAAGGTTGGACTAAGTAGTGATCCTCTAGGGTTCTGTTCTCTATCATGTTCATGTACTGACGAAGATCCCCAACACTCTCTTGGGTTTTAATCTAGGAAGTAATACCCAGAGGCTCGTAGTGAACGTAGGAGTATTCCCACGCGTCGAGGGGTAGTGGAATTTGCTTCTTAAGGTCATCAGCTCCTAGCTTCTTCCTATCTATGTTATCAGATGTCGAAGCTAGAGCAGTACCAATAAAGGGTGAAGAGCTATCAAAATCACTGCTTATGGGCCCAAGTGATTTCTTTAAGGCTTCAATCTCAGAGTATGAGTGAAACCCTTGGAGAATGTTCTTCTCTTGAAAGTGTAATATCCTTCTTAACCTAATAGCCTTAATTATTGTTATAGAAGCTCAATAACACTTGTATGAGTTACCTATTAATTTTGGTGATTTTCTAAATTAGTTTAAGTATAATGTTATAACATTGGATGTGAAAAATAGCTCGTATTAGCTTATAACTTAGCATAAATTACTTAGATGATAGAAACAAATATAGAAATTTTATTTCTAGGTGACAAATACTTAGAATGAGTTGTGATAAATTTTTTAGAATTAACTTAATTAGTTTGATATTTTAACAACATAAGAAGAGTAATATAGCTTAGTGGTTGTGATATGATCCAAGTTGGATGCATATTATTTTTATAGATCGTCCTTGAGTTGATTTCATGTTTTCAAGAATAAAACAATGAAGGATGAACAGTAACATGAATAGTAATATGAATAGTGTAAAAAAAGATGGAAAAAGAAAAGGAATGAGAGGAAGAAGATGCCACACTCTTAGAGAGTGATAAGTCAATCGAAGATTCACCACAAAGGTAAGAAAACCTTTGATAAGAACCAAGATGGCTCAACTAAGAACCAAAGAGAACGAAATTCTCATAAATGGATTCAATCCAAATTCAATATCCAAGAGTCCCTCCATTCATGTTTTAGGTGCATACATATAGGAAAATAGGGTGCATAGAATATGCATACAAAATGGTCATCATAATGTGACAAATTCCCCATAAAAAGTAATAACTAATCCATTAAGTGGCTAATTAAAGCATTAACTAGAAAATAGGAGTTACCTAGGTATGCAAGCCAAAGGTTGCCCTCCCACAAACGTGCACCATCCACACACATAGTTTATTACACTTTATTTAATAGAAATAAACTAGAAAATGCTACTTTAGAGAAGTGAACATCCAAGCCATCATGGGTCTTCAAGTTGGATGAGATAAGTGACCAATTTGGGCTCTACTCCATCAAGACTTGAATTTGGGCTTACTTCAATTAAAGTTGTCACCATTTGATTTAGGACTTCTTGGGCTTTCTTGGTCTTAGCTCTTGTCATAGGTCCACCAAGTTCTTGTAGTGCTCCTTGATCCATGCTCCTTAGTGGGCTCATATCATCCCCTCCTTCTTTAAGTGAATTCGACCTCGAAAAAATCTTCATCACCTACATCAAAAGGAGACAAATCAGCCACATTGAAAGTTGTACTTACACCATACTCACCTGGAAGGTCTATCTTGTAGGCATTATCATTGATCTTGGCCAACACTTGGAATGGCCCATCTCCTCTTGGTTGAAGCTTGGATTTCCTTTGTGAAGGAAATCTCTCTTTTCTCATGTGCACCCAAACCCAATCTCCGGGTTCGAACACCACCTTCCTCCTCCCTTTGTTGCCTTGCTTAACATAGCTTTCAGTCTTCTTCTCAATTTGAGCCTTGACTTGTTCGTGTAACTTCCTCACAAATTCAGCTTTAGCCCTGCCATCTTTATGCTTTAAAATTGAAGAGTTAGGTAATGGCAATAAATCAAAAGGAGTTAGAGGATTAAATCCATAAGTAACCTCAAAAGGAGAATATTTAGTAGTATTATGAATAGCCCTATTATAAGCAAATTCTACATGAGGCAAACACTCTTCCTAAGACTTAATGTTCTTCTTTATTACAGCCCTAAGAAGGGAAGAAAGTGTCCTATTAACTACCTCAGTTTGTCCATCCGTTTAGGGATGACAAGTAGTGGAGAAAAGAAGCTTTGTACCCAACTTACCCCACAAAGTCCTCCAAAAGTGACTTAAGAACTTTGTGTCACGATCTGAAACAATACTTCTTGGAAGGCCATGAAGCCTTACCACTTCTTTGAAGAACAATTCAGCAACATGACAAGCATCATCAACTTTTTTACATAGTATAAAATGTGTCATTTTAGAAAACCTATCCACCACCACAAAAATTGAATCCTTACCATTCTTTGTCCGAGGCAGTCCTACAACAAAATCCATTGACAAATCTATCCAAGGAAAATCAGGAATAGGCAAAGGAGTATAAAGTCCATGAGGCATCACTTTAGATTTAGACTTTTTACAAACAATGCATTTTTCACAAAACTTTACACATCATGTTTCATGTGTGGCCAATGAAAATGTTCCTATAACATGTTTAAAGTCTTTTGAACCCCAAAATGCCCCATTAGTCCTCCTTTATGCGCCTCCCTCACAAGCAACTCTCTAATGAAACTTTTGGGCACACATAATCTCTTTTCTTTAAACAAAAACCTTTGGTGCCTAAAATACCCATTTTGAGCGGAATGCAAACAATTAGCATAGATATGGAAAAAATCTTTATCATGCTCATACAATTCTTTAATGCAATCAAGCCCAAACAATTTTGTTTCAAGGGTAGAGAGTAAGGTATACCTTCTTGAAAGTGCATCCGCCACTATGTTGGCATTACCTTTCTTATGCTTGATCACATATGGGAATTGTTCAAGAAACTCAACCCACTTAGCATGCCTCTTATTCAACTTTCCTTGTCCTTTCAAGTACTTTAAGGACTCATGATCACTATAGATAACAAACTCTTTGGGCAAAAGATAATGTTGCCATGTTTGCAAAGCCCTCACCAAGGCATACAATTCCTTATCATAGGTGGGATAATTAAAGGCAGCACCATTTAATTTCTCACTGAAATAAGCAATTGGATGTCCTTCTTGCATCAAAACAGCTCCAACACCAACATTAAAAGCATCACATTCAATTTCAAAAGATTTAGCAAAATTAGGCAAAGCAAGTATTGGTGTATGAGTAAGTCTTTTCTTAAGCTCATTAAATGCATGCTCTTGTTTCTCCCCCTATCTAAACACAACATTTTTCTTGACAATTTCATTAAGTGGTGCAGCCAATGTACTAAAGTCTTTAACAAACCTCCTATAGAAACTAGCCAAGCCATGAAAGCTCCTTACTTCACTCACATTTTTGGGGGTTAGCCACTCTTGAATGGCCTTAATTTTCTCTTTGTCAACATGAACCCCTTTTGAATTTACAACAAAACTAAGGAAGATCATATGATCCATACAAAAAATACATTTTTCTAAATTAGCATATAACTTTTCTTTTCTTAACACATGCAAAACAGCCCTTAAGTGTTCATGATGTTCATCTAGGCTTTTGCTATATATCAAGATATCATCAAAATACACAACAACAAACTTGCCTAGAAAATCCCTTAAGACATGGTTCATAAGTCTCATGAAAGTGCTAGGTGCATTTGTTAAACCAAAAGGCATTACTAACCATTCATACAATCCATATTCAGTTTTAAAGGCAGTTTTCCATTCATCCCCTTCCCTTATCCTAATTTGATGGTACCCACTTTTCAAATCAATTTTAGAAAACAAACAAGCACCATATAATTCATCAAGCAAATCATCAAGTCTAGGGATAGGATGTTTATACTTGATTGTGATATTGTTCACAGCCCTACAATCTGTGCACATCCTCCAACTTCCATCCTTTTTAGGCACTAAGATAATTGGGACAGCACATGGACTTAAGCTTTCTTGCACCCATCCTTTTTGCATCAACTCCTCCACTTGCTTTTGTATTTCTTTGGTCTCTTGAGGATTACTCCTATAGGCTGGCCTATTAGGTAATGATGCACCCAATGTGGTGTTCTATCCCCGTGAGGTACTTCTTTTGGGAACACATCACCAAATTCCTGCAAAAGAGTTTTAACACCACTAGGCAAAGAGAGTTCGTTAGGAGCATTAGCATTCAAACAGAATTCTTTACAATAAAGCATATATAGAGGCTGCCTTGAAATCAAAGCCTTCTTCACCTCAATTTTTGTTGCCAAATAACTCTCTTTTTTCTCACTATTTTTATTCTTTTTCACTTTGTCATCACTCTTCTTTTCACTCCCTCTTTCTTTTTCCTCTTGCTCTTTTTTTTTCTCTCATCTTAAGTTGGTCCTCACTTACTTCTTTTGGGGACAAGGGCGAAAGAGTGACCTTTCGGTCATGATGTACAAAAGTGAATTTGTTGGTGAATCCATCATGGTTGGCCTTCCTATCAAATTGCCAAGGCCTCCCAAGTAACATATGACTTGCCTCCATGGGTACCACATCACATAGAACACTATCATGATACTTTTCAATGGAGAAACAAACTTTAACTTGTTTGTTCAGTGTCAACTCACTAACTTCACTAAGTCATTGAAGTCTATATGGTCGTGGGTGTGGCTTAGTCACAAGATTCAATTTAGAAACTACTCTAGTACTAGCAACATTAGTATAACTCCCACCATCAATAATTAAAGAACATACCTTCCCTTGAATCATACATCTAGTATGGAAGATATTTTCTTTTTGGCTTTCATCATGCTCCTTGGCATGGCTTCCCAAAAGTCTCCTCACCATGAGCAAATCTCCTCCTTTCGAAACTACTTCTCCCCCACTTTCTTCTTCACTAGAAGCCTCGGATTGTGTGACAACTCCTCCATTTCTTGATACCATTGTCCTTTTAGTTGGGCATTGAGATGCAATATGTCCATGACCCAAGCACTTGAAACACTTTACATCACGGTTTCTAGGAGATGCTTCCATAGGCTTCTTTCCATGAGATGTAGGCACAACCTCCTTTGAAGATGAAGTACCCCCCTTCTTTGATTTGTCCTTCCAACTTGAAGATGAAAACTTAGAAGAAGAAGGAAATTTGGACTTCTTCCTCTTGAGTTGTTGCTCCACCTTTATAGCTTGTTGGACTAAATCTTCAAGCTCCACATAGTTTTGAAGCTCCACTATATCTTGAATGTCTTAATTCAACCCATGTAAGAACGAGCCATTGTTGCCTCCCTATCTTCATTAATGTTGGACCTAAGTAAGGCCAACTCCATCTCCTTGTGATACTTATCAACAAATTTGGATCCTTGAGTCAATCTTTATAATTTGTTGTGAAGATCCCTATGGTAGTGATTTGGAACAAATCTCTTTCTCATGACTTGTTTCATTTCTGCCCAAGTCTCAATAGGCTCCTCCATATACCTTCTTCTCTCCTTTTGCATTTGATCCCACTAAACAAGTGTATAGTCTTTGAATTCAAGAGCGGCTACCTTCACTTTCTTTCTTTCATTGTAATTGTTACAATCAAACACTTACTCCATCTTTATTTCCCACTCCAAGTAGGCTTCGGGATCACTCTTCCCATGAAAGGTAGGAACTTTGATTTTGACCCCTTCAATTCTATCCTCTCTATCATGCCTCATTCCTCTACGTGGTCCATGTCTAGGTCTGTCCTCACTCTCATAACCACTTCCATGATCTGATTCTTCTCGGTTTTGGAGGTTGGCAAGTTGTTCATTGAAGTTTGTATTCATTTGCTCCATTTGCCTTGCAAGGATTTGCATTTGAGTAGTCATCCTAGCATGAAGAACCATGAACCTTGGAGAAAAAGGTGGACTATCACATTAGACTGCCATCACTTGAAACACACAATATAAAAAATAACAAGATAGTATAAATCCTCACCATACTCCCTCACGTGTGCACACAATGTGTATTTTACTCAAATAGGCTTTTTCCACACAAGACATAATTTTCACTCTTGCCTCTTTCCACTCAAATTCTATTTGTAAGTTCTTAAATGAACCATCTCGCGTTTCAATTACCAAAAGCTCTTACAAAGGAAGCGGTCTTCACAAGAGTAAGCACTCAGAAGTTGAAGAAAGGATAAAACTCTGGACAAAATTCAAAGGGATTTAAAAGACAAGCAAGAAAAGTTAATTAAAAAGAAAGGTAGAATTCAAAAGAAATAAGAAGAAAAAGAAATGCACAAGGTATGTAGAATAGCACCGCTTAATTGAAATTCACAAGCATTCAAACTTAATTTTGCGTAAGTGCAAGGGCAGTCTCTTTTTTTTTCTTTTTTTTAATACTATTTTTCACGCCCTTGTTCTCTTTTTGCACTTAAAAAAATAATTGGTTCTTGTAATTTTTGGTCCAAATGTTATGCCCAATTATGTATTTAGGAGTTTCCTTTCAAATTAAGGTGCTATAAAACATATAACAGCAATGGATATAGAGTTGATAAGATCAAAGCTGTAAATATTATGTAGAAATTAAAGAACAGAAACTAAAGGCAGAAAATAAAAGGACTGGAATTTAAATGGCAAAAAGTAAAGAATGGAAAGTAAAGAATGTTGCTAATTCTTAGAAATGACAGAGATCAATGATGATCAAGGTTATGTATAATTATGACATTCAAGTAATGGTACTTGATGTTTGGAAAGCAATAAGAACAAGTATTAAAAAAAATACAAGAACTCTATCAACTCTAGAATCCGGGCTCTGGTACTACATGATATGATCCAAGTTGGATGCATATTATTTTTACAGATCGTCCTTGAGTTGATTTCATGTTTTCAAGAATAAAATAATGAAGGATGAACAGTAATATGAATAGTAATGTGAACAGTGCCATGAACAGTAAAAAAAGATGGAAAAAGAAAAGGAATGGGAGGAAGAAGACGCCACACTCTTAGAAAGTGATAAGTCAAGCGAAGATTCACCACAAAAGTAAGGAAACCTTTGATAAGAACCAAGATGGCTCAACCAAGAACTAAAGAGAACGAAATTCTCACAAACGGATTCAATCCAAATTCAACATCCAAGAGTCCCTCCATTCATGTTTTAGGCACATATATATAGAAAAATAGGGTGCATAGAATATGCATACAAAATGGTCATCATAATGTGACAAATTCCCCATAAAAAGCAATAACTAATCCATTAAGTGGCTAATTAAAGCATTAACTAGAAAATAGGAGTTACCTAGGCATGCAAGCCAAAGGTTGTCCTCCCAAAAATGTGCACCATCCACACACACATAGTTTATTACACTTTATTTAATAGAAATAAACTAGAAAATGCTACTTTAGAGAAATGGACATTGAAGCCATCATGGGTCTTCAAGTTGGATGAGATAAGTGACCAATTTGGGCTCCACTCCATCAAGACTTGAATTTGGGCTTGCTTCAATTAAAGTTGTCACTATTTGATTTAGGACTTCTTGGGCTTTCTTGGTCCTAGCTCTTGTCATAGGTCCACCAAGTTCTTGTAGTGCTCCTTGATCCATGCTCCTTAGTAGGCTCACATCAGGTTATTAATGGTGTATAAGATAATCATTAAATGATGAGTATGAAAATTAGATGAAGTCCTAGAATTTTTTGTAACACTTATGAAAAATAGAAAACTTATCAATGGAAGATCAAAGTATCTCTAAGAGATACAACACTTCCATTTATCCATGAAAGTCAAACAACCTTGTCCCACCAACTTTCTCCACTGTCTTTGACTTTGCCACTTGTTTATTTCTCATTTTTCTCTTCACTTACGTTGGAAGCTCAACAGAAAAGAAATAATAGAGCAGGAAGAAAGAAAAGAAAGATAAGGAAGAAGAAGGAAAACAAAGGAAGAACAAGAAGAGGAATAGAACACCAACAACAAATTAAAGAGTATAGGTAGGGGTTGTTGTGTATCTTTACCATGCTCTCCATCTTTCCTTGCTTCTTAAATTCTTTATGGTTGAGTTGGTTGATTGTGATCTTCTATAATGAATTGGTTATATATTTATGATCTTTTTAGTGTATATAAAAACCTTAAGGCTTTTAGTGTATATAAAACCTTAAGGTTTTAACTTAAACCTTAATGAATTGGTTGTATATTGATGATCTTCTATATATATATAACCTTAAGGTTTTGTGATTTATGATATAAATAGCATTCTATGGAAATAATTCTTATTGGATTATCATTTGGATTATAGTTTGAATGTTATATGATGATGTTTTGATGATATGTTGATAGAATGGATAGAAAGAAATGGGAGTTGCTGAGTTAAAGTTGTTTTCTAGTTTGAAATGCACTAGATAATCGATTATTAATAAGTGATAATCGATTATCCATGCCCAGAAACTCTGTATTCACAAGTGATAATCGATTAGACTAAGGGTGCTAATCGATTATGCTCTTCTAGAATGACATGTGATGAATATAAAATACATTCATCTTTTGAGTTTATTTATTAGGATTTTTAATTTATATTTATGTATTTTTTTTAATTTTTAATTTATTTTTAAATAATTATCTCTTCACCTAGGATTATTTGAATTTTTAGAATAAATCATCAAATTTTATGCAAAAATAAAAAATTCCTAAAAATAAATATTTGAAGGATCTGAGTACTTTGACATAAGAATTATACTATTTATTTATGATATTAAGTGAATTCTGGGTCCCCTAAATTACATGTATTTTTATTGTGTTTTGTAAGAATATTAAGGGCTTTTGTGGTATTTTGGCATGATTATTAAAATCTTGATGAAGAGCATAAGAACATTATTGCAATATTTTGAGCATAACTTTTGCTACAAAGCTCTTGTTAAGCTAATCTTGGTGTCTATAGAAAGATGAGAAAATTTCCTAACACTTTGATGAAGACATCAAAGCCTAGTTCATTCATTAAGAAGGTGAAAAACTATGTGCAAAGAGGATGATGAAATTTGACCAAGTCAACTAGCATTCATTAATTTTTAGGATCAAGTGAGATTCGTAATTGGAGTGAAAATAATCACTACTTTATGACCAAGTATCTCAAGGAGTTTCTTAATTTGAATGAGATATTTGTTTCCTAGTTTATATGGATTCAACAAAAAGAAATATGAAATGAAACAAGAGATTTGGTCAAAGATTAACTAAGGAAAGTATCACTATCAAACCTATCTTAGTAAATTAGGAATAACTTTCTCTATATATTTGTGATTACCTAATTCTAGTGGTGTTTGAAATATAAGAAAGAGATCTACAAATTTCATGTTGACAACTTTTTGTAATTAAGCTATCATTAATATTGAAGATTAAATAAGGATTCTCAAAAGGATTTAATTTGGATTCCCGCATTATTTTGATCATTTCTCATTAATTGAACTATAACTTGAGTTACAAAGATCATATCGACGTGCTGTTTATAGCATTGAAAAGTTAACAAAAAATCCTACAAATTATCTGTTGAGATCGAGGGCAGATTCTATCATCTGGTTAATGAGAAAAATCATGTAAGTTAGATACGAAAAGCTGTCAGCTTTTCTATAAAAAAAGAAAAGGAAAACGAGTTTAGCAAAGGAGCTTTCCTTTGGTCCAGAAAATTCAGCAGCCATCAGAGACAATAACGATGACAAAAATCCTAATTTGGTGTGAGTGCATCCAGGCTTGAAGATTATGAATTTTCTTCAACCTTCTCACCTATATTCCATGGAGTTTATTGAATTATTCTCTTTGTTTTCTTCTGTCTCCATGTGTAACTAAACTTCTTTAGTTAGGGTGATGATAAATCATGTTCTTGGATTATGTAAACTGATTATTGTGTTTGATCTATGTTTCTATTTCATGATTTATGTGTTTATCTCTTCTCTTATTTTTTTTTAAACCTGATTAATTTAGGAATAATTTTAAGGTTTATGTATGATTTGGGAAAATTGTGCACGAACCTAAAACTTATGATAAACACCATAATTTCTACAATCGCTAGGAATAGACGTTGTAGATTGTGTGATCTTTCTTTTTATTCCATCATTTTTATAATGCCTTCTCTATTTGGGGTTATATTAAGGGATTGGCTAACTCAAAGTAGTGTGAAGAGGATTAATATACTAAGGGATTGGATATTGATTAATTTTGGGAATTTGATCATAAATCATGGAATAGAACTTAATTAAACTAATATTTGAATTTACATAAAAAGAGTTCAAGTGAAATCTGAACCCTAACACTTTAATATCATTGTCTTTCACCTTTAATTTTATTCTTGATATTTTTAATTACTTTCTTTTTAGTGTTTTCTTTTATTTTACATTCTTATCAATTGTTATATTTTCGATAGCTTAAATAGTGTCAAGTTAACGAACTTAGTAATTGGTAACATAATCCTCATGGAAACAATATTCTACTCAATCTTTATTACTTTTGCGATTTGGTGCACTTGCCAATATCACAACAAGTTTTTGTGTAAAATACACCCATCTACATGTCTGTGAGCAATAATGGATTATCCAAAGGTGCTAATCAATTATGAACATAAAAAATGACATGCTTGGATGGTGATAATCAATTAGAGCAAAGTGCTAATCGATTTATAAAATAAGAATATTTGTGGTTGATAATCGATTACCAAACCATAATAATTAATTACCAAACCATAATAATCAATTATCATACCCCTGTTTTAAGTAAATAGAGTTCCATATTGTACAATCTGTAGGGAATTGATTGAGTTCATAAATGAAGTGACTTATATTATGAATGTGCACTTGGTAAATTCGTGGAATGATAATGTAGTGCAATAGAAATGTCTATGTGATGGGATAGTTAAGATTGTACATTTGTTATGCTTATGAGATGTACTATAAAATGTTTTGCTCCTTTATAAAAGTAAAGTTGAGTTGGTAATGAATATTAAATGATGATTTGCTCCTTTAAATTGTTAAAGTTGAGCTAGAATTGAATTGATAAGAATGTGCTCAAGCTAAAAGACATTGGATATGAACCTTGAATAGAGGTGATCCATACTTTCTATTCCCTGAGTATTGCAACCCTAAGTATGATGTGTACAATCTTTTGGCCAGTGACTTTCAAGAAATGAACCTCGATAAGGAAGGTGATCCTAAATTCTTAGTATGAGATTTCTTATTCATTTCCTTATCACAGATGTGAATATCAGGAGATGAACCTCAATGGGGAAGGTGATCCTAAATTCTTAGTATGGGACTTCTCATTAGTTTCCTCATCATATAAGGTCAGGGTTACCAGCGGTGTGAGGAGGTAACATTCCCTCTCTACCAAGTGATATAAAGAACGAGGTTCCTGGGAATATGCTTTGAAAGATGGTGATAAATGAGCACTAGTAAGAGATTTACACATGATTGAACACTATCACATTATCATGAATATGTTAATTATATAGATCATGGAATTATTAATGAATGTTTGCATTAGGAGAGAATGTGAATATTCTAGTGAAAATGAGATATGACTCATAATTGGTATTGTTGAGGTATTTTATGATCTATGGGTGATGTGTTGTATTTATATATAATTATTGAATATTGTTCAATGATAATAATGGAATTTCTGCCCCGAGAAGAGAAAGGAAACCCTTTTGGCTTTAGCCACCTTTCTATGTGTTATTTACAATTATGACTTTATTTCCCTGAAGTAGCTGAAGTTATTATGATGACATGTTATATGTATACTTACTTAGGATTTTAGAACTCTCACCCCTTGTATCTTTTATTTCCATGATAATTCCAAAGTGGGTTTATTTCAAAGAGTATAAGTGAAGTTGTTGATGTAGCATAGAATTATTTATAAGTTTTGACCATTGCTTTGTTCTTTAAGATATGTAGTGGTTTTGTAAACATGATCTATGTACTTATACTTGAACATGCTTAGTTTGTATTATTTGTACACTGATATAATAGTTTGTATAAACTTTTCATATCAGTATGGAATAGACTTTCAATATATTTGTATATATTACTTTTCCTTCACAAGGCTCATTTATATATATAGTATGTTGATTATTAAAGAATGATGTTAGTTTAGTTATGACATTCCTAAACTTGATTACTTTTGTATAAATCTGGATATACTAATGGTAATAGTTTTGGGGTGTTACAGAAAGCCTTTCCCCTCTACCATGAGCACGAAACTCGACATATTGAGTAGGCCTTCGCCCTCTAGGGACAGAAGAGCCCCTTGGGGATTTTCCCCGCCACGAACAACACAGTGAAGATGATGGTTGCTCTAGAATCTCCAGAGAAGACCACTGTTCTACATCATTCCCCAACACCCTCATCCTAACTATGTTTAAATAGAAATGGAGGAAAATAAGAGAAAATGGGATACCTTGAGGGGGATGAGGAGGAGCTGAGTGAGGAGAATGACATCACTAAAATCAACATGCTATCACGAAGGGTGGTAGTGGCTTCAGATTGTCCCTGGTTCGTCGAAGAATAAAAGAAAATAACATTGAAAGTTTCTAAATTTATTGGAAAACTGACGAGCGAATGGAATAGAAATGGGACTCTGCTCCTACTCCCCCTATGTATATGAATGGATTGCATTAATTGCCACTCACTACTAAGGGAAAAAGTGTCTGAACGCTTTACATTCAAAATGATTACTAGACGCATAACCTAAACACCAGCTGCACACAGACAACTCAACATGTGCCACATGGCTAAAAGGTTGTTGGCATGTAGGCCAAAAGATGTTCATTCAGTAGGAAAAATGTCTCCAGGAAGCCAAGACTCACAAGCTCAAAAGACCACAGGTCGCTCCATGACGAAATATTGCCACAGAGGTCCAAGGTTTCGAGGACGGTTCCAAGTCTTGAGATTCGTAGTCAACCATACTCAGCGGTAATCCCCATGAGGTTGCCCTCCATGGTATTGACATATTTGAGTCTAACCATTTAAAGCAAGTGGTCACAATAACATTGGACTATAACCCCCAACGAGTTTGGAGCTAGGCACCCTAACAGCCATCAGAGCACTAGCTTAGGAGCAATGATCAAGACTGGGATTTGGACCCAATAAGATCAAGCTCAATGTCCAAAGGAAATCTGACATCTTTTCTCTATCAGAAGGAATTATCTCCTAAGGAACCAATCACAATTCAACAGGCAAGCCTAGGAAGCTTGCCCTAAGGCATTTATTATGACCATAGTACCTCTAATTCCTATTCGTCCCCAAGACACATTCCACTATAAATATCTATAGTAGCCATGAGGATAAGGATCTTTTCTTGCTCATTGCACTCTTCTTGCACCCTCATTCACATGAATGTTGGAGTGTCTTACAAATACTCAACCCCCCTCTTTAACGACTCCAAGCTTTAAGAAGGCTACTATACTGAGCTAGTTCTGACCTAACTATTCAGGACAGAATAGTACATATTTTCCTATAGAGGTTATGCAGGAATATGGTGCCTACTAAATCAAGGCTTCAACAAAAAGACAGATGTGGGAAATGAGTACTATTTCTGCCAACATCCAAAAGAGGATGCCACTCACTTGTTCTGGGATTATCAATATACTCAGTGTGTTGTAACAAACCTTTAGCAGACTTTGTCTTTGTTTGGTCACCAATGAAGCTCATGGCTACTGTTTATGGAAGCGGCTTTGTGCCATCTGTCCAATGATGATTCTTAGCTTCTTGGAATGATTTGGTATGAGATTTGGTTTGACCAGACAATAGGTGGCAAGCAAAAAATCATAGGATAGCTAATCTTGTCCTTGAAAGTGCTACAGCAATCTTGGAGGCATTTCATTAAGCATAGGATGAGCCCTATCAGATAAGTGCAGATGACACACCAACTATGAAGTCATGGCAAAAGCCACCACTGAATACCTTCAAGATCAACGTGGGTGTAGCTGTCTTTGAAAGTCATTGTCATATGACATTGGTATAGTTATCCTGAATTGGAATGGCCATTTTGTTGCTAGGAAATCAAGCCTTCACAATGGTTCAATTTTGGCAAGAACGAGTGAATTCATTGCATTAAAGGAGGACTTGATTTTGCTTGGCAGCTGTTCTCGCATAATCTTGGAGGGAGATGCTAGAGATGTTTATAGTAGTATCAATGATTCTCCTATGGACCTTTCTTACACAGGATCTATCCTACAAGACATCGGGTGTTATGCTTCACAGTTTTTAGAATTTGATTGTAATTATATGTTGTGAACTTGCAACCAAGTTGTTGATTCCTTGGCCAACTATGCTAGGACCAATGGCATATGTACTTGGCTCGAGGAAACATCAACATGTGTTTTTTCTCTGTTATTTGTTGATTTGCAGTCATAATGATAGTCATGCTTCAAAAAAAAATTATTAAGTACATTTTTAATTTTTTTTTGGTTCATAAATATATGTGTGTGTTTGTATATAATATTCAAATATTTTTATATTTATATTTCACGAGATCAAAACTTTACTTAAAAATATATTAATATTTACATCTATAGGATAAATACGTAACAAGAAAATGTGACAAAAATAATTAAAAACTTGGATTTATAATAAATTTTGTTTAGTGAGGTTGGTTAATTATAAATACTAAGATTTTATGTCAAGAAACAAAACTCGTATCATATAGCATTAATTTGTAACATCCTCTTTATTGACTGTCTATGTGAATAAATAGTACTAGAGACTGGAATAATAGTTAACTTTTCTTGATAGCCTTGTAAGATTGGAACATAGAAGGAATAAAAGAAAATAATCATTGAATAAAACACATGTGTAACACCCCAACTTTTAGACTATGTTACAGAACTGACAGAATTATACTGTTTTGTGTTTTCTGTGTAATATAAAAATAATTTGACTATTCCGAGATCACTATTGATCTTTTTGTGTGATTTGCTCCTGGTCAGGAAAATAATAATTTTCGGGCTGGGAAAAATCTTATTTTAATTAATTGGAGCTGGGGGATCTTACTAAACCCAATTTCGATTGATATATAAATTAATCTTTTAATTTTTAGGATTTAACTGTGTAATAAAATAATTTTATATTATTATAATATTATTTTATTTAACAGTACCTACTATCTTAAAAATAGTAGAAATCTTCTTAACATGGACCCGAAAAGTCTGTGGGACCCGCGTTTAGAGTAACAGTCAACGATTTTGACTAGACCAAATTCTAAACCAATAGGAACAAGTCAAAGTAGGTGGCTTAAAAATTCTAACCAATAAGAATTGGTCAATTAAAGAAGCATAGACTTTAATATGGACCCTTGGATAAAAAGCATGATTTAGAAGCTTTGATCATAACCGTTGATCTGATCAATGGTGTGAAATAAATCTTGATAAAACCACTAAGTAATATCCACCGTAGATGAGATCAATGGCTAGGAAAACAAGTTGATTTCAATGGCTAAGATGAAGTCAACAATAGTGGCTTGACTTTGCTTAGTAACTAATTAAACCTAATTTGGTTAATCTAATGGCCTAATTAACAAGCTAAGTAAACTAACCTAATTATTAATTAGTTATAAACTAATTACTAATTAAATATCCTAATTTTAATTAGAGACTATGATATATGCCATAATATGTTTAATTAATTAGTTATATAGTTAGAATGTTAATTAAGATTGGTTAGGAAACCTAACCTAATTAACTAGTGATTTGATTAGCAAGTAATTAGACTTTAATTAAAAACAAATCAAGTCTCTAATCCTAATAGAGCCACACGGTCATGCAGCTTGGAAATCTTCTCCAAGGTTCTTGAATTATCTAGCATGACAATTTAATAATTAAAAGATGACATAAGCCATGTGCTTCAAGTGTGAAACCCATTAGATATTTTTTTTCATGCAAATCCCTTCAATTTCTCCTACACATTCCACGGCAGCCCACTCTCTTTGTGCTATCTATATTCACTTTTCTCTCTCACATCAAAAAGCTTTCATTATTCCTCTCAAAATTTCCCAAGAACCCAAGCATACTTTCCTTCCATTTTCTCTCCATAGGTTCGGCCCACACACCCAAGTATACCATCACTCACCTATAATTTTCATTCTCATCATTTCCTAAAGCTAGACAACCTCCTAAACACTTTTCATTTAGGAAGTTTTTCCAAAATCCCACTCTAAGTGCTTCAAAATCCAACTTCTATCTTACTTCCCTAGAGGTAAACTTTGGTTTTTATGGTTTAAATTCATGTTTGTGATTTTCTAAATCATGTTTGTTCCATGGTTTCTTATTATTAAGCTTTGTATGTGATTTTACTAATTGTTTTAGAATTGTTAGGAATTGTTTATGAACCATACGAAATCAAGGAGAAGGAGAGGAGCTTGAAAGACTTGTCTTCAAGAGGTAAGAGGGAGATTTAACCTCACCAACCAAGTTTTGGTGGTGTGGGGATGGTTTTGTATGGTGAAAAATTCATAAGGGTTCTTCACCTATTGTTTGTTACTTCTTTGATTGTGTTTGTATGGTTTATAATTTTGTTTTTGTGGTTGCATGTGTGATATATGCTTACTGCTTTGATATATGTTTATCTGTATATGATTGTGTAAGCATGTGAGTGTATGTGTAATTTAGGATGTGAACAACATGATATAACGATTGCATGAAAGCTCCAAAGAGCACTGAGGCTCACGGCCATACCATGGAAAAAAGGATCAAAGTCCTTAAACTGATGAATTAAAATGAGAACTGAGAGATCTAATCGAATTTGGAAAAGTTTGAGTATAGTAAAGTAAAATGATTGTGGGGGAAAACGAATTATTATAATTAAATTAGTAGAGTTATAAAATGAAAGGAGGGTCACTACTTGAATTTTACTGATGTATAACTCACCCTATGGGTTTTGAAGCGCATTGGTAAAATTTGAGCTGTATTATGTGAAGTAAAGGAAAGAAATATCAATTTTTGGGAAACAATACAAATACCGATTTTTAGAAGGGTTATACTGCAAATTTTTAGAAAAGAGGGATAAAATTATAATTAAAATTTTAAGAAGGACTATACTGTAAATATTTTATCAAGATGGGTCATATTGTAAATATTTTATAAATGAGGTGTCATTTCGTAAATATAAATTTTATGAGGGACTATTTTATAAATATGATTTTGTGAGGGACTATTCCGTAAATATTATTTTGTGAAGGACCATTTTGGAAATATTAATTGAAAAAGGACTAAAACATAATTATTATATTTTTGAGGGGCTATTATGCAAATATGGAAAATAAAGTGAATTTTTAGTATTAAATGAGAAAAATAGTATTTTTGGATTTAAAACGTATGAAAAATATTTACGCGATTGAGAAACATTGAAAAATCGCTACGTGATTTGAAAAGGCGACAAAACTGAGTCGCAATTGAGAAAACGCAAAAATATGACTACGCAATTAAAATACAATAATAATATTGTCAGATGATTGTGTGGACCCCGAATATGTAATATGAATTGAAAATGTGAATACATAGTACATGCATTGAAAAGGTCCAATGGACTGTATGAGGCTAGTTGCCTAAGAGAGACTACACCTCTTGAGTGAGTGCGATATGCGTAGTGTAAGTCACTCGTTGACCTTGGGGGCATTGGGGTGCAGGTTGCCTACAATGGGCAATTGGTAGCTCTTCTATACCGTGGGTTAGACCGACGCAACACACCAATGATCCGGATCGAGACACTATTCTTAATCAAGATCTGATAAAGACTGTTGTGCATATGCTAGATGTGCAAGATTGAGCACGTGGTCTGAGGCATGTTGGTGCAGACAGATCTTTTCGGTCACTCTCTCCGACCTGAGTTGTTAGCTCCATGGAGTAGGAAATTGAGTCTGTGTGCATACATATAGTGATTGACGGTATTTTTGTAATTATGATTTATGATAATTGGTTTATTGGATATTTGATTATTGGTAATGACATGACTGTAATTATTATATATTACATGTTTTGTGATGATAATGATGTTAGTGGCATAGCTGTAAATATGGTATGATAGTTGTATGAAATATTGTATGTGTCTATCTTCATTGCTACCATATTGGTATTGGCGTAGGTGATCTCACCTCTTTGTATGTCTATTCTGTATTATATTTATATTTGTAAAGACGTTGAGCAAGAAGTTGAGCGAGAAGTGGAGGAAGAGTAGATTCCTGTTGAAGACGTTGAGTTTTGAAGAGATGGAGATGCCTAGTTTCCTTGGCTACATGAGGCTGACATTCATTGGAGGATCTGAGGCGTGGACTGTTAATTTAGAGAGAGAGAGTATTTACTATATGGGAGACCTAAATATTAGATTGAGTAGGCAACATTTAGGACACCCTTACTTTTCTGTTAATATTTATGTACAACTAGAGTTCCCAATATCTATTAGGCAGTATTGGGGAGCTTACTATCGTACTCCCAGTGCGATTAGTATTGTGTCATCTGCTCAGACACCTGTCCGTAGGACTTCACCTCATGATGGATTCCTATATGCTGAGGAGTCTGAGGAGGACCCGTCTGAGGGTTCTGCTGCGTAGTAGTACTTGGGCACTAAGTTAGTTTAAATAATGTTTTAAATATTTTGAGAGTTTAGTTTGTAAGTATCAAAATTGACTGTACTAAGACTTGTATATGTAAATATGATGTACATTATTTGTGACAATGTTGTTATGTTTTTATTTTCTGATAAGTTTATCTAATTATCATTAAGAAATTTTACAATTCGTATTTATATTACAAGCACGATTTCTAATGAAGGGGTAATTTGGTAACTAAGTAACATAAAATGTGGCGCCCTAAGGTGAGTGTTACAACATATATGTAGCGAATACCTAAAATTAAGAACTAATAAACTAAGCTTAAGATAGGAGTAGTAATTAATTTAAATTAACTTATGGTTAAAAAGCTTTGTCTTAGAGGAATCTAGAATAGTTAAGAATTATCCCTAGTAAGTAGTAATTAGCTTGAAAAATTTCCTAGAGCTAGACATGACATGCAAATAGAAATTAGTTGATGAAATATTTACCTAGCTTTATTAATTAGAAGCCCACGATTTTATACCACCTCAATTAACAAGAGAATCACATTTTAAAAAGCTAATAAACTAATATATATGCATTAGCATGTGCTTAATTGAAGAATTAAATAATGGGATAGTTTGTCTTAATAAACAAGCAAGAGAATTCTAGAATTAGTAACTTGGATGTTTAGGATTAAAATAAGAGGTCACCACCTATGTGTAAGCACCTAGGCATGACACATAGAGGAAATAAGATAAAAATCTTAATTTACTATTAATCAAGTGTAAAACACCAAAGTCACTTCTTTAAGTAATGATTAAAATAATAGTTAACTTAAGTAAATATCTAGATGATGGCTAATGGGTGAAAACCTACTAGCTTAAGATACTCAACCCTTCCCTCTATAATAAGGCCCAAGGCCTTCACTCCCCAAACCACTCAAACACCTCTACACTTGAGCTATGTTGATTGAGAACTAGAGAGAGTGAGAGAGAAACCAAGAGCTTGGGAGAGAAAGAGAGAGCTTGAAATTCTTGGAAACTTGGTCTTGGAGTTGAAGGACTTGAAGCTAGAAGGATAAGCAACTTTTTCTCACCTTTTCTCACCCATACCTACGAGCTTCACCTTGAGGTAGGAGGAAAACTATTTTCTTCTAAGTCACAATTTTGATTCTAATAGAATTAGCTACTATTTTATTGGTTTTGATCATGTTAAAGTGTTAGTTTTGGAAGTTTATATATAAAATCCGAGATTGGGAATGATATATATGCATCCATGGTTGTTTGGGCATGTCTCTTGGTGAAAGCATGATTTTTATGGTGCCAAAATGATGAGATTAGGCTTGAATTTGAGAATGGTGTTTTACTTGAGGTTGGATTTTGAACCTTAGAATCTTATATTGATGAACTTTTTTATTGTTTCTTTGATGTTCAAATTCGAAATCCATGTAGGTTGGGATGATAGTTTTTGCTTTGTTTTGATGAAGACTAAATTGTATGTTTTCTTATAGCTCTTGATGGCATGTTGTGGTAGTTTGATTGATGAAAATGTTGGCTTTGTTTTATTGACGATGGCTTAGCCAAGAGAGAAAAAGGAAGAAGAAAATGAGTTTAAATCTTTAAAGCAACATTTAGGTGTTTAAGATAAAAAGAATTGGAAGATGATTGGCTTAGAAATTAAAGTAAAAAGCAAACAAAATCTTACCCATTTCTTAGTATAGAATTCGTCCAAGGTAGGTAGAAGAGGAGAGGCTTTTCATTTTCCTAATTTTGATTTAGTTATCTAAATATTTGAATTGAGTAATAAAGATTAGAAGCTTTCACAAAGTATAGTGGTCTTTTATTGTTTAGATTAAAAAATTGTAAGAATAGTAGGAGAGAGAAAAAGTAGTATTTAATAATAAAGTAGCTTTTTGGAGTTAGCCAATGCATGACCTCTAGGAAAGACAAAAAATAAGTGAATGTTCTTATTGCACATAATCCACTAAATACCAAGAGAAAGAAGAGCATGCACTCTTGATAATCAACCAATGAACATCCAAATTAATTAATAATATATTAATAAAGGCAAATAAAGCACAAAGGTTAAAAATAATAAATAAAATTGGTGATTAATTTTATTGGCCATTCAGCCAAGGCTAAATGCTGCACTAGGTTAAGTTTTTAATTCAACTGAGTATCACCCATAGGTGGCAAATTAAATCCTAGGAACAATATACATAGTATTCAGCTATACCTAGTATTAGGGTTACAAATTGAACTTTTAAATTTAAGAATGGTTCTTATACCTTGAAATTGCTTTAGATATATTAATGAGATTAATTATGTGATTCCTTAATGGTGTTTTGAGTTGAAAATTGAATGGTAACCTTGATTGCTTGAACTTGTGAAATATGGCCATATGAGTTTGATTAGGGTTTCATGATTAAATGATTGGTTTGATTTTTGTTTTTGACATTTGATATCATTACTCGGATGATGATCATGCTTGTTATTGAGAAATTGTGATATGTTTTGGGTTGCATGAATTTCGGCCATGATGAGTAAAAATGGAAATGAGACTTGTTTTGCTATTATATGCAATGTGACATGATCATCAAGCTAATAATGATGATTAAAAGACACGTTAATCAAAGTGGAAAGACATAGTGAGATTCCTTCTGTATAGGCAAAAGAGGCCTTTAGGGAAATGATCCTCAAAGAGGGGGTGATCTAGTTAGTTGTCTATGTGCTAGTGTGGTTGGTACCACAGAGATAGATATTGTCGGGGGGATGCCCTTAACCAGATAATGAGCTCACGCCTTTGCACATGTGACTTGAGGGGTTAGAGTCCCCTGATTGACCTGATGATCACATATTTGATAAATTAATAATCTTTTATTCTTAGTCATTTACACTCTCTATGTACTTAATTGATTGAGTTTTATTATGTTTTGTAAGTTTGGACTCAAATTGGACTTAATTGAATTTTTTAGCATGATTTATATCTTCCACTATTTCTGTATTTGGGTCATATCTTGGGTTGTAGGTGGTCTTTGGAGGTGATTCTAGTGGCATTTGAAAGATAAGAGAGAATTCTACAACTTTCAAGAATACCTCAAAGGCCCAATCACACGAGTAGATAACTCAAATTGGGGTTGAAGCAAGAACCAGAGTGCTTTTCCTGATAGCTTAACCTATATATACTGTTCATCATAGTTTTTGGGCTAGAAGTTGTCAAATAGGCTGAAATTTGGATTCTGAATAGTTAAGACCAATATCTACAACTTTCATGTTGAACACTTTTCCAGAATCGGACTCCTTGAAGGTGATATTGGGCTTGGAAGTCAGAACAGAGGAGCTGTGACTGGGCCTAGGCAGTGTTCAGTAATTTGAACGTATCTGGAGTTATAGATATGATATTGGACTCAAACTAAAGCCATTTGAAAGCTAAGATCCAGGCCTACAACTTTCATGAAGACCACTTGGTTCAAAAATGACGAATGCAATGACTTCAGAGCTGCATGATTTCAGAGACAAGGAATCTCCATAATTTCCCACTCACCTAAAGTCATTTGGCATTTTCCACTCATTTTCCACTCATCCAACCACTAATGACTCAGCCCCCTTGTCATTTTGTATCTCTAATCCTCTATAAAAGGGGGCCTTGGCAGATCATTAAGGGTGTTAGGTGTTAGTTACCAAAATGATGCCATTTTGTTACTAGGTTTTCTTGTAGTAATTTTCCTTTGTTCTAAATTAAAGTCATGTTCTTCTTCTCTCTTTCTTTCTTCTTATCTATGAGTAACTAAGTTTCATTTTACTTGGGTGAAAGGGTGAAGCTCTTGGTAATAAAGTAAGGTTAGATTTATTCTTCTCTTGTGCTTAAATGATTTATGATTTCTAGTAACCATTATACGTATTATAATTTGTTTCTTATAATTTAGAAACCATCTTTGTAAATAGGAGTTCTTGATTTGTTGTAGACAAAATATTGGCACAATGAATGCTTTAACCCATTTATATGTGGTGGTAATATTTTTAGGAAACATAATATAATTACGTATATTATTTTAATTGGACTTTTAATATTGTATTTTCCGATTGGAACCTCCATGTTGTGAGGATTCTAATTGAGTTATAAAAAGAATTAATCTTACCTTTATTTTATTTACCAAGAGTGAATCTTTTTACTCAAGTAAATAATTTTAATTGTAGTAACAAAATATTCACTTCACCTTAATTAATCTTCAACAATTCCCTGTGGATCGACCTCGGACTCCCGAGAAATTTATTACTTGAGATAACCTGCACTTGGGTTTGCAAATGCGACAATTGAAAATTGTGCATCAAGTTTTTGGCGCCATTGCCGAGGACTTGATTTGAAGACTGAATTTCTGGTGTAAAAATTTTGTAGATATACTAACATACTAACTAGTGGGGGAACCTCTCCCTTTTTAATTTCTGTGCATACTAACTTGTGGGGGAAACTCTCCCTAATTTCTCTATAATCTTTAATTATTAATGAAATAATCTTTCTTCTTCTCTCCTCTCTCGCTGGAGCAAAAAATCGGCTTGCCGATTCTCTAGTTTTCATATTTTAAATTTACTTTCTGCACTTTATTTTCTGTATTTTAATTTCTGTACAGTGGGGGTAATTCTCCATTTTATTTTCTTGTACATATTAACTTAGTGGGGGTAACTCTCCCTTTTATTTTTTTTTTTGTACTTTATTTTTGTATTTATTTTTTGTTATTTTTTTTGTTATTTATTTTTTGTCATTTTATTTTTTTTTGTTTACTAACTTACTAACTATCTAACTTTTTACTTTATCAGCTATCTAACTTTTTACTTTTTCTGCTTCTAACATTTTAATTTATCTGTATACTAACTTTTTAATTTTTATGCTTATTAACTTATTTGGTGGTTGGTTTATACCACACCTTTGTTAATATTTAATGGACAATTTATACTGCTAGCTTGTACATTTTATTTTTTCTACTGTAAGTTACTTGTTTATGCTTAATTGGTATCGTGATTTAAATTCTGGTCGTTTGGTTAGAGTTAATCCAGGTACTTTACATATTGATTTGTTTGAATCACAATCACACACATTAAGCACAATGGCTGAAAACGAAAGTGTGCATGATGAACATGAAAATCAACCGTTGCGAACTATGCGTGAGTATTTGCAACCATCTCGAAATTCTAGTCCATCATGTTTTATCTTTCCACTCAATGCCAACAATTTTAGATTCAAGCCAGGTATGATTTCTTTACTTCCTAATTTCCATGGTTTAGAATCTGAAAGCCCATATTTACATCTAAAAGAATTTGAGGAAGTATGTACCGCTTTTCATGATCAAACTTACACTGAAGAGGTTGTTAAGCTTAAACTGTTTCCTTTTTCTTTGAAAGATAAAGTAAAAACTTAACTTAACACTTTGAAACCAAGATCAATTTGCACATGGCAAGAAATGCAATGTGAGTTTTTGAAGAAATTTTTTCCAACACATAAAACCAATGCTTTGAAAAGACAAATCCAAAATTTTTCTCAAAATTCCAATGAAGCATATTTTCAAAGTTGGGAACGTTTTAAAGATATATTGAATTCTTGCCCACATCATGGTTTTGAAAAATGGCGCACTATAAGCTTCTTTTATGAAGGGTTAACACCTGAAACCAAACAATTTATGGAAACAATGTGCAATGGTGAATTTCTTAATAAAGAACTTGAAGAAGCTTTAGACTATTTAGACCATTTGGCTGAAAATTCTCAATCTTGGCATGATACTAATCCTTCTGAAAATTCAATTAGATTTAACCTTGCAAATGCTAGTAAAGGAAAATATCATCTTAGTCAAGAAGAAAATCTAAATGCAAGGTTTGCTAGTTTGGCTAGAAAGGTTGAAGCTATAGAATCAGGAAAAGTAAAAGAAATCAAATCTGTGCAAAATGAAGAAATTTGTGGCATTTGTGATGAATTAGGACACTCAACAAATGAATGTCTAAAAATTCCTGTTTTTAAAGAAGTTGTGCATGAGCAAGTAAATGCAATGAATAATTTTAAAAAGCCATTCACTTCTTCTTTTTCAGATACATACAATCCGGGATGGAGAAATCACTCGAACTTCAGTTGGAGGAATAGCAACCAGCCACAATTCATGCAACCACCACCTCCTCAAGCACAGCAAGATTCTCAAAATCCTTAAGGATATGCACCCTATGTCCCACCATATAGGAAAAACCTTGAAGGAACATTGCATGCATTCATGGAAAAACAAGAAGCCATCAATAACCACAACACTCAAGCTATGATTGACATAAAAGATACTCTTGCTAAACTTTTTTCTGCACTTGCCATTCATGAGAAAGGAAAGTTTCCCTCTCAACCTCAACCAAATCCCAAGGTCAGTTTAGCCTAAATGAGGGTAGTTCAAAAAGTCAAAAAATAGATCAAGTCAACTCAGTGATAACTCTTAGGAGTGGAAAGGTTGTTGAAAAATAAATTCCTGAACTTTTTGAGAAAAATGATGAGTCAATTCCCAAAGATGAGGAAGGAGTTGATAAGCCACATAGTCAAAAAGAGATCAAACCTTCGTCTTCACCCCCATTTCCTCAAGCATTAAACAATTCAAGTAAAGTGAATCATAACAGTGACATTTTTGAAATCTTTAAACAAGTGAAGGTCAATATTCCTCTGTTAGATGCTATCAAGCAGATTCTTTGTTATGCCAAATTTTTGAAAGACTTGTGCACTGTTAAAAGGAAACATAATGTGAAAAAGAATGCATTTTTGACAGAACAGGTAAGCTCTATTATTCAAAACAATGATGAGTTGAAATATAAAGACCCTGGTTGTCCTACAGTTTCATGCATTATTGGTGAACATAAAATTGAACGAGCTTTACTTGATCTTGGTGCTAATTTGCTTCCATATTCAGTTTATCAGCAACTCAACCTTGGTGAGTTAAAACCAACTTCTGTAACTCTTCTACTTGCTGATAGATCAATTAAAATTCCAAAAGGAATAGTAAAAGATGTGTTGGTATAAGTTGATAAATTCATATATCCTGTAGATTTTATTGTCTTGGAAACTGAACCTATGGTTGATAGTTCTAAATCAGTTCCTGTTATTTTGGGTCGCCCATTTTTAGCAACATCTAATGCTTTGATAAATTGCAGAAATGGAGTGGTGAAGCTAACTTTTGGAAATATGACACTGGAGCTTAATGTTTTCAACATGTGCAAGCAACCACATGAAGTTTATGATGAAAAGGAAGAGATTGAAGGGATTGAGGCCATTATAGATGATCATCTTCAAATCAGGAGTTCTTCTGACCCATTAGAAATCTGTTTAATTAATTCATTTGAATCAGCTACACAATTAGATGATGATATTTCTGAAATATGCTCTTTGCTTGACTGTACACAGGAAATGGAATACAAAGCATGGAAGCCAAGATTCGAAGAGCTAAAATCCATGAATGATGATGCCCATGAAGAAGTACCCACACTGGAGCTGAAGCCATTACTTGATGGGTTGAAGTACACATTTTTGGGAGAAGAACAAAGCTCTCCAGTGGTAATTTCCTCATCCCTGACCAAAGAACAAGAAGGTAAGTTGATCGAAGTACTTAAAAGGCATAAAAGTGCAATTGGATGGACATTAAAGGATATAAAAGGCATTAATCCATTAATCTGTACACATAGAATACATTTAGAGGATAATGCTAAAACATCTCAACAACCTCAAAGAAGATTAAATCCACCCATGAAAGAGGTAGTTAGAGTGAAGTTCTTAAATTACTTGATGTTGAATTATCTATCCTATCTCGATAGCCGGTGGGTAAGCCCTACACAAGTTGTGCCTAAGAAATCTTGAATAACAAAGTGGTTGAAAATGAAAAAGGAGAATTAATACCTACCCGAGTCTCATCTAGTTGGCGTATGTGTATTGATTTCGAGAAAATTGAATGCGACCACTAGGAAAGACCATTTCCTTTGCCATTTCTTGATCGATTCTAGAAAGAGTAGCAGGACATCCCTACTATTGTTTTCTTGATGGTTATTCAGGGTATAATCAAATACCAATTGCATTAGAGGACCAAGAAAAGACCACTTTTACTTGCCCCTTTGGTACTTTTGCATATAGAAGAATGCCTTTTGGTCTTTGTAATGCTCCGGCAACTTTTCAAAGATGCATGCTAAGTATTTCAGTTACATGATTGAGCATTATTTAGAGGTTTTCATGGATGATCTGACAGTTTTTGGAAATTCTTTTGAAAATTGTCTTGATAATTTGGAAAAAGTTTTTAAAAGATGCGAAGAAAAAAGATTTGTGTTAAATTGGGAAAAATGTCATTACATGGTTACCTCAGGAATAGTGTTAGGTCATGTGATATCTTCTAAAGGAATTGAAGTTGATAAGGCCAAAGTTAAATTAATTGCTCATTTTCCTTTCCCAAAAGCAGTCAGAGAAGTTCATTCCTTTTTAGGACATGCAGGATTTTACAGAAGATTCGTAAAGGACTTTAGTGCCATATCTAGACCTTTGTGTAATCTTCTAACAAAAGATACACCATTTGATTGGACTCAAGATTGTCAGAAATCTTTTGAAAAATTAATCGGTCTTTTGACTTCTGCTCCTATCATGCAATCTCCTGACTGGTCTTTGCCTTTTGAGTTGATGTGTGATGCTAGTGATTTTGCTGTTGGCGCTGTTTTAGGCCAAAGAAAGGAAGGTAAGCCTCATGTAATTTATTATGCAAGTCGAACTTTGAATAGTGCACAAATGAATTACACCACTACTGAAAAAGAACTACTTGCTGTAATTTTTGCATTGGACAAATTTTGAGCTTATTTAATTGGTTCATCCACTGTTATTTTCACTGATCATGCTGCTGTTAGATATTTAATGTCTAAATAGGATGCCAAACCTAGGTTGATACGGTGGATCTTGTTGCTTCAAGAATTCAACATCACAATAAAAGATAAGAAATGAGCCGAAAATGTTGTTGCAGATCATTTGTCAAGGCTGACAACAGGTTCATCTTTTGATAGCACACCTATCAATGATTCTTTTCTGGATGAATTTTTATTTTCTATCAATTCCATGCCTTGGTTTGCTAACATTATCAATTTTCTTGTAACAAGTAAGATGCCGCCTCAGTGGACACACCAAGACAGAAAAAAGTTTTTGATTGAGGTGAAAAATTTCTTTTGGGATGACCCATATTTGTTCAAATATTATCCTGATCAAATCTTTCGAAGATGTGTACCCGACAATGAGGTAAGTAGTGTCATTAAATTTTGTTATTCAGAAGCATGTAGAGGTCATTTTTCTTCAAAGAAAACAGCTGCAAAAATCTTGCAGTGTGGATTTTATTGGCCCATTTTATTCAAGGACAGTTATACTTTTTGCAAAAGTTGGGAAAGTTGTCAAAAATTGGGGTCCATTTCTAAAAGAAATATGATGCCTTTGAACCCTATCCTTGTCATTGAAATTTTTGATTGTTAGGGAATTGATTTCATGGGTCCATTTCCATCATCTTTTGGATTTGTGTACATTTTGGTTGCAGTTGATTATGTCTCAAAATGGATTGAGGCGATTCCATGTCGGCACAATGATCATAAAACTGCTTAAAATTTTTAAAAGAAAATGTTTTGAGTCGATTTGGAATTCCTCGAGCTATCATCAGTGATAGGGGAACACATTTTTGCAATAAACCATTTGAATCCTTAATGAAGAAATATTACATTACCCACAAAATTGCAATCCCTTATCATCCTCAGACAAGTGGACAAGTTGAATTGGCAAAAAGGGAGATTAAACAAATTTTGAAAAAAATGGTTAACCTAAATCGTAAAGATTGGTCTTTAAGACTAAACGATGCACTTTGGGCTTATCGTACTGCTTTTAAAACATCTTTGGGCATGTCTCCCTATCGGTTAGTTTATGGAAAACCTTGTCATTTGCCTATAGAATTGGAGCATAAAGCATTTTGGGCCATTAAAGCTTTCAACTTAAGTCTTGATGATGCTTCCAAGTTACACAAATTGCAATTGAATGAACTTGAGGAATTAAGAAATGATGCATATGAAAACTCAAAGATTTATAAAGCTAGAACAAAAGTTTTTCATGACAAATCAATTTTGAGAAAAACTTTTGAAATTAGTCAAAAAGTTCTGCTTTATAATTCTCGTCTTCATCTATTCCTTGGAAAATTGATATCTAGGTGGATTGGTCCTTATATTGTCAAACATGTGTATTCTTATGGGGCCATAGACATTGAGAATCCTAGGAATGGTATTGTATTTAAGGTCAATGGACAAAGACTCAAACCATTTCTGGAACATCAAGTTGTTGAGGTAGAATCCATTTCTCTTTCTAATCCTTGTTATAAGTAGAATTTATTTTAATGTTGTTTCTTTCTTTTTGCAGTTCTTTGTGTTCCCGGTTAAATGGCGGATAACGGTACTCCGTGACTCTCAAGTCGGTTTGTTTTTCAGTTTCCCATAATAACTGATTTCTTCTCCTTTTAAAATGGATGTCATTCTCTCAAATCTAAGAAAACATTTTCCTTCTCTCCCTCTAAATGCTCTAACAAAAGTCTATGATGCTAGGTGTGAAAGATTGAGACTGTTAATGTATAAAGGCATCCCAGAAGATATACGCTGGATAATCGAAGCAAAGGTTCGTTTAGCTGGTAAATCTTCAGATTCATTTGTCCCATACATTCCTGGTCTCGGTAAAAGTTCATTTTCAAAAAGGAGAAGAGCAAAAAGAATGAAAGTTTGTTACAAGTGTGCACGATGGAATTGCAACACGCGATGTCGCTCTTTGGGGATGGTTTCCGTAAACAGAGAAGATAAAATATTCTTCATTAAGAATGGACTGAGTAAGGAGTCATTAGATAATATCTTATTGACTCTTGAGACGCATTCTTGTGGAATTGTGCAGCGTGAACTTCTTAGTTTGTGGAATCTCTTCAGAGATGAGCAAGAGCGTTACAGTCTTGGGAATATGACTTAAAAAGACCCTGTTTGCCAATTTATAAGAAAATTGGATGGGAAGCTTATCCTCGACTCATAGAAGGCGTTTGAGCCGTTTCTGGACGTGAAACCAGAGGAAGATGTGAGCTACAATCACAACAACATGTATATATTATCTTGTACATCTTCAAAAAAAAAAAAAAAAAAAAAAAAAAGAAGAAAAAAAAAAAAAAATAAAATAATTTAAATTAAATAAAAAAGGGTGAAACTTCGGTTGTACTTGGTCTTTAATTAGATTAGGAGCCCCTGCCAGTGGAGTGGCAGACCCGTCATTGACTCGGGTGAACCTTCGCACGCCAGTCGATAAACAAGATTCGTGTGCCATGCTCTGTAGAGAGCCGCGTAAGCATTCCCAGGTTTTAATCAAAGGCTCTACTTGCTGATGGACAGAAAGAAGCGTCCTGTGTTTGCATTCTCGCGTGACAATGCCTCTAAGCTGAATCCTGTGATTTAATGCCATGGGCTCTTTAGCGACCTCTCACTGGCTGTGGTTGTTGGTGGTAGCTGTCAGATTTACGCACTTTAATTAGTGGCGTCGTAGCTCAATCCAAAATATCCCATAAGCGGGAGGGAGAAGAATGCCCAGATTGGCTGAGCCGTCTTGGTATTACTGCACTCATGATGCGCAGTATAAAGATCTGCCATGAAACCTGTACATAAAGGTATGTAATCATTTGTTATTATTATTTTATCTTTGTATGATTTTGTTGAATTTTGGTTTTGGACAGACGATCCTTTGGATGGGATCTTTCGGGGGTTTCTAGACTTCTTTATCCAGATGGTTTTCTTGAAGTAAAAAAAAAAAAAAAAAAAAAAAAAAAAAACATAACAAAAAAAATTACTATTATTATTATTTTTAGAATTTCAAACTTTTCTGACACCAGTCAACCTACCTGTATAGGAGCTATTATTACTTTTTCTATTCTCTTCCCTATTTAAACACTCTATTTTCTTCACTTTCCTGCAACTTATAATCATTCAAAGAGAGTGTGAGTGTAGAAATGGAGGGAGCTTCTTCTTCTGTTCATAGATTTGTCAGTATCTGTGTATTTTGTGGGACAAGTTATGGGAAGGGCTTAGAGTTTGTAAACGCAACAAGCACTGTTGGTAGAACACTTGCTGCGAGGAACATTCATGTTGTATATGGGGGAGGTAGCATTGGGTTAATGGGGGTTGTATCACTTTCTGCACATATAAGAGGTTGTCAAGTTTTAGGTGTCATTCCTGAACCTTTAACTCGAAGGAACATCGTTGGAAAGACAATTGGACTGGGAATTTAGGTATCATCTATGCATGGACGAATGAAGGCGATGCTTGAAAACTCTGATGCATTCATTGTCTTACCTGGTGGTTTTGGTACTTTGAAAGAAGTCTTTCAAGTTGTCTCTTGGGCCCAATTGAACATCCACCATAAACCCATAGGTTTGTTGAATGTTAATAATTTCTTTGATAATTTATTATCTTTTGTTGACCATGCTGTGGAACAGAAATTTGTCACACCTTCTGCAAGACGACTCCTTATCTCTGCTTCTACTGTTGATGAGTTGATTGATAAATTAAAAGCTTTTGTTTATGAACCTGATCCAGTAACAGCTCAAATAGATTGGTCCGAAGGAAGCGGTGAAGGAAGTGGTGAAGGAAGCAAAATGAAAAGAAAGTCAGCCAAGACACTCCAACTATTTAAATAATTACAAGCTTTGATTTTATTTATTGTACTTTGTTTCTGTTTAAATTTGTGTGAGATTTTTCTTTTCAGTAATTGCAGCAACAGGTAATATATTCTATCCTTTTTCCTATCTATGTTTTGACATTGAGGACAATGTTATGATCTGGTTGGGGGGAAGGATGGTTGTGAAAAAAAAATCAAAAAAAAATTAAGAAGTGTGTTTGTTAATATGTTTGTTGTGTTTATATTAGAAAAAAAAAACTAAAAAAAAATATAGGAGTGTGTTTGTTAATATGTTTGTTGTGTTTGTCATCAATTTATTAACAACAAAAGTAATTAGGGATGGCAGAGTAAAGAGTAAATTATTTACTCTTGAGACGCATCAAAAATTGGTGGCAGAGTAAGGAGTAATTGGGGTAGTAACTAGTTTGTGTGGAAGTAGGAATTCAAATTCAGGGAAATTTGCATGATTGAGTAAATTGTCTTCTTTCTTAAACTTCACATGCTTGGTTATGGATGTTGAATTGGTGGACTGAGAATGATAGAATTATGCCTTGTGAGATTTTGAGCCTATTGATGAATGGATTGAACATTTGTACCATTCTCTTCTTTATTGTGTGAATTTCACTCATGGAATTGTTACTCTAGAACTTGTTTTGATTCTTTTTGAGATTACATTTTCATATGCATACATAAATATGATTGAGGCATTTTTCTTGAAATAGCTACTTTAATCAAATGATCAGCCTTGTTTAGCAGCATGTTGTCTCAATATGATATCAAGTACTCTTATGACTTCTTGGAAATTCTCTGATTCTTGCCAACATAAAGCATTAGAAATGACCTATTTCCCCTTGCTTAACCCCTTTGAGCTTATTTGACTATTCTTTGTTTCGAACTCATTATGTGCCTTAAATGAAAAACCATGTTCTTACTTGACCTTAGGGAATAAGAGAACATTAGTTTTGTCATTCGATGAGTTCTTGAACAAGTGTGGGGTGTGTGTGCGAATGGTTAAAAAAAATGTATATATGATGTTCTTTTTGTAAAAAAAAAAAATCAAAAAAAATCAAAAAAATAAAAAAAAATCAATCAAAAAAACATTTGTAAAAAGAAGAGGGTCAACAAGGTAATAAAAGAAAGGAAAAGAATATGTAAAGGGAATTTGTATTAGGTGGAGTTGGGATGAATTTTCATGCTTGTTAATTGAACTCAGCTCTCATGTTCTTTTATTCTCTGGTGTTTAACTTGTCATATCCATATTACCTCCTCCTTTACCTTGACCCCATTACAACCTTAAATAAAGTCCTCATGATTTGTGTATGCATGTGCTCTGAGTAGTGGAGAAGTAGAAGATAAGCAAGCTTATGGTAGTGCAATTTTCATGGGTTGAATTGAGTGAAATACCTACCTTTTAAACACTTGAGAGATTGAGAGTGAATCTTGTGAAAATCTATCATTCTTGACTCATGCTTTTCAATTGAAATATCCTTGTTTGTTGATTTGAGAAGTGAAGATATGTTACCTCATGAATGTTTTGATTACTTGAATAATTGATTGCTCTTCATTTTTAAATATTATTAGAAATTGAGTCTTTTAGAGTGTTTAGCTTTTGAGTCTGTTTCGTTTTTTTTTTGTGAGTGGTCTTATGTGTTTTGCTCAGGAGTGCAAAAAGCTAAGTGTGGGGGAATTTGATGATCACATATTTGATACATTAATAAGCTTTCATTCGTAGTCATTTACACTCTCTATATACTTAATTGATTGAGTTTTATTATGTTTTGTAAGTTTGGACTCAAATTGGACTTAATTGAATTTTTCAGCATGATTCATATCTTACACTGTTTCTGTATTTGGGCCATATCTTAGGCTGTAGGTGGTCTTTGGAGGTGATTCTAGTGGCATTTGAAAGATAAGAGAGAATTCTACAACTTTCAAGAATACCTCAAAGGCCCAATTACACGAGTAGATAACTCAAATTGGGGTTGAAGCAAGAACCAGAGTGCTTTTCCTGATAGCTTAACCTACATGTACTGTTCATCACAGTTTTCGGGCTAGAGGTTGTCAAATGGGCTAAAATTTGGATGCTAAATAGTTAAGACCAATATCTATAACTTTTATGTTGAACACGTTTCCAGAATCGGACTCCTTGAAGGTGATATTGGGCTTGGAAGTCAGAACAGAGGAGCTGTGACTGGGCCTGGGCAGTGTTCAGTAATTTGAACGTATCTGGAGTTATAGATATGATATAGGACTCAAACGAAAGCCATTTGAAAGCTAAGGTCCAGGCCTACAACTTTTATGAAGACCACTTGGTTCAAAAATGACGAATGCAATGACGTCAGAGCTGCATGATTTCAGAGACAAGGAATCTCCATAATTTCCCACTCACCTAAAGTCATTTGGCATTTTTCACTCATTTTCCACTCATCCAACCACTAATGACTCAGCCCCCTTGTCATTTTGTATCTCTAATCCTCTATAAAAGGGGGCCTTGGCAGATCATTAAGGGTGTTAGGTGTTAGTTACCAAAATGATGTCATTTTGTTACTAGGCTTTCTTGTAGTAATTTTCGTTTGTTCTAAATTAAAGTCATGTTCTTCTTCTTCTTCTTCTTCTCTCTTTCTTTCTTCTTATCTATGAGTAACTAAGTTTCATTTTACTTAGGTGAAAGGGTGAAGCTCTTAGTAATAAAGTAAGGTTAGATTTATTCTTCTCTTGTGCTTAAATGATTTATATTGTCTAATAAACATTAGACGTATTATAATTTGTTTCTTATAATTTAGAAACCATCTTTGTAAAGAGGAGTTCTTGATTTGTTGTAGACAAAATATTGGCACAATGAATGCTTTAACCCATTTATAAGTGGTGGTAATATTTTTAGGAAACATAATATAATTACGTATATTATTTTAATTGGACTTTTAATGTTGTATTTTCAGATTGGAACCTCCATGTTGCGAGGATTCTAATTGAGTTATAAAAGAAATTAATCTTACCTTTATTTTATTTATCAAGAGTGAATCTTTTTACCCAAGTAAATAATTTTAATTGTAGTAACAAAATATTCACTTCACCTTAATTAATCTTCAACAATTCCCTGTGGATCGACCTCGGACTTCCGAGAAATTTATTACTTGAGACAACCTGCACTTGGGTTTGCAAATGCGACAATTGAAAATTGTGCATCATGACCAATCTGGATAATGTTACCGAGTGGTTTCAAACTCAAGAGGGGGGCTGAATTGAGATTGTAAAAGAAAATTTCAAACTTTTCTAAAAACACTTATTTATCAATTTTTGTTAAAGCTATTAATTGTTAGAGATGAGTAAATAGATGATGATGAACATTTTTCACACTAAGAAACAAGTTAGATGTAAAGTATTCAAGAAAGCATATAACAAAGTAAGCTCAAATGTAAAGGAGATAGAGTAAAGAGAAGCAAACTTAAGATTTATATTGGTTAAGTCACTCTTTGTGACCTACGTCTAGTCCTCAAGTGATTCACCTGATATTTATCCACTAAACTTCAAGTTTCAATAGATGCTTGCAACCTTTACAATCAAAAGCACTTATAACACCTTTGGAATACCTCACATTTTATGTTTGAGCCTTGCTACAAGGGATACCTCACACTTTTCTCTCTTAAGGGATACCTCACCCTCTTACAAGTGAAATCAAATGAATAAAGGATTGAAAACTTTCACTAGAGTGGATTATACAAATTGAAGCATTATGAAGCTCTTAAAGATATCTCAAAATTGATGAAAAACAGAGTAATATAGATGAAAGAATTAAAGCTCAAATTAAATGCTTGGGAATAGGTTGTTAGATGTTCAAAAGTTAGCATTAAGTGTTGTAAGGCTGTATTTATAGCCCATCAATGAAATAGATCTGTTAGAGAAAGTTGATGTAGCATTAAATGCATTGAGAACTAGTCATTGCTAGTTTCAGAGGTGTCGTAATCGATTATAGGTTTATGGTAATTTATTACCATGCCTTAAAATGCATTTTGGGTGTTTGAAAACACTTGGTGTAATCGATTACCAGCTTTGAAGAACAGCTCCTAGGCTCGTGGTAATTGATTACCAAGCATGATAATCGATTACCAAGCTTCTGTTTGAGAAAAGAGCTTATGGCAATCGATTACCATGCTTGGTAATCGATTATCAAGCTTCTGTTTTGAGAAAAACATGTTTTGCATGCTTGTAATCGATTACAAGCTCATGATAATCGATTACAAGCTCATGGTAATCGATTACGAGCTTTCTGATATGCTCGTAATGGATTACTAAGCTCTTGTAAGTGATTACAATCATTCTAAAACTAATTTTTGAGCCCAAACAAGCTTGGTAAATATTTCCAACAAAGGAATTTGGATTTTTCAAAGATTCAAACCATATTTTCATAACCCAGATTTTGTGTAAAACCACCCAAAATTTTCAAACCAATAACCACCAACTAAAAATTTTCATGATGGACTTTTCAAAAAATCATTTTAACTTTTTGAGGTATCTTAGATTGCTTCTCACAAAAAGATCCTAAGTCCTATAAAACTATTTCTTTGTAACTTCCTTTGGACTTGGTCTTTGTCATGGCTTTGTTATCATCAAAACTTCATAAAATAAGCATTCACAGATAAAAGGGTAATGAGGCTCATCTCCTGGAAATTAAAAGAGGTAAATCACAGATAAAAGAATTACAAGAAAAGTAAACCTTCTCATGAATTATAAATTTGTCATGAACTATTTCATTATTTTGTGTAATATGCTCTCTTGAATTGGATTTATGATCTGTATGAGTTTGAAGGTAGAAATTATTGTTTTCTACATCTCGATGCATCCAGAAGCATCATAGTTCAAACTAACAATTTCTACAGGTTTTTTTTCTTACTGAGAAATTTTGAATTTTCACCCTATTTATCTAATGTTTCCAGATCATTAGTAGTAGCTATGCCAATACTCACTGTCACTATTAAGACTCACTATGTTTGGGTACACGTCCCATAATCTGATGGGTTCGTGTGAGCCATAGTTGCTTATATTGTTCATTCTATTGACTAGTGGATATAATGTAGTAGTACCTATCATAAGCTTTATCTATTTTTTTGGTGATAGCACCACTTTTGTTGGGTTAACTTGTATCTGTTAAACCCTTATTTTGTATATGGCGAACTTAACTCCTGGAGGAAGGAATAACACTCAAAAGTCAGTTGGGTCGGGCATCACATAGTTTTGAAGGGGGAGACGCCTAGTTCCTACTAACTGAACATAGGCATGTTTCCAAACCCTGTGATGCCTAGTTCTAGATAGGTACTACTAATAGTTATCTTGGGTGTCTGTATTGAACACTTGACTCTATGATGACTTAATCTAGTATGCATGTCTTGAACTATTTTATTTACTTTGTATAATCTCAACTAGTATATCTCGAATCACTTAGTCTTAGGGTTGCATGCAAGTAAAAGTAAAGAAGCTTCGATAGTTAGACTCGACAATGCAACTGTTAAATGCGAAGTGATTGGTTAGCTTGAGGATTAAGAAAAAGGCAGAAACAGTTAGGAAGAAAAGAATTTTTTTTTGTGTGTGTGTAATAATGAGATTAAGAGTAATGGGAGGTAATAAATACAAGAGGATGAAAATAAAAGTACGAGTTAGAGATAGAATTCCTTACCCCTAGTCTCAATGTTACAACATCAATGTTTCATTGATTTTTTGGGTTAGATTGTTTGCAAGAGTACTTGAGAAATTTTTTTGGACCAATAAGACAAGAAATTAACGTCAACGGAGGCATTGATCGAGTACATGTAATAGAAAAGTTATTGTTGTGTGTTATCTTGAAATAGATTAGATTTGTGAATGATGATAAGATTAAAGAACTTATGAGCCATATATCAATCGACTCATTTAATTAATCTATTATTTTTATTTAGTCTACTTAAATTTATAAACTAAATATATAGGTACAAAATGCTATGGTACTAAAATTCATTGAGTATCATTTAATTATATTGTTATCGACTATTTTATTTTTTGATAGATTTTATTTTTATTTATCATTGTAATATCTATCAATCTAAGATTTTTTTTGTGGAAGAATTTGGCATTAAGGATCAGTTTGATATACCCCTGATAACAAATGAAAATTAAGAGATTAATTTTCAATACAATTTTAAATGTAAGTGTCATTAATTAACTTTTCATCAGATCATTAAAGGTAAACAACAACAATGATTATAAAAGATCATTATGCTTTTGCATTAGGGCTTAGTTTGGTATACTTTTAAAAAATAGAGATGAATAATTAAGGGATGAATTTTTAGTATACTTTTATATCTATTATAATTTTATATAAATTTCATCCATGAAGTTTTTTATACACTAAAATGACTCTTAATGAAAATAGAACTTTTACATTAGGTATCGGTTTTGAATAGCCTTAAGAAGGGGATGAAATTTTAATAGATGAATATTTATTTTTAATAATATTATAGGATTTTTATTTTTCAAACATTTACATACTTTTTATTATTATCTGATTCTTTTTTTACATCACAAAAATTAGTAGTCCTACTAATGCTTATATCCTTTATATATGAGGTTTTATTTTTAGTACATCTTTATATATGAGGTTGATTAAATAATAAATTGTTAATGTAATTATTATTTCTTATTTTTAAATCATTTTGTCATATGTTTTCTTTCTTTTTATATTGATGTCTTAGAATTAATAGATAGATTTTTACAAAAATATTTGTTAATATTATTTCTTCCAAGTTAAAATAAATAATTAGTCCTTATAATTTTATTCGATTTAGATTTTAATCCATATATATATATATATATATATATATATATATATATATATATATATCATCATAGTTTCTCGTATTTAAATTTTAGTCTATCAGAGATTAATACTTTGATAATTAAAAATTATAAAAATAAATATTTAAAAAAAAGAATCAATACCATAATAAATAGAAATTATAGAGATTAAAACCAAAATAAGTGAAAATATAAAAATTAATACTTTGTGGTAGTGACTAAAATTCAAATGAATAATACACAAAAAAACTCAAATGAATAAAAATATAAAAAATAATATTAAAAAATTATAAAATCTAAATTTTAAATAAACTAAAACTATATCAGTTAATTGTTTATTTTAACTTTTTTTTCTAATTAGTTACACAAGTACAAAACACTTATTTAATACATTCCTAAATTGGAAGTGAAAATTTTATGAATATAAATATATGAAAATCTTTCCTTTATTTTATTTTATTTTTGCCATTTTAGTTTTAGGAGTATACTAAGCAGAATATAAAAATTACATGTGAAATAAGTGCATTTGGGTTCTGACTGTCAATAACACTGTCATTTTGGATGGTTCTTTTATCTGAAAATATTATAATACAACCAAAAATATTAATTAAATATTTTCAATCAGCGAAACAAAAAAAGGAAGAAACAAGTAGCACATGTCTTTATTTTTCTGTTGCGTGCATATTTTGAATTTGTAAATCCAAAATTGAGTGACGTGAGTGGTACGTCGCCAACTGTCAGAAACAATAATGAATTTCCTACCAGCGTTAGACATATAGCCTGTCCTCTGCCCAGAGTGCTTCCCTCCCCTTACACAACCTACCCTGAACAACAAAAATGGCTGAAGCAGTTAATCCCATCAACAGTGGCTACAAACTAGCCGGCAAAGTAGCAATAATTACTGGAGGGGCCAGTGGCATTGGCGAAGCAACGGCACGTTTGTTTGCCGACCAAGGCGCTCGTATGGTGCTGATCGCCGACATCCAAGACGACATAGGCAACCAAGTAGCAGCATCCATTGGATCTCACAGGTGCGAGAAATTATTTTATATATTCTTACCAGGGAAAAACTATATAGACAGAAGAAGGGAAATCAGAATCACAGTATAGTGTATGTTTATGTAAAGTGTATGTTTATGTAACTGCCACCAACAACACTGTTCTTAACTTGTTTATAGATTAAATTTAAAATATTATATAATATTTTAGTTAAATTTAGTACTAAGTCTTTCTCTACAGGTGCGTGTACGTCCACTGTGACGTTGCAGACGAGGATCAGGTCAAAAACCTCGTCGAATTGACGGTCAACGTTCATGGCCAGCTGGACATCATGTTCAGCAACGCCGGCATCCTCAGCCCCTCCGATCAGACCGTCCTCAACCTTGACTTCTCAGAATTCGACCGCCTTTTCGCCATCAACGCGCGCGGCATGGCGGCGTGCGTGAAGCACGCTGCACGTGCGATGGCGGAGAGGCACGTGAGGGGGAGCATCGTGTGCACAGCGAGCGTGGCGGCGACGCACGGCAGTTCGAGCCGCACGGACTACACCATGTCGAAGCACGCGGTGTTGGGGCTGGTGCGTGGCGCGAGCGTGCAGCTTGCGGTTCACGGGATTAGGGTGAACTGCGTCTCACCGAATGCGCTGGCAACGCCGTTGACGCGCGCGGCGTATGGGATGGAGACCGAAGAGTTGCAGAAGTTTTATGCGCAAACCGCCAGGTTGAAAGGCGTCGTTTTAACCGCAAAACACATCGCAGATGCGGTGCTGTTTCTTGCGTCCAATGACTCTGAGTTTGTCACCGGACACGATCTTGTGGTGGACGGTGGTTTTGCCGCCCCTGTCTGATTACCGTGGATAATTGCATAAACCGATCAGTGTTCACCATCTTCATCTCTTGTCCCTCTCGCTTTTTAATTAAAGAAAGAATAAATGTCAGTGAAAAGATGCCTGTTATGACAAAGAAAAGATGCCTGTCCGGTAATTCTTAATTTTCTTTGATTGAAAATTTGGTCAAAGATGTACTCCGACTGTTGCCTTTTTCACGTGTTTTATTTTCTAATCTTCTAGGGCCCAGAATGAATGGGGAATTCTTTGATGAAAAATTCTTCCATGTCCACTGCTTATCACATAATTCTTTAGTCATGCTTTAAAATTAATAACTTGTATAAAGTAATAGGGTATATGTTTAATTCTCATTAATACAACTCAGTTTAAATAACTTGACTTTAATACTGAGTTGTTCTGTCTCTTCTTTTTTTCTCTCCATATTATTAATGAATAAGTGAAACAAAATTTAATGTTAATATATATTTCTAAATAACATTGTTAGGAAGTGCTCGAACTTCCCTACATTTTCATCCATTTATCTAACTTAATTTTTGAGATGAGTGGAGTTTAAGTGGAAAAAAAAAAAATTACGTAAACAATCTTGTAAAAACTCACGCTCAAGTGCTTCTTAGCAAGTCCCATTTCTAAAACTCATACATATTCCACCTTATTCATGTTTCTTGTGGTGGACGGTGGTTTTGCCGCCCCTGTCTGATTACCGTGGATAATTGCGTAAACCGATCAGTGTTCACCATCTTCATCTCTTGTCCCTCTCGCTTTTTAATTAAAGAAAGAATAAATGTCAGTGAAAAGATGCCTGCTATGACAAAGAAAAGATGCCTGTCCGGTAATTCTTAATTTTCATTTATTCAAAATTTGGTCAAAGATGTGCTCCTACTGTTGCTTTGTTCACGTGTTTTATTTTCTAATCTTCTAGGGCCCAGAATGAATGGGGAATTCTTTGATGAAAAATTCTTCCATGCCCACTGCTTATCACATAATTCTTTAGTCATGCTTTAAAATTAATAACATGTATAAAGTAATAGGGTATATGTTTAATTCTTATTAATACAACTCAGTTTAAATAACTTGACTTTAATACTGAGTTGTTCTGTCTCTTCTTTTTTTCTTTCCATATTATTAATGAATAAGTGAAACAAAATTTAATATTAATATATATTTCTAAATAACATTGTTAGGAAGTGCTCGAACTTCCCTACATTTTCATCCGTTTATCTAACTTAATTTTTGAGATGAGTGGAGTTTAAGTGGAAAAAAAAAATTACGTAAACAATGCTGTAAAAACTCACGCTCAAGTGCTTCTTAGCAAGTCCCATTTCTAAAACTCATACATATTCCACCTTATTTATGTTTCATTATTCTGTTCAAATTTTAATTTTGCAAATTTATTCTTCTCATTTTTTTAAAAATAGTTTTTCTTCTCAATTTTCTCCTCTTTGAATTATGATTTTTAAAGCACAAGCAAAAATCTTCTGTAGCTAAATTATTTACCCAGTTAGTCATTTATTTACTTAAGTCATTTGGTTAAAAACGGTGCCAATTAACCACTCTGTACATCTCCGTGCAGTAGCTAGTAATAAATTATAACTGCGATACATTACTGCTTAAAATCCAAGGCTTATACGAATGGTGTTTATATATAATATGTAGTTCGTGTAATCTGTTCTGCCATTTTAAGATAAATTTAATATTTCAGCCATTTTAATACTATAACAAATAATTTTTTTAATACACCTTAAAAACTCTCCAAATATTATAAAACAAACATAAGAAAAAAAAAGGATAAGTTCTATAATTGATGATATATGCTAAATAAGTACATGATATAACATCCAGTACAAAATGTGTTACAAGAGAAATGTAAAATAAGACCAATGTAACCAAGCTCTTAAATATATTTTTTAATCTAAAAAATTGACCAAGCACCAGCAACAAAAATGAAAAATCAGCTTTAACATTTATACTTAAATTAATAAGGATCAAACCTTTTTAATGTGTACAAGATAAGATTTTTTATAAATTTACGCATACAAATAGAACCAAGGCAAACTAATGATAAAAATGCCTTTATTTGTGTTTAAGGCCAATTCTACTATACACCTACTTAGTTATAGTGCACTGATGCATCTTATACTTGACCTCCTATTAGAAGGAGCACGAGTATTTTAATAGTTTATTATTATTTAAAAAGTAACCCCTAAAGTAAAACAATTTTTATTTTAGTCCCTATGAGAAATTACTCAACCTACCAACTCCGTCACACACAATCCACGCACCATTGAAGCTTTAAAGAGAAAGGTATATCTACTTTACGGTCTAAACCCTAAAACTCTACTCCACTCCCTCAAAATTGCTCTAGTCAAGAAGACAACATTGCAATATAATCAGCTAATAGTCCCATTTTTGTTCCTCTTCTTCATCAGATTGGCATAGTAAAGACTATTAATTCTACCATGGATGAAAATAACCGCATTGGCCAAATTATCGTCAATGTTATCCATGTCTTCTCTTTGGGTCTCAACCAGAATAGCCATATGCCCATATCAAGAATAACCAACTGAAGCTTATTCTTTTGTTCCTTCCAACTGTCTTGTGATGGATTTGTTACTTATCTTATTAGTTTAATAAGTAATTAAATTAAGTTAATGGATTAAATTTTTATTGGATAAAAATGAAATAACAGTTTTCTAATTATAGTAATTGTCAACTTGATGAAAGTTAGCAGTATTTAAAGAAAAGTTTATGTGCAAAACTTCAGGTCTGTTCCTGGCCGTTAAGGTTTCTTCTTCCCTTTTGGGTGATTTGGAAAACAAATTAGGGTTTAGGGATTTATTAATAAGATTGAAGATAATTATATTATAATGTCATAATTTGAGGTGTGATAACTTTTGGGATGTACCAAATGGAAACAAATTTGGAGATAATCAGAAACATGGAAAATGATTTATCAGTGGTAAATCTAAGTAACTTGACAATCGAGAAAATTAATTAAGAATTTTTAAGATAAGAATGGAAAAGAATAAATTTGATTTTTAAGTAAGAGTGATTTTTGGTCTTGAGAGGAAAAACAAGCTTGAGAAAGAAATAGAGAAAATTTGAAAGACTTAGATGAAAAAGGAAAGGAATGGTGAGGTAAGGACATTGTGTTTTTTTTAGGTTTCCATAAATGATACAAGGTTGGGTCATTCGAGGAACTTAGTTAGAAGAAGCTGGTGATTTGGATTAAATTCTATCTTCATTCTTGAGAGTACGATAATTAAAGACTAAAGAAGACGTAATGTTTCTATATACTAGAGGAATTGTGAAAACGCTCCATGTGATTTGATAATAATGATTCTTGAATTTGCACAACTGAAATCCTTTTTGATAGCATGCATTAACATTGTGCCTTGGGCCGACGTACTGGACCCAAGTGGATTATGAAATTAGCATTGTGCTTTCGGGCCGAAGTGTTGGACCAAAGTGGATCATTGGTATTATGTAGTTGTATGGGCGACTATATAATGTCATTGATACTAATGGTATTAGACAATCGTATGGGCAGTTGCCTTAATACTGTTGGAAATGGTACAACGGTGGTTTGATTTCTTGAGCATGCACTTGAGTATTAGACTGTCGACTTGTGATGCCTAGGAGTGAGCGAGAATTTGGATAAGTGCGATCCCGGATGGATCTCAGGGGGCGTCAAGGCGAGGTGATCCACCTAATGACCACTGTCACATTGTATACCTCTGGCCATGGAAAACCATTGCAACGCACGACGAGGACCCGACAAGCACTATCCTTTTCGTGATCCGACGTAGACTATCTTTTGAGGGGGGAAAGATCTTCTAGAATGCTCATATCTGAACCTTAACTCCATGGAATAGGATTTGATTGCATTGTATATAAGGATGGTCAGCATACACATCATGCATATGCATAGTCAGTATATCTGTTATTGTGACATAATCTAGATATATATATATATATATATATATATATATATATATATATATATATATGATGTATCTTCTAATTATTATAAGTTAATAACATGATTATCTTTGTTACTCTATAATAATCTTGTATTGACATGATTATGTATTGATTGACATGATTATGTTGTTGTTCTATAACATCCCTATATTGATATGATTATGTCTGCTATTATTTGATGTTGTTGTGTATGAAAGGCATTATTGTCTTTTGTTTTGTTTCTAGCTGCCATGATGGTATTGATGTAGGGGATCTCACCTCTTCTATTGTATTATTCTGTCTACATCTATTTCGTATTTATGATGAAAATGTCTGTGATGACGGCAAGGCAAAACCCGCAAGATTTCACTAGGCTACAGTTCCATGGAGGCATCGGAGCATGGAGTGTCCAGTGGGACACGGGACGCGTCCGGTACAACGGAAATGTCACTTTGAGTTGGAGCAAGACCTGGCATGATGCGGTTACCTTTACTATGGACGCTGATATTCACTTGGAGTTCTACATGCCTCTTGGTAAGCTTTGGGATGATCGAAGAGCTTCCTATAGGGAGGGCTTTGTGGAGTCGACTGCTCGGACTCCTATCGGTAGTGACATGCCCCAATTGGGGGCTTTGTCTATTGGGGATCCCGAAAGGGTTTTGGATGAAGATCGAGTGCACGGACCCGTTCTTTAGGTGTTTGGACTTAGACAAGGCTCAATTTTCATTTAGTAGTCATATGTATAGGTATGTTTATTTTAGAGTACTTAAGTTTTATGTTTTTGGGATATGCAAATGATGTACTTAAAGATGTAGTAAACTTTGCTTTATGAAAAGGCTTTTTAGTTCCTATGACTTGAGTCTTTTATTTATTCTATGGTTCTTATGTTTTGTGTCCCCAAAATTTGACCAGTTTATGTTATCCATAAAATGAAGCTTTTAAAACTCATATATTACATTATTCACTTTTATAACTTGAGCAAAGAATTTTAAAATGTAAGAGTTAGTCTAATATGTGATGCCTCCCTGAAGGGGGTGTTACAGCGGACCTTTGCCAGGGATTCAATATATCCAGGTTGCTCCTTGCTGGTGGTGTATTGGAGTAGAAAACACTGTTTAAGATTTGACTAATTAACCACAAACCTTCGTGGTAAGCCTGAAAACCATTTGAGAGCTCTCTTCTTCAGGGAAAGAGGGAAAGCTCAACATATCAACTCCATAGATCCTCTGGAAAAACATAGGGATTGCTCATAGGCATTTACATGCTCTTAGGGGTCCGTGGTCCCATCATAAATTTCCAAGTTCCATGGGAACTTAAAATTTCTGGGAACGCGGTATTCCATAGGTTGATCAAAAAAAGGGTGTTCCTGAAATCTGCAGTTCAAATTATTATTCACAACATTGGTTATTGAAGCATCATCATGTGCCCTCCTCTAGTTATTTTCCATGCTAAGTCTTCCATCACGACGGTGTAACCTGGGTCAATTTTCAAGCATAGCCTGCTGCATGTCCTCTAACCTCTGATATTGTTCATTCAGCATAGCCATATGTTGTTGCAGCATGTCTTGGAATTGACATTGGGATGCCTGAGACTGATTCGTGCATTGAGAGTGAGATGCACAATCGTCAATTTCATTATTTGGCATTCCCAAGCATTGATGTACTGGGATTCTGCGTTCTTGAACATTAGGGTTACCTCCTTGGGCTAGGATTCCAAGTCTATCTCTTACAGAAACCCTGTGCGATGGGTTAGGACTTTCGTCAGAGATCGAAGTGGGGTGCCCATCGCATTGGTTTTCTGCATTGAGTGTCTGGTTTCTCGCAGTGGAGTTTTTAATAGTAGGTGGTGGGACAGAAAGGGGAGGACATTGGGCAACAGGATCCTGCCTTTGGTTAGCAGAGGTTTATCCAGCGTCTCTCCTTGAATTTTTTCTCGTGTTCACCATGATTCAAGTGGGATTGAAAGTTTAAAGATTCCCACAGACGGCACCAATGTTCTGAAGTAAATTCAGAGGGTACCTGAGATAGGTGTGTGGTGGTTTTCTCCTTATGTAGTTGTAGTCAAGCGTATTGAATTAGGGGGTGGGTACCTACAAAGGGACTCCAACACTCAAGTTAGGCAGTGTGCCAATAGGATTTATACAATGAGATAATTCATACCTGATTAGGGTGACTTAGCCTGATATTTATAGAGGTTGAAAAGATATGTTCTCTTAATGGAGAGATATATTCCCATAATAGTTGCAAGAGAAGATATGTTCATTGTTTAGTTACAGAGAATCCCTATATTATCATAATACTGGTGTGGTAGTTACAGTGCTATTATTCCGTAAAATCATAATTGGCAATTAAGAGATATCATAAGATTTATCCATTATGCAGATCTCTCGGTAAAACTGTTACTATCCAAGATTGGGATCTCATGATAAGCTGGCTCTACCGAGGACGTGAAGAACGGGCCACGGTGTGTATGTGCACCGGGTTGGACTACATATTGAGAGTCCAGATTACAGTCCAGAACAATGACTATTTGTATATGGGTAAATTGAAGTTCAATGTTATAAGACATTTATGGATCACCCAAAGGTTGATTAGCTGTCCTTATAATAAATGGACATGATTGTTGGTAGTGTAAGTGAACTATTAGTTTTGTTTATATATCCAAAGATAATAAATATTTCTAGTTAGTACATATATCACTGCCAAAATTATGTAAATTTTATTAGCATCATTATGTTGAATATGGTATATTGATGGATCACCCAAAGGAGAACATTAATATACATTGAATGTTTAAGTGATTTGCTGTCTGAATCTATATAGTGTGTTAATTTATGACTCAAAGTATTAATGTTAGATATGTGATCATCATAGTACTTATTGCTATGCATTCACATCTCTAATCTTTTCTAATTGTTAATGGACTTAATTTTTCTGAATGGAGTGAGCAAATCTAGTTTTACTTTGGGATAATGGATTTGGATTTGATTTCGAGTAGAGAAACTAGATGCTATTACTGTTTTAAGTACTGACGAAGAGAAAGTTCATTATAAAAACTGGGAAAGATCAAACAAATTAAGTCTGATGTACATGCGGATAAGTATAGCTAGCAATATTAAGTCACCTCTTCCTAAAACTAAGAATGCTAAAGAAATGATAAAGTTTGTGGAAGAGCGCTCCTAAACTGCTGACAAGTCTCTTGCTGGAATATTAATGGGTACTTTAGCCACCATGAAATTCGATGGTTCTCGTACTATGCATAAGCACGTCATTGAAATGACAAACATTGTAGCAAGACTTAAGTAATTAGGAATGAAAGTAGATGAGAATTTCCTTGTGCAGTTCATTCTGAACTCATTACCACTAGAGTATGGTTCATTCCAAATGAACTATAATACCATGAAAGATAAATGGAATGTGCATGAATTGCACATTATGTTAGTTCAGGAGGCCAGACTTAAGAATCAAGAAAATCACTCTATCCATTATGTGAAACATTAAGAAGCTGGAAAGAAAGCTTATGTATATTTTGAATTAAATTTAACTGAAGTTCCCCATAATACTTGTCAGATTGATTCTAGATGTACAACTCATGTTTCTAATACGATGCAATGATTCCTTACAATCTAAACCATAAACCCGAATGAAAAGTTCATCTTCATGGGAAATAGAGTGAAGGTTCTAGTGGAAGATGTCGGGACGTACCGTTTAATCCTAGACACTGGACATCATTTAGATTTATTTGAAAAATTTTATGTACCTAGTATTTTTAGGAATTTAGTCTGTTTGTCTAAACTTGATGTTGCTAGATACTCTTTTAAGTTTGGTAATGGACGTTGCAGTTTATATTAGCATACCTATATGATTGGTTTTGGTATACTTTATGATGGTTTATATAAATTGAATCTTGATAATTTATATGCAGAAACTCTTATGATCTTGCATCATAATGTTGGCACTAAACATAGTTTAGTGAATGAATATTCTGCTTACTTGTGGCATAAACGTTTGGGTCACATTTCCAAAGAAAAAATAGAAAAGTTAGTAAAGAATAACATCTTTTCAGATTTGGATTTCACTGACCTTAATATTTGTGTAGATTGTATTAAGGGAAAATAAACAAAAACATACAAAGAAAGGTGCCACAAGAAGCACTCAGCTTCTTGAAATTATACACACCGATATATGTGGATCCTTTGATGTCAATTCTTTTGGTAAAGAAAAGTACTTTATCACCTTTATTGGCTATTATTCACATTATGGATATGCCTATTTGCTGCATGAGAAATCTCGAGCAGTGAATGCCTTGAAAATTTATGTAAATAAAATTGAAAGGCAATTGGACAGAAAGGGTAAAATCGTATAGTTAGATAGAGGTGGTGAGTATTATAAAAAATTTGATGAAACTGGAAATACCCGGTTCATTGAGAATGATGAAATCAATAGGAATGAAGTTTCACGAAATGTGGAAATTAAGGAAGTTAGAGTACAAGTTCCTTTGATTTGTGTCCTACTTATGAAATTGTTGTTCCTTATGCTATTGAACCGCATAACAATCAAGAAGGACAACAAATTAATGATCCCGAGGTTAACAATTAATCTATAGTAGAACAACCACAAGAAATAGCATTAAGAAGATCTCAAAGAGAAAGGAGATCTGCTATTCCAAATGACTATGTGGTGTATCTATAAGAGTCAGAAAATGACTTGGGAATAAATGATAATGATCCAATTTCGTTTCCACAAGCCATTAATAGTGATAATGCTGATAAATGGTTAGATGCCATGAAAGATGAGCTTAAATCAATGGAACATAATAGTGTATGGGACTTTGTGAAATTACTTGAAGGGTGTAAGAGAGTTGGGTGTAAATGAGTCTTTAAGTCTAAACATGACTCTCGTGACAACCTTGAATGCTATAAGATCTATCTTGTTGCCAAAGGTTTTTCTCAAAAGGATGACATTGATTATATGGAAACATTTTCACCAATTTCTAAGAGAGATTCTTTCAAAATTATCATGACATTAGTAGCTTACTATGGTCTAAAGCTACATCAAATGGATGTGAAAACTGTCTTTCTAAATGGGAATTTAGAGGAAGATGTTTATATGGATCAACTAATGGGTTTTTCAATTGAGGGAAAAGAACACATGGTGTGTAAACTTAAGAAATCAATATACAAACTTAAGCAAGTTTCCCAGCAATGATATCTCAAGTTCAATGATACTGTTGTATCCATCGATTTAAGGAAAATACTATTGATCGGTGTATATATCTGAAGGTCAGTGGGAGAAAGTTTATCTTTTTGATTATATATTTTGATGACATATTTCTTGCAATTAATGATCTTGGTCTATTAAGTGAGATTAAGAAGTTTTTCTCTGATAACTTTGAAATGAAAGATATGAGAGAGGTAAGTTATGTGATTGGAATAGAAATATTCAGTGACAGATCACAAGGATTGTTGGGTTTATCTCAGAAAGCCTATATCAATAAAGATATAGAAAATAGATAAATGGCCAGCAAGTATGGTTCCAATTCAGAAAGGGGATAGATTTAATGTTATAGCATGCTTTGAGGTCATTATTAATGAATTATGGTTGCAAAATTTTATTTAGGACTTGGAATTGTCGAAGGTATTGCCAAGTCGCTAAAGTTTATTATCAGCAACAATCTTCTTTTTCTAAAAACGACAAGTATTCTAAAGGTGTTAAACATATGAAATTGAAATATTTTACCGTTAAAGAAGAAGTTCAGAAACATAGAGTGTCAATAAAGCAGCACCGACTTTATGATTGCTAACCCTTTGATGAAAGGGTTACTGCCCAAAACATGTAGTGGACATGTTGAAAGTATGGCCATTATTGAATACTATATATGTTAATGATTATGTTTTATGTACTTTGACACTTTGAGCTCATGAATGAATATGTTTTTGTCTTACCTGTTTTCCTAGTTTGTATACATGATTAAATAGGTATGATGATAACAAGTTCTATCTTTAATAAAGACATTATTGTTAGACTAATTATGTGCTTCCCATTTATAGGTCATGTCAAGGAGATGATTAATTCTGTGGTACATGGAAGGAACTATGTCGATTAAATGATATACGACTGCCGTAACTCATGATAGTTTATTCTTGGTCATAATGAATGATGTATCCAATGTAAAGAAGAGTTCGGCTATATATATGAATTCATATTATATTTTGACAGACTTATCAAACTATAAAGTGTAACACCCTCCTTAGGGCGTCACACTTCGTGTTGCTCAATTACCAAATTACCCCTTCTTTGGAAAACGTGCTTATAAAATAAATACAAGTTGTAAAATTTCTTGATGATAGTAAGATAAACTTAGCAGAAAATAAAAACATAACAACATTGTCACAAATTATTTACAAAATATATACACAAGTCATAGTATTGTTATATTTTAATATTACAAACTAGACTCTCAAAATATTTAAACTTTAATTTAAACTAACACACTGCCCAAGTATTACTACAAAGCAGAATCCTCAGACGGGTCCTCCTCAGACTCCTCAGAAGATAGAAGTCCGACTTGACGCGAAGTCCTACGGACAGGTATCCGCGCAGACAACACTATACTAATCGCACTAGGAGTACGATAGTAAGTTCCCTAATGCTGTCTATGTGGTAAATACATTTTCCAACAAGAACGACGCACTACGCCTTCGGTCCTCATATACCCTCAGAAAACTCGGCATCTCCATCTCTTTAGAACTTTACTTCTTCTACAGAAATCTGCTCCTTCTTAGCTTCTTGCTCAACGTCTTTAAAATTATAAATATAATACATAATAGACATACATAAGAGGTGAGATCACCTACGCCAATACCAAGTATGGTAGCAATGAAGATAAACACATACAAATTCTCATACCAACACATCATACATAATTACAATTATGTCACCAATATCATTCATCTAACACATATCATATCTCATATCAACACATCATGCATTATGCCAACAATATCATTTATCCTCATAATTCATACAATAAGCTATAATTACGATCATGTCCTTATCAACATTCAATTGTTCTCTCAGTATCTCTGCATATGCACCTAGACTCAATTTCCTACTCCATGGAGCTACAACTCAGATCGGAGAAAGTGATCGAAAAGATCATATCGGTACAAAGGTGCCTCAGACCACGTGCTCAGTTTGCACATCTAGCACATACTCGATAGTCTTTATCGATCTTGATTACTGGATAGTGTCTCGGTCCGGATCATTGGTGTGTTATATCGGTCCTAACCCACGTACGTAAGAGCTACCAACCGTACATTGTAGGCAACCCGCACCCCAATGCCCCCAAGGTCAATGAAAGACCTACACTATGCATATCGCACCCACTCGTGGAGGTGTATTTTCTCCTTCCTAGGCAAATAGCTTTATCCAGTTCATCGGACCTTTTCAATGCATATATAAATGCACCATTCACGATTCATTTTCTTTATCTCATATTCTCAATTCATTTTCTTTATCTCATATTCGGTCCTCAAAATTGGCCCAACAAGATCATTCTTGTATTTTCATCGCGAAATCATATTTTTTTCTCAATCACGTATCAATATTTTTCACACGCTTTTAAATCAAAAATACTGTTTTCCTCATTTAACACCAAAATTCAACTTCATTTTTCATATTTACATAATAACCCCTCAAAACATAATATTGACATTTTAGTCATCACTTAAATAATATTTTCACAACAGTCCTTCATAAAATTCACATTTACAAAATAATCCTTCATAAAATTCATATTTACAAAATTGTCCCTCATAAAATTCATATTTACAAAATAATCCTTCATAAAATTCATAATTACAAAATAGTCCCTCCAAAACATAATATTTACATTTTAGTCCCTCAAAATTTGTTATTTACAATATGGCCCTATTAAAAACGAAAATTACTATTTTGCCCCTCTAAAAATCATAATTACAATATTGCCCTCTAAAAATCACATTTATAATATGGTCCCTTTCAAAAATGAAAATTACAATATTGCCCCTCAAAATCATATTTATAATAATTCATTTTCCCAAAAATCATTTTACTTTGCTATACTCAAATTTGTCCCAAATTCATTTAAATCTCTCGTTCTCATTTTAATTCCTCAGTTTAATTATATTCGATTATTATTATTATTTTTTCACAACTTTCAAACTTGTTCAAAATCATTTCTTTTTCATTTAAATCCTTCATTTTCAATTGAATCTCTCATTTTCGGACTTTGGTCCTTTCTAGCCTAGTATGGTAGTAAGCCTCAAGCTCTTTGGAGCTCTCATAAAATCTGCTTCATCATATTATTCACATCTTACTTTACTCATATATTTTCATGCACACAATTTCATACATACATACATATATCAAAACAACAATTTCATACATACATACAAACATATATCAAGACAAGAAACATAATATCACACATGCAAACACAACAATACAACCATACACCACAAACACAATCAAATAGCATCAAACAATCGGTGAAGAACCCTTATGGATTTTTCCACCATACACAACCATCCCCACACCACCAAAACATGGTTGGTGAGGTTAAATCTCCCTCTTACCTCTTGAAGAACCTCCAAAGCTCCTTGTATGTCTCCTTCAAGCAAACTCCCTCCACCAAGAGCTTCTTGGAAACCAAAGAAAACATGCAATATTAATACCTAAGGCTCTAGACTAAAATAATCATGGATTAAAATCATGATTAGAACTTTGAAATGAAGAGAAATATGAAGATTAAAGAATCCTACCTTCAAGGCTTCTAACTTGAGCTTTGAAGAACAAGATAAAAAAATAGATGATTTAGGCTTAGGTTTTAACTACAAAATGTCTTGAAATGAAGTAGGAAAGCAAGAAATAAGGTAGTTTAGAATTATAGAAGAATGATTGATGGAAAGAGGGTGGAAGGCCGTGAGGTTGAAGAAGAAAAGAAGAAGGAAATTTGAGAGCTTTTGCTATTTGGAGAATTTTGGAGAAAGATGAAGACTTTGACTATGCATGGCCATAAACCATTTTGAGAGAAAATGGAGTGAAGTCTTTGGGTGAGAGAAGGTGAATTTATGAGGATGAAATGGAGAGGAGCTGCTGCTGTTTTCTGCCGTAGAAGTCCAAGGCCAAAAGAATGGATTTACTTGAACAAAAGTCTAATAATTCAAGTGCACATGGCTTGGTCATGTAGGGGTCCACATGGAGGGTTCAAGAACCTTGGAGAAAGCTCTCCAAGCTGATGAAAACCGTGGCCAAATATATTTTAAATAGGTAAATTGGCTTTTATTCAAATGCATGGCCGTAAATGCATTTTGAGAGAAAAATGAATATAAAATGAAATAGCTAATTGTAGGATTTCACCAAGGGTGAATTGCCGTAGAAGCTAAATGGAGAGCCACCAAAATTGACTAGTTTTAGGAAATTGAAATTAACTTTATTTCCTTTTTGAAAAGCATGACCGTAAAAGCACATGCAAAAAGCCACTAAAATTGACTTTGTCTTACTTGGTTAATTAATGAAAGATAGGAAAGAATTAAATTATAATATTTTGCCTTCCAAAATTTAGCTTGGCCGTAGAAATCAAATGAAAGGCCACCAATATTGACTATTCTTCATTTGTTCAATTTGGATTTTTAAATGAATTTCCTAAAGCATTTCTACGTGAATTCACTTTGTGAATTGGCTATTTAGAGAATTTTACTCTTCTCCTTCACCGTAGCACACCAAAATTTCAAGAAGCCTATATTTGTTTGATAGCTTGTTTTCTATTGGTTCTTAAAAAGTCAAGCTACTATTCTTGACCAATTTCTATTGGTTAGATATTTATTAACTTGATTCCTATTGATTGCTATTTTTGTTGACCAATTTCTATTGGTGCACACTGTATATTTTATAGTATACTTTAACCAATATACAATAATTACTATTTATAAAGTCAGTATTTATCGTCTAATGGATAATAAAATATACATAGATTTTTATCTTAGACTAATAGGGTAGTAATTATTTTTTATCATCATTTTTCTATTGATTGCCCTTGATGAGTCATAAAGCGAGTCATCAAAGAGAAATTTCTAGAACATGTGACTCACTACAATGAGTCAGTATGATGAGTCAGCGTAGATATTTTCCAAAACAGGTGAGTCAGCATGGCGAGTCACCGTAGCCGAGTCATCATACTTTTGAGTCACCAATGGTGAGTCACAGCGATGAGTCATCATGGTGAGTCATCAAGGAAGCTTCTGAAACAGGTGAGTCACCGCTTCTGGAACCTTCTGGAATCTGCTGAGTCATGGTGCTGAGGTGTCACGCCACGTGTCAAGTTTCTATTGGCTCGTTATCCTTTTATTTGTACTGACTAATAAAATAATATTATAATAATACAAAATTATTTTATTGCACGCTTAAATCCTAAAAATTATAATATTAATATATATATCAATAAGAATTGGATTTAGTAAGATCTCCCAGTTCTAATTAATTAAAATAAGAATTTCCCCGGCCCGAAAATTATTATTTTCTTGACCCGGAGCAAATCACACAAAATGATCAAAAACAGTATCGGAATAATCAAATTATTTTTATATTGCACAGAAAACACAAAACAGTGTAATTCTGTCAGTTCTATAACATAATCTAAAATTTGGGGTGTTACATAAAGAAGTTAATGTCACATGAGTCAAGTGGGAGAATGTTAGATTAAATGTCTCATGTGATAGGTGTAACACCCTAATACTAATACTAATAGTATGTCGAGCATCACACATTAGAGACTAGGATTATGTATATCACTTTGATACCAATAATAAATTTTGGAAAACATTTATAATATATACAAAAATATGAGCCTGTAACAGGTATAACAATATACATATACCGAAAGAATCCGTATACAAATACATCAATACATGCCTCCATGACAATACTTTTACAACTTTCTTTACAATACCCTTCTAATCTTTACTACTAAAATCTTTCTTCATGGCTCTAATTTCCTTTTCTACTTGCTGAAGTCTTTTAGGCATCTGGAAATAATATAGAAATATAAAATATACGAGGGTGAGAATTCTTTGAATTCTCAGTAGGTTATAAAAAAATGTATCATCATACTATTTTCAGTTGTTTTGAAGAAAAATACATTCTTTCAAAACAGAATTCTAATTAATAATTTATAAAAATATCCATTATTAATAGTGCAAACTATACTCACAAATAATTTTCAGAAACTATCTTCAATAGAAATACCATAATGCCAAATACATTCAAAGATTCAAATGCATTTTCAAATCATAACTTAACATATAAATTCAATCCAACAGTCAATTGTTCAAGATATTTACTCATCTCTCAGATATACAAAATACCTTATACTCATAGATTATTCTAAAGTTATACTATGACATTTACTTTTAAGATACATCCTTCAAATACAAGGATTTTAGATTACCTCCAGGTACGAGGCTTAAATTATATCCTTCAGGTACAAGGATGAATATCATTATCTTATTATCTTCTCCAGGTATGAGAAGTATTCTCATAATCCCTTATACAATATCAAATTCATAATCAACTCCTTATATGAGTATCATGTCCAATAGATAATGAAAGTAATCAATACAATATCCATCAGGTACATGGAGATTCTTCTTAGTATCCATCAGATACATGGATATTCAATACATTATCCATTAGGTACATGGATATTCAATACATTATCCATTAGGTACATGGATATTCAAGATTACTCCCTACCCAGAATACATCCAAGATTACTCCCTTCCCGAAGCATTTTCAATTGCATCCCATATAATATCCATCATTTATTCATTAATGCTCATTAATACTCATTAATACTTATTAATTCTCCCTACCTGAAGTATATTCAATTCTCATTCTTAATTCATAAATTCAACACTAGCTCAACCTTAATGGCCTAAGGGAGCATTTTGGCTCAACGGAGAATCGACTCAATAGAGCAATATCAATTTCAAGCTCAACTTGGGTATCCAAGGAGCAACATCAAAGAAATTCATCCATCATTTCCTACAATTTCCTAACAAGGTCCAACATATTTTCTACATTCGATAAAATACTTCATATGTATCTTAACATAGATTTCACAATCTATATTCCAAGCTTAACTTTATACTCAAGGGAGCATACTTTCAATTCAAAACATACAATTTAATTCTTGTACAAAAATCCAAGATACTATGTTACATTTACATTTCCAAATTCATCATCCATACAAGGTAAACTCTTAATTTACAATTCATAAGAATAATACCAATCCAATACATATACTCCAATGCACAAGAAATATTTCACAATTTTATAGCAAAACATACACAAAAAGTTTGCACAAGGAATTCCAAGATTACATAAAATGAAACATGTTAATCAACATAAATCCTTCTATATTTTGTTATACGATGGGCGCTTGGGCGCCCGTTCGCTAGCGCCTAGGCATTGGGTGCGCGACAGTAGAGAAACGTGCTGGGCACTCAGCGCTTGGGCTCTCGTGTTTCAGTGCTTGAGCCCCTGATTCTGCAACAACATTCAAACTAGTTTCCAATCACAAAATTTCAATTCCTCAACCATTACAAAGATTATTCATGATCTCAAAATCATTCTTAATATATAAAAACACTCTCAAATCATTTCCATGTAAAATCACCAAACAAAATCATCAATAGATTCAATCAAACCAAAAATCATGTTTATGATATTCAAGCTTCACAATCCAACAAAATCCATCTTCAATCCAATATCAACTGAAGTACTCAAAAAATGGAGGAGAACAGAGACACAGAACCCCCTACCTTTCTTCCTTAAGCTATTGAAGCTTGATTCTTCTTCCTATTTCTTTCTTTCTTCCTTGCCTTCCTTCTCTTCTTCTCCCTTTTTCCTTATCTCTTTTCTCTTGGTGCTGCCATTTTCCAGCCAAAATCAAAAAAGAGAGAGGGAGAGGAAATAGATAGAGAGAAAAGAGATAGAAAATATCTCTTATTAGATGAAAAACGAGAGGCAGTGGGAGAAAAGAGAAATTAAATAAAATATGTTAGAACTTTTGTATCTGTTACATACACTTCATTCTTTCAAAACCACATTTTCTAACCTCCATAAGTATTCTGAAAAATCATTAGTCTTAACTAATTTCTTATATTTAGATTTCCATAATTTTTCCTACATTGCTTTTTATCAGATAAATGCTTTATTTTTTTCTTATATTAAATCGAACCTGTAAAGCAAGTAAACATACTTGCCTTAACTTAATTGCAATACTAAAATACTCTCCATATCCTAATTATCATCTCCAATAAGTTTCATAATTTTCTAAGCTATCTAGCTATTTTATTTAATTTATAAACACTTTCTCAGTGTTATTAAAAATACTAAACTGATTCCTTTGGTCCTCCAGAATTCACTACAATTTATACTAATTATCTTCATCCTGGGAATACACTTTCCCATATTTATTTCCTTCATTTAAACTATCTTTCTCAAAATATAAGTTATTCTTCACTTTCTGTGTTATAGAATAGCGCTCAATCTTATCCGAAGGATTACCAAATTTAACAGGTAACCTTTACTCACATTATTGAGCTTCTATAACACTATTCTGACTTTATTAATTCAGGAAGGATGTTACAATGAGCATGTGACTTATCTTATTATTTTAATAAGTAATTAAATTAAGTTAATGGGCTAAATTCTTACTGGGTAAAAGGGAAAAGGCAGTTTTGCAATTATAGTAACTGCCAACTTGATGGAAGTTAGATAGTAGTATTTAAGGAATAATTTCTGCACAAAACTCCAAGTCTATTCCTGGTCATCAGGGTTTCTTCTTTGTTACCAAGTGGCCTCAATTACTCAAGAGGGGGGATGAATTAAGTATATAAGACAAGTTTGCAAATCTTTCACAAAATACTTGAATTCTTATTTTCATTAAAGCTATTTGATTAATAGAGATAAATGGATAGATGAGATGAACACTTTCACTTACAAATACAATAATCAAATAAGATAGTATTCAAGAAAACTCAATAAAATAGTGCACAATATTAAAGAGTTGAGTTTAGAAGAACAAACACCAAGCTTTATCCTAGTTCAGCCACCAATCTACTTGTGGTTTACATCCAGTCCTCAAGCAATCACTCGAGATTTTTCACTAAATTCCAAGCTTAAATCAGGTGCTTGTAACCTTTACAAATTGGAGCACTCAACACCACCTTGGGATACCTCACCCTTTGTAGCTTGAGCCTCTTCAAACAAGGGATACCTCACCCTTACAATTTTGAGGGATACTTCACCCTCTCTATACAGATTATACAAAGATGTAGATGAATAAAAACTCTCTCAAAGAGTAGATGATACAAATTGAAACTTATGGGTATTGAAGATTCACACTTTCTAAGTTCAAAAACAAAGTATGATGAGTATGATTATGGAAATACAAATTTTTTATGCTTAATAATGATTCTTCGATAGTTGGTCTCAATTTTTCTAACCCTTTCTTAATGCCCAACACTCAGATTTATAGTTAAGGGTCAATGATAGTCGTTGGGGATAGATGAGAGCATTAAATGCTCTTTAATATAACCGTTGAACGTGCTTATTCTCTTTTCCAAATAATAGGCTTAATCGATTACCCAAGGTTCCTAATTGGTTAGGGGCCCTTTTAAGCTCAAAGCATATGTTTCTATTTTATTGAATAACCGATTAGGGTCATATCTTAATCGGTTAGGACTTAACAAAATTGGTTTCTGTGAGAGTGAATAACCGATTAGGCCCATATCCTAATCGGTTAGGACTTAAGCAAATTACCTTCTGGGAAAGCATATAATCGGTTAGAACTTATGCTAATTGGTTAGGACTTAACAAATTTTGCTTCTAAGAAAGCAAATGACTGATTAGGGCTATAACCTAATCGGTTAGGCCTTATTTTGAAACAAAAGGGGATGCTTCTGTTTAATCAAATAATTGATCAAATAACTTACCTAATCGGTTAGGCATATAAAACATAAAGAGGCAATGCCTCTGTTCGTATCACTCTAACCAATTAGAAGCTGTTCCTAATTGGTTAGGGACCATAGAAATTAGCTTCTGTAAAATGCAATAATCGGTTAGGTGGCAATACTAATCGGTTAGGACCTTATGCTTTTGACTCCTATGAGGGGTTTTTGTTAGGATAGATTTCAAACGTGGTTTTCAAAGACATTTTACCTAATCTTTTAAAAAGCTATCTTAACAGGTGTGAGTCCTTATTTTGTAAAGTGTATTTGATTTGAGTAAGAAAACAATTGATGAGCTTAGTGTGAATCCTTCAAGTACCTTTACACAAGTTCTAAAGCCTATATTCTAGACTTGATGCTCTTTGGGATTGTCTTGTGCATTTGCTATCCTTTCTTTGCTTTGTTATCATCAAAACCATTTCTTGAGTCAATGTTAATCACATTCTCTCCCTTTTTGATGATGACAAACAACTATTGAGAAAAGGTTAATTCAAATAATAATTAGAATTCATAACAGGATTTAGAGACTTACTCCCCCTCTATTTTTCAAGGGGTGATTGAATCAAAGATACGCAGCTCCCCATTTGTTTTGGAATTCTAAGATCATAAAAAAAAAATTTCAGTTATTTGTCCTTCTTTTCTCAAAAAACAAGAGCCTATCCTTCTCCCCCTTTTGTCATGATAAAAAAAAGAGTTGGAATAGATAACCAGTAATAATCCGGGGTTGGTGGTGACAAGGGTTTTCAACCCATGGAATTCTAGGAGCTCTGTAAGGTATGTGAATCCTTCTCTATTGAAGAAGTCCCAGTCTATGTACTTCGGTTGAATGAGACGTCGGGCATGAAAGTACAGTGTGTATGCCTTCATTTGATCCCTATTGGAGAAGTACCTCCCAATGTTGAGGCTAATTGAAAAATCTCGGTCAAGAGGTGAAGTGGATGGTGGCAGAGGTACATTGGGGTTTTTGGTGCGAGGGCGTTTGTGGTGAGAAGAACTGCTTGCTATAGTGGAAGAATGAAGGCTAGGACACGGTTGAGGAGAGAGAAAATGAGAGGAAGGTGAAAATTTTGGAGAAGAAAGGAGGTTTTAATTAGTGGAAATTAGGAGAAAGTTATGGAAAATAAGGGAAAAAGTGTTTGAATGGTGGACTTTTGGTTGGACTTGTAGTGAGTGTGAGTAGAGAGGAGTGGGTGTTTGAGGGAAGAAGAAGAAGATGAGGATGGAGGTATGGGGGCCATTGTGAAAATGAAAGTGGAGGCTATTATTTTGGTGTTTTGAGGAACTTAATAATCAGTTAGGAGGTTTGAGCTAGCTAATTAGAACATGTTGGTAACCGATTATAGTATTGTGGGAATGAAAGGAGAGCTCACTGTTTGGGCAAATAACTGATTAGAGGGTTCTTTCTAACCGATTAGAGCTTTGTGGGAGTGAAAATGGAGCTCACAGTTTAGGCAAATAACCGATTAGAGGGTTATTTCTAATCGATTAGAGCTTTGTGGGAGTGAAAATGGAGCTTACGGTTTGGGCAAATAACTGACTAGAGGGGTCTGTCTTATCGGTTAGCTTTGTATGAAAATTAAAAATATGTGGCCCTGTGAGCTGAAATAACCAGTTATATAGTTTTCTTAACCGGTTATTGAGCTATGGCAGAAAATAATTTTCTTATCAACCAAATTTCCAAGTCCCATATAATAGATCCTTTTCCTTTTTTGATAGTTTATTGCACTTCCTAAGCTGCTATTCTTCAAGAAATCAGACCTTTCATCACCAGATTGTTCCAACTTAACTTGATTTCACTTTTATCAACATTTAATCACTATGGAGACATCCCAAACACAGAATTTTCTTCTTGAAGTGAATACGAAATAATTTTCTTCAGCAAGAACATGATTAGGGGAGGATGAGGGACTTAAACGTGGATCAAGCACCTGCAAAACAAATTAGGGGGACACTCCGATGCTCAAGTTAGTATTGGATTCAATAGTGATTAAACTTTATGAAATTGCATAGCAAAACAACATTTTTATGTAGCAGAATATCAAGTTATGCAACAAAAATGATTTATTATGCAACATATTAGCATATTATACAGCATTATAGCATGTGTTGTACCACAAACACATAAGATACAGTAAAATTAGATGCATGATTAATCCAAAATTCTAAGTTCAATTCTTACATAAAAGAATGCTTCTTTGTTTAATGGTTTGGTAAAAAATCAGCTAGTTGCTTAGTGGTTTCCATAAATTCAAGGATGCAATCACCTTTTTGAACATGATCTCCTATAAAGTGATGCCTAATTTCAATGTGTTTTGTTCTTGAGTGCAAAATGGGATTTTTTGACAAATTGATTGCACTAGTGTTATCACACCTTATAGGGATGTGATCTAGCTCTAGACCATAGTCTAGAAGTTGTTCTTCATCCAAAGGATTTGTGCGCAATAACTTTCAGCTGCAATATATTCAGCTTCAGCTGTAGACAATGACACACTATTTTATTTCTTACTATGCTAAGAAACTAGTGAGCTTCCAAGCAAGTGGCATATCCCACTAGTGCTTTTTCGATCCATTTTACATCCAGCAAAGTCAGAATCGGAGTAACCAACTAGGCTACAAGAGGCACTCTTAGGGTACCACAAACCCATTTGTGAAGTACCGATAAGATATTTCACAATTCATTTTACAGCATTTAGGTGTGATTCTTTAGGATTAGCTTGATATCTAGCACACATGCACATACTAAACATGATATCTGGCCTACTAGCTATAAGATAAATAAGTGAGCCAATCATACCTCTATATTTTGTGATTTCTACAGATTTACCTCCTTCATCCTTGTCCAAGTAACAAGAGGTGTCTATTGATGTAGCCATATGCTTGGCACCTTCCATTCCAAACTTCTTGAGCAACTCCTTGCAATATTTGGACTGACTTATAAAAGTTCCATCCTTTGTTTGCATGATTTGGAGACCAAGGAAGAAGCTCACCCATCATGGACATCTCAAACTCATTTTGCATAATATTAGCAAAATCCTTACAAAGAGAGTTGTTAGTGGCACCAAATATTATATCATCAACATAAATTTGAATAAGAAGAATGTCATGCTTTTTATGCTTGTTAAAAAGAGTAGTGCCAACCTTTCCCCTAGAGAAGCCATTTTCTAAAAGAAATTTGCTTAACCTTTTATACCAAGCTCTAGGAACTTGTTTCAAGTCATACAAGGTCTTTTTCAGTTTAAAAACATGGTTGGGCATTTCAAAACTAGGAGGTAGTTCCACATACACCTCTTCTTGTATAAAATCATTTAGAAAGATACTTTTAACATCCATTTAATAAAGCTTGAAATCCATGATGCATGCATATGCAAGTAACATTCTAATGGCCTATAATCTAGCTACGGGGGCATAAGTTTCTTCATAGTCTAGCTACAAGCCTAGCTTTATTTCTTATTATTAAGCCCATTTCATTAAGTTTGTTCCTAAAGACCTATTTGGTACCAATTATAAGATGATCATTGGGCCTTGGAACTAATTCCCAAACTTGATTTCTCTCAAATTGATTTAGTTCATCTTGCATAGCCAATATCCAATGTTCATCATTAATGACCTCATTTATGTCTTTAGGTTCAACTCGAGAGATAAAAGCTAAGTGATTACATGTATCTCTAAGAGAGTTTCGAGTGATTACCCCTTTTGATACATCACCTATCACCTTATCGAGAGGATGTTATCTTGATGTCTTCCATTCTTTGGGTAGATCCATAATTTCTGAATGCTTTTGCCATGAGTGATCAAGGGGTCTCTTTTCTTACTTCTTGGGCTCTTTCTCTTGATTCTCCAAGTATGTTATTTCCAAAATTTCTACAACATCATCAACAAGCTCCTTTCTCGGGTCATTTGGGTTAGTTTCATAAAAAATAACATATATAGATTCTTCTATGGTCAAAGTTCATTTATTATAAACTTCAAAGGCCTTACTATGTATAGAATAGCCAATAAAAATTCCCTCATCAGATTTTGCATCAAACTTCCCCAAGTTATCCTTTCCATTATTCAAAACAAAGCATTTACATCCAAAGACTTGAAAATGTGAAACATTTGGCTTCCTTCCCTTGTACAATTCATATGGTATTTTCTTTAAAATAGACCTTATTAGGGCTCTACTCATAATATAACAAGCAGTGTTAACTGTATCTGCCTAAAAATACTTAGGAAGGTTGGCCTCATTGAGCATAGTTCTTGCCATTTCTTCTAAAGATCGATTTTTTCTTTCTACAACACCATTTTGTTGTGGTGTTCTAGGGGCAGAAAAATTATGCTCAATGCCATGTTCATCATAAAAGGTTTCAAATTCATGGTTTTCAAATTCACCGCCATGATCATTTCTTATGGATGCAATACAAAAACCTTTTTCGTTTTGAATAGCTTTGGTAAGTTTTTTGAATGATTGAAAAGCATCATTTTTGTGATACAAGAATAATGTCCATGTAAACCTAGAAAAATCATCAACAGTCACTAATGCATAGTAATTTCCACTAAAGCTCATAGTTCTAGAGGGACCAAAAAGATGCATGTGCAAAAGTTGTAAAAGTCTAGAGGTTGAAATCATATTTTTAGCTTTAAAAGAAACCTTTACTTGTTTTCCCTTTTGACACGCATCACAAAGTTTATCTTTTTCAAATTTAAGCTTTGGAAAACCAATTACTAGTTCTTTAGAAACCAATTTGTTTAAGTGATCCATGTGAATGTGAGCAATTCTTCTATGTCATAACCATGAGTCATTTTCTTTACTTATAAAGCATTTAGCATCATTTGAGGAAATGTTATCAAGGCTAATCATATATATATTATTGACCCTATGACTAACAAACTTAACATGCTTATCATCTTTATCCTCAATTATGCAACAATTAGAATCAAATATTACTCTACTCCCCTTATCACATAGTTGACTAATGCTAAGCAAGTTATGTTTGAGTCCTTCAACAAGTAAAACATTATCAATAGATGAAGAATGGTTGTTACTAACTTTACCAACTCTAAGGATCTTCCCTTTGTTGTTGTCACCATATGTCACGTGACCACTCTTCTTAGGGACAAAGAAGGAAAACTTGGAGCCACCACCGGTCATGTGCTTGGAGCAACCACTATCAAGATACCAACTTAAGCTTTTGGTCTTCAAGCACACCTACAACACACATTCAAATTTTAACCTTTGGTACCCAAATTGTCTTGGGTCCTTGTGTGTTAGAGTTAGGCAAGATGCCCTTAGGAACTTAAACCTTTTTAGTTATAATCTTGGTGTTAATGTTCTTTCTAATATTACATGTGGATGCACTATGCCCTTTCCTCCCACAATGAAAGCATTTGATAAAGGGCCTACTTGAAGCATTTGTGGAAACAAAGAAATTTTTGTAAGATTTTTATTGGTTATTGGGATTATACCCCAAATCGACATTTTAGAAAACACTTTTTTGTTTCCCTAACAACACATTCAAGTTATCTCTTCCAAGGGTAAATTTCACAAGAGTGTTGTTTAAATCTTCAATTTCTTTTTCAAATGCTTTGCGTGATGAGCAAGGTAAGGGTATGGATGTGTTATCATGTGAGGATCAAGTCATGCACAATGACTTAGCATCAATAAGTCCTAAGGTTTTATTTTTAATCTTAAGCTCATTAATCTCTTTGTTTAAAATAAAAACTTTATTTACCAATAAGGAGATTATTTTATTTGAAGATAAAACCATTTTTGTGAGCCTCATAGATTCATCATGCAATTCTTGAAAAACATCTTGTAATTCATTATAAGAAGGTAAAGAATCTAAGTTAGAGGATGTTATCTCAGTATCGCTATCTTCACTTTCTTCTCCTTGAGCCATGAGGCAAAGATGAGCTTCTTCATTCTCCGAGCTATCGGAGGAACTCATGTCATTATCCTCCCATGCTATATATGCTCTCCTTCCTTTCTTTTCTTTAGAAGGTCTTTTCTCAAACTTCTCTGTCTTCTTATGATACATGGGACACTCCATTTTCATGTGCCCGATTTTCCACATTTATAACATTTTGGAGGAGTTGAGGATCCTTCTCTTTTATGGTAGGCTTTCTTTTGAGGGAAGGGTGGCCTTCTTTGGAATCCCTTCTTCTTTAAGAATCTTCCAAACTTCCTCACAAGGAGACTAAGATTCTCCTCACTTAGCTTAAGATTTTTTACATCTTCTTCACTATCTTCATCATCCTCTTCAATTATAGGAGAGGTGGCTTTGAGTGCAATCCCTTTTTTATTCTTATCATGCTCTTTATTTTGATTGAGTCTATTAAGCTCCAACTCATGTTCTTGAAACTTCCCAAATAAGGTGGGTAGCGTCATTGTTGATAAATTTCTTGATTTTGCAATAGCCATCACTTTTGGTTTCCAATTCCTACTCAAACATCTCAAGATTTTGTTAATAAGGTCCTCATTAGGAAAAGTCTTTCCTAATGAAGCAAGATGATTAATGATAAGTGTAAATCTCTTTTACTTTTTTGAATACTCTCTCATTAGTTCATTCTAAACAATTCATATTCATGAGTGAGAGTGTTTATTCTTGATCTCTTTACCTCGCTCGTGCCCTCATGAGTTACTTGAAGGGTATCCCACATTTCTTGGGTAGTCTTACAATTTGATACTCTAAAGAATTCATCATACCCCAAAGATGTGGTAATGATGTTCTTGGCTCTCAAATTGTATTGAACCTTCTTTTTGTCCTCATCGGTCCATTCACTTTTAGGTGTATTCGTTCTTACACCATTTATAGTACGTGTGAGGAGAAAAGAACCATTTTCAATGGCGTCCCACACATCTAAATCAATAGATTCAATAAAAATTTTCATCATTTCTTTCCAATATGCATAACCAACCCCATTGAAAAAAAGAGGTCTATTTATAGAAGAACTTTCATTTGAAAAATCATTTGAAGCCATTTCTTCTCTTGAAGCTGCTAAGCTCTTTACACAAGAGTCTAGCTCTAATACCACTTGTTACCAAGTGGCCTCAATTACTCAAGAGGGGGGTGAATTGAGTATATAATACAAGTTCGTAAATCTTTCACAAAATACTTAAATTCTTATTTTTGTTGAAGCTATTTGATTAATAGAGATAAATGGATAGATGAGATGAACACTTTCATGTTAGCCATGACAACCATTACCCAAGAGGGGGGTGAATTGGGTGATGACAAGTTTTAATGCAACTTTGACAAATTACGCATTTTAAATCACTCAATTAATAAATGCAGCGGAACATGCATAGCAAAGGCATAACTATTAAGGATTACTCAAATATAACTTGGGTTAAAGGATAAATCAAGCAAATAAACTAGATATCAAGATCAACTCAAGCATATATAGTTAAAGCACAAATATAAAGAGATAGAGTTAAGAAGAGTAAACACTAAGATTTATCCTGGTTCAACCATCAACCACTTGTGGCCTACGTCCAGTCCCCAAGCTTAACTTGAGATTTTCTTCACTATCTCCTAGACTTCACGGGTGCTAAGAAAACCTTTGTACATGCAAGAGCACTCCTCACACCTTGGGATACCTCACCCTTGTGCTAGAGCCTCCAATTCTTCAAGCTTCACAGGTGCTTGATGACCTTTACAATGAAGAGCACTCACAACACCTTTGGGATACCTCACCCTTTGTGTTTGAGTCTCACTACAAGGGATACCTCACCCTTTTCTCTCTTGAGGGATACCTCACCCTCTTACAATGATTTCAAGATGAAGAGAAATAATAGAAACTCTCACAAGAGTAGATATACAACTTGAAGAACAAAGTATGGATGATAGAAAACTCTCTCAAGAGTGGATAATACAAATCGAAGAACAAAGGAATAGAAGGATTTTGTAATAAAGAGCTCAAAATATGATTTTGGTGATTCAAGGATCAAATCAAGTGTCCAAGAGGTGTATAAGCTTCATACAACACTTATATATAGAGCCCAAGTGATAAAATAGCCATTGGTAGTGTTTTATAATGATTTTCTATGAAAACTAGCCATTTATAGCCGTTAGAAACGTTCCTAGGCACTTGGTAATCAATTACAAACTTCATGTAATCAATTACAAGTTTCATGTAATCGATTACAAGCTTTCTGGGCACTTTGTAATCGATTACACACTTCATGTAATCAATTACACGGCTTCTGTCAACTTTGTAATCGATTACATGACTTGTGCAATCGATTACACCATTTCTGGTTTTGAAAACTGACTTTAAAAGGTCATAACTTCTTCATTTCTTATCCGATTAAAGTAAATAACCACTCATTGGAAAGATCTTTGAGTCTATTTTCATATGAAAAATTTCAGAACAAAACTCAAAGTATTTTGAAAAATATGATCAAAATAGTAACCAAAGGTCAGATTTTTAAAACTCAAACTTTAATTAGTCATAACTTTTTCGTTTCTTATCCGTTTAAAGCAAATGACCACTCATTGGAAAGATATTTGAGTCTATTTTCATATGAAATAAGTTTAAAATAAAAATCAAGGTATTTTAAAAGTTATGATCAAAATAGTAACCATATGTTAATTTTGTAAAACACAAACTTGGTTTAGTTTTGTAAAACACAAACTTGGCTATTTTTCATAGATTTGAATTACCACCAAGACTAGCTTTGCAAAAATAGTTTGTTGGGCATTTAAACATGTAAGAACCATTTTTAAAGACTTAAAAATATATTTGAGCTCTTTTCTTGTAAAACCTCTATCTTTACATAGGAGAAAACCTAAAAGGAAAATATACCAATTCTAGTCCTTAGGCTTCTTGATGTAATCCAAGCTTCCACAAATTTCTTCTCTTCAAATCTTGTAAATTGCTTGAAACATCTTTATCATTCTCATTCTTCTTGAGTTGAGCATAATTGTGATCTTTTGCTTTCTTGTTGCAATGCTCATTCTTGGTACTTGGACTATCTTACAAAGTATTACTCACTTAAAACAAGCATAGTTAGTCCAAATTCATAACTCAATATCTTCATATGCATTATTCATAAATGTATAATTCTAGTTAGTTTAACATGCATATAAGAATAGCCAAATCTAATGTTAATTTAATACAACTCATATAATATATTATTGGATATATTTTATGACGAATGTTACATATTTCTCATTGCATGATGATTAAGTGAAATATAACTAGATAAAGTACATGATCATGCATGTTACAATATATTACATCAAGCACATCTATGTAACATGATCAATATTCTTTTGTGATGCATTTGTCATCTATAAAGTACATCTATCAAGCATAAACATCATTCTTTTTGTCTTGTATTTGTCATCATCAAAACTCAACATATTAAACCATTGGGGCAAACTTATTTCCACAATCTCCCCCTTTTTGATGATGACAAATCACTAAAGAAAACTATGTTTTAGCAATATACAAGAATAGATATTCATGTAAGCATATCAAACAATGAGCACAAGGAACATATTTTTCTCAAGGAATATATCTTTCTTTCCAATTCTCTCTTCCCCTATTTGACATCAATAAAAAGGCTTAGGAAGGAAATATAATATTTTCTCCCCCTATAGATAAAACTCATGTTGTCAAGAAGGGTAGGATCTTCTCAATGAAAGAATCAAAAGATATGAAGTTTAAGAAAGTTTACCTTCTTTCATTGATAGAGGGAAAGACAATAAGAGATGATTTTTGCTGACATGTTGATAGTATTAACAATAAAGCACTTCATGTCAAACAATGATGTAAGCCAAGGGATATAAACAACAATTTAAGAACTAGGCTCCCCCTCAAAATATGCATATTATCAAAATATTAAACATAATAGTTTAACAAAGTTATGCATATGTTCTTAGTCAACAAGGATATGGAAGAATGATATATAAGATAAGCTCCCCCTTATTGAAGCACAAGATAGATAAAGGGAAATATGTATGCCAAAACCATGTGAGCACATTATCATAAAGTGAAGTAAGGCAAAGATACATATTCTTAATCCCTCAATCAAAAACTAGTTTAAAACTTCTCCCCCTTTCCAAATGAATAATAACATATTACATTTCTAAAAGCATTTTAGAAGGGTAGAAGAGTTTTATATTGAAACAACATATTCCTTGAGAGTGATCAAATCCAAGTTAATGTTTTCTTAAACTTATACCAAAACTGGTTTGATCTTGAAAATAACTTAAAAAATGTTTTGATGTTTTTGATAAACTTTCTGGGATGGTTTTTAAGCTTTTATATCTGTTTTACAAACTGAGTTATTCGAATAACTCATTGGTTATTCGAATAAAGCTTTAAATTTGGTTGCTGTGTGACTCTGTGCTTTAAAGTGTTATTCGAATAACATTCCTGTTATTCGAATAAAAGTTTTCTAAATAGCTTATTTTATATCAGCTATTCGAATAACTCATCAGTTATTCGAATAGAATCTTTTCCCAGAAGTCTATCTTAACAAATGTTATTCGAATAAACTTAAAGTTATTCGAATAACCAGTTTTCTAAAGAAAGCCTTTGTGGCAGCATTATTCAAATAACACGAAGGTTATTCGAATAACCAGTTTCGGAAATGTTTTTAAAAAGAACATGTTGTTCGAATAGCCAAAGGCTTATTCGAATAAACACGGTAAACACAGATCCGAATATAGAAACTAACGAACACTTTTTTTCATATTAATCATGGAATTAATTTCTTACAACGGCTATTTTCTATCCGACTCTATAAATTGAGACCGTGGGTCTCATCTGCAAGAAGCTCAGCTATCTGTTTAATTTGCACTTGCTCTGAAAAATGTGATTTATATTTTATGCCTATTTTCTGTGCTCTTTTTGCTGAAACTTTGAGATATCCTTTGAGAGCCTCTTAGCACTTCAATTTGTATTATTTACTCTGAGTGAGAGTTTCTCTTCATCTATATTTCTATTCTTCTATATTGAGGGTGAGGTATCCTTGAAGTTCTGTATAAGGGTGAGGTATCCCTTCAAGGTTTGTATAAGGGTGAGGTATCCCTACAGGTTGAGGCTTTAACACAAGGGTAGAGTTTCCCTGTGTGTGAAAAGTGCTCTTTTGTGTAACAGTTGCAAGCACCTATTAAAGCTTGTATACATAGTGAAAAATCTTGAATTGTTTTCAAGGACTGGACGTAGACTACAAGTGGGTTAGTGGTCGAACCAGGATAAATATTGTGTCTGCTTCTCTTTTCTCAATCTCTTTATTTTACGTAATTTTATATTATTACACATTTATTTATTTGCTGTTCTTAAAACTTTTATTCTTCATTTCAAAAATCTTTCTCTTTTATTTAATAGCTTAAATATTTGTGTTTATTTCAAGAGCATTTGTGAAAAGTTTTTAATACGCAATTCACCCTCCCTTGGGTAATGGTTGCCATGACTAACAAAAGGAACATTTGAAAGACATCTCCTCTCTTTCTCATTAAACAAGAGTCTTGAAAAGATAAAACAATTTTGAAGAACAAGGCTTATCCTTTGAAGTATCAAGAAGAGCTCTATAGAATATTTCAAAAGATCTATTTAGAAACTTAAGCATTCTCTCAAGATTTAATAACACTTTTCAAAGCAAAAGAAGAGAATACTACATTTATAGCACAAATCAAATAATTTCCAAATTTTCAAGATAAATATGAGGTGAAAATACTTTTAAGTTCTTAAGACAAGTTCAAAAGATTCTCAAGGATATGGAACTTGAAAAGCTTCTTTCAAATATGATAAGAGATTTTGCTTTAAAAACTTTTTTAATCAAACCAAAAAATCTTTTCAAAACAAGAGCATGATTCTCATAAGAGTTATACCATTAAGAAATCATAGATCAAGAGAATCATAGATATCAAACATTCATCATGATGAAATATGCTATATGTATAGAACTAATGTCATCCAACCCATATGTAATGACAAAACTAGCAATTTAATGTTCAATTAAGTACTTTGTCAATGCTAAGCATACTTCTCATGTAAGGAAATCATCTAATCTTTTAAGATCAATTTATCAAGAAGTATCATATAATCCATAGCATATAGAATACCACAATAGTTTAGGGATAAAGATACTTATTGGGTTAGATAGAAAGTGATGCTTCTTTAGAATGTTCTTCATGTGTAGGTCCTTTGAGTTTGTACTTTCTTCCATTGAGTATTTCATTCCATTGCACTTGAAGAAAGTCTCCTCATGTTCCTCTTCCTTCAACATTTCTCATTTATCCACATATGCTTGACATTTCAATATTTGATGACTATATTTCAAAAGTTCTCTAAAACATGGGTTAGCATCAAATATCATTTAAACTCATTTACAAGCATAATTTAGGTTGATATATAATGTAAAACATGTACCACATTATTAGCTATGAATTGTTAGCTCTAAAGAGAACAAAAGAATGATATATGCACTTGAATCCAAAAGTATAGTTTAAGCATTTTCAAGGCAAGATTCAAGTTTATCAAGAAACACATGATTAATATCAAAACTTATATAAGCATTTTGGGGCAAACAATGATCATGTAAGACATGTAATATCAAGTAAGGAATTCTAATATGCACACATGTCAATCAAGAACAAAAAGTCCCTTATTGTAATGAAAGAATTGAAAAACCATGGAACTATAACTTTTGAATATTTATGATTCATTTCAAGATATACTTCATTGTAAAAATCATTGAAGTTCAAATACAAGTTCAAGACACAAAATGAATCATTTACTTCTTGTTTTTAAGATATGAACATATCAAGCAATTTCAAACAAAAGACATATGACATTTTACTTTCCAATCTCTAAATAAATATATAAGACAATTAGACATCAAAGAGAAAGGATTAGAACTACTTATGAGCATGTGAAATTTTCATATTTGAATAAGGAGAAATGGTCACAAGCTCAAGAATAAAGATATTACCATAATATGTCATTCCAAGCAAGTTGTGTGCATATCTAGCATGTTAGCATATGTAAAGACACTTTTAAAACATAATGCTAGAAAAGCACAATTTAAGGCATGTTAAGACATAAAACAAATATCTACTTATCCAAATATCCCATGATATTCAAATTAAAGCATAAGTAAGGATAAAAGATTGATATCACCAAAAGTGTACTCTTTGAGTTTTTGTAGGTGACTTCAACTTCTATGCCTCAAGGCCCGTTGAGAATGTTGTGATTTTCCATGTCTTTCTTTTTATGTTTTTCACCATTTTTAGAGAACTTGAACCATTTTAAGTCTTCCTAACCTCAAGTAGCATGTTGTATTTCACTTCATTTGCATGCTTGAGCTAATGGTCACTCTACAATACAATTCAAAGTAATTTCTTTGGTATCCACCAATTTTGGATCCATAGCGGTTAGTCATTAATTATTAATCCATTATGCTCTCATAAAAAATTAATTTTTCCATAGTAAGTAAATTGAGCACAACAAATTAAACAATCAATTACCATTAAGTACATAACCAAAAGCAAGCTTACTTTCATGATATATAGATAATTCAAATCATAACAAGCATACCTAGGCATTGTAGAATTTCATGTACCAAGATATGTAACAAATTAATGAGCTATGGTACAACAAGAATTAATATAATCATGTGCTAAATAAAATATTCATATTTTACTAAGTGCACATGATTCTATCATTTACCTAGGGCCTACAAGGAATATGCCTCATATTCATTATCTTTTTAAGTGAATGTGCATAAGAGGTAAAAACATTTGATACATTAGCCTTGGTAATCAAGGAAACTCTTTTCTTTACCCATTGCTTCTCTTTTGGTGTTTTGACCTTTGCAAGTTCCACATTTTGTACTTAAGAAGCTTTGGTTGAAGTCATCTTCCTTCTTTGATCAAAACTTCTACTAATGGGCTTTGGAAGCATCCCCCTTGATGATTCCTTTTTCACTTAACCAATTTGTCCATCCTTGTGAGAAGTTTTCTGCATAATTAAAACACTAGAAGGGCATTTTGGTACCCACTTCATCTTGGGTCCTTGAATGTTAGTATTAGAGCCTTTATGATTTTTAGGAACCTAAACTATGTTATTTCTCATATAAGAATTTCTTCTATAATTACACAAATGAGAAATATGTCCTAGATGACCACAAAAATTACAAACAAGTGAATTTAATGATGGCTTGGTCATTTGAAGATCATTTTTGAAAAACTTGAGTCTTTGGTTGTTATTACATTCTATGTTATTTTTGCCACAAGCTTTACTTGAATTTCTATGTGAAATAACATTAATTTTATTTTTATTAACAACCATGGATTGTAAACAATTAGAATCATTTGCTTTAGCAAATTTGAAAGATAAGTCCTTAACTTGATTTTCTAAATCAATGCACTTTTTACAAGAAGTTGGTGTTTCAAATTTCAAAGGCATTTCCTCTTCAAGAAAAACATATTCATTTTTCAAAGTCTTAATTTCATTTTCAATAGAGGAAATATTTTCCAAATAAGATGAGTTTTTCTTTTCTAAAAGCAACAAGTCATTATATAATTCATCATATACACATTTTAGTTCATCATAGGAAGGACCATAATCAAGATAGGCATTGTTTACCTCAAGGTTCTTTGGAGTCAAGTGGGAGGTTGTCTCAATTTCTTACACCAATGACTCTTCAAGGGAATCACCATCTTCCTCATTGTTGTGCATCAAAGCTTTAAGAGTATATACCAATTGGTTTTGCTTTGCCATCTCTTCAAATTGAGCATCATTTTGAGGATATTTTTCACAACAAGAATTCTTCAATGGCTTTTGCTTTTCTTGCTCTCTATGTACAACTTTATGCAAAAATCATTGTTAGTAAGATAGATATCATCAAGAGTATCCCATATATTTTTAGCACTAGAGCAACTCTTAATTTTAACATAAGCATCATCATTTAAGCCACTTCTCAATATTTGCATTGCTCTAATATTCAAGAAAAAGCATTTCTTATCATAGTCATTCCAAGGTTATTTTCATTTGCAAGTAAATCCATCAAGCACAATACCCCACAAATCAATATCAATAGATTGCATATAAATTTCCATTCTAGCTTTCCAATAAATGAAATTTGCACCATCAAAGAATGGTGGTTTATTAATTTCAAAACTATTCATTTTGAAAAGCTTGTAATAGTTGCCAAACAAACAAGGACCTTTAACTCCAAGCTGTTAAGCTTTTACCAGAGCACGAAACTCTGATACCACTTGTTAGCCATGGCAACCATTACCCAAGAGGGGGGGTGAATTGGGTGATGACAAGTTTTAATGCAACTTTGACAAATTACGCATTTTAAATCACTCAATTAATAAATGCAGCGGAACATGCATAGCAAAGGCACAACTATTAAGGATTACTCAAATATAACTTGGGTTAAAGGATAAATCAAGCAAATAAACTAGATATCAAGATCAACTCAAGCATATATAGTTAAAGCACAAATATAAAGAGATAGAGTTAAGAAGAGCAAATACTAAGATTTATCCTGGTTCAGCCACCAACCACTTGTGGCCTACGTCCAGTCCCCAAGCTTAACTTGAGATTTTCTTCACTATCTCCTAGACTTCACGGGTGTTAAGAAAACCTTTGTACATGCAAGAGCACTCCTCACACCTTGGGATACCTCACCCTTGTGCTAGAGCCTCCAATTCTTCAAGCTTCACAGGTACTTGATGACCTTTACAATGAAGAGCACTCACAACACCTTTGGGATATCTCACCCTTTGTGTGTGAGTCTCACTATAAGGGATACCTCACCCTTTTCTCTCTTGAGGGATACCTCACCCTCTTACAATGATTTCAAGATGAAGAGAAAGAATAGAAACTCTCACAAGAGTAGATATACAACTTGAAGAATAAAGTATGGATGATAGACAACTCTCTCAAGAGTGGATAATACAAATTGAAGAACAAAGGAATAGAAGAATTTTGTAATAAAGAGCTCAAAATATGATTTTGGTGATTCAAGGATCAAATCAAGTATTCAAGAGGTGTATAAGCTTCATACAACACTTATATATAGAGCACAAGTGATAAAATAGCCATTGGTAGTGTTTTATAATGATTTTCTATGAAAACTAGCCGTTTATAGCCGTTAGAAACGTTCCTGGACACTTGGTAATCGATTACAAGCTTCATGTAATTGATTACAAGCTTTCTGGGTACTTTGTAATCGATTACACACTTCATGTAATCGATTACATGGCTTCTGTCAACGTTGTAATCGATTACATGACTTGTGTAATCGATTACACCATTTCTGGTTTTGAAAACTGACTTTAAAAGGTCATAACTTCTTCATTTCTTATCCGATTAAAGCAAATAACTACTCATTAGAAAGATCTTTGAGTCTATTTTCATATGAAAGAATTTCAAAACAAAACTCAAAGTATTTTAAAAGATATGATCAAAATAGTAACCAAAGGTCAGATTTTTAAAACTCAAACTTTAATTGTCATAACATTTTCGTTTCTTATCCGTTTAAAGCAAATGACCACTCATTGGAAAGATATTTGAGTCTATTTTCATATGAAATAAGTTTTAAAATAAAACTCAAAGTATTTTAAAAATTATGATAAAAAATAGTAACCATATGTTAGTTTTGTGAAACACAAACTTGGCTATTTTTCATAGATTTGAATTACCACCAAGACTAGCTTTGTAAAAATAGTTTGTTGGGCATTTAAACATGTAAGAACCATTTTTAAAGACTTAAAAACATATTTGAGCTCTTTTCTTGTAAAACCTCTATCTTTACATAGGAGAAAACCTAAAAGGAAAATATACCAATTCTAGTGCTTAGGCTTCTTGATGTAATCCAAGCTTCCACAAATTTCTTCTCTTCAAATCTTGTAAATTGCTTGGAACATCTTTATCATTCTTATTCTTCTTGAGTTGAGCATAATTGTGATCTTTTGCTTTCTTGTTGCAATGCTCATTCTTGGTACTTGGACTATCCTACAAAGTATTACTTACTTAAAACAAGCATAATTAGTCCAAATTCATAACTCAGTATCTCCATATGCATTATTCATAAATGTATAATTCTAGTTAGTCTAACATACATATAAGAATAGCCAAATCTAATGTTAATTTAATACAACTCATATAACATATTATTGGATATATTTTATGATGAATGTTACATATTTCTCATTGCATGATGATTAAGTGAAATATAACTAGATAAAGTACATGATCATGCATGTTACAATATATCACATCAAGCACATCTATGTAACATGATCAATATTCTTTTGTGATGCATTTGTCATCTATAAAGCACATCTATCAAGCATAAGCATCATTCTTTTTGTCTTGTATTTGTCATCATCAAAACTCAACATATTAAACCATTGGGGCAAACTTATTTTCACATTTCACTTATAAATACAACAATCAAACAAGATAGTATTTAAGAAAACTCAATAAAATAGTGCACAATATTAAAAAGTTGAGTTTAGAAGAAGAAACACTAAGCTTTATCCTGGTTCAGCCACCAATCCACTTGTGGCTTATGTTCAGTCCTCAAGCAATCACTCGAGATTTTTCACTAAATTCCAAGTTTGAATCAAGTGCTTGTAACCTTTACAAAATGGAGTACTCAACACCACATTGAGATACCTCATCCTTTGTAGCTTGAGGCTCTTCAAACAAAGGATACCTCACCCTTACAATTTTGAGGGATACCTTACCCTCTCTATACAGATTATACAAAGATGTAAATGAATAAAACTCTCTCAAAAAGTAGATGATATAAATTGAAGCTTATGGGTATTGAAGATTCACACTTTCTAAGCTCAAAAATAGAGTATGATGAGTATGATTATGGAAATACAAATTTTATGCTCAATAATGATTCTCAGATGGTTGGTCTCAGTTTTTCTAACCCTTTCTTAATGCCCAACACTCAGATTTATAGTTAAGGGCCAATGATAGCCATTAGGGATAGATGAGAGCATTAAATGCTCTTTAATATAGCTGTTGAACGTGCTTCTTCTCCTTTTTAGATAACAGGCTTAATCTATTACCCAAGGTTCCTAATCGGTTAGGGGCTCTTTTAAGCTCAAAACATATGTTTCTGTTTTATTGAATAACTGATTAGGGTCATATTTTAATCGGTTAGGACTTAACAAAATTGGTTTCTGTGAGAATGAATAACTGATTAGGCCCATATCCTAATCGGTTAGGACTTAAGCAAATTGCCTTTTGGGAAAGTAGCTAATCAGTTAGAACTTATGCTAATCAGTTTGGACTTAATGAACTTTGCTTTTGAGAAATCAAATAACCGATTAGGGCTATAACCTAATCGGTTAGGCCTTATTTTGAAACAAAAGGGGATGCTTCTGTTTAATTAAATAATTGATTAAATAACTTACCTAATCGGTTAGACATATAAAACATAACGAGGCAATGCCTCTGTTCATATCACTCTAACCGATTAGATACTGTTCCTAATCAGTTAGGGACCACAGAAATTGGCTTCTGTAAAATGCAATAATTGGTTAGGTGGCTATACTAATCGGTTAGGACCTTATACTTTTGACTTGTTAAGATAGATTTCAAATGTGGTTTTCAAAGACGTTTTACCTAATCTTAAAAAGCTATCTTAACATATGTGAGTCCTTATTTTGTAAAGCGTATTTGATTTGAGTAAGAAAACAATTTATAAGCTTAGTGTGAATCCTTCAAGTATCTTTACATAAGTTCTAAAGCCTATATTCTAGACTTGATGCTCTTTGAGACTGTCTTGTGCATTTACCTTCCTTTCTTTGCTTTGTTATCATCGAAACCATTTCTTGAGTCAATGTTAATCACATTCTTCCTTTATCATCACTAAAGTAGAAGAAGCATAAAGAAAAAGGCAAAGGAATAGAAAGTGAGTTTTGGGATCTCTCTAACGCTCTTGGAATACAGTTTACCAATTATTCATGGATAAAAGTTTAGTATTTTTTTACATTCTTATTTGTGGGAATCATGAATTCTAAGATCCTTATGTTTGAATGGTAGTTTTCTATATTAAGATTCTTAGAAAACTTACAAATTAACACATGCAACAAACATACAATCAATGACTTCACATGGAATTCCATAAGCTTTTTCTCAAACACTAAACAAACATACATTTGAAAACATTTCTTCAACAATCATACACTTAACATCTACTCATGCATATTACCACCTATAGAATCAATGATATTTAGCAATGGACTTCCATAAGCATTTTCTCATATACATTCGAATGGAACTCGATAACCTTTCAAGGGTTTGGTTCATCTACTTGTCAACGACCCAATTACCCAATTGATATTGTTCATTAGCAACAAGGTAATATATTTACCATAAGAGGGGTGGAGCAGTAGGACATAAGATTTTATCAAATAATACTACATATCATGGTTTTAAATTGTGATTGCAATTACGGTTGTGATTGCATTGCATTTACCATAATTATGGATAATTACGGGAAGATGTGGCCAATGTAGCTGCAATTGCAGTCAATATACAGTTGCAGAGACTATTAAAATCATAATATTGTGACTGCAATTATAGTTACAAACCATAATTTAAAACCATGCTACATTTTATTTCAACAACATATGCACTGTAATAATACAATTTCATGCACACATCAATCATTGAGGCTTGGTTGTATCAACATCTGAACAATTGATCAACTGGGGTTCAAACTTTTGACAATTTTGGGGGCTCACCAATAACCACACACAAGACCGCCGATCATCACCTGGACATCTTGTCGGTTGACAATGCCATTCTCTTAACTAGGTGTTGTTTAATTCTACCATTGCCAACAGATGCAAAACATATTCGCTCACGAAAGATTCTCCATCATTGGGAAAAGATACACAATAGTAGGGACTTTTTTTTAGTTAAACACTTTTCATTTTAGGGCCAATTATGTAATACCCATATTTTATAATTTACCTAGTCAACAAGTGGAAGGTCATTATTTTGGGTCGTTAATGTCTTTTAGAGTGAGATCAACTACTTATATGCAAGGTGTATTAGTACAACCTAACATACAAAGAGCAAGGAAAATGCCTCCTTGTGTCTAATGTAGAGAAAAGAAGATCTTGGACTGATGGACAATGTTAGAATAAATGACTGATAGTCTTAGAATCAAAGAAAAATATAACACAAACCTACAAAAAATTGTTTACATTAGAATGAAAATACCTCACCTAAGGGGGGTCCTAGGTTTCTAAAGGAAGTCAGCAAAAATAAAGTTGTCTCAATTTAAATATTAAGTACATCTTATTTCAATACCGTATCCAATGAGGAATCTTTTATATATACATGAGGTATTTACTTTATCCATAAACAAACACCACAAGAAATGAGAGTTTTAGTGGCAACTTTTCAGTGACGATCGTTTATATGATCACTAAAGGGGTATCTTTTATGACGACATCTTAAACTTTTCATTAACGTTATATTGTCTTTGTCTTTCAAGGGTGATTTCTAATTGTCGCCACGAAAAGACAATGTTTCAGTGATGATAACAAAATATCATCACAGAAAGAGTAAGCTTAAGTGACGATTCAAAAATGTTGTCAAAAAAAGGTTGAGGTTTAATGACAAGTACGGTAAGTGATAATAACATATTTTATACATTAATAAACTCTCATTTTTAGTCATTTACACTCTCCATATACTTAATTGATTGAGCTTGGTCATGTTTTGTAAGTTTGGGCTCAAATTTGGCTTGATTGATGATTTCTAGCATTATTGAGATTTTACGCTATTTCTATATTTCAGCCATATATTGAGTTATAGATGTTTAAAAATTATGTATCATACCTTGTAGGAAAGATAAGAGAGAGCTCTACAATTTTTATGAGAGCTTCATGGCTAATTTGGACATCTAGTAGAGCAAATTGGGCCTAGAAGTCAGAACATGGGTTCTATTATTAGAACCCGAGCAGTGTGCACTAATCAGGGCATAACTTGGGTTGTAGATGTGATATGGGCTTGAAACTAGTGGCATTTGAAATCTAAGACATATATCTTCAATTCATAAGAAGATCACTTTTCGAAACTATGATGTTTCGATAGAGTTTTCATCCCTTGAAATCAGCTAATAGAATCAGAGACCCTTTGAGAATGATTTATCCATAACTTGAGTTGTAGACCTCCAATTAACATGGGGTTTGGGCCCAGTTACTCATAATGGACCCATATTTGTAACTAATGGGGTTCTAATGATGTGAGGCCAAATTAGAGGGTAGTTATAGGGGTTAGAATCATAGAACTGAGGCTGATAATCTAATTCTACACTTCTCACCTTCTCTCTCTAGATCTAGATCTTTTTCTCTCTTCTTCTTCTTCTTCTTCTTTCTCAAGCTCTTTCAAGGTGATAACTATGGAGAGCTAAACTTCTGTAATTAATTCAAAGATTCTTAAAGAAATTGTGGTTTGTATTCTTGAGATCTTGGTTTTGTTTTTGTGTTCGAATTGTATTTGGATTCCTCTTCTTCTTATTCTTTTTCTTCTTGATCTTGAATGCATGAATAGTGATTCTATTTATGTTTGATTTGATTAGGTCTTGATTTAAGATTGAGAATTGTGATGGCATTTAGGATTGATTGATCTGAATTAATCACGGAATTACAGAGGTTAGGTTACTGATTTGCCTAGGTTAATTGAATTCTGAGATCAAATTAACATAGATCTAACATGAATTGTGCGATTGCAAATTTGTGTTTCAATTGTTAATTGAGTTCTAGATGATTGTCTAGTATGAATTCTGGATTTGATGCAGAAATTTTGCTTAAATCTAAATTAACTATTCAAATGCATTTCAAATGTTCGTTGAATGATCTATGATGGAATATACCAAATTTCAGATAGGTTTCTGAATTGATTACTATTTTAATTGAATTTCTCACTTCAATTCTGTTATTTACATATTTTGAGTTCTCAAATCCTTTCCCTAATTTTGGCTTGATTTGATCAAATTACATCTAAAATCCTTGAAAGATGATCCGGTGTTGTTTCCTATGCTACAAGCTATAGGTATAACTTGGTTACAATTTTGATTGATTCGACGCTCGTCACTAAGTCACCACAAGAAACATAAGCTTCAGTGACAACATATTTAGTCATTAGTAAATCTTTTTAATGACAAGCAATTGTTGTCACAAGATTCTCAAATTATTTTTCAATCGTTCCTTAAAGATGAACAATAGTTTTTTTTTTAAAAAAAAAAAATAGTCCCAAAATACCTCTCCCTAAAAATTAAAAAAATTGTTTTCCCACTTTATTTTTTTATTAAAAAAAGCCTTTCCCACATTAAGATTTAACCCTCCCGTAAAGCTCTATTCTAAAACACACACCAAAATGTGAATCATTCTCAACCTCTCACGCTCATTATCGCTCCATTTTCATCCTCCTCTTAGTCTTTCATGCTCATTGTTGCTCCTTTATCTCGCTCCCTCTCCCTCTCCTTCTTCTGTCTCTCACGCTTATTCTCTCTCCCTTTTCATCTTGCTCCCTCTCCTTCTTTATTTTACTCTTTCTCCCTCCCCGTTAGGCATAATCTAGGTCACAAAAGCATTTCATATAGGTTACCTTCACATCAAGCTTCAATGATAAGTCCCTAGGTTCTTGTTTCTCTAAACTTTCTATCAAATTCCCTTTTCTCAAGAATTTAGAAAAAAATTCTTGGGGTTTATGGCCTTTGCTCATATTCTGGATCGGGTTCGGGTTAGCAATTCAGGAGCAACCTGACCCACCAAAATAGTATCTCAGATGTTTATGCACGCTATTGGATAAGTCAATCTACCTATTTATAAGGAGCAAATATCTCACAAAATCCCTAATGGATATGGATATCAATTACATATCACATAAATAAAGAAATTAGGTAGAAGAGATAACAATCTCATGGATTCTTATCTTAAATAACAATATTCAATTCAGATTGAACTACGATTCTTATCACCGATGATGCTCCTATAAATATCTTGCAAGATCGCAAAGGTATGCATCTAATTCCAAATACTAGCTAACTTGTGCACGGTCTAACTTAAGCATCGACGTGCCTTTTGCAGGTACCTACTCCCTCGCACCACCGTCACAGTCATCATGCATTAGAGGATTCCACCATCTTCAACTAATTTAGGTATTAATCTAAACCTTGTTTAGAACATTGACGCCATATATGGGAAAGATAAATTTCTATTACAATAATCACCATCATGGTTGCCACGAGGAGAAATCAAGCCTCTGCCAATCAGAATCGTGTCTTTGCTATGTAGAACCAATTGTCTTCCAATCGACGTCCGGTGTTCGGCCCCGCTCATAAGCCGATCTAGGAGCCAGTCACTACCCAATCAGAACTCAGGCAGGATGGTGTAGAGACCTCCCATACTGGCAAAAATATTTATCCTCTGCCCGTGCTAATTCTAGTGAGGCAACGTCTCAGTCCGCAAGGAGCACCTTTTGGAGATACCAAGCATTGGGTATCGATGCTACAATGCCTAGGAGAACAAATGGAGAATAATGAAGTTTGGTCCTACCATGCTGAATCCGGTCTCCCGGAGTTATCTAGAGCAAAATTCATCTTTCGTTAGACTCCAGGATGAGCACATTCATAACCTGGAGAAAGTGTCAACCAAGAAAAAAAAGGCAAAAATCGATATCAAAAAAGGAATCAAGAAAACTAAAGGGACAAAACTCACAACAGGGTTCATCATCTGGATTATTCTAAGATCACAGAACTCGGTTAGAGCGCTGAAATCCCCTGCTTGGGGAAAAAAGAGCAAGATTAAGGAGTGAAGAGCTCGGTTTCACAAAACCAACCTTTCTTCTATAAACTGATAGCCTATGAGATCCCTAGGCATTTCAAATATCCAACAAATATTGAGCCTATGATGGGACCACAGACCCTCAAGAGTACTTAGATGCTTATGTTTCTGCTTTCCTATTTGCTGAAGGAGATAACCTACTCATGTGTCGTGCTTTCCTTTTTTCTCATAAGAATACCGCCCTGAGATGGTTCACTACCTTAACTCTTAAATTTGTTGTCAACTGGGAAGACTTATCCTCAAGATTTTTGTTGCACTTCACCACTAGTAAGGTACAACTGAAATCCATCTCATGCTTCTCCTAAGTAAAACAAGGAAAGAATGAGTTCTCTGAGACTTTATATCTCTGTTTAACAAAGAAATAATGAATATATGTGATTGGGATGAAAGACTTCGATTGCACGACATGAGAGAAGGACTCTGGCTTATACCACTATCTTTTTCTCTTGCTAAGAATGAGCCTAAGATTATGGATGAGTTTCATGCTAGAGCTGACAAGTACATCAATGCTAAAGATGTTCTCTTGGCTAGGAAGCACCTAAGAAAAGGGGGGAAGATGCTAAATCTAAGCCTGGACAAACCCAACCAACAAGGCTGAAACTCAAAGCCACCTTTCAAGGAAAAGTATGAGAACTACATTCCCATCAACATACCTCAGACTCAGATCTACTAAGAAGTGATGAACATGGAGTCCAGAGATGTGCAAAGACCCCCTTGAAAAAACATATGCAGAGGGATAAGTCTAAGCACTATGCATAGAACGAAGGTCATAAGCATAATACCGAAGATTGCATCAACCTTCAGGATGCCATCAAGTCATTAATCCGAGATAGCTTCCTGGGATGTTATGTGTGCCAGTCTCGAAACAATAATAAGAAGGGAGGGTAGAACTACAAGAAGTAGAGCTACAACCTATAGAGAAGCCCATCTCCACCATATTAGAGAAAATGCTCTACTACAAGGAATGAAAATCTCGATGCAGGCCTATCTCGGGCTAATGCCCAAAAATAAAAAAAGGGCAACAAACCCGTCATGTCAAGACAATAATCAACACCATCTCAGGGGGCTTCACGGGTGGCAGTGAGTCAGGAAATGTAAGGAAGAAAGCACTCCAGGCAATACTAAGCATAGCATCCCTCTCAGGAGCCAAGTCGGATAACAGCGTGAGAAAAATGTCATTGATTTAATAAGACGATTGACGTCATGCTGAAGTAACTTAGATAATCAACACCATCTCGGGGGGCTTCACGGGTGGCCAAGGTACATCGTATAAATGTAAGGAAGAAAGCACTCATGTTCAATACTTGCAAGCATTATCAAAGAAACTGATCCTCTCCAGGGAGCCAAGTCGGAGATAACATCACCCTAGTGAGAAAATGTCATTGATTTCGTTTACTAATAAGGATTATAGATGCACTATCCCGGATCACGATAACCCTATGGTGATCTCGGGGATAATTACTAATGCCAAGGTACATCGTATATTTGTGGATCACGGGAGCTCGACTGACATCATGTTCCTAAACTTATTTGCAAAGCTGGGATTATCAAAGAAGAAACTGATCCTATACTATGACCAAGATTGGAAGACTAATTAAGAAGACTCTTTTTAGGAGATAAGATCACCCTGGTGAGATACATTGAGACCTATTTGATTTTAGGGAAAAATTCTCTGTTCAAAACACTTAAGGTCAAATTCTTAGTGGTAGATTGTCACTTGGCCTATAATGTCATACTGGGTCGCCCTCACTCAACACTTTTGGGGCCGTAATCTCCACATCCCACTTGGCCATGAAGTTTCTAGACCAACATGATAGGGTCGTTACAATCAAAGGAGACTAAGCTACAACTAGAAGATGTTACAAAGAAAGCATGAAAATCGCTACGAAGCCTTGGGCCACAGACCAACACAACAATTCAGCTTCAGTCACTATGGACCCCGTCAACGTCCTCTTGACTGAATTGGATATTCGTAAAGATATCCGTGGTACGCGCCCTTAACCTAATGGAGAACTTCAACCCCTTTAACTTGGTGCCAAGCTATACCAAGTGACCAAGATTGGAAGGCATCTGAATCAAGAAGAAAAAGCCCAGCTAATCGAGTTTTTGGTGAAAAACAAAGATCTGTTTTCCTGGACCTTCGTGGATATGCCAAGATTGGACCCAGAGTTCATCTGCCACCGACTTTCTATCAAGAAGAATACAAAGCCGGTGGCCCAACAAAAATTCAGAAAGATATCCGTGGTACGCACCCTTAACTTGATGGAGAAATTCAACCCCTTTAACTTGGTGCCAAGCTATACTAAGTGACCAAGATTGGAAGACATCTGAATTAAGAAACAAAAGAAAACTCAAGCCCGACTGACCGAAAGGCAAGAAGTGATCCAAAAGTAGGTACAAGAATTCCTAGATACTAGATTCATCAGGGAAGTTTCTTATGCCACTTGGCTCTCTAATGTGGCTCTAGTAAAAAAGGCTAATGGGAAGTGGCGTATGTGGGTCGATTACATCGACTTGAATAAGGCGTGTCCAAAATACCCTTATCCACTTCCCAATATAGACAAATTGGTGGGCAATTCACCCAGATTTTGGCTACTATCCTCCATGGATACTTCTTCTGAATATAATCATATTCCCATAAACTCGGAGGACGAACGCAAAATCACGTTCATAACCGAGATGGGAAACTATTGTAACCATGTCATGCTATTTGGTTTGAAAAATACAAGGGGAAACTTACCAACGGATGATGAATAAAGTTTTCAAAGGACAAATTGGTAAGATGCTAGAAGTCTACATAGACGATATGATAGTCAAGACAATGGAGACTGATGACCACGTGAAAGATCTGGAAGAAGTGTTCGCCTAAATATGAAAGCACAGGCCAATAAAATTTTAGGGATTTGTTGACAAACCGTGGTATTAATGATAACTCCATGAAATGTAGTTATTTATGCACTATATATGTGCTTCATGGTATACTTAGTCCTTGATCTTAAGCATATTTAGAAAGTTTTATGTTTATATTTGTGGAATTCAATTTTAAGATCTTCTTTTATGTTTTTGAGCAATTTGTGTATATTTATTGATTGATTAAGTAGATTTACAATTATATTTAACTTGATACTTTCTCTAATGCAAGAAGGGCTCAAAAGAGACAAATTGAGGTAAGCCAAGGCCCAACATTGGAGGAAAGAAGCCAAGGAAGCATTCCAGAGTTCCACGCTGAGGAGTGGAAATGTGCACGCCGCGGCGTGAAGGTCTCTGCCAGCCACATACTGATAGGACAGACAGCTCCACGCCGAGGCGTGGAAATGTCCACGCCGCGGGGCGCGTCGACGAGCTGAACCTATTTATTTTGTTTTTCATGCCCTTTCTCACACTCTCTCAGTTTTCTCTCTTTTAGGTTTTAGGTTTTTAGTTTTCTGGGTTAGAGGCTGCGGCTAGACCTCCATTGGAGGTGGAGATGAAGCTTGGGGAGCTAATGATGGAAGCCCTTTCTCCATTGGAGGAGGATCCGAGCTTCAATGGCGAAATCCATAAGCTTTCTCCTTTTTTCTTTTCTCTTTTCTCTTTGCTCTTCCTCATTTCTTGAACATGTATTTTGTAATTTGTTTTCATTTTCATTGTATAGTTGAGCTTTATTTAGGGATGGCTTTGAATCCTTTTATTTATATTAATGATTTATTCTTCTCTGAGTTTGTGTGGATCTTTGATTTTGTTCAATCATTTTGTGTTTAATGCTCTTGAATGTTTGGTCAACATTTAAGTTAATTTAATAAAGTCCAATGTACCTAGACATAGGGATTTGGGTTTGAGATCATATGCATGATTGATACATGTTCGATTCTATTCCAATGGTGGAATGAGTTGATTCGCTAATGGGATAGAAATATACCTCTTAGCCATGTATAGCAAGTGTTTGAGAATAGACCTTAAAGAGTGGATTTTGTGTTAACTCTCAAGGACACTTAGTGAGTTAGGCAAATGAAACCATGGTTAGATAACCTAGACATAGGCATTTAGCTAATGTAGATTCTCAAGCTAACATAATCATTGCATTCATATTTATGAAAAGAATTGTATGTTGTTAGTTGATGTAAAGGGTGAAGAAGGATTTCCCTAAAGTCTAACCATTTATCTTTATTGCTTTCTGTCTTTACATTCTTTACTTTTATCCATTTTTATGTTCTTGAATAGAGTTAGGTGAGCTATCAGTTAATACTTAGCATTGGAAATAAACTTATCCTCGTGCGAACGATCTCTTACTCTGTAACTGTATTACTTGTGTGACCTGTGCACTTGCGGTTAGCAAATGGGCAAATACGTTTTGACCCTAACAATTAATGCCAACTTGGAGAAATGTCAGGCCATCCTCGACATACGTAGCCCACTGTCTGTGAAAGAGGTGCAACAACTGATAGGTAAGATAATGGCTCTCACTCGCTTTCTAGCCAAGGCTGCTTAAAAATCTCTTCCCTTTTTTAAAATTTTAAAAACGGGAAAGAATTTTGAGCGGACCCCAGAGTGTGAGGCTACCTTTCAAGAGATAAAGCAGATGCTATCTACACCACCAATTCTGACAAGACTGGACCTCGGTGAAATACTTTATGCCTACCTCTCTGTCAGCAATGAGGTGATCAACTCAGTCCTAATAAGAGAAACCGATGAAAGTCAGAGGCCAAATTATTTTATTAGCAAAGTCCTGCAAGGCCCTAAGATCTACTATTAGAAGTTGAGAAAATGGCCCTAGCAGTGCTGATTACTGCATGAAGGTTACGACAATACTTTCAGTGTCACCTTGTGATAGTGAAAATAGACCAGCCAATTTAGCAAGTGCTACATAAGCCGGATCTCATTGGGAGAAGAATGATTGTTTGGTTGGTACCACAACCAAATAACACCCATAATCACTGTTGTAATATTGGCAAGTGCACCAAATCGTAAAAGTAATAAAGAGTGAGTTAAGTATTGTTCTCATGATGATTATGTTTCTAATTACCAAATTCGTTAAATTGACACTATTTAAGCTATCGAGAATTGATAGGAATGCAAATATAAGGAAACACTAACAAGAAAAATAAGCAAAAATAACAAAAATAAAATGTAATCAGTTGGGTAAAGGTGAAAGATAGTGATATAAAAGTGTTAGGGGTTATATTTCACTTGAACTCTTTTAATTCAAAATCAAATATTTTAATCAAGTTCTATTTCAATGATTTATGATCAATACCCAAAATTAATCAATATCCAATCCCTTGGTATATTAATCCTCTTCACAATATTTAGAATTACCTAATCCCTTAATCTAACCCCAAATAGAGAAGACTTTATAAAAAATGAGGTAATTAAAAGAAAGACCACACAACCCATAACATCTATTCCTAGCGATTATAGAAATTGTGGTGTTTATCACATGTTTTGGGTTAATGCATAATTTTTCCAAATCATACAATAACCCTAAAATGTGATTGACTATGTGACATTGAAGATTGGTTTTGATGATAACAAACATGAATATGATAAGAAGACCAAGCCCAAGAACTTCAAGAATAGATTTAGGACTTAGAGTCTTTTTGTACAAAGCCTTCTGGATATCTCTTTGATTTTGGAAGAAAAATCTTAAACATGTTTTTTAGTAAAATCCAAAATTTCAAAACACTTTTTGAAAATAATTAAAAGATTTTTTGAGTAATTTGGAAATAATCTGGTAAGTTTTAAAAATGATTAAAAATATTTTTAAATCAGTTCTATTCGAATAAAGCTTCTTTTATTCAAATAAATCAAGTCAAATGTTTCTTTGTATATCAAGGTTTATTCGAATAACTTCAAAGTTATTTGAATAATGTTTTCAAACCTGCTATGCGCCTTGGTTTTCAGAAGTGTTTTATTCAAATAGCACCAATGCTATTCGAATAGAGGCATTCCAAAATGTATATTTTAAAATGAGCTATTCGAATAACTCACGTGTTATTTGAATAAATGTGTTTCTCATAAAACTCTTTTTATAAGGAGTTATTCGAATAACCCCATAGTTATTTGAATAACATATTTCAAAATATGTTTCTTCGTGGTTTTTTAAAATGTGTTATTTGAATAACACAACGGTTATTCGAATAAACACGGGTTCCTGTTTTGGAAACAAACAACCATATTTGCATTCATTATGTGCTTTTATTACCCACAACGGTTATTTTCTCACAAACTCTATAAATACATGACATTGGGTCATCTTTGAAACATACCCAATTATCTGAAATAATTCTTTCTTGCTCTAATTCGTGTTTCATATTTTTTTTACATATTTACTGTACTTTTTTTTTACCAAAACTTTGAGATATCCATAAAAAGCTTCATAGAGATTTGAGTTGTATTATTTACTCTTTTGAGAGTTTTTCTTCTACTATATTTTGTTTTATTGTAAAGAGGGTGAGGTATCTCTCAAAGGTTTTGTAAGGGTGAGGTATCCTTGAAAATTGAGGCTTTAGCACGATGGTGAAGTTTCCTTGCATGTGAAGAGTGCTCTAGTTTATAATGGTAGTGAGCACCTGTTCAAGCTTGCATTGATAGTGAAAAATCTTGGATAATTTCTTGAGGACTGGATGTAGGACACAAGTGGTTAGTGGCTGAACTAAGATAAATACTGTGCTTGTGCTTCTCTTCTCAATCTCTTTTATCTCTTGTAATTTATTTTATATTTTTACATGTTTATTAAGGCACTCTATCTTCTTTTTTATTCATTTCATTTTAAAAAATTACTTCAACGAAATTTGTTTTAAAATTGTTTATGAAATTTGTTTTGACTGCGCCTTACTGGTGGTGAAGTGCATCAAAAATCGTGAGGACAAGCTTTCCCAGTTAATAACAGACTTAGGAGTTAAGGTAGTGAACCATCTCACCACAACTTTCTTTAAAGACAAAGGGAAAACATGACACATGAGTCAGTCATCTCCTCTAGCAAATAAGAGAATAGAGACATATGCGTCCTAGTGCTCCAAAAGATATATGGTCTAGTCATAGGCTTCAATATTTGTGGGCTATTTGAAGCGCCTAGGGATCTCATAAGCCATCAGCCTATCGAAAAATGGTTGGTTTTGTGAAACCAGGCTCCTTACTCCGTGATCTTACTCTTGTATTCTCTAAGCATAGATTTCAATGCTCCGAGCGGGTTCCGTGATCCTAGAATTTTCTAGGAGACAGACCTCATCATAGGCTCTGTCCCTTTGATTTTCTTGATTCTTTCTTGGAGATCGGTTCTCACCTTCTATCTCCTGGTTGACAGCTCATCCTAGGTTATTGATCCATTCATCCTGAAGTCTAACTAGAGAGATGAGTTCTACTTTTGATAACTCTAGGAGACTGGTTTCAGCATGGTGGGACCATACTTCTTCATTCTCCACACGGGCTCTAAGACATTATAGTGCTAACACTAGTTGTTCGGCATCACTAGAAGGTACTCTTTGTGGACTGAGATGTTGCCTCACCAAAATTAGCATGGATAGGGGGAAAGATTCTCTTCAGTAAAAGAAGTCTCTACCCTGTCTTGCCTGGGTTTCGGTTGGGTAGCGACTGGTTCCTAGATTGGCTTGTGAGTAGAAGCAGTTGCTGGATGGCGGTTGGGAGACAATTGGTTTTGCATGGCAGAGGCGTGATTATGATTAGTAGATGCTTGCTTTCTCCTCATGTTAACCATGATGATGATGATGAGAGTTGAAGTTTATCTTTCCCTATAGATGCTAATGTTTTGAACAAGGTTCAGTGGAATACCTAAATTAGTGGTTGAAGGTGGAAACCGCCATGGCATGGCAGCAGCAGTGGTGGTGTAAGGGGGTAGGAACCTGCAAAAGATACTCTAATACTCAAGTTAGACCGTGCACAAGGTTGGTAGTGTTTGGAATTAGATGCATACCTTTCAGACCTTGCAAGGTATTTATAGGAGTGTCTTGGATGATAAGAATCATAGTTCAATTTGAATTGAATGCTATTATTTAGTATCAAAATCCATGAGATTGTTATCTTTTATAACTAATTTTCTTATTTATGTAGGATGTAATTAATGTCCAAATCTATGAGGGATTATGTGAGAGATTTGTGCCTCATAAATAGGTAGATGCACTTATCTAAATAGTGCGCATAAATATCTGGATACTATTCTGGTGGGACAAGTTGTTCTTGAACCGCTAACCCATAACCTAGTCCAGAACAATTTCCAGATTCCAAAGGAGTTTTCTTTATGAAAAATGCTTACAATATGGAATGGAGTAGATGCATTGAATCTAAAGCAGCTTAAAATCATAATGGTTATGCCTTTCTTGCAAGGTTGAAGACTCACTCTTCTCCCTGGAAAGTTGCTTGGCATCTTCATGTCCCACCTAAAACTAGAATTTTCATGTGGAGAGTTTGTAGGAATATTCTTCTCACTTTTTATAGATTGCAGGATAAGAATGTGAGTGTAGATTCTCAGTGTTACCTCTATAGTTTCAGCCCTGAATCTATTCAACACCTTTTGATGACTTGCCCGTATTCTTTAAGTGTATTGCCTCTGGATCTGCATAATCATCAAGGCTTTGATATCACCAATGATAATTGGCTGGCTCATGTGGAGCAATATATCTGCTAATTAGTTCCAGCCCATAAAGATGAAATTAGTATGTTATGGTACACTATTGGGAATGAAAGAAATATGGTTTGGAATGTTAAACTAACTAAGTCATCTTCTCAAATAGCTAGTATTGCAAATTTGAATTTGAAGCCTTATCATGAAGTAATTTATTCTCCTCGTCAAAGTAGATCAATTGCAACACCAGTTGGAAGATGGAATAAACCGAGGAAGGTTAGTTTCAAGGTTAATGTTGATTTTGCTCTCATGGAATCCAAACAAGTCTATGGAATTGGAATTGTCAGAAGGGATGAAAATGGGAAGTTTATAGTAGGGAAAGCTTAATGATATAATAGGGTTGTTCATTCCTATAGAGGGTGTTAGAATTTTTTTTATGGACTTGCATAAATCATATTATAATTTTATAAAACCCAAATTAAGTGGATGTCAATTATTAGAGCATTTTGTTTAGCTCAAATTGTGATCAACATTATTAATGGGCCTATTGTTGTTAAAGCTATGCTCATATATGAGTTTTTTGTTTTATGGGTACTGTATATGGGTTTGCCATAATGGATATGTTTAACACATTCTAGATATCTTATATATACAGGGAGATGTCCCTATTCCTAGCTATTCTAGAGTGTACAGTTGCCACATTGATATTGACGCATGAGCGACTACTGTGGGATAGGAATAGTATCTCTCCCTCATCAAGATTATTTTTCTAAGGGTTTCAATAATGACTTCCTCATCGGCATCTTTTCAAGGTAATCCTAAATTTTTTTCTATATTTTGATATGCCATAAATTTTGGGATTAATAGATCCGAAAAATATTAGTAATTGGTATCAAACCAGTTTTAATCCTATTTATGATTATTAATTTTCTATTTTACCTAAAAAAAAAAATTTCAGATCAATTTTGAAAATCAAGTTAGGGCTTTTGTAGATCAGGTTATCTTGAGTCTAAAAATATGTATGTCATATTATAATGTTATGAATCCATTGAGAATTTTACTCAAACCCGTGGAACCCTAAAAATTTCAAGTTTCATAATTCAAAATTCTGTTGGTTGATACTTAAAATTTGTATGGGGTTATTATAGATCATTTCATTATGAGTTGAATGACACCAAATTTCACTAATTTCATTAAGAAACTAATGAGAATTGAAAGGAATACCATTTTCGAACTCTTTTTTTTCATTCTTAAACTTTCGTTCAAAAGCCCATAGATTTCGTGAAGCTTCTTTGAAAATTTCTTTAGGGGTTTAGTAGATCTTGAAGTTTTGAATCCAACAACGAAAGAATCATGTCAAACAGATGTAAAACGAGAGAGATATTGCAGAAAACCTATCACACCACGAATTGGGTCAAAACAAGGTCAAATGACCCAAATTCTAGTCAAACAGGTAAGGAAGAAGGTGGTCTTCTACCCACGCTCATGCCCACTCGCGGTCCTAGAGAGTGCAGGAGAGTGTGAACTATAAAAAATTGACTTTCCAATTCCATTTTTTGCATTATTCTTCATGCTTCCTAATTTAATTTTTGGTGAATTTTATTTATTTTTTCATGTCCATTTATTATTTATTCCAAAATTTCTAGAGATTAAAATTGTTAAAAATATATGGTACTCTCCTCTTTTACCTTTGGAAATTTTTTTGTATTATTGTATTGTTTCTGGGCATGATATATATTATGCACTCTCAGAGTTGATGTTATTTGGTCACTGAAATAATTTTTGGTGTTATTTTGTGCATAAATTAATATATAGTGTTTTGAAAACTTTTTATTTTATTGTTATTTATGCGATTTTATTTTGAGAATTGTTGTTTAAAGTATTGTGGTATTGTTTTGGGCACTTTGCATGATTGTGGGCTCGCCTTCACAGGACCAATTATGACAAGGTGCTATTTTGTTGATAAAATATTATTATTTTGTGGCATTGGGGATTATGTTGATAATGTGCTTACCCTATTGGTTTGCCTTTATTAATGTAATTCCTGATAATTTTTGGGACACTTTGCATGATTGTGATCTCACATTACCAATTATGTTGATGTGTCATTTTGTTGATATGTTGTTAATAATGTTGCATTAGGGATTGTGTTGATGATGCACTTACCCTATCGATTTGTCGTCATTAATATGATTCCTGATGATTTATTAAAGGCATTAAGGTTGTGCCCTTAGAGTTCTCAGTGTCCTCTCAGTACTAGCTTTGGGGACATAATTTTAATGTCTGTGGGAGTCTACTCATGTGTTGTTATTTAGGACCCTTGGGCGAGATTGCAATTGCATGGGAGAGCACCATGGTTGTTATTGCTCATCTTGTTTATTGAAATACTTGACAAGAAAATCTCCCTTTAAAATATTGATTCATCTTTGCTTATGAAAATAAATGTTTTGACAAAGTTGTGTGGGACCAATTATGAGGACTAGGTTGAGTCAATGAGTTTATTTCTGACCATCTCTGTTATTGATGTTTCTCTGGCTGTGGATGAGTCCTGAAGCCTATATATATATGTTTTCCGCTGTAATTAGGGTGAAATATGAAATGTGAGATTATTCAAATAAAGTTCATCTAATGACCATAAAGTATAGCATGGACAAAGCCATTAAGGAGAGTTTTTTCATGAAGCAGATAATGTCAACTAATTTGTAAGGGTTTTGACAGATCTAGAAGGGCCTGTGACCTCTCTATGTTGACCAAGACTAAGCATGATGGTGTGAATGGTGGTTGTGAATGTGCCACGAAATTTGCAGATTGGCTCAAACGAGCTAATTGTATAGATTTTAATAATTTGATTAAGGAGAAGGAAGTTGAACCCTTGGTTCTAATGTGTTCTAAATCCAATCTTGTTAATACTCCTTCTAACACTTATTCGTTAGATATTGGTTCAACTACTCACGTTACAATCTTATTATAAGAGCTAAAAAATAAGCGAAAGCTAAGTGAAAGAGAGTTGATGATCACATAAGATATAAAGTTAGTGTCAAAGTAGAGTATATAGGTGTTATTTCCTTGAAGCTGTGTACTGGATATTCTTTAGGTTTAAAAGGCACCATCTATGTGTCCCCGATAAGATGGATCTTGTTTCTGATTTCTTTTTTGGATAGTTGCACTATCATGTCATGTCTATTTAGTGGTATGAGAGTTTCCTAACCTTATGATTTCATTTTGGTTATTTCTAGAGTTTCGTCTAATTACCTTTATATGTTAAATATTGACTCCTTTCTATTCATCTAAAAATGTTTAGATATCAATATTGTTGTTGGGAACAAGTGTGGTAGAGTTGTTAAAAACTCTTCTATGTTGTGGTATAAATGTTTAGCACACATCTCTAGGGAGAGAATGGAGAGGTTGATTAAGGAGAATATTCTTTATGATCTGGACTTCTCTGATTTTGATGCCTGTATTGATTGTATAATAGGGAAACTTATAGCTAGAGCCAGGAAAAGTGGGGTTACCAAGAGTGAAGGAATACTACAATTAAGTCATACAGATATTTGTGGGTCCATTATTCTTATTGCAGAAAAGAAAAATCGCACTATTATGAATATGGTAAGATGTATGTTTAATCAATCTACACTTCTAGAATTCTTATGGGGAGATGCCTTAAAGAATACTTCTTATATATTGAATCATGTGCCAAGTAAATCTATGCTGAAGACTCCATACGAGCTTATTGGTGTGTGAAATCCGCAAGTATACGGTTTCGTCGTCAAGTAATAAAAAGATCGAATCCACAAGGACTGTGTCTATGAATACCAATTAATTAATTAATTCAATTAAATTAAACAAAAGAGAATATAATTATTGATAAAGAAGAACGTAATAACAAAGCAATTAAATAATTAAAAATCAACATGTAAAATTTAGAATAAAAACAGCAAGTTATCAAGAAGGGGTTTTTCAGATTCAAGAAAGCTTCCAAGTTTGGGATACCACAATGATACAAGATAAATCCTAATTAACAACCCTTTTATTAAATCTGAAATTCAATTGAAGGTGAATTACCCTAAATTAGTTAATGTTCTTTCTCAAGATACAAGATCCGTGCCCGATTAAACCAATTCCTACTCTCGTGGTAATTGAATTTAAATTGAACCCATTACGATTTGTGGTAATTCATTGAATCCTCGAAAGGCTAAAACTACTCTCATGATTTAGACCTTAAGTTCAATTCTTATGGTTCCAGCACCTAGGTTCACCTCTCAGTACATCCCTAAATGCTTATGAGATGCAAATAAGTGGCCAGCAAATTCACATGAATAAGAGCAATAAGGATTGAATCAAAGAACATTCAAGATTAATAAAAGGGGAAACAAAGTCAATTAATCATTATCAATGTATCAATGGGCATTGTCCAATCCTAAAAACAAAAAAAACTACTCAGACATAGAGGAGAAGGAACAAGAAAACATATTCATAAACATCCAAACCTGTAATCCAAGAGAGAAGAGGGAAGAAAGATCAAGAACCAAAGCCTCCAATGTGCCTCCTTGAAAACCAAATTAGAACCCCCTAACTGTATTCAGAACATCTATATATAACCTAGGGTTTTAATTAGCTAAAAAGCCCCCAAAAGAAATAAAAATAAAAACTTAAAAACTGCTGCGCATTACGATCCACGGCCGTGGATCATTCCACGGCCAGGCTGTGGATCATTCTACCAACAAGCCATCTCTGGGTCATTTGAGTTCTACACCGTGGATGGTTCCACGGCCAGGCCGTGGAACTCTCTGCAAATTTCCTTATTCTTCTTCAAGTTGCCCCTCGATCCATGGCCGTGGTTTGATCCACGGGCAGGCCGTGGATCCCTCTAGAATAGTCTTTTTGCACCTTTTTGCTATCCTTAAACTCCAACTTCAATCATGCAAGCATTCCATTCAATCCAATGCTAATTCAACATTAATCCTGCATAAGAATACCAAAAACACCGCAATTATCCGAACTATGAGAAAAATAAACCAAAAGGGAAACTAAACTGCCTAAAATGCTCAAGAATGCATACAAAACAAGAACAAAACATGATGTTATTTCACACACATCAAATCCCCCCAAGCTTAAGACTTTGCTTGTCCTCAAGCAATAACTAATGTCAAACCAAGAAGTGGGATCAAAAGGCAATAATGAATAAGGAACCCGAGAAAACAATTATCCAAGTAATAGGCTAAGGAAATCCAAGAATCTGATAGGTAATCAAAATCAAGTCTAATTAGAGGCTAAGTTCTCAGAAATCATGCACGCTCACTGATTGAGTTAAGTTCACTCCACTAACCACACTCAAAGTGTTTAAGGGTGAAAACATTACGCTCAAAATCCTTCAAAGAAAATGCACTTCCATATGCTTGATAAGAAACCAAATTTCCACTAATAATCAGCATGCACGCAAGAATCAAAAGGTCTTTCAAGGGTTGTAAAGGGGCCATGGGAATGATGTTAGGTAGGGTAGAGAAAGGAAGGTATACATAAAGGGCTCATCAAATTTTTCAATAAGCACAAGAAATCCAATAGAACATCAATGGAGCAAAGGCATTTTTCAAACAGGATCATAACTCTTCATTTCCAAGTATTTTCTTCCTTTCTTTTCTTTTCAAGCTTTCATCTCATGATTTTTTTCTTTTATTTTCCTTTCTTTTTTTATATCAATTTTTTTTTTCATTTCAAAAAGTGAAAGCTCAAATACATATGATTCCCAACACAACTTTCAAACCCAATTTGCTCCATTTAATATTCTAAATGATTACCAACAATGTATCATCATAGGCATCAAGAAAAAATAATTATGCAATAGGCTCAAAATGGGCAACTAGTGGATGAAAGTGTAACAATTTCAGAAGGCCAGAAAAATACCTAAGATGCCTTAATCACATTCAAGCATGCAACTAAAAATTTCACCTCAAAATGGTTTCAAATCAAGTTCTAGAGCACAAGATCAATGAGGAATATCACTCAACACAAAGAATGGGAGCAGAAACCATATAGTGCATATATCCTATACAGGCTCAAAACTCACATTTAGAAGTTCAAAAATCAATGAGAAGCACAAATTCAGAGAACATATGCTAATTATCAACTATCAAAAGATCACCTCTACTATCAATTAAAACAATGCATGTTGCCTACCACAAGAATCAACAAATTGGGTTCCAAATCAATACCATCTCAAAAATCCTCAAAAGAGAAGGGCACAAGTTCAACCAAAAACCCAAGAGATATGATGGTGTAAAAATACAACATGAAGATGCAATGCAAAACAAGACATGAGAATGCATGAGGCTCTAAATGAAAATACCATTTATCTAAAATGAAAATGAAAATATGAAAATATCCTCCCTAAGCTTAGAACTTACATTGTCCCAAATGTAAAAATCTAAAATAAGAGAAGGGATAAAAGAAAAGAAAAGAACTCACTGCGGTGGTGAGAAATCTTCTGGTGTTTAATCCATGGCCATGGAATTTTCTATGGGCTAGGTGTGAAACTTTCTGACTTCACTCTCCTTCTAATTTGAGCTTCAAAAATGGTTAAACCTAAACAAGATCCATGAGATAAAGATCAAACCAGCAATCCAACACACAAAGTCAAAAGAAAAAAAAATAAAAAGTAAAATAAAAAATGAAGAAGCTTGGGTTGCCTCCCAAGAAGCGCTTGTTTAAAGTCATTAGCTTGACTTTGGTATGGTTTCTGTGCTCAGGTGACGTCAACAGAGTAGTGCTCAGTCCCCACTCCTTCAAAGTGTTTCACTCTCTGGCCATTTATCATGAAAGGCTTATGGCCTTCTTTCTTCACCTCAAGCACACCGTAGGATAAAATTTGAACAATCTCATATGGTCCTGACCATTTCGACCATAACTTATTAGGATAGAAACGTAGAAGCGAGTTATGGACAAGGACTTTATCCCCGAGTTTAAATTCAAGCTTCTCGACACACTTGTCATTATGCTTCTTAGGTCTTTTCTTGCAGGGCTTACACTCCTCAAATTTTGTGGTACCCTTGGGTAAGTTCTTTTCTAGCATAGCATCAGTCACTGACTCTTGCACACCTGAAAGCACAACGCTATCCACAACATTAGTAGCATCTATGCGATTACATGAATTTGAGGAATTAGAATTTTTTTCAAATTTAAAAACATCAAAAACTACTTCCTCATCATTCAATCGCAAAGTCAATTTCCCTTCGTGGACATCAATGATCGCCCTTCCAGTAGCAAGGAATGGACGTCCAAGTATGATCGGTATTTTAGCATCAGCTTCTATGTCAAGCATAACAAAATCCACCGGCATATAAAACTTACCAACCTTAATAGGAACATCCTCCAAGATGCCTATGGGGTACTTGACAGACCGATCCGCCAATTGAAAGGAGATAGTTGTGGATTTTAGTTCACCCACCTCCAACTTCTTACACACAGAAAGGGGCATAAGACTGACACTAGCCCCTAAATCGCACAGAGCTTTATCAAAATTAGTATTGCCAATCAAACAAGGAATAGAGAAGCTACCTGGATCTTTTAACTTAGGAGGCAATTTATTTTGAATTAAAGCACTACACTCCTCAGTTAAAGCTACTGTCTCATAGTCTTCTAGCTTCCTCTTATTAGACAAGATGTCCTTAAGAAACTTAGCATAGGTAGGCATTTGTTTCAACGCCTCAGTGAAGGGTACATTAATGTACAATTTCTTAAGAACCTCTAAGAACTTCCCAAACTGCCTATCTAACTTCGCCTTAGCCAATCTTTGAGGGAAGGGAACCAGGGGTTAGTAAGGTTCAGGGGGTACATACTTAGACACCTTCTCAGTAGTGTCCTCCTCTTCTAAGGGCTGTGTCTTAGTCTCTTTATCCTCAATTCCCTTATCTTTTTCATTCTCCCCCTTACCCAAGGAATCCTCTAATTTCTTTCCACTCCTCAAACTCACAGCTTTACAATGTTCATTGCCTGGGTTGACTTCAGGTTGACCAAGAAACTTACCTTGCAGCCTAAGAGAAGTGCTTACTTGTTGGGCAATCTGGGTTTCCAACATCTTATTATGAATAGCTAAATTATCAACCTTAGCTGGCAACTCTTTAATTGCCTCAGTCATAACTTGCCCATGGTGCCTAAACTCCTCATTTTGCTTAGACTGGCTCTCAACAAAATTCTCAAGAAGAGACTCAAGTCTAGATTTCTGTACCTATGGGACTCCAGAAGAGGGTTTAGCATTATCTTGCCCAGCTTGGTACTGACTATTCTGATAAGAGAAGTTAGGATGTGACCTCCAACCAGGGTTGTAAGTTTAAGAATACAGATCATTCCTCCCCTTTTGGTTGAAGTCATGGAAATTATGGCATGATTCCACTTGCTCCATTGGTGCACCATGCGAGGATCCAATTCCAACTTGGCATTCAGCTCCTATATATCCTTGTGCTCCACAAATCTCACAAAAATTGTTAGAGGCACCTATGGCATTAACATGAGCTTTTTCAAGCATGTCAAAACATTTATTCAAAGAATTAAATTTTGACATAATTAAATCAACACCATTGATGTGTTTGAAATAACATCATGTTTTGTTCTTGTTTTGTATACATTCTTAGGCATTTTAGGCATTTTAGTTTCCCTTTTAGTTTATTTTTCCCTTAGTTCGGATAACTGCGGCGTTTTTGGTGTTGTTGTGCAGGATTAATGCTGAATTGGCTTTGGAATGAATGGAAAGCTTGCATGATTGAAGTTGGAGCTTTATGGATAGCAAAAAGGAGTAAAAAGACCATTCCAGAGAGATCCACGGCCTACACGTGGATTAAACCACAGCCACGGATCGAGTAGCAACTTGAAGGAAGAAAAAAGAGATTCTAGGGAGTTCCACGACCTAGCCGTGAATGATCCACGGCCGTGGAATGATCCATGGCCTGGCCGTGGAAAAATCCATAATTTTTCGACCGTAGAAATGATCCATGGCCATGGAATTGGAAACGACAAGGATCCACTACCAACACTACAAGGCCAGGTGGAATGATCCACAGCCGTGGATCGCAGTGGGCAATAGTTTTTAAGTTTTTATTTTTATTTCTTTTGGGGGCTTTTTAGCCAATTAAAACCCTAAGTTATAAATAGATGTTCTGAATAGAATTAGGGGGTTCTACTTTAGTTTTAGAGGAGGCACATTGGAGGCTTTGGTTCTTGATCTTTCTTCCCTCTTCTCTCTTGGATTACGGGTTTGGATGTTTAAGAACATGTTTTAACGATTCCTTCTTCTCTATGTCTGAGTAGTTTCTTTTGTTTCTAAGATTGGACAATGCCCTTTGATACATTGATAATGATTAATTGACGTTGTTTCCCCTTTTATTGATCTTGAATGTTCTTTGATTCAATTTTTATTGCTCTTATTTATGTGAATTTGCTGGCCACTTATTTGCATCTCATAGGCATTTAGGGACGTACTGAGAAGTGAACCTAGGTGTTGGAATCATAAGAATTGAACTTAAGGTCTAAATCACGAGAGTAGTTTTAGCCTTTCAAGAATTCAATGAATTACCACAAAGCGTAATGAGTTCAATTTAAATTCAATTACCACGAGAGTAGAAATTGGTTTAATTGGGCACGGATCTTGTATCTTGAGAAAGAACATTAACTAATTTAGGGTAATTTACCTTCAATTGAATTTTAGATTTTATAAAAGGGTTGTCAAATAGGATTTGTCTTGTATCATTGTGGTAACCCAATCTTGGAAGCTTTTTTGAATTAGGCTGAAAACCCCTTGAATTAGAAATTTACTTATTGTTTAGATAAACTCACCTAAAACCCCTTCTTGATAACTTGCTATTTTTGTTCCAAATTCTGCACTTTAATTTTTAATTATTTAATTGTTTTGTTACTACGTTCTTCGTAATCAACAATCATATTCCCTTTTGTTTAATTTAATTGAATTAATTAATTAATTGGTATTCATTAGAACACGGTAAACATGTGGATTCAATCTTTTTATTACTTGATGACAAAACCGTACACTTGCGAATTTCACGCATCAAGTTTTTGAAAGCGCCGCGTTCGGGACACAATAGATGTGTTTTTCTTGAATATTAATTTAATTTTTAATTTAATTATTTTAATCATTTTTCTTTTTTTTTTGGTTCTTACGTTCTTGATTTCTCTTTGACTCTCAAGTAATTTCTCTTGTTTATGCAAAGTACTAGACGTTTTCACGGGACTCTTATTGAAGTAGATCCTGAAATTGAAAGAACTTTACGTAGAAGGAGAAGACAACAAAGGAAAAGAGTAAGAGAAATATCTAAACCACCACTTGTTATGGCAGCAGCTGAGGATAATAAACCGTTAAAAGAGTATGCAGCCCCTAATGCTCGAGGATTGCGATCTAGAATTGCTCGGCCAGACATTGAAGCTAGGCACTTCACCATACCTCCTGCCCTACTTTCTATGATAAGGCAACCAAGAGGATTGCACGTCGGAGGATCCTAATGATCATGTGGATATGTTCTTGGAGCTTTGTGAGACCCTCAAGATCGAAGGCACCTTTGTTGATGCTATTCATCTCCCACCCTTTTCTCTCGTTGAGAGATAGAGCTAGAGCTTACCATCCATCCTTTCTTGAGACAATAACTACTTGGGACCAATTGGAGCAAGCCTTTTTGGATAAATTCTTTCCACCTTCCAAGACTGCTCACCTAAGGACCCAAATCACAAGCTTTGCTCAGAAAGATGGCGAGTCATTGTCAGAAGCTTGGGATAGATATAAGGCTTTGCTGAAAGCCTGCCCACACCATGGGTTAGAGAAATGGTTAATCGTCGACACCTTCTATAATGGTTTGGAATATTCTTCGAAGGTGTCTCTTGACTCCGCAACTGGTAGAGCTTTGATGAATAGAAGGCTCATAGAAGCTTATGGGATAATTGAGAGCGTAACTTCAAATCATCACCAATGGGCTAATGAAAGAGGCCATAACCCGAGAAAGCTCTTGGGAGGTAAGTTTGAGGTAGATGGTGTTGATTTAATTATGTCAAAGTTTGATTCTTTGAATAAACATTTTGACATGCTTGAGAAAGCTCATGTTAATGCCATAGGTGCCTCTAACAATTTTTGTGAGATTTATGGAATACAGGAACATATAGGTGCTGAATGCCAAGTTGGAATGGGATCCTCACAAGGTGCACCGGTGGAGTAAGTGGAATCATGCCACAATTTTCATGACTTCAACCAAAAGGGGAGGAATGATCCGTATTCTCAAACTTACAACCCTGGTTGGAGGTCACATCCTAACTTTTCTTACCGGAATAGTCAATACCAAGCTGGGCAAGGTAATGCTAAACCCTCTTCTGGAATCCCGCAGGTACAAAAATCTAGACTTGAGTCTCTTCTTGAAAATTTTGTTGAGAGTCAGTCTAAGCAAAATGAGGAGTTTAGGCACTATTGGGCAAGTTGTGAATACGAGGCCATTAGAGAGTTATTGAATAAAGTTGACAATTTGGCTATTCATAATAAGATGTTGGAAACCCAGATTGCCCAACAAGCAAGCACTTCATTTAGGCAACAGGGTAAGCTTCCTAGTCAACCTGAAATAAATCCAGGTAATGAACACTGTAAGTCTGTGAGTTTGAGAAGTGGCAAGAAATTTGAGGATTCTAAGGGTAAAAGGAAGTGTGACAAAAATGAGGGGAATGAGGATAAAGAGACTAAGACACAACCCTTAGAAAAGGAGAAAACTAATGAGAAAGTATCTAAGTATGTACTCCCTGAGCCATACCAACCCCCAGTTCCTTTCCCTCAAAGACTTGCTAAGGCCAAGTTTGATAGGCAATTCGAGAAGTTCCTAAAGGTCCTAAAGAAATTGTACATTAATGTACCCTTCACTGAGGCATTGAAACAAATGCCTACCTATGCTAAGTTTCTTAAGGACATCTTTTCTAATAAGAGGAAGCTAGAAGAATATGATACAGTAGCTTTAACTGAGGAGTGCAGTGCGTTAATTCAAAATAAATTGCCTCCTAAGTTAAAAGATCCAGGTAGCTTCTCTATTCCTTGTTTGATTAGCAACACTAATTTTGATAAAGTTCTGTGTGATTTGGGGGCTAGTGTTAGTCTTATGCCCTTTTCTGTGTGTAAGAAGTTAGAGGTGGGTGAACTAAAACCTACAACTATCTTCCTTCAATTGGTGGATTGGTCTGTCAAGTACCCCATAGGCATCTTGGAGGATATTCCCATTAAGGTTAGTAAGTTTTACATGCCGGTGGATTTTGTTGTGCTTGACATGGAAACTGATGCTAAAATGTCGATCATACTTAGGCGTCCATTCCTTGCTACTGGAAGGGCGATCATTGATGTCCACGAAGGGAAATTGACTTTGCGATTAAATGATGAGGAAGTAGTTTTTGATGTTTTTAATTCTGAAAAAAATTCTAATTCCTTAAATTCATGTAACCGCATAGATGCTACTAATGTTGTGGATAGTATTGTGCTTTCAGGTGTGTAGGAATCAGTAGCTGATGCTATGCTAGAAAAGACTTTGCCCAAGGGTACCAGAAAATTTGAGGAGTCCAAGCCCTGCAAGAAAGGACCTAAGAAGCAAAATGACAAGTGTGTCGTGAAGCGTGACTTTAAACGTGGGGATAAAGTTCTTGTTAATAACTCGCTTCTACGTTTTTATCC